>OX421842.1:57822532-58476255 GCA_949127995.1 Suillia variegata | reverse complement strand
GGAATTGCAGTTTGTAAACTTAAAAATTGAAAGTTGAAACCTTTTAAGGTACTATACTGGGAAATTTTGAAATAATTAACCACTTTTCTAGAATTTTCGTTTTTATTTTGTGGCTAAGTACTTATCGGACCACCCTCATTGGTCAGAATTAAAAACTAAGTCAATCTAGAAATGTCTGTCTGTCTGTTGTCTGTGTATCCGTCTGTCCGCCCACTTATTATAGGCACATGTAGCACTTATGTGCTAAAAAAAGCACATTTTTGGTGTCACTGAAATGGCGAAGTGTATATGAGCTTCGGCATAGCCGAATATAATTATCTTACTAGATTTTATTCATTTTCAAAGTAATTTTTAAGCATAGTAAGGTTAAGAGAGTCGAAATGAGATCGCAAATTGAGCAAAAATACAATTTTTAATGAGGGTGTGAAACTTTGCCCGTTTAGATAGCAACAACGAAAAGCTTTTAAAAAAGCTTCTGTTCGATAATAACCGTCCACAATAAATGAATTACACAAATGTTCTATTATTGTATTTATGTTTATTTATATATACATATATACATATATATGTATGTATATTTTTTAATGATTTTTTTAATGAACTATTATCTTTGTCCTCATTAATTGTTGTTTTAAAATTGTCTTGTTATTGTTCGTGTTATTGTTATTGTTGTTTTTTTTTTCTTCTTACATTTAACTTGTTCTCAGTTTTATTTGTCTTGTCTTTTCGTTTTTGCTCCCACTTCTGTGGTTTTTATTTTTTATTTCCGTTTAAGTTCCTCCTCCCCCTCCTGCTCCTGCTCCTGCTCCTACTCCTTATCCCCATCCTGTTCTTATTCTATTTCATGTTCTTGTTCCATGTTTCATTTCTCGTGATTATTTTCATTCTTGTTCTTTTAATTCCACCCGCTCATCATCCCTCCCTGAATTTCTCTTCATTATTTGTTCCCCTTCCCGTTTTCTTTTTTTTATCTTTTCTTGATTGTCTACTCTATCTTCTGTTCGATTCTGCTGATGTTGTTGCTACTGTTATTATTGTTGACATGCTCTTGAAAATCTTGTTTTACTCTGCCGCAAGACACTTTTGCCAACTTGCTGCACAGTTGCGTACACTGTGCAGCCAGCTCAGAGCACACTGCGTAAGAAAATGGGAATATCAACTTTTGTGACAAAGGGGTGTGACACACATCAAACCGTATCGAGGAGCGCTCTGGCAAGTAAAGTAATTAATTCGGATATGCTGGATACGTTTTCTTTTACGCGATTCGGTGCGGTTCGGCGCGACTCAAAGGAATGTTCGCCAATGATGGCAGCTTCATTAGCGTCAAAAATGTTATTGATATGTATGTGTGCGTATGAGTGTGTGTTTGCGTGTGTTCGTCAGTGTGCAACTGAATAATCACTGCGGGTTGGTTTTCCATTTTGCGATTGGCATGTAATAATTTCCGGTAGATTTAAATTAAACATTCAAATTGATTGAAATTAATACAATTTTATAATGTAAATGCAACAAAAAAAAGGCTTCGTTAAATTTTCCACTGGAATGTGTCGGTATGAGTGTTAAAACTATTAAGTAATAATTAATATAAACAAACGATTTTTAGACACACCTCAGTATCAAATGCATTTAAATTTTCATTGTTTAAATTTTCATTTAACATTAAACACAATTAAAACGTATTACAAAAGCAAAAACAAAGAGTTTTTAATTTCCGGCAGTTTATAGATCTATTAAAATATTTAAAATTTAATTAAGCGCAGCTGGATTTATTGTCAGAAATAATTTTAAAATTGCTTTTTACTATTTTAATTGTTGCATAAATGCGTACTAAAAAAAAGTTGAAGTTATAATACGAATTTATTACAAAACGATAAACAAAGCTGGCAAGAGTTTTGGCTTTAATATATTTTGTTGGCTAATGCAGAAAATTATTTCTGAGGAAAGAAAAATAAAAAAGTTGTTGATCCTTGGAATAATTAGATTGACGCAATGTTGCATATTAGTCGCATTTATTATCACATATTAGAAAGTTTTTAATAATAACTACAAGCGGCGTATCTGCCAGATACATTTTCACTCTGTTCAAATTAAAAGAAAACATTGGTATATTAGTAGTACTCATAGAAGCTAGTTTTTGCCTCGTATACCTAAAATGTCTTACATGCTTTTACAATAAATGGAAATATTTCTACACACTTTCTGAGTATATAAGCTAAGCGAGTTGGGCAAAAATGAGCATAAATGAGTAATCTAAGTTCACTTTTGCCTTGTATACCTAATTTACCACACAAAATTTATGCCTCCTAAATCAGCTGATATTATTTTATGAATAAATTCAAAGAAAATTGACGAAATGCTTATAAATTAATCAGGCAAACTGAGCGTACTTTGTTAAAAATAATCACACCCATCGACTGTTTAATAGCTTGCTACCAAACTCTCAAACACACTGAAAACTAAAAAAAAAACGCTTACAAATTTGTAAGGCTTCAGTTAAACAAAAAAGTACGAGCTTTTATGAGTGCAGCCATAATATTATTAAATTTGATTTGTTTTCCCCTGCGTTTACCGACTTTAAGGATGCATAAAAGTTAAAATACATTAATTGAAGTAGTACTTATATCGTGTAATACATCGTATAAAATTACTATTGCAGACAAAGTAAGTAGTTTTAAAATACTAAAAGCTTTGCATCAGTTTAGACCTTGTTTGAGCGATTTGTTGCAAACAAAAGTTCAGCACAAAAGTTCAATACAAAAGGTTAATACGGCACGAAACTTTACCCCTGGCATAATTAAAAACTCACAATTAGTTTTTATTTTTATTTGTCGTTTCGATTAAAGTTTTCGCCCTCAACGCTGTCAGAGATTACGGCAGCGCTAATTGCGAACATAACGCGAACATAAAATACGAAACGTAAATACCGCACACAACCTGAACAACGCAAACAAACGTTAACAACGTAACTAAGTTTTAATAAAACACAAATTGCATTACGACTACAGCCACGACCATAAGCGATGCGACCACGCAACGCAACGCCACGACACGACAAGAGAGACCAGGACAGGACAGGCCGGGCCGGGCGGGCGTTGTATCTATAAAAGCCGCTGATACCAAAAAGGCCAAAACGAGCGCCGACCAACTTGGCCGGAAAGTAATAAAATACACGCAAAATGTTAATGTACGTACACTGCTGTTCGCATTAATAAGGCCACAATATTTGTAATATGCACATAACCTTTTATGTATAACAAATTAATAACAGTTTAATTGTTTCAACTCACATTTAATCAGAAATCAATTTTGATAATTCGATTGAATTTAAATTTCCAAATTTTATGACACAAAGTGAAGTTTTTGTGTTGTCTTTTTCTGTTGATAAGGACTGTTTTTCTATGTATGAGTTGGCGGGCATTGGTCATAAATTGATATAAGTGTACTTACGATAAATTGATACGCACGTAGTTACTTTGCTTGATAGAGCAGCGTTAAAGTGGCCTATAAGGAGCGGAAATGGAATGTGGTAAGCGAGTGAGTGTGTGTGTGTATACATGTGTGTATATTTACGAGTTTATATACATCTGTATATACATGTGTGTGTACATGCGTATAGTTAAAAACTTAATTACTACGACAGCAACAGTCAAGAAGCCGATAAAAAAAATAACAGTCATCAAGAAGATTGTCTTCCAGGACGACGCACGCACGCAAGTGGAGATGCACTTTTGCAAAGGCGGAAGCTGCAGCAGAATAAAGCGGAAAATACAGTAGAATAATGAAAAGGTAAAAAGTTATCGTTAAGTGGAATCGATGCGAAAAGGTTTCTCTCGGCAAATATTATCATGGCCTTAATGAAGTTATATACAAGAATTTATTTAAATAGCAAAAAGACATGAGATACTATATACTGATGCACATACATATATAGAGAACAAATTACTTTGTTAATGTGATAAAAGTCTGAAAATATATATATATATATATATATTAGGTGTACAAATAAGTTTCCGCCGTTTTGAGAAAGATGGCGTGGCACGAGGTTTACGTTGGAATTCGCAGATGGTAACCTACTTGAAAATTAGTTTGTTTATTCCAGAACAACATAACCTTATCATGTTATTAAGTTCGCATTAGCATCATATATTTTTCTTCTTCATCTAAAAATGTCTCAATTTGAGCCAACTAAGTGTCATTTGCGGGAACTTTTAATTTATTTTTTTAATTTAAAAAAATCTGCTGCTGAGTCGCATCGATTGCTCGTAGAAGCATATAATGAGGATGCTTTGAGTGAGAGAACATGTCGTGAGTGGTTTCAAAAATTTAAAAAAGGTGACTGACATAAAAGACAAAGGCAGAAAATTTACGAGGATGCAGATTTGGAGAAATTATTGGGTGAAGATTCGTCTCAAACACAAAAGGAACTTGCACTTAGTTTAGAAGTCACTCAGCAAGCAGTCTCACATCGTTTAAAATCGTTTAAATATTATTTTATTAACAAAAAACAAAACAAAAAAAAATTGTATATAACACAGACATGAATTATTTTGAAACTGGATCAAGAATGCAAAGTACGGACTCAAAATTGCGATGTTTCTCCGTATAGTACTAACGCTATAAAGTAATTTTCTTCCTGGAATATAAATACAAAACAAAATACCTAAAAAAAACAACAACATTCTTCTGCAGTAAAGCCGGTTAAAGTTCTTATTTAAAATAGAGAATGTTCTAAAGATTTCGTTCTACACGACGTATGAGTAACATCGATTTTTTTTAAAGTGAGAAAATTGTCATATTATAAAATAATTTTGTTCGTTTAAATATTCGCAAAAAGTTATTTGAATAGTTAACAAATCTTAATAAATACTTCAATAAGAAATTGGCATCTATTAAAATTTTATTCAGAATATAATTCCATTATAACTAAGAAATTTTAGACATCAGCGTCAATTGTTCTTGTCAGTTTTCAAAATGCAATTTTTTACATACTCTCTTAATATATTTAAATAATGGCAAATGTTAAACCAATAGGATCCAATGTTTATTTAACACTTTTAGTCGTGTTGATTTTTGCAAAATTATTGCGATGTTTTCATATAAAAGTGTTAAATTACACAATTTTCATATTAAGTTTTTAAAAGACTGTCCTGGTACATGATGCGTCTCATAGAGCCTCTCTGTGCAAATGTCAACCTCTACCTTCTCGTAGTTTTTCCTGCCCTGTTTTTCACAAATAGAGGCGCTGGCGACCGAGTACCTGGCGGAATATCCATATCCAACATCTGTCTTTAGAGGGAAATACCTTTAGAGACGCGAGTGAACTGGACAATATCGGAGGGCAAATTCACAATGTCTCTCATCTGAGGTAGCAGCCCTGCCACCGATAGAATAGAATGCTTTGGTCCAATCAACCATTACATTCGAAACTCTGCCTGATTCAAGTATATACAAGAAGATATGCCTCGGATAGAAATGATTCTTCGGTGACAATTCTACGCAACGTCAAAATGAATATAACATTACAAATCATGTTGAATTAACACTGCATCATGTTAAATTAACAGAACACTGTCATGATGATTTAAAATATTCAACAATTATCTAGAAAATTTTAATGTGGAAAATATTTTCGAAGGAAATGAATTTCTGTATTTTAATTTATTTGTTTCCAGAACATAAATTTTAATTTTGCTTAATTTAGAAACATTTTAGGATTATGTCAAATCAAAAAAAAAAAGAAAAAATATTGCCTTATTTCCAGTTAACATTCCGTGTACACTTGTTTCCTCTTTTCCTCTTTCCTTTATAGCTGATATTTTAATGCCATAATGCGAGTATGTAAGCGTTAAGTGCTCCCTCAAACGCTTCTGAGGGACTTTATGAACCAACCACAAATAACCAAATAACAACAAAAACAGACACAAACCAACTACACGACGCAAAGCCTCGGAAAAAAACACCAGTCAAACTATGCTCGCCCCTTAGTCCATGCCTACCTCTAATTGTTCTTATCAAATTGGCACTTACAACAAAAAAAACAACAATACAAAACTAAATTAATTAAGCAAATTAATGGAAATTTCACATGCAGAAATCCAAGGCGGCAAAAACAGACGCAGACATGCTCAAAGTGATTTCTCACAAACACCAACAAAAACAAAACAAAAAAAAAAAACAAAGACAACAACAACAGAACACAACACAAAAGCCACAAAACAAAAACCGAAAACGAAAACTAATGCCGAGCATAATTCTTGTACATCTTTTGTCCTCTCGTCCAGCCTTAAGAGAAGCTAATTGTTAATCCAGCTGTAGGTGTGTGCGTAGTAGTGAACATAAATACATAAACAAATACACACATACACTTGCACTTACATGTGTACATGTATATGAGTACTTATACAATGAGCAATTTGGTCAATTTAGGCCTAGACGAAGCAAAGAGCGCCCGACAAATCTTATTAATTATGCATGTGTGTGTGTATGTCGAAGTGTGTGAGTGTGAGTCAGGCTTAAAGCGCTTTTGCACGGTTTTAGTAATAACCGTAAATGTAGTGGTCTTAGGAACACAAAAAGCACAAACTAATTTCAAGTTGATATCTCTCGGTATACGATTGCAAACGGACGAATATTCCTTCTTTCTCTATACATTGTTGGAATTTTTTTTAACTTTTTAGTTTCATTTTCTGTTACAAATTTAAATATTGAAAGTATCTGTCAGTAGCAGATTTATTACAACTACAACAACTATTTCAAAAATATTCAAATCTAAATTAATTCGCTTTCATAATTTATCAATGGAAAATGAATTTAGGACTGTCTAAAACATTTTTCATGTTTACAACAACACACTCAAACACTCACACACACACACACGCACACACACACACAAAATGATAAATGACGGTGATGATTTGTTTGCATTTGTGTTTAGTATATGAAGTTGAGCATCTAAATGGGGATCATTGCCTTTTGGCCAAATAATTCTAAAATTGACCAGGGACCAGAGCGATTAATTTGTCTGTTGGAAAATATTATATTAAAACATGTTTATTGTTATATATTATACCCTTCGTCATTTCAGTGACACCAAAAATGTGCTTTTTTTTAGCTGTATGTCTCTATAATAAGTGGGCGGACAGACGGATACACAGACAACAGACAGACAGACATGGCTATATTGACTTAGTGGTCCTATAAGTACTTAGCCACAAAATAAAAACGAAAATTCTAGAAAAGTGGTTAATTATTTCAAATTTCCCAGTATAGTAACGTAAAAAGGTTCCAACTTTCATTTTTTAAGTTTACAAACTGCAACGCCTGACAAAATTAAATTTTGAAAAAGGATCTCTCTCGATCATTTGAATGACAAACTTAAATTGTTCATTTAATTTGCAACCCGTGTACCACCAGGCGCACAAAATACAAAGTAAGGCAAAAACGAATAAAGCTTATTTCGGTTTTTTCTCTTTCTCTTTCCTTCAGATCGCATTGGCACACAATTGCTTTGTTTTTGTTCGCCTTGTTCCTTCCTCTCTTGCCAATGCTTGTGCGAAAGATCTCTCCTCTTCCTTGTAACGGCGAATAAATTTGTTAGTGAGAACAACAAGAACTCAATGCGTGGAGAAGTGGAGTAAAACCTGCAGGGTTCGGACCATTGCATTCCGATGGTGTAGTGAATGAAAAAAAAAATCGTAATAAAACTAAAAATTTTAAATTTCCGTAGTAAAAAAAGTTGAAAAGTGTTTTAGAACTGAATAAATATTTTTGGTAAAACTGAGAACTTTTTTTTTATTTGCTTCTCCGTCTACTTTTGTTACTTTTTACTTTTACCAATAAAATAACGCACATATTATAATATAAGCAAATAAAGAAGCTTTGTATAAAATTTAAGAAGTAGATTTCAGTTAAAGCGGAGTAGATCATAATTTCTTTTTTTCGAAAAGCGTAGTAAATCTACTACGATCGGAGCAAGGTCCGAACACTGAAAACATGTTTGTAGTTGTTGTTGTTGTGAGTTTGAATAAAATTGTCGACATTTCAATTTGGCTGCGTGCTACTTTCTGTCTGTCTATGTGCGCCGAGTATAAAAATTAAAAATGGTTCAGAATTTTTACTCAAACTTTTATTTCTTCTGCTCTGAGCAAAAACCGATAAATCCAATTTTGGAAAAAAAAAAATTTTATTGTGGTTCTTATCCGACCACGCCCATTGTGAGCAGTTTTGTGTTACTACTAAAGTGCTTAATATCGAATTTGAACTGGATATCTGCACTGGAACTATTTTGATTCATTTTTTTTCGGATGGAAAGGGGTGGTTTGTATGGGAGGGGTAGCAGTTTGGTCCAATCTTGCCCATCTTTGAACTTAGCCTCCACTTGGCCAAATTTCAGCATGATAGCTCATAAACTACTACAAAAGAATTGTTATTTTCCAACTCTTCCAACTAAAAGTCAAAAATATAAAAAGAAAAGTCAGTTATCTGTTATTTCCAGTCCCTGTAAATAACCGCAATGCTAACTCGTATTGCTCCAATTTGAGTTTGTCCCAAATTAAATAAATTAAGTGCACTTTATCAGGTGAAGGCTATAAATTAGGCATTCGTTTACATTATACTGCAGTGGCCAAAGATTGGTATTTGTTAGATACTTTAGGCATTATTAAAGTTTAGTACAAAAAACTGAAATGCTTCTTGAGGCTAAAGAAAAATTTACCCGGAAAAAAATAACAACTGAAATCCAAAATTTCAACCTCAACCTTAAGACAAAGTCAAACGTTTGTGAAAGTCTAGTAACGTTGAAAACTTTGTTTAACAATTATCATGCTGAATTTATTGAATATACATTGAGCCAACTTATTATAAATCTATTTCAAACTTAAATTTAATTGGTTTAAAAATGTTTCAATCTCTTAGCAATCGCTTAGCACTGAAGCAATCTTAAATCAATGTTCGACCATTTTGATTTCAAAGTTAAATTATTTATTTAAAAGTTGGTCATTTGATTTAATGTGTTTTGATTTGATACTAAGAGGTAGTTCAGTTTTGAATTAAAATTGATTTTCAAACAGTTACACAACCCAGAAATAAACACGGTCGTACTCGTTCTTCCGCTCAGTGCATGTATCAACTTAAAGGCTTCATTTATTATCTTTAATTCTGTAAGATTCTTTTTGTAATGCATTTTTTTATTTAAACCTCAGCAACTTATTTTTAAATATTTTGAAAGTATTTGCACGCCGACGTCATCATTTTCCGGGTATCATTGAATATTTTTTTTGTGCCGATGAGATTTTGTTTGATGTGATTGCGTGCGTTCGCCTCCAAAAATAAAAAACTCTCATTTTCATCTCGCTTTTCATATTTTTAGCAGCAGCCATAGTCGAATGTTGGCAGCTAAAACTACAAAACGCGCTAAGCCAGGCCACGTTTGCTCACTCTGTTACGCTACCAATGAGCATTAGGGTAGTCCTTCCATAGATTTATTGCTTGCAAACTGAAAGCGTTTTAAAAAGATACAAGAAAGCCATAAAAATGTATCCAACAGATTCAAATCGATTTTTAAATAAAATTACCGAATTTTTTATGTAACCTTTAAACATTTGCACTTTTCTAACTGAAAGACCAGCCCAATAAACAACAAATAAATACATATGTACACACGTATATATAAAACTCACCTTCAGCGTAACGCCGCCCAAATCGTATTCGCGATTGTAAAGATCCTCGACGGTTGCGCGATATTTATCCGTGTACGTTTTGAAGAGGAAACGCTTAACAATGGAACTTTTGCCCACACCGGCGCCACCCAGTATAACCAGTCTTATGCGTTCCAAGTCAGCCATGTTGTATGACGTCACACAGTATGTGTGTGCCTGTAAATGTGCGTTTGTATGCGGGGGAGGGGGTGTGTGTGACGTGCGTTTGTAATGCGAGTTGTAAGGGGTAACGTTTTAAAAAATAACAAATTTATTTAATTGTTACTTTTGAATTTATTTTTATTTTTTGCTTGAATTGTAACGATGGCGGTTAGTTGTTGCTGTTGTTGTTGTTACATCAGTTCAATTTCGTTACAGTTACTGTTACAGTTGCTGTGACGGTGCCAGTATCGCGTTATGCAGTTCAGCTAATTACCGCCATTTTGTGTCGAACATGTTAGTGTTGTTGTAATTATTTTGAACAAACGCCGTCACGTGTGTTTGCAGTTACTGCCGTTACTACCAACGTTACTCAATGTTGCGTTGATTTTATTTTATAAACGCTTTTTGTTAATGTTTTCGTTTAATGGTTTCGCATATTGTTGTTATTATTTATGCTGTTCTTGTTGTTGTTGTTGTATTTTAAAGTAGCGTACTACACGATACGGCATACGTAAATAGTCGCTGCTGTTTTTGTTTTTATTGTTGCTTCTGCTGTGACTGTAGTCTCGGTTACCTTTGCGCGTTTTGGCTTCAACGATTCGTTCAGTTTTTCGCGCGATATCTGAAAGATTCGAAAATGTAAATTGACGACAAGTGTTAGTCATATTTTAGTCACATGTAATTGGCGTAATTGCTTTTAATTGAGACAAGCGTGTGTGTGTGTGTGTGTTTAATTTGTATATCAAAAATGTATTGAGTGTGTATTTGTAGATTTTGTTTAGCTGAATACTTAATTAGTCCTTTTGAGAACTGATGAAACTTAAACTTAACTTTGGATCAACAGAGGAACAGGAGCTGCACAAATACGTTGTGACATTATTTGGTAACGTTATTTTCAATAACGTTTTCAGGAAAAATTTGAAAAACAAATACAACGAAAAATAACGAAGAAGAACATAACAATTACTACTAAAATGTTAAATATTGAATTTGAACTGAATATCTGCACTGGAACTATTTCAATATACCCTACGGTATGGACAATTGCACCTGGGGAAGGGTATAAAAAATAAATATTAAATAAATTGCAATCAACGATTTGTTAACTTTTTTTTATAAAGTTTTTGAACTGAATTTGACTGAGAAATTTGTTGTGTGATAAAGTAAAACAGCTGATTTATGATACATACATATATAAATTTCTAAGGAAAAATCGTATAGGTGGCAAAAATGAGCTTACGAATTGTTGTTGTGCAAAATTGGAAATTTTTCAAACCCAATTATCTAGATTTAAAAAGCTTAATTTTAAAGTATATATATACTCGTGTCATATACATATACATATATACACTGTCCAACTGCACAAAGGTCGTAACCAACATTTCTGAAATTTTACAAGAAAAGCAAAAAAAAAAACATTTTAAAATGTGAAGAAAAAGTGTTAAATTTGACGTTTTTGTTTTACTTATAAAAATGTAAGTTTAAGCTTTAAGGACCTAATTTTTTTGTGAGCAGGTGTATTTCAACATAAGCTATCAGTCACTGAAAAAAATATTCTTTTTAAAAAATGTCGGTTAGGGCCTTTGTGCATTTTGGCAGCAATGTATTTTGTTATAGTTTCCTTGACGAAAAAGTTCCATTGAAAGATTTATTTCAATAAATGCAATTTAAGTTTAACTTAATTGATAAATCTTTCCTCCTCCAATGCCTGAAATGTTTCGCCTAGAAAATCTCACTCCATCTGCATTCCAGTTTTTGCCTAAATTATTCCGTGTGGGAATATTCAGTTTCTTAAAAGTTTATTTTGGGTTTTTAATCAACTAAAAATTCTTTAAACAATGATGCCAGCTCCGAAGAAATTCACTTTATGCAGAACTCCGGTATGCCGCAAATGGGAAAACTATTCGGAAACTAATTTGCTTAAAGCGGATGTCAATATTTACTTTCGCTTAGAAAAGTAACATTAGAAGTAACATTAAATCTTGTATCTACTTTGGTTATACTTATTTTTCCCAGCCTTGCACAAATCTGAACATTTCTAAGAAGATATTACCGAAATAGCAAATGAAAATAGAAAATCATACAGCCAAAAAGAAAACTCGAAACATATGAAATATTGCATTATTGATGCGAAAACGAAATCGAATTGCAAAATATTGTATTTAATGTTGTTGCTTTTTTTTGTGGAATTTTTTTTTTTATTTCGGGCAAAAGTTGTTGAATGCACTGACAACCGGATAACAGACGAACGAAAGAAACATTTCACAAAAAGATTTCAAAGCGGAAATATAACATTTTCCATTGCAATGAATGCGAGCGAGGGTGCTTCAAATATTGCAACTCAAGTTGGACATTTCGTAAGTTGCAATGTTCGAAGCAGATTTCGAATCTGACAGAACTCTGATTTGTTTTAAAGCCTTTATTTGATTATTTTTTGTATTTGTTAGACAGTGTCAACTTATCTTTTATTTTCTTAAAAAGATGATTTTATGAGTCTAATTCCGAACCACTCTAATTCAAGCACTACTACCGACATACAAAAATCTAAAAATTCATACAAAACACGTCGTAACAACCTACATTGATCCTCCAAAGAGTTCGTCAGCGGAACACCGGGCACATGAAAGTACCTTAGATACAAAAAAACAACAACAACAAATATTGCGTAAGTATTCAATACGATCTCCTTCGTTTATTACGCTTAAGTGGCATCGTGTGTGTGTCTGCGTGCGTCCTATGGGGGTCGTATGTCTATGCACGGGCGAACTACATTTATGTCTATGTCAAAGCGAATGTACTCATATGTCTCGAAGATATACAAAAAAAAAAAAAACAAGAGCAGGAGCAGGAGCAGAAGCAGAAGCAGGAATGGTAACATAAAGGCAAGCATAGTTCACCTGAGATGACAGCAAAATTGCTTTACATGTTTGCAGAGGCAAGTGCAGGGTGTTTTAAAATAAGACATACTTGAAATGAGTAAGTCACTTAAAAATGTTATATAAAAAGAAATAATTTGACTTTTTAAACTAATTTCCAGAATTTTTACTGACCACCAAAAAAAAAAAAAAGGATTTCGTAGAATTTTAGTCACCGTACTCATTAAAATATAAAATGGAAACGTAAGTTAAAATTTGGTCAGGCAACAAAATTCCACTGACTGATTTGAGCTGCTCAAAAATTTGTTGTATATTTCGTATATAAATTCTCAAAATTATGTCAAATATTTTTTTCGTACTTTTATGAAAATATTCTCATACAAATTGGCCACCCTGCACAGCATGCGTCGTCCACTCTAAACTAATTTAGCCGGTATACGTGGACGCGTGCGTGGCGCTGATCGTTTTTCGAACAAAATTGCATTAAAAATTGATATTAAATTCTTGCTTAAAACGTATGTATGTATGTATGTATGTATGTATGTATGCATGCATGTTTGTGTATGTATGTAGCTATACCCAGCAGTGAAAGTGGTAATGCACGAAAATGGTAATTAAAGAATTCTCTAACTAATTTGGAGTCAATGAAAGTATTGGTTACCGTGTAAGCGAACGGGTAATGTATCAAGTAAAATTGATTACCGCGTAAGCGAAGAAGTTGCGTACATTTCACAAAATTTGTAAATGTCTAAAACATAAAGCACCGCGTAAGTGAACTGGTAATGTATGCAAATATAATTTAAAAAATGCCAAAAATATAAGTTACCGCATAAGCGAGCAAATGATCCATGATGTCAAAAAATTACCTTACTGCGTAAGGAGATAAGTTGTCATATATGCAAAGCCGAAGAAAAACGAGTGGAAATGATTTTTAAGCATTTTTACCTCTTATGTATTTGCAATAACTGAACTTAAACGGCATTTTTTTTCATTATTCCTATTTGTTCTATTTTATTTCCTCAATTTGCTTTCAGTTTGATTTTGTAATTCGACGCGAGAATAAAGATAGTTATGTAAGTTGTTTTCAAAGCGTAAATTAATTATTTCAGCCATATTTTTTTTTATGACTATGTTTTTTACAGATTCCAATTATCTCTAATATTCTAAAAGAAGGCGTGTCAAAAGGATTGACAAAGCTCATATCGGCAGATTTGCTTTTAGAGTATAATTATAATGGTGTTAAAGACAAGAAGTCATTTAATTTTCAATTTAAATAAGACAAAATAAACTATAAAATTAATTAACAAAGTTTGTATTAATTTTTCCCATTACACGGTAATGTATAGAGTTGACATTATTTTAACATTACTTCTGATATTACCAGGTAATTGATAAAATTGATATTAATTTTTCTCATTACCCGGTAATGTATAAAATTGACATAATTTATACATTATTTTTTCCATTACCAAGTAATGCACAAAGTTGACATTAATTTTTTCTATGCATTATTTTTTCCGTTACCAGGTAATGCAAAAAGTCGACATTTACTTTCTGCCTTACTTGGTAATCTATGTGGTTGCAAACATTACTTTCCTAGGACATCGCAACGTTAAAAGTAATGGGTTACGTAATGTATAGCCCATAGTGTAGTTTGACAACTATATAGATTACCAATCGCAACTTTCACTGCTGGGTATTTTGCATGCGTATATTCGTTCGCCTTGACAGAATGTTGCTACAGCAAAAGGCAATTGCAATTCCAGGGCGACTTAATTGCTGCGTTGTACACTTGCAGCATCTCGATTTGCGTCTGCTGAATACAACAACAACAATAACAAAAACCACAATATTCGAAATTGCAAAATTGGAAATTTGTATGTTTTTCGCAGGGAGTCATAATTCATTTTGCATGTGTGTATGTGTATGTGTTTGCAAGTGTGTGTGTTTTTGTTTTCTAAGAATTTCCAATAACATCAAAATATGATTTCTCCAAATGACACTTTTTTTGCTACTAAGCAAATATTTTCCTTCGTTTTACTTTCTTTTCCTTTGCTTTTGGATTGCTGCATTTCATGATTTTTTTTTATAAGAAATCCATCCCCCCGCAGGATTACTTTTTCATGTAAGGACACAAGTGTCGCATGTTAAATTTCTTTGCAGTTACACAATTACAAATTCAAGTCGGTCCTGCACTTGAGAGAGTAAAATAAATTTTCCAGTTTTTATGCTATCAAAGGTGATTTTTGTCAGCTTAAGTTTAAGAGCCACAAGCACCGGACAGAGGATGTATCTGTGTGTCCTTTTATATGTATTTATTTTAACATCTTGTTTTGCTGCAGCATGCAACATGGCAAAGATAATCAACATCTTATCTAAGTTATTAATTAAAGTAGCCATTTAGGCATGACACTTAGGCAGAACTAGGCTAATATTTACATATGTAAAGTCCTGCAAAGTCCATAGAGTACCAGGACGCAGTGCGGTGGGTCAGCTTTTTGTACCCTTCTTTGCTACGAGCTCTCAAATTTAAATTTATTACCTCAAATTGATATGAAGAAATTTTTTTTTAAATCTTTTACCCCATTGACAAAACGGATCTACGCTACTGCCATACTTTGCATAGACGTAAGCAAAAGTTGCAGCTAGGCACGCTCAGGGCCGTACCTAGGAATTCTGGCGCCCGGGGCAAGAGTGGATATTGTCGCCCTTTCAAAATATTTTTAGATACAATTTTTTTTTTATGAAATTGTACTTTGTTGAAAGTTGGAAAATTTTCTAAAATTGTACATTGTACTGTACATTTTCTTAATGAAAACAGATGTAGAAGCAAAAAAAAAGGTTCTCACTTAAAATAAATGTCGCCCTTACAAACTGGCGCCCGGGGAAATTGCTCCCTTCCCCCCCCTAGATACGGGCCTGGGCACGCTTGTCGCATTTGTCAATTAAAAAAATATTAGCCGTACTCATTTAAGCTCGGCTTTGATTCGTATACGTTGCTTTCCTTATTATATTTATGCTTCGTAAATCAGCTGTTTTTTTTTTTATACATACAAACAAAATTTACGAACATAAATTTAAATTGCTTTTGATTTGACTATGATGACTTAAATAAATGTAAATAAAATTCAAAGACTTTTATAACCGTCCTCGCATGTTGAAAAGTAGTTAGTGAAATTATATTTTGGAACATCATTAAGTGTTTTTTTTTTAATATAGAATATTCAAGTTACAGTATAGCAAATTCAATTTGACTAGGATAAAATGTCAGCGTAACAAGAATTAATAATAATTCACACTTTAATTTCCAAATAAAAGGTTGACATACATACGTGATAAACATCCCGCAAAATATCCCAGCAAAGAAAGTTAATAGCGACAAATGCAAGCAATAACCTAACCATGGACTCAGAACTAGTTCCTGAATCAATGCATTACTGAGACAAAGGCTGATCATCTTATTTTAAACCAAACGATTCCATTAATTATAATGTAAATAATATCATTATAATGACATTACATGCCGATTTCTGAAAAATAATTTCAGAGTTGACTCGGAAATCTATTTAATAGTTCCAGACTCGATTCGGCGACAATAGCTTATCAATATTTCTACTGGAACAATGTCGATTAGCGTTGCTATTAACGCATAAACGTGCATATAAAACTGAATCGACACGTTGATGAAATTTTAGTAGAACAATTGAACTGCTGCCGCTCAAATCGAATTCGTTAAAGAAAAGAAGAAATTATTACCAAAAAAGTTTGTGTCAATGTCAGCTGGCCGCATGTATTCCTGCCATAAGCATAAGGGTACTTTTTCGAGTGTATACTCTTATTCCATAAAGAAGTTCCATAATAATTCCTTTCATTGCAGCATCTGCCATGCCCATTATTTTAATTATATCGGTAGCGCTACTCCATCTTACACCTCGGGTCGATGCAGGTCACAACATGTTTGCCGCAAAAGTCTACAGCGTTATTGCCAAACATCGCATGAACAGGAATATTATCATTTCGCCGCTGTCGATCCAAACGGGCATTGGGCTCGTCTTGTTTGGCACGAACAATAAAACCGCCAAACAAACGCATCATGGCCTTCAACTGAGTGGCAAGAATCGAGGAGAAGTCGCAACGTACTTCTACAAATTCCTAAGACACGCCAAGTCCCAACTGGGAATACAACTCAAAATAGCCAATCACATCTATGTGGACGAAAGCATAAAGCTGAGGCGAAACTTTACCATCGCTCTGAGGAAAGTCTTTAATTCGCAACCGGAGACTATTCGCTTCGCAAATAGATATTCTGCAGCGATGAAAATGAGTGAGTGGGTAATGCAACACACGATGGGCAAAGTAAGGCATATAATCAGGCCAAAAGAGATTCCCAAAAATACGACGGCGCTACTGGTCACTGCAATGTACATGAGAGCCCGTTGGGTGAATCCCTTTAAGGCGCCATTCACTAAAAAGGCAACTTTCTCCTCATTCGACGAACGTTCGTTCACCGTCGATATGATGCACCATTGGGGCAGGTTCCGATATGCCGAGTTGCGCGAACTGAATGCAACCGCGGTGGCCATACATTTCGCTAACTCGGAAGTGAGTATGTTGATTGTGTTGCCAAACGAAGTGGATGGACTGCGACAGCTTCAATCGGTTTTGTCCATAATCGATTTGAACAGGGTGACATCGCGCATGAAAAAAGCAGATATTGAACTGGCCATACCGAGGTTCAAAATTCAATTCGATATAGATTTGCAGCGCCCATTGCGTAAGGTATGATATACAAAGGAATGTCCTCTAACCGAATACTCTTGAAATGCAGCTTTATTCTTTCAGTTGGGCATTTCAAAAATATTCGGTGACGATGCCAACTTCCACAGCATGTCAGATGATCCAGTCAAACTGGCGATGGCTAAGCACCGAGCCTATCTAAGTGTCAGAGAAACCGGTATTGAAACGACTTTAGAAGCACCCGTCACTTATCACGCAACGTCGGTTCAAAAATTTCAGCATCAGAAGATTAAGTTCCACGCAGATCATCCATTTTTCTTTGGGATCGGCAGTAAAAATGCGGTTTACTTAACCGGGCATTTAGTCGAATTTTAGAGGCGGGAGCAGGACGTTCAGTTTTTTTAAGTTGATCTTCAAAATGTTTTGCTCTTGATTTAAATATATATGCATGTGTAGATAAATCTCTATAATGTATGCTATAGGTTTTTTTTTCTCCTACTCTGGTATTCACCTTGTGGTGGTATAGGGGTCCTGGTCCAGCGCATAAACTAAGACCTACCTCCAACGCGCAGATTGAAAGTAGTTTACTACGATTTCTAGTTAGTCGTTAAGGCGAGCTAACAAGCCAAGTGGCTGTAATCCAGTCTTGATGAGCAAGCAACTGATCAGCCCTTCTAACACTTCTAGACTGGCTGGATTTGAAATGTAATATATTTGGTAACTGTTCACTGCTAGTTTCACTTGTGTAGATGAAGTGAATCTGGAAAGTAAAACCTCCTTAATTTAGAGCTTTGTTTTCTATTCGCTGAGAGCTATCGTTGTCTAGTTCAAAATGATATAAGTCCATGTCTTCCAAATTGCAAAAAAAAAAAACTTAGAAAATGTGTAAAAAATTTAATCAAATAAATTCTATAAAAAATCTAAAAACTCTCCAGCAATAATGTTCAAAAAAAGTTCCATTGAACTTTTACTTAAGTCGATTTAACAGAAATTTGTTATACATTTTAGTCCAGTTGGCGATTATTGCAACTTCAGTTACTTTTGGTTTCGAACTAGAAACTTGAAAATGCGTCACCTCAAGAAGCTGCTGTGAAATCACAAACACAAAGAGGAAACGCCATCAATTATTTCGTATTTTGTTATTTCTAATTAAAAACAACAAAGCAAAACGACGACGTCGACGTAGAAAATCCGAGAGTCGAGAAGAAACTTTGCGAAAATTGTTACCAAATATCAAAAGACTTCAAAGCGAAACTTGAAAACTAAATTTTGCTTTAGATACGCCAACCGAAAATCTTTGAGATTTTGCTTTCGCAAACTTTAAAGTTTCGTCAATACTTAAGGCGTGGCAAGCAGTACACTTGTGCAACATAATTAAACGAAAAATTGTAATGCCGCACATAAGATATCAAAATAATAAACAAAAACAACAAATTAATCTTAAAGATTTCTTCGAATTCTTAAAGGTAATCTGAACTTATCAAAGCGAAATGTCTCTGCTGTACGTACGGCAAAACGTGTGCACAGAGAAAGGTGAATGGCGAGAATTCGCTTAAAAACGCCCTCGGCTACATTTTGGCATTATTTTGCTGCTGCCTTGTGTAACCTTTGTGAATCCTTTGCGAGTCCTAAGTGCAACTGAAGTGTACTCAATTTTTTTTTGTACTTTTTCACTTTTTCACTTTTAATTTTTCTTCATATTTTCGCCGTTCTTTTTTGCGTTTGAGCTTGAGCTACTATGAGAAGATGAGGAGAAGAAGAGTGTACTTCCGTTTCAGATAAGTTTAAGGAACTCAGCAGCAGTTTGTTCTGATTCAAATTTCCGGCAGTTAGTGTCTGTGTGTGTGTTTGTATAGGTACATATGTTTTTATTAGTGTGTTTGTGGTTTAAACTCGCTGTGATTTTCTAAAGATTGTTTCTCTGTGTTGTTGGTTTTGTTTTAAAAAGAAGTTAGGAATTATATGAAGTATTAAACAATTGGTTCAAATGTTGCTAAGTTGTAAGCATTTTTTATATATACGTATTGAAAAGTTGATCGCCTTTTGTTGAAGAGAATTTTCTTCGGCTATGTCAAAGCTCAAATACCCTAGAATTAGTTATAGGTTCGATCCTAGTTGGATGTTAGAATTTCTTCATACAAAAGTAGACCCCTCAAATAGTCATACTTCAGCTTCTCGAGTCTTTGGAAACCATTCAAAATGAGTTCGAAAATTGTGTGGCACCCGCTAATCAGAAATCCTTCTCAAGATTTTTGATAAAATAATAATAAAGTCTCTTCAAGGAGACTCTTGCAATGCACTCTCTTCTATGAAAAATAAAAAAACTTATTCCAGACTTAACTTCCGAAGCTTACCATTAAGCCAGCGAAGACGCTCGCTTGGAGTACACAACAACGTGTCATAAGCGGCATCAAATAATTTGTATACCTTACAAAAGGTTCAAAGCAATTTAAGCGTTTCATTTTTCTGAAGCCAAAATAAATAAGCGCACACAAACACACTCACACACACACACACACACACACACACAGAGAGATACAAATCCATTAAACCGCTTAAAAGCGCAAGTGTCCTCGTACACTTTGGAAGATACAAAATCGCAAATTATCTTTTTTTTTGTGCTTGCACCGATTACGACGCACAGATAAACTTTAATTTGATATTCATGAGTTGCATTTACACATATACGAGTATACAAACACACACACACACCCGCACTCAAACATACACTGTCAACACACAAACTCTAAGCACACAGACGCATACAAACTCACACAAAACGCACAAACATGCATATGAGCAGATCACGTGACTGAAATGTGACGCAACGAAATTGCTTCTTTTTGTTGTTGTTGTAGTGTGGTTTTCTATACGAATGCGGGTGGAATTGAAGAGGAGTTCCGAAATGTGTACAAAGCAGCGAGCAAACAAATTTCTATTAAAATTCGAATAGAACAAACAGAAAACTACGATATAAGAAAAGATTATCTCTTTTTTATCTCATTGTGTGTTGTACATTTTTGTTGTTGTTGTATTTATAATACATAAAAGTAACATGAGTTACATATAATCGTAGGCATAAATCAATTTTGTATATAAATAGTGACATTTAATGGATTTGGAATGATTCATATTCAAGTGATTAGAAATGATTAAAAGTAATTTATGAAAAGATTTTTTTATAATATCGGAATAATGTCGTTTATACCCTACGCCACGCACAAACACGAACCGAAGGGTATAGTTAGTTTGTTCTTTTGTTTGTAATGCACATTGGGAGGCGTGGTAGGTGTGACAAAGTATATATATAAATGATCAGCGTCGAATTCTGACGTCTGTCTGTACCTTCGTCTGTCTTAGCGTTTACAGCCGTCGTTTAAGAGATATAGACCTGAAATTTGGTTTGTAGGTTTCAAGTGAAGATTCGTGATCGGATAAGAACAACGCCCACTTATAAGAAAAACATATTTAAGCTTCAGCATAGTCAAAGATAATTTTCTAACTTAAATTTAAAGATTTAAATTTTAATTTTTGAAGATTTAAATAAATTCAATTTTTTTAAACAAAAATCTTCGAAGTTCATTTGGAGAATATGAACTGAAGATACTTCTTGTGAAGTCCTTTCACAAGTATCATGGCCCTCACTGAACTTTTTTTATATATTTTATGTGTATAAGTATGTATAAAAATTACAAACATATGCACAACTCGATAATTCAATTCAATTTTTCTTTAATAACTTTTTTTATTGCCTTCATTTTTATGGACGGACATTCTTTAATCCATTTTTTCCATTGACTGAGCTTTTTAAGAGCGGCGGCGGCGACCCTTCTGCTTCGCTCAAAATGCAAATGCAAAGGCCACTTCCACTTCGAATGCGGCTGAGACTATGCATGAACTTGTTGTTGCTGTCAGTCAGTCACTTAGTCATTCAGTCACTTAGTCATTCAGTCAGTCAGTCAGTCAGTCAACCAGTCTGCCACAATTTGTTGCATGCAACAATGCGCGTTCGTTAGCGATGCTAATTTAAATTGAAATGACATCCATTTTGTTTCTTTTCCGTTCCATCTCGAGGGTGATTTAAACAGTCGATGCCTAAATTATGAGACGGCATTTCAAATGTTATTCGATTTCTTTAAATGTCAAATTCCATTTTTCTATAATTTAAGACATTGAGTTTAAGAATATATTCGCTAATTTAATTTTACAATAAAATAATCAAAGTACGAGTATTAAATATTGCGGACTAGAACTGTCAGAATTGAAAGAAATGAACAGAACTAAATTGAGAAATTTTTGTCAGTGTTGCCGTAGTTCAAATATTTTTCAACCTTTTGCAAATTTCTTCACTTAAATATTTTTAATAGTTCATAATAACCGGTATTTTAACTGTAATAAATCTTAGAATGGTTTAGGCATGTGAACAAAATTAAAGTTTGACAGATTTAAAAATTTCACTTGTCGAAATTAATAATTGTAGTATGTAATATGTCAAAATTTAGTACAATTTGCACAACCGATTACATTCATTTGATAACCGGAAGTGACTACACTAAGGAAAATTTTAATGCGATTTTACACATACTTCAAATTTGTAATTGATTTAACCCCTTAATTAAAATGCTACGAAAAATATTTTCAAATTTCAGAAGATATGCTAAGAAAATGGGAAATTTATCAAATTTGGTGTCATTCGATATGAAAATTCAATAACTTCAAGAATTTTAGAGATTTTAAAAATTTTACGAAACTTTACATAACCACAGTCAATCTTTTTCAATTCAATTGATTGTGTGGCATATTGAATTATAAATAAGCCAATAGCCACCGTTATTAAATTGGCGCATTTCTAACAGAATTAATACTGGACTAGCAGTCAATTATTCATTTATTCTAATCAGGCGTAAGTTGATTAAAAAAAAATCCATCGAGTGGTCAGAAGAAACAACAAAAAAACATCTAAGTAGAGAAACTGAATCATGCTTCTGAATTAAACGATAATGAAAATATTTTTAAAATCTTTAAAACACTTGAAAAACAACAACTTTGTGTTTGTGTTATTGTTATTCTTTTTTTTTTTGTTGCCTTCCAGTGAAATTGAGTTAAAAAACTTTTACCTTAAAATTATCATTTTTAAATGCAGTTTAACAATTTTCAATCGTACTTCGGGGTGGCAGCATTGAGGCTGTCAGTTCGATTTCTCGATTCTGTTGATCGACTCTCTTGGTTTTTCTTGTTTTTGTTATTGTTATTGTTTGTCCGAAATCAACTCAGAATACATAATGAAGACTTATTGAGCCGTTGTCTTGTTGTTGCTGTTGTTGTTGTTGTGTGTGAGTGGGTGGTTTGGGTTTGTTCGTTGGTTGGAAAGGGACTATTTGAAGAGTTGGAAAAAGCAAGAGGTAGGCGGCATACTGAAGAGGTGGTTGAGCTGCGAGTTAATTCAATACAAAATTATTCATGAGTGGGAATAAACGTTAACATCCGTTTGACACAGAACTAGGCTTTTTAAGGTGTGTGTGTGTGTGCGTGTATGAGATTTTGTACTAGACTGGTTTTGTGCAAACATTGAACTTTGAAAATTATGTAAAATAATACCAATGACAAAAAATTACATATAAAATAGAATTCAAAGTAAATATTTTAAATTTGTAATTTTTCCAAGAAAATTTTTTTTTTTAACAACCAGTCTTAAATTCGTTTTTCTGCTGTGGGCAAGTTTGAATGGATTTGGCACGTGTGCTTCACGTGAATAATTGCAATTTAAGTGCTTTCCGATAGAACAAGAAAATAATGTTAATTTTATAAGTTCAAGTAAAGGCAATCGGCAGCGTTTGTTTGTTTGTATGTATTTTGGTGGTTTTCTTGAAAGGCAACAAAAATAAGAACAACAAATTGCTGCAAACAAAAGCGAACACATTTAAAATGTGTATTAAATGACTCACATACATACTTATAAATCGCCAGGGACAAAAAGTTTACAAATCGCTGCGCAAGAACCTCGCGTCTGCACTTTTGTCATTTTGTGTTGTTGTTGCCCTTTTTTTTTTTTTTTGGTGTTGCCCTCCTTTCTTTTGTTTGTGTATTTTTTGCAACTTGTTGTTTGACAAATGACAGCAAAGTCATTGTTTGACACGAACAAAGATCAACAAACAAACAAATAGACGCAAATCGATGAGGAAAAACAATGAAAATAAACAAACGAAAGAACGACAGAACGAACGACGGAACGAACGACAGAACGAACGGCGCAGAAAGGACAAAAGTAGTAAACGCAAAAAAAAACAATTTCTCATTTTTTGCAAAAAGATTTTTTTCCGCTTTTTATGCCCGACACTACGTGCACATCGTATGCAAGCAGGGCATATTAAGTTTGGTCTTCCATTTGTAGCACTCAAGTGAGGGCATGGTCAGTATGACTATTTATGTTTGTATCCTCATTCTTGCATTCTTTCTTTCATCCATCCATCCATCCATTCATTCTTTTTTTCTTTCTTTCTTTCTTTCACTAACAGTTCAATTGCGCAACCGGTTAAATAACAAGAAATATAACCGGCACCTCACACGCTGACAATGATCATCATAAAGTTAGTAAGCAACTTATTCAATACTAACATTTCTTAATAACTTATTAATATAAAATCAAAAGAAACATTTACTGGAACCGACAAAATATCAAAGATGCCACGCTTCTGGCGACTGAGTGCCGCCGCCACCTCCAACGGAATAGCATCCTCTTCGTCAACAGCGATCATTTTATATCCTGCCGCATCTGTATCTGCATCGACTTCGACCAAAGTCACGCCCTCCTCACCAGCATCAGCCACAGGAAACGAATCGGCAAAAATGAAGGCGCAAGCCACCAATGCGATGGATACGAGAGTTTTCATTTTGTAATTTTTTTTGATGATTTGTAACTGCAGGACGGATAATTGATTGATTGCGTTGCTTTTGTGCTTAGCTGGACGGTTGAAACTGTTCGTTGAGTTGGAAATGCGCTCGTGTTTTATACGATTTTGGATACGCTCGTTGCGGGCACTTACTTACAGATCGCACGTATGGACTTTCTCAAGAATAGGGTCGGCAAAAGCGCAGACAATGCACAAGGCGCAACGAAACTACCTCATGCCGGAAATTTCACTTTGGTTCAAATGTCTTTTTTTTTCTTATTTTGGAGAATCGATTGATTAATTTTTGTGTAGAGTATGTAAATAGATAAGTATGATCGAGTATTTTCTTCGAATTGTAATTAACACTTGTTGAAATTTTTAATTAGGAAAAAGAAAACAACAAACTAAACTCATCAAAATGTATAAAGAAAACCTTTAGTCACCTAGACATGAATCTATTCTAAAAAAAAGGAACTTTCCCTCAAACTGTTTCATGTTCCAACATTAACACAAGTTCGATTTTATTCTTGTATAACGCTTATGAGCAATCAACCGACCGAGCAACAATCGTTTGCGTCGTTTGCTTTAGTCCGGACGTTACTTTTTGCTAAGTGCGGTCGCAGTTTTCTTTTAACTTGAAATATTTTAAATGATGGATCTGGAAGGATTTAAAAGAAATTTCATTGAAATCTTCCACGCTCCTACCTAAGACCCCACAGAGACATTAGTTAATATTATTTCGCTAATATTGCAACTAGGCAATTCAACTTTGGTTTATTGTCACTGCCGAATACTTTACTAAAAGTGGGCGTGGTTGGAACATTTTAACGTCCAGTTGGTCGCTTAAACTTCAAAATGGTGTAGGGTACTTCAACTGCGGCATAGTCTACGATAACTCTGTTTTGATTATTATTTTTTTACGTTTTGAGGGCGCCCACAAAAGCCGCGCCTCCGTGTCATCTTTTTTTAACCAAAAAAAAAAAAAAAAAACAAATTTAAAACAATTGCGGGAATTGCTTTTTGGCCGATTACTTTTTTCGTCCGTTCTTTGTGGGAGTGTTGCGTAGGATTTCCCATTGAAAACTTATTTGCGTTAGATTTGAATTGAAATTTTGTTGACTGCGTCTGCTGGAAATTTGCTTAAGCGGGGTCTTTTTTGCCCGCCGCTTTGCTTTTTGGTAAATTGTTACGTTGATTTTTTTTTTTTTCATTTTGGTTTTTTTTTTGTTGCGGCAGCGGTAAGCTAAGTGATAAGGGGGGTGGGAATTTAACTGAAAAATATATGTAAATAATGAAGAAAGCCAGCTTTCCTAAAGTCATAAGCTGCTGCGCGCCTTTTATGTGTGCTTTTTATTGTTCTACAGTGGAGGTGCGATCTATGTGTACAATGCTTAAACAGAAAGGCGCGTTGGCACATCGGGGCAGTGGCTGGGGAAGGTGTTTGCCACAATAAAAGCACCTTCACCTCGGGCGCTTCTCTTTTTTTGTTGCTACTTTTTCGTTCTTGGAATTACTTTGCTATGCTCGGTTTTTTGTTTTGTTTTCGTTGTGTTTTGTGTGTGCCTAATGTTACCCTACGCCAAAAGATTGCGGGTATATGGTTTTCTATATATGTATAACCACTTTTTGTATACTTCGTTGCTTTATTTTTTAATTATTAATATTTTCATATTTATAAATGATAAAGTAAAAGTATATTAAAACAATAATTCTTATTATTTTAAAACGAATAATTAAAATTCAAGTGTTTGGTATCAAATGAAAGGTAATCGAAGGGCATTAATGATTATACTCGTTTTTATTTACTAGTTTAATGCAATTTTTTAATATTTTTAAAGTATTTGGAAACATAACATTCGAAGGTAATTTTTGACAGTTTTGTTGTTGTTTTTTTTTCAACAATTAACGACAACGTGGAACATCAAAGCTACGGTCTAGCCGTCAAAAATTTAATGTTGCTTAATGTTAGTAGTTTTTTGTTTGGATTCAGCGTGTCGCAAATGTTCCGTTTTGAAACATTTGTTGTCAGCTGCCCGCGGCACTTACAACAACAAAAATGTTTTATTTCTTTTCATATTTTTGGATGTATTTTTCCATTTTCTGTGAGCTTGCTTAAAAAATTTTATTTGTAGGAAACCTTAAATTTTTGTTATGTGTTTCTATTGTGTGTGTCTGTGTGTGTGTTAGTAAGTGTTTGTGTGTGTTTTATTTTTTAATAAATTTGATATTTATTTCTATTCAGTTTAGGCCTTCAAATTTGACGCGGATTGTTTTTAACTGAGTGTGAGTGTCAGTAGAAGCGGAAGTGGCAGTGGCACTGAGCGGGTCATTATTTTCTTGTCGTTGTATTTCGGAGCGTAATTTCAAATTAGAATCCGACTTAAGGCCAAATTTCAAATTTGTGACATTGTTTCTTTTAATTAAATTGTTTTCCATTTCATTTTTTTTTTTTTTTTGTGCAAGTTTTCCTTTGGTAAAACAACACGAGACCAAATTCAAATTAGCCTGATCAATTAAATTGATTGTAATGAATGTAATTTTCAATTTGACGCTCACGGCTGCTGCCTCAAATTAGCGAGCGTCTTATTTGAGTTTTTATTTTTTTTTATTTTTGCTGGGGTGGTCTTTGCTTAACGCTTCACTTAGCTGCATGATTTTGTAGTTGTTTGCGGGGATGGTGGTGGGGGGAGAGAGGGCGGTTGTTGCCAATGTGGCAACATTTTTAATTGCAAAAATTTTCGATAATTACTTTTCGCAGGAAATCCGCTTTGTTGGCGTAGTAGTTAAAACGAGACGCTTAGTACAAGCTTAGGTATAGCTTAGCTCTGACTCTCCCAACTCCGAGTCGATTTTATTAAATTAAAATATTGTTGAAACTGGAGAAAAGGACGACGACGAGCATATAAAGTTAAATGCGTCGTAATAAATTTCGCGAATTAAGATTAAATCTTGTTTTTGTTTAGTATAGATTTTGTTGTATTTTAATTTCAATGGAAACACGAAATCGTAAAAGAAACTTTTTTTGTTGCGTTGTTAAAGAAAGAAAATGAGAAACAACGAACGAGAAAAGAGATTTTGTGACAGTGTCGAATAAATCCAAAACTTCAACAAAATCCAAAAACAAAGAACAAGCAGCAAAAACAAAAACAACCGAGAACAAGAACAAGCAACAACAAGCAACAACGAAAAGTGTAGTAAAATTCTCATTACAATTTATTATGGCAAATTTGAACTTTTAATGAGAAGCAAAATAATAAACAAATTATTTTACGAGTACGCGCCGTCGCCATTTTGCTTCGTTATCCTCGAAATGCCCAACAGGAAACACATGCATCAGTCATCAGGGATATGAGTAGAAAAAGAAAATTGATTTATTCGATTTCGAAACCAGTTTCTTGTCACAAGTAATACTTTTCATATATTGGCCCTTTTAGAGTTCAAAAAAATTGTTGATGCATAATTAAATTGTATCTGTGATTGTGATCGACGATTAACGAATTTTTCAATAAAAAGTTGTTCAACAACTATTTGAGCTTAACTTTTGATTGATTCTTCAAGATATGATAAAGCTTTCTTCAAGTATTTCTTATTTAAAGTAAGACCAGAAACTATTTCAAAATGTGTTTTCTAATAGAATTTAGTATTCGAACAAAATACAATGGATTTTCCAAACAATATTTTCATAAGCGGTGCAAAATTTAAAAAAAAAACTGATTTCTTTGAAGAAGATTAAATGTAAAAATAGAGACCAAAATGTTTAAATAAAGTAAACTTATTCGTAAATCAACAAACAAATTTTTTCTACTGAATATATCTTCAAATAAAAGAATGCCTTAGGGATTATCATTTTGTAGTTTGTTATTATTTCCTACTGGCCTTAAATTCGTTGTAGCTGTTTGTTTGTTTTGTTTTGCTCCTTCTGCTGCCGATGTTGTTAATGTTGCGAAAAACAAATGGCGACTCTGACGCGTCAACAGATGTTTAAGCAGCGTCTCTAAATGAAGGTGGGCTACCACTCCACGACCCTGAGTATGGCGTTGCTTACGATAGAGTTCGTCGGAGCCAATTATTATAACTATAATAATGACGATGTTTATAACGATAACAATAACGATGTTTATACGGGTGCTGCTGCTGCGTCAGCGTCGAATATGATTGCTTAAATTGTTTCAGCAGTCACCGCACACGCCGCATACGAGTACACGGCAGACTTTAAAATAGCCGCAGCCGCTGTCGTTGCCAGAGCTGCCACCTGAGCAGCTGTGTTTTTTTTCTAACAACCAGTTGGCGGCTACATCGAACGCCTGGGCCGCCAGTTTAATGGCACAAAAACTGGGTCACTGCCTTGTTGAAAAATTACTGCTACGACGGAGGCAAGCAAAGGCGGCAAATTGTACTCATTTAGCGAGCAAAAAACAAAAACAAAAAAACGTAAAAACGTTAAACAAAGTGGCTAACCGCTTTTGCGAAAATGGCAGAGTGGCCGTTATGGTTAGCGAGTGCGTCAGCGAGTGCCTGACCTGGCCAAGTGTTTAAGTAGAAAACTCTAACGAATAAATTTACGGGGTAACACAAGCAGCCAGTAAACGGTTTTTTGGCGCTTGGGCATGGCATGGAATTATGTGCAAAATTGTGGAAAACTTTGAACAATAACTCAAAATGGTGAAAAGCGATTTTGTAAGCGATTTTTGCAAGTGTTTTTCAGAGAAGCGTTAAAATTGCAGTTCTCAAATTAACTCGCCGTCATAAAGGCAACGCAATTCACAAGTTTTTTTTTAAGGTTGAGCTGCTATTTTTCGGAAAAGTACTTAAATAATTTAGTTGGATAAATAAATATTTTGCCATTTAATAATTCGTGCCTTTCCGCATAAGAAGACACCCCACTTACGTTGTTACTATTTGAAGGATCTTTATTAGTTATTATTTTTATTCAGCGCCTTAAATTTTTGGCAAAATACTGGAGAAAACATTTCCAGAAGCTTCTCAAAACAGCTTCGGTGATTTTTTGTCGTGTCTTGCAACATTTATTAACTGATTTCTAACACATCAAAATCTTTCCTTGTCTAACGAACTTATTACAAAGCTATCTGATCAGCTCATTTTACTTGGAACATTTAATCAATGTTGCCATCAATTTTTAAAAACATATGACACTATAATATCAAAAATACGTTACATGACATAATTCTGTGCCATAACATTTCCATAATATTATAAAAATATGTATTAAATTCCAACATATGCAATTAAATATTTTTGTTTGTGTTTAAGTTTACAATATTAAAACAAATATGAAAAATATATTTATTAAGAAAATTAACATTTCACAGTCGACAAATATTTCCCCTTTATGTTGGCATAATTGTATTTAATGGCAATCCTGCATTTAAGCCCGTTAGCAATTGAGAGATTTTAAATATGATATTTTGAAAAAAAAAAAAAAAAGCCGAAATACTCTCACCAGTTTGCACTCATTTTGGAGAAGAGGGCGAAAAAAAATTAACAGGAAAAGCTCTCAAAAAATCTTTTAAACGTTCCAATTAAAATAGGAATTATTTTTATAAATGATTCGATTGCAGAAACGATTAATGTAATGCTCTTAAATTTAACAACTGTCATTGGACAATGTTAACACTTGACATTCCAGGGTCACACTTCGAGTGCTATTCTACCGCATTTACAAAAGAACAACAAAAAACCAAAACCTCAAAATGCACATTTCAGATTTAAACGCAAATTATTCCGAGCTGATTGGAAGCGTTACGCGTTAAACTGTTGTAAAAGCGCTTGCCATAAACCGAAGTGGGCAATGGCGGGTCATAAAAAATAAAACAAAGCGTGCGTTGTAAGCCAAAAGCAACAATGTTTTTGTTGTTTTTGTTGCTGCGTTTTGCGTTTAGGATTAAGCGTTTGTGGTTGCAATCAACATTCGCCCACAACGACCGAACGACCGACCGACCACAAGTTGCGGTCAAGTCGCGTGCGCCGCTCTGCGTAAAGGTAGAGACACAGAGGAGAGAGAGAGAGAGACCGATTGGATTGCAAAAAAAAGGGGGCGATGATTGGATTTGCGCCATAAACTGCAGGACGCAAATAAATTGCAAGATTCGATAATAAAAACGGGGAAAAAAGTTACACAAATGACGTGCTAAACCAAATGTCATTAACAAATGATGACGAACACAAAAAAGGCAAAACGAAGAAGAACGCACAGAGTAATAAAAGCGAACAAAAAAAAAAACTGAATTGAGAAAAAAAGTCACAACGTCATCTTGGCGAATTGCAGCTTAACAAAAACACGAACGAGTCGACAAAACAGAACTTAACAATTTTCCATTTATTTACAATTTATTGAAAATATTGAAAAGATTTTTATTTGTTCAGTTCTTATGTCATTATGCTTTTTTACATAATTGTACGTATTTGTTACAACAACTTATTTGTTGTTGTAACAACCGCAATTGTTGAGTTCTGATTGAGGCACCCTCGTATGACAGATGGCGAAAAGGAATCGCAAACAACGTACAAAATTAAAAGTAAGCAAAGCTTTTTAGCAAATCATTCTTTGCCATTATCAACAACGCCATCGCATTCCATTTCCTCATCATATTCTCGTTGTCTCGTTGTCCTGCATTGACGTTTGCGCTTACGCCCACCCGCCCGCGCACTCTTACAAACGATTCGATTCGATTCGATTTTTTTTCTTTTTTTTTTTTGGGTCATGAAAAACAGATCGTAAACAAGCGGAAAAGTCAAAATGACGTTGACTGTGGCGGGCGTGCTGTTGATAATAACATACATACGTACATACGCACACACACACACACACATGTACTCGTGTACTCCCAGCCAGCATTTTTGCTCGCGGAAGACTCTTCAGCGATCGGAATAAGCGATTAATTTGATCTTCCGCGAGCTCGTTTTCTGATCGCGGAAGATCAGGCCTACGGGAGAAACTGTGTCAACAAAGCGATTCGCGCAGAAGAATCTTCGACGACGCATCAAGAAGAGTCGCCGAAGAGTAATTTGGAAGACTCTTCTAAGAGTCGTCGAACCGACGCTAGGACGATTATTTTGTTTTTTGTTCTGCCTTAATCATTAAACAAAAATACAAAGTACTACATTTGAATGTTTGCTTTTATTTTCGATTTTTGTAAGGAACATATAAATATTATTTAACAATTTAGGTACATTAAATTTTCATAAAAAAGTTAATTAACAACTGTAGCAGATTGTTTTCTTGTCTGTGTAAAAAATTAAATTAAATTAAGTTGGAACATAGATATATTGTAAACTATAATATGTATACATACTTCTGATAATTTCAACAAATTTGAACTGTTGAATGCTTGGATTTGCGCCTGTAAATTTTATTAAAGGAAGCACGCAGGAAATTGGAAGTAATGTCGCAGCCCACTTCGCTAAAGACAAGTTTCTATCAAAAAAATAAAAAGATGCTCTAAAATTTGTTGAAAAAATATAATGTTTATAAAAATTTACCAATTGAATGCCGATCATTCATTCCGTCCATGATTTTTATCGTCTTTAACAGAAATTGAGGCAAGAAATTTCATGTTATTTCTTGAACAGAATATTTCGACTGAAAAATCTTCGCAAACTACAAAAACCAGTTCTTAAAATACGAAAAACAATCGCCAGTGCGATTCAAAAGAGATCAAGTCGCTCAGCAATCGTCAACGCGATTCAAATGAGAGTAAACTAAAAGAAACGGTAAATTTTGCTCTTATTTCGGAGAGAAAAAAACAAAAAATCGTACTTTAATCGCCCAGACGATTAAAAGAAGAGTCGCCAAACAATCGCGCTCTTCCAACAAACTTCCAAATGCTGGCTGGGCTAAGAGAGTGTGGAAAAATGTCGTCCAAGTCGGAATTAATTTTGGTTTGTTTAGATTTTTTTAATAAAACTTAAACAAAAATCGAAGTTAAATTCAAAAAGTGGTTTGAAAATTTGAAAATTCTAATTTTATGTTTTACTCAGGAGCAGATTAAGCGAAAGCGTAAAATGGATGAAAAAATTTAAATCTAAAAAATCTTTTAATTTGTTCTGAAAAATGTGAATTGAAACATGAATTTTAATTATTTCAATTATTTTGTAATAAATTTAAACTACACATCTCGAGATTTTCAACAGTCACTCCTAAATGATCATAGACTTTTCACCCAAGCAGCTGGAGAAGCAAGAAGAACATTCGCAGTCGTTATGTCATCGTGTCGACTGTCTTCCATTAGAGAAGCACATTTTTCCAGTCTTTGTCTTGCAATTTTCGCGTATATTTGAAAATGTAGAATGGCAATTCACCTGCACACACACCTACACTAGTGTTGAACATGCATGGGTATGTGTGCGTATGAGGGCATCTAACAAAGTGCCGCAATGTATGCAAAGCATTCGCACGTCGAACAATGCACTTCGTTCGTATACATTCGCAGGCATTCATTTATTTTTTCCTACAAGTCGACTTTAGAGCGAATTTCTACATGCTCCTGATGACGCTGTCGAATATACACATACACATACACATTTAACTGCATATGCACTCGCTCGAGTGATCACTAACCCACATGCACATGCACACACACACTCACATCCACACATTTTACAATGAGTTTGTTCACTGCACAACAGAAACGCGGCGACGGCGGCGGCGGCGGCGGCGGCGTCAGAGTGTTGCACAAAATCAAAATCAAAAGCAAAAGCGTAATTTAAGTTAGGAGATATTGTACAAAGCCAAACACCGTTATACGTCGTTAAAGGTCGGTGGGCGTGTATTTGTCGTCGCGCTTCAGGCATTATATGGGTTAATCGTACTGGCAGCAGCTGCCGCAGACTTTGCGCTTGCTACACTTTATATAAAAATAACTTTTTTTGGCCATTCCAAAAATCTTGACAAAAACTCAAATGGCGAAAAATCGAATTGTTGTAATTTTAGAATGGCCGCAGTGTAAGTACGTATCGCTGGTGTCACTGGCTGCATTAAATATTTAATAGCGAAAGGAAGACTTCGCACGTCTCAGCATGCGCGAAATGAAAAGCGCAATCAAGTGAGCTGGCTGCAGACACGCTTAAAACGCTGTCTTTACGACACGCTCAAACTTAATCTTAAACTTATTTATTTTATTTTCTAGCTGTTGTTTGTGTTGTTTGTGTTGTTGTTGTCGCCCTTGCACTTTTATCGCTCAATTGCGTTCTTTTTTATGTGTGAGAGAATTTGTTTGTGCGGTTATCAACTTGTAGCAGCATCAACAACAAAAACAATAAAAACAACACCACCACCATCATCCACAAAAACAACAACAACTTGCAATGTTGCAATTTTATGTGCGCCCAACAATTGCTACAAGCGCAAATTATGGCAATTGCGGCCGCGTACGGATAAGGGAGCGAGCGAGTTGGTTGTTTGGTTGGTTGTTTGGAATGCAAATTGCATTTTTGCGCGCTTTATTTCAAGCGCTGAAAGCCAAAATGTCTAATAAAAAACTTCTCACAAGTAACTGCTGACTGGCATCTTGCGGTTATGTTAATTTCCGTTAGTAACAACTTAAAAAAAGCATAAAACTTGATTGGCTGACTGACTGACTGACTGACTTCTTTTCAAAGTTCAAAGCTTCAAAATAGTTTTTGTAAAAAGACAGAAAGTGTTTGTATAGTAAAACTGTTCCTCTCGGAAAAATATTTTTGAAAACTTTTCTGCTGGAGGTGCAACCAATTTCTTATTAAATATGCATGACAACAAAAAAATGAACCACCACAAAAAGGATTTCTTGGTAAAAGTATGTCTGGAGTACTCCGACGAACTAATTTCTTGACATTGAAAACTTATTTTTGTACTCTACACTCTAACTGAACTTTTTTTTAAGTCGGAAGCACGCTTTAATTTGTTTAATTAATTGTGTTCTACTTGCTTAGCGAACGCTCTGGAATGCTCAATTTCAAAAGAGCTTTCAGTCTGCGTTATAATTTTTTGAGCATAATTTAAAGACTTCCACTAAAATTGAGAGGATATTTTAGAGTAGTTCATTTACGAAGAGAAGTAAAATAAAAAAAAAAGCTACTTACAGTGAATCCAATTTAACTGAAACACACAAGTGCCAAAAATTTATTTTTAGTCAAGCTTCGAGTATTTTCAAAATATTTAACTTAATGGTAATTCATTAATTTTCATAAATTATTTTTTCCTTGAACACGAAAATTTGTTAAGAAAATATTTTGCACTTCGGAAGTTTCCAACTAACGCCCAGATTTAGAAAATATTTCAAAAAAATTATATTAAACATTTTTTCTGTACCAGAAAAAAAGATTCCGAAGTTCAATTCTTTTGCATCAAAAAAATCGTATCTCAAAATTAAATTTTTTTTCTTCAAAATTTTTGTCTTGGTCAATATTTTTTTTAATTTTTATAAAATAGTTTCTTCATGCTTCATTGTCATGAACTTTAAAAATTTCAATAAAAAAATAAAAATAGACACTTTACAGTCTTAAGACGTTCACTACTCTACAACAACATCGCGAAGTAGTGGCAATGCTTCCCGACTGACAAGAAAAGCGACTTTTACCATTTATCACGCCAATCTAATCCGAGAATATTTGCACACACACACACTCAAACACACACACAACACAACGAAATAGCAAGAACGCAGTTAGTCGTGTGTCAAAAGTAAGCAACACTGTCGCCGGCAACACTGCTAAATTAACCAAAGGAGACAGCAGGTGACAATGGCGGAAACGGGCGCGGCGCCGCATTCGTTCGCAGATACTTTGCCACGCCATTTTCAGATTTTAGCCGCGACACACAAACAAAACGCACACACAACAGAGACTTTCGTTCTTTCTTTCCAAACCAATGAACTTGGATGGCCTTTGGGGGCAAAAGTAGAGCAGCGCAACGCAGCGCAGCTTAATAAATACGCTAAAAAGCGAGCGTATAGATAAAATACATTTTCACACGTACAGTGACGCGCCGAAATGTGCTCCTGGCTCCTGGGAACTATTTCAATGAATCGGAATAAATTCCGCATTAGTTAAATGACGCTTTAAAGAGTAACTTTAATGGCTTCGCATATTTGGATATTTGACATTCGAGTTGAAATTTAAGATCTAAATTTCAATGACTATAAATTGTCAAACTCAAGGTTATCAATAGCATCTGAGGAGCTAGAGTTCGGAAATAGTCTATTCAGCCTAAATATGGAATAAACTTTGCATCGTGTCAGACTAATTAAGAAAACAAAAGTGTTTTTTTTTTTGCTAACTTTGACAGATTCAATAGCAAGCAAATGAAAAAAATCAAATCAGCTGTTCAGAAAACTTCACTTTAGATTTTCCATTTTTGTATTTGACTGCTTTGACTTTAATAAATTTCCCAAAAACATTATTTCTAAAATAAACAAATTTGGGAAAGTCAATTTTTTGAAGAAAAATTAAAAGTTAAAAATACGTTTTAATTAAATTTTCGAGTACTCATAAAAGGCGTTTTCCAATTTTGCTCGTCACTGTACTCATAAAAATACTCGGAGGGTTGTATATGTGTGTGTGTGTGTGTGCATGTCATATATTCTTCCGAACTTCAACGTAAGCTCATAAATATTCATTGACCGTGTTTAGTTTTATATATCTGCATAGTTCACGCTCACCTTCACTCACCCCAGCGCACCGTACTTCACCTCACATCATGCTGCTGCTCGCTTTACAGCAACAGCAGAAGCAGCAGCAGCGTGTGCGCCTCGGGGACAGACAGCGAAAAAGCAAGCAACACAGTCAAGTAGTCCCCATGTGCCATTTAATGGCGTGCGCGCGGCTCTTCCTTTAATTGCGCCGCTGAAGACGATTACAAATAAAAAAAATTCCAAGCCGTATTTTGCTTGCGGCATCGTAGCGTCGTCGTCGTCGTTGACGTCGTTGACGTTGTAGTCTAAAACATGTGCCGCTGCGGCTGACAACTTTTTGCGCACAGTTTGCCACTTTTACTGCTGCATAATTTCATTAAATCCACTTGGGACTTGTTACGCAAAGACACTCTCTCACTTCGGATTCTACGACGACGACGACGACGAAGACTAAGACGACGACAAAGTGCAAAGTGTCTCATCTCTGCTCGGAAAGTATCAATTTTATGATTATTATTTATTATTTCGCTCTTGTCCCGGCATCATTAATATTTGTGACAGGTCTTTTGCTGGTGTTGTTGTGGTATTTGTGGTTTTGGTTTAACTTTCTCGTCAAGCTTCGAGGAAATATTTCGTCACTTATTGAGGTACCAAAGGGAGAGGATAAAATACTGTTAACATGTCATAATCTTATTACTTCGGCTGGGACTGTTTTCCGTCGACGTGATCGTGATGAAGCATCTTCGACGATGCACAAAATTCAATGCGAGCTCACTCGGTCAGCAAATAATCGTTTGAGCCGGTGATGGTCTTTCTCTGAACTGCATTATTACTGTCCTGGAATTCAAAATTACCTCGTTTCGGTAGAAATTCCTTGAAATTACATTCTCGAAGAGAAATTTTCGAAAAAAGTTAAAAATGGTTCCTTGTTAATACTTGTCGTTATTTTAAGTAAAAAATAATTTTTAAATTATTTTCACCTTTTTTTTCTATTTCCAAAAGAAATCTTCGTTATGCGCTCAAATTTAACCATTTAAAAACTGTAATAATTCCCATAACCGTAGTAAAAGTTTTTAATAAATAAACTGATTTGTTAATGGTTCGTTAACGATTCGTAAAAAGCGATTCTAGAACGAATGCGCAAATGATGTCGTTCCCGAATCGCTAGTGAAAATTGACTGAAAAATCGTTTAAAGCGAAAATTAATTCGTATATGAGAACGTTTTCAAATAACTGCTGAAAATTCGCTAACGAATCGCTTTTACAATTCGCGAATATCATTCTCGATTCATGTGCCAGTGTCGTTTCCGAATGAAATACGATTCGAAAATGATATCGTTATCTTTCGAGAATCGTATTTTATTCAGAAACGATACTAGAATATGAATAGCTAAAGATACGATATACGATTCTCGAGCGATAACGATATCGCTCGATAACGATACATACATACATACGTACAATTGTCGCAATCGCGACTCGTCGTCTAAAAACTAACGGCGATATTTTAAATACTCTCAGAGCGAGAACGAGTACTTGACGAGCGCAACACTCAAGCCCGAAAGCATTTATCTAAGCTTTTAATTAAAAGCAAATTAGGCATATTAAAATGTTCGGAATTTTAACATTAGCCTTAATGTTCTATTGAAATTGATTTTGTTGTTGGTGACATACAAACAACAACAACAGCTTCAACCAAAAAAAATTTTTTTGTTGTTGTTGGCCATAATAATAAACAATTTGAGCGCTTTGCTATGCCGAATAAAAAATTTAATTAAGTTCATGGAGAGCCAATAAAATTTTGATTTCGCAACAACAATACAAACTTTATTACAAAGTATATGTAGAGAAAAGGGAACAACAACAACAACAACAACAAAAAGGAACGCAAAATTCGTAGCAAATTGCGAAAGCTATAAAAGAAAAAAATGAAACACAATTTCGAGGGTTTTCAATGTCAAATATCAAACAACAAATTTTTGGGGCCCAACACTGAAAAAGCGAGCAACAAAAGAAGCGATGAAGCGGAACCGTACCCAACGGACAGCGTAACCAAAATTAACGATTTAGGATTTAGGCGCAAGCCAAGCCGCCGCAATTAAACAACAAAGCAAATTTTAACAACACCAACAATACGAACAAGAACAAGAACAAGAATAACATCAATAAAAATCAATACCGCAGAAACCAGAAAAAGAACATTGCCACAGCATGGCAGCCATTTTGTTGTTGTTGTTGTATTTATTTTTGTTTGTTGGTTTTTTAGTGTTCGTGGCGCTTAATTCAAATTGACAAATTAAATTTATCTATTTCGAAATTCGAAATTCGAATTTTAAATTTCCAAGTAAAAAAAGTGAAGTGTTTGTTGTAATTGAATATTCATTAAATTCGACACTCGCTACACACAAACACAGAGAAATATTAACAACTACACAGAAACCGAGTAAATATGTGTGTGTGTGTGTGTGTGTGTGTGTGTGTGTGTGTGTGTGTGTGTGTGTGTGTGTGTGTGTGTGTGTGTGTGTGTGTGTGTATGTCAATACAATTAAACATGCCGGCGGCACAGGGTACGGCAACTGCTTCTGGAGTTTCTATGGCTAAGTTTAGGTTTCTTTTAGACTGGTTTTGAGTTCATTTAAAACATATATTTTAACTTGTAAACAAATTTTTGGAGAGCGAAAGTCCACCAAAAAAAGAAGGCGAAATTTTTTATTAAAAAAAATCTGTTTAAAAGGAAAAGCTCAGCTCGACCTGTATCGGAGCTTAGCCCTGTAAGGCCTTAAAATTAAGAAAGTAAAAAAATGGTTATTGGAATGGCAAATTGAATGCTGCGAGGCATAAAACAAAAGCGAATAAGGTGTCATATGAAAGGTATTGAGGAGAGTTTTGATGCCCTTTACCACATTAATTTCATATCTACATTAATTTTGAAGTTGTAGACACTTTTTTAAAAAATGGATGATATATTTACTTATTGCGTTAATTTCTGGAAACAATTCGATATAGAAAAAATTTAAGCTGCTGCAATTACCTATCATATGATATACCTATTTTTTTGATTATTAATATGGCTAAATTTAAAAAAATTATAAAGAAAACAGCAGGATCGGAACATTCTCAATAGCATTTCAAAAAATCTTCCATTACTTTCCAAAAGAAAAACAAAACATAGGAAAAAAAGTTTTCAATTTAAAAAAATGTTTGCATTAAAAAACTCATTGATTAAAAGAAAGCAAACTTCAGCCTAAAGTATTACCGATTCGTTTAAGTAAAAATTTAGAAGACAATTTAAAAAAATGTTTCCCTCAAAACCAGTCGAATGCTTGCCTCTACAATGTGAGCGTTTGTTTGTACTTAATTTTGTATTATTTGCACGGAGAACCGAGCACTTTTGCTGTACGAGTATGTGTTCGCACGTGTTTGTGTGTTTGTGTGTGTGTGATGCGACGACTATCCACCGCAAACCGCAAAAGAGACAATAACAAAAACCAACAACAACAACAAGCAACAGAGATGCAAAAGACACCGCTTCAAGAGCAACTTTAGCACGCCCAGCAGAAGAACACAAAAACTAGGCTAGGCGAAGGGAAAGGGAAAGCAAAGGAAAGGGAAATCCATCTTGGAATTTTCTGAAATACGCTTCCGGTCAAATTATGAAACAAACGAGCAAAGAAGAAAGTTTTTGTCATGTCAGGTTAAAATACTCGTACACACACACACACACAGAGATAGAATTAGAAATGTCTGGGATGTGGAAAGCTTCGGGGGTGGGGGGGAGGCTGTTGGTGCTGTGGCATGTTAAGAGTAGAAAAAATTGGTGGTTTGTGGCTGCTTGTCAGGTAGCAAAAATACTTTTGTATATCTAGAATGAACATTTCTATCCCAAAGAGCATAATTAACATAACAGCCGAAGATTGAGTTATTGCACGCCCACTCCGAAAGTGGCACAATTCAAATTCACCAAATATCTTCTACACCTTAACCCAAATCATACTCCTTAAGCATTTTCTTCGCCGCATTTCATTTCAAGCAATTCAACATAATCGTTTTTTTTTGCGTTTTCTTTTTCGAGTTAAGCCACTTTTAAAGTGGGCATGCGATATAGCTCAAGACAAACGAATTCGTTCACAAGAAGCGTTAATGAATATTCATAAAGTAATAACTTGTGTCTAACAAAAAAAATTTGTTAGAACATTTCAGAATATGCGAATATTGAATTATATGCACAGGAAACTTATGAAATATTAATATTAATTACTGTTAATATTAACGTTAATATTAAAATTAACATTATGAAATATTCTTGCAGTTTTGTTAATTATAATTAGTTTTCATATTATTATACAAAAAATATTTGCATTGTTATTAACAAAATTGGAAGCAAACTAATTACATTGAGGATTACTTTTTCAAATAATGAATTAGCTATGAAATACTTCAAAAACTAACAACAAAAAATGTAAAATTAATATTTTTTATTGTTAATATTTATCAAAGCTATTGAATTGTTATATATAATAATTTAAGTGGCATTTATTTTATTCAGTTGTCGATTAACAATTTTGACAAATTTTGATAATATTTCAATAAAAAAAAATGTTGACCCAATGGCATCGAATGTTAATTTAACACTTTTTGTCTTGTTGATTTTAACGAAATTGCAATAAACATTTTAAATCTGTTCACATTCCTTTAAAACTTAACTCTTACTTTTAATAAGACTTAGTTTAACATTACAATTAATGTTAAATTAACACTACAGCATGTTAAATTAATAATATGTCATGTTAATTTCAAATTTTTTAAACATATCGTGTAAATTTGCAAAATTTAATAGAAACTCCTAATTTTTGAAATTTAGAATGCAAAGTATTGAAATTATTACCTTAAAAAATGATCAATGTGAAGGCTTTCGAGATATTCAATATTTCAACAATATCAGATAATTATTTTTAATAACCGCAAAAAAAAAACATGTCCAAGTAATCTTACCGAACACACCTTCCCAATAAATATGCGTAATATTTCATTCCAAGTTCGCTCTTGGGTGATTTTCTCTTTTTCTGTTTTTGGCAGAAATGCGATTTTAACGAGCTTTTAAACGTCAGCTCAGTCGGCAGTCGGGAGTCGGGAGCGAGGGCGCTTCCCTTTTTTCTACCAAACTTATTTAAAATTCAAATGACGGCAAAAGTTTGCGTTTACCTTTTTTTCGCTTGTAATTCCGTGAGTATTTCGCTGAGCTATTGCGGCTCTCGTTGGCGAATAATTTTGTTTGTGACCGTGGTGCATTTCCATTTTCATTTCGTTATGGTTTCGAGCAGGCACCGAAAATTATGCACAGTTTGTATTGCAAAACAAGGTAAATAAAGTTTTTAAATATTTCCTTGTTGCGATGTAGAATTTTACCAGGGATGGAGAGGAGACGATTTTAGGAAAATTTATATTTTGAATTTCTGTTCAACCGACTCAAAATTCTGAATTTTAATTTGGTTTAGTCAAATGCAGCGGTCAGAAAGGGATTAGGAATGGTTGGTTGACGATTAACGACTGTCACAAATTTGTCATATATGACAAGCTTTGTTTGATAGGTTTTTGATAGCTTGTTATTTGTTATTCCGAGAAGGTTTGCCAAATGCTCGCTGAGAAAGCGGCGGACTGTTTCCGTTTTTTTTTTGCTTTACAAAGAATCGAACCTGCCACCCCTCCATGCGAAGGCGCTACATGCTCTGCCTACAGAACTTAAATTCTGACCATGGCTAGTTTCCTCGTTCTAGGTAATTAATATAAAACTTTGATGTCAATGAGATTCCCTTAAGCGGTTGAATTAAAGTTCCAAAAGGATATTTAAAAATCATTCAACATATTTAATAAATGCTTAAAACTATTTTTCAAGTATTTGTTGATTATTGATAAGTCCTTAAATATCTTTTCAATATAGCACATAAAATGTTATACTGAAACAATTTACAAATTTTTAGAGGAAGGCAAACATATTTCTGAACTATTTTCTTCATGTCCAGGACATCTTGAGCTATTTTCTGTTATTAAAAAATCATTTGAAAACATATGGAGACATAACATATATTTATTTAGATCTAGAATATATTTGTTCAACACAACGAAATCCTTATTAGTCACAAATAAATTAAATATTTAATATAAACAAACAGTTGGAAGCCTTCTCGGACGTATTAAAAGGATTTAACCAAATATCATTTGTCATTACCAAAAGCTTCACTCAGATTGGTGAAGTCAAAGTCTTACTTTAACAGCGCCGAAATGTGCACGATTTTCCACATATTCACTCGGTTGTGTGAAAATTGTTTATGTATAGGTGCATACATACATATTTAAATAATTTCAAACATTTTTCGGCGACTGTGAAAAAGTCTGTGGAAGTCCTTCAACTCTCCGTTTGTAGTCATTTTTGACAGACAAATTTGCGGCATGGAATTCTACTTTGTAAATTGCATTAAAAATGCGCAAAGCGTGTATAGCGAAAACCAGTAAAAACCATACTAACACAAATACGAACACAAACACAAATAAAACAAACAAACAAACAAACAAAAAAGTCGGCAAAAAGTAAGTAAGAGCCGAAATGCAGTCGAAAATAAGTACGAGCGAGTATCTGCCGCAACAGCCTTGAACTGTTAACTGTTATTTTAGTGTTTTCGCCTTATTTCGTACACAAAAACACACACACACAAACGCACACTCACATTCACATTATCTAAATTTATAAGCCAACTATTTTATATTTTCTGCCCGAATGCGTTATTAGCAATTGTGGCCGAAATATGATTTATTCTATTTCTCATGCAAACACTTAGAAAAAAAATGTGTAGCAGTACAAAAACAAATACAAAAACGTTAAAACTAGTATTGAAAAAAATTTAAATTTTAAGCGCAAACATTTTGCATAATTTGTGTGTAGTAAACTTTTGCGTTTTAAAGGCCAAAGTTAGCACAAAAATTAGCTCAGTACGCGTGCCTCAATTTATTAGCGTATTGAAAAACTTTTGTGATATGTGGTCGGCAGCGGAGGGGGAGGGTGTATCTAATAAATGTGTCAGACAAGCAGACAAAATAGACAGAAATAAAGTCGCTATAAATCGATATTTATATTTTTATTTTTGCACCTTTTGATGTTCATCGTCAGTACAAGTGGGCATGAAAATCGCCCACTTAGTGGGTTGGTAACGTATCGTTTCGCATCGTATCGTATCGCAGCGATATTATTAATAAACAACTAGACGGACAGACGGACGGACGGCCAGAAGGCAGCACAGCACGTGCCGCATGTGTCGGGCCAATAGCTGCCAGATAAGACAAACACGCTGACAAGGCAGCGTCAACGGCGAAATCACGCAAAGGCGCACACGCCTACAGCCCGCAAAAATGCCCAAAAAAAAAAAGAAGCAAATTTTATGGGCTTTTAAAAAGTATAAAATAGAAATTGCAAAAAAACAAAAAAACACAAACACAAACAAAACAAAAATTATTTACCTTCATTATTTTCATTTTTTAAATGTGTTTGTGTTTGTGTTTTTGTTGTTTTTGTTTTCTCGCTTAACACGCAAAGTCATCAATTTCAACCGAAGCTCAGCGAATAAAAACAAAGACGGAAAAAATGAAAATGAAAATGAAAACGTCCAGACATGACCAAAATTTTCGGGGGCAACTTTGCAGTCAGTCGAAAAGCGTTTTGATTTATTTTTATATTGTGAACAATATTTAAATAAATTTTAATGGATTTGTGTGTACAAGTACAACAACAACAACAAAATTGTACGTCTATGTTGAAATTATTATACCCCACATACGCGCCGACTGGACAAGTCTATTTAAATATGTCTAGCACGACTGATGGCTCCAAATTTGAAGCATTATATTTTGAGTTATTGTTTTTGGTCGAGACTAGTTAAGCGACAGCTTTTAAGCTCCTTGAAGCTTTCAAAGTTAAAAAGTTAATATGAAACTTTAGCAATTATTTTAAACTGGTCCTTACAGCTCAAGGATTCGGTATGAAATCTTTTATTACACGCTTACAAATGATTGCTTCTCTGTCTCGGTGCAGAAGACATACAAAATGTGCCGCTTTTGATGCAAATGTCATTTGCAGCGCCTTAAAGTTTCTGAAAGCCAGAGCGAGTATGTAAATTAGAAACGTTTGGGCAGTAAAGCGAGCGTGTGCGCTATTAAATTAAAAATTGTGCCTTAATTAAATGTCAGGTTGCAAAATTAGAAACGTTTCGTTTGAAAAGTTTAGGCGCTGCTCTGGTTTTATTTCCATTGACGTTTGAAAGTGTAGTAAATGCAAACACTTTATTTTATTTATTTATTGGTATATACCCTTAACCATAAAAAATGAGATTTTTGAATATAAAATGTCAAAGAAAATTTGAGTTTCTGAACTTTCTTCGACAAAAAAGCGATTCAAACTGGAAAAAATTCAGAATAGTTTAAAATTTTCGTAAATTTTCAGTATTGATAAAATATTTGAAAATAGAATTTATGACAGCTTGATTTTTATATTTTAATAACAATAACAAAAACAAGAACAGTTTGTGTTGCTTTTTTTACTCGGCTGTCCTCAGGAATTCTTGCGTTTTTAAGCTTGTGAGTTTTCTTTGAATTCTCGCTTGTTTCTAAACGCAAAGAAGCTTATTGACGGATATGAAGAAACAAAGCTTCATCAAGCAAATAGACCGCTGAAGAGTAATTGTAGCGTATTCCTAAACAACGCTGTAAGGTCTGCTAAATTGGTAAATAATTTTGTTGTTGTTCCGAAAATTCTTTTAAGTTTAGCCTATTAAAATTCTTGTTTAAATGAAGAAAATGACAAATTTAAATTACAAAAAAATTCTTCTTTCTCGGATTATAACGACAGATTTAATGTCAATCGTTTTGCCTTCAAACTCGACTTTGAGTCCTTCAGTTCAAAGCATAATTCTGTTCGAATGTCCGTCCATAACATTCCATATTAATTGCATTATACAAAAACAAATTTTAAATTTAAAACAAATTTGACGCACTCTAAAAGAGAATTTACGAGAACTTTGAACTCAATTAAATTATGCAAATTCCGTTCAGTTTATTTTCGGTTCTAAAATATTTAAACCAGGAAAATTACTATTAATAACCCTCGATAAATGTGAACTCCTTTGGAACTTACCTTTTCGGTTGAAACTTACACAAAACCTAATTACAGCTTGAGTGAGTTTACAAATTTGACCGTTGGATAGGACTACCGTAATTTTATTTTAAAATTAAATACGATAGAGTGAAAGATAGATAGAGAGAGAGAGAGAGAGCGAGAGATACCGAGAGAGAGAGAGAGAGAGTGTATGTTAATATCTACGTTAAATAAAGTGCAGCGCAATCATTACCAACACAAATTGCCCGTGATGGGATGCCATCTGCCATCTGCCGCCGAACAAAAAGATGGCATAAGGCGAAAAGGGACGAACTGCCTCGAAGGACCATGCATGAATAGCAAAGCTGAATAACAGAGCGACCACATGAGTTATAATTTGCACTCCATTGAGTGGAAAATCAAACACATTTAGGACGACCGACCGGTCGACCAAACGACCGACGAACTAACGAACCAAACAACCAAAGCACGACGCTAGGAATAAAACGCAACACTCTGCCTGTTACCTAGAGGTAGGCAGCAAGAACAGGAAATGGCGTTGGAGATCCAATGGCGGCGGTGGGTGGTAGGTAACCTGACGGTTGTGTTGACAACTTTGGCATGAGAAAGTTTTATAAAACGAGTTTATGAAAAACGTCAAGTCATCTGCAGCTGCCGTTTATAACTGATACAATTTGTTCTACATACATATGTACTACGTATGTAAGTATGTATGTTATGTATGTAGGTGGGTAGGTAGGTACAAGTACATATGCTGTGCTGTGCCCGGTTAAAGAATTCGCCTTTATGAGCTGTTTATAATAATTTTAAACCAAGTTAAGAATATTGCTTGAGATTGTCGTTCATGTGCTATGAGGACAAATTTTGGCAATTTTAATTTGACGATTAAGAAGTGAAACTCGCCGATTGATATATACATATGTATGTGTATAATTTTCCTTTTTTCCAATCTGCGGTCTTCTCTAAGAACGATAATCGGCGATTAAGATTAATAGCAAAAGTGGCTTTCAGTATTTTGAATTAATAATGAAAATAATTGATTGTTATATTTGGTTATTCCAAGAAAGTTCTCTTATATACATACATGTATGTATGCTTACATACGTACACACACATATACATACATACATGCATAGATAGACTTAACAACATTGTGCCCTGCCAACGAAATACTTGAGAACGCATGAACGGCATTTCCGAGTGAATGCCATCATTTAGAAATTTCGAAAAGTTTGAATGCCACAACGAAGCGAATAACACTCATACGCCCCGTGCTCCCTCCTCTCGCATGCACAACACAACAAAAACCACAACTTTTGAAAAAGTTGCGCTCGCATCCTGAACGACCGCCGGCTCAGCGGCTCAACACGGCTCAGCTCGAAAGTAAAGTGCAAATGTCAATCGACAACAAAAAATTTGCATAATCTGTTCGAATTGTTGCCAACGGTTGCAAGCAGCTGGGCGCAAGTAGCCCTAGAAAGCTAAGAAGTAAATAAACGCAAACAACGACAATAGGGAAACCATACCGTACCATACCAGAAGCAGTTCGTTTCTTTATTTATTTATTCTTTTTTTTCTTTTTTTTTTTTGGTTAACTACAGCTCAGCATAAAAGTCAATTACGGTGGTGCTGCGCCGAAAAGTAGCTTCATTCGGACGAAGAAAAAATATTTGGAGGTGCATCAGAAAATGCTCAACAATTTTGGATTGGAAATAAAGATTTTCAAGATTAATTTTTTTAATGGGCTATGTTAATAATATAAAAAATCACGTAAAATTAACACTTTTTCTGGTTAATATTTTATAACGCTAATAAGAATTTTAAGTGTGACATTTTTTATTCAAATGTCAAATACAAATTTTGACATATGCTGTCAATATTAAACAAGAGAAAATGTTAAGGAAATACGACTTAATGTTAATTTAACACTGCTTGTAAATATTTTAGCAAAATCTTCTTTATTAAAATTGCTAAATTTAACATTACAATTCATGTAAAAATAACACCGCATCATGTAAAATTAACATGACACTGTCATCGATAACAACAATTGTTGATTCTTGATTTGAATGTCCCACAATGGAAGTCATATTTTTTGAAGCTGCTCACAAAACGCGCAGGACAAAGTACTTTCGAGTTCGAAGCACCTATTATTTGGTTGTTGTTGTTGTTTTTTTGTAACTACCGTTTATTGTTGTATTTTTTTCTTTCATCTGCCAATTGGTTGTTTTTTTTTTCGTTTCCTCTTTTTTTGGTTGTTGTCAACGTGAACAATGGCCATAATTCCAGCGCAGCAGACTTTTGAATTTGATCGAGCGGAAATTGACGAGAGGGTGGGGTGGGGACGCAGTTCGGTAGTGCTGGACTGCGAAGTAGCGTTGAATATGCAAAAGGACAGTCGTCGGTCGGTCGGAGTGTTGTTGTTTTTTTTGTAGCCAAGGTTTCACAACGGAAATAATGCAAAACTAAGCAACACTGTGCGATGCCGACGCCAAAAGCCAACACAATCGAAAATAGTTGCAGGAATTGTTGGGAGTATTCTGCAAAATTCCATTACACCAATACACAATCACGCTCGAATGGTTGCACGCTAAGGATTTTGTTGTTGTTGTTTTTTTATTTTGAAGTTTTTGTTCTATCTTTTGTTGTTGTTCTTTTTTTTATTGTGTGTGCATTTTTTGATTTTTTAATGTTGGCGGGCATGCGGACATTGCCACGTTTTTCACTAAGTTCACTTAATGAGTTTTTACTAGACTAGACTAGACTAGCACTTAGTAAATTAAACCTTTCAGAAAAATGTTTAAAATTAGGATTTTGATTTCAGTCTGTTTAAGTTTAAATATGGTTTAAATGTGGTTTAAATGTGGTTTAAATGTGGTTAAATTAACTTTAATTGTTGAACTTTTTTCTATTTATTCAATTAATTAAATTATTAAATTCGAAGAAGTAAGACAATAACAACAACAAAAGAATATAAAAGGCGTGGCCCTCCAACTTAAACGCTGCAATGATTTCGCACATTAAACACTCTCCCCAAAAAACATTCCAAGCAATTTGGAGCGGTTTGTTGATAATTAATACGAGCGAAATAAGAAAAGCCACGTACGAGCACACCCACACACGCACTTACGAACAAGCACACACACACACACAGGCACACTCATAGAGGCTCACATTAACGAAATTTTCACTAAAGCAGAGCTTAACACTTACACGCAGTAGGCGGGTTTTGTCGTTTAAAATGAAAGTAAATTATGTTGGGTTAGGAAAAAAATTACACAACTTTTTCTAAATTTTCAAGAGAGCTTTTCTTTAAGTTTAAAAGATTATTATTAAAAAAAGTTAATGAAACAGTTATCCTTGCGTTGCAAATAAAATGTCCAAAGCCAGTCTAATGGCAATTTGCATACACCCGCAAACATGAGCAAACAATTTGAACCCTTAAGACTTCCGTCGGCCACTTGAGAACATTTTCGAAACGAAATTCGGCCGCAAGCGAGACCAACACGTCTCAGCGAGACCAAAAACCGAAACGAAACGAAACACTCGAACCAAGAGAGCGAAATGCATTAAAGCCCAAACTGACAACAACAACAACTCATGCAACAACCGCAGAAATCACGCCACACCACAAAATAACTGCTTAACTCGGTTAATGATAATGACGCAATTACGCAGAAGAAAATGAAGAATTAATGAATTAAAATTAAATTAAAAATGATAAAAAAGAAAGAAAGAAAAAAGAAAGGAAAATTTTCATTTTCAGCGCAAAAGCAAAAACATAAGATGAAATATATGTGGCGCATTGCTTAGAATGTGAACATGTTAGAGCTTGCCTTGCGAGTACCGAATAAAAGTAACCGGTGGATTTTGAATACTGCAAATTGTGTCGAAGAGAATTCCATTTGGAAAATAGATCATTTGTAAATATATTTACAAGTAATTCATAGAACCGGTTATTTTAACTAATAGTGTAGGGTACTCATAGTGCGATTATCTGATATTCTAATACAAAAATCAGATTAATCGATTACATTTTATGATTTGAAAAATAATTTCTTTATATAATAAGATGGCAACGTAACGCGATTGTTAGTGCATTGAGCATCGATCCGGGATGTACCAGGTTCGTTTCCCGGTAGACGGAGAAAACAATTGTTATTCAATTAAAGAGAATATTGCTTTGAGACCATCGCACGTTCAGAACGCATTTGGTAAATCTTCAGAAATGTTCTTAAAAAATGGTTTACCTACACTCTGCTAAGTTGGTTATGCCAAATATATATTTTTGGATTTCCATTTCTTCATTCAAGCAATATAATCGGCTGAAATTTCCATTATTTAAGTTTTTTTTTTAAATGGTATGCATTAATTCGATTATTTAAGTTACTCAAAAACCGATTACAAAAGAAAACAAAATTGTTCTAATTAGAAACCTAAGGCCATGTCAATGATACGACCAGACGAGACGAGACGAGATGTGAGATGTTATAAGCGTAACATAAGACGCGACATTTTCGAAAAAAAAAAAAGTTGTCAACGCTCCAAGAAGTTAAGAACAACAAAAGTAAAATATAAAATTTAAAATAAATAAATGAATAAATACGAAAATGTGGCAACAGCGCAATTCGATGCGAAAAATGAGACATCAAAGGAAACGGAAATGACAAACGCGCAAATGACTTGTGATGAAAACGACCAAGGACCAAGGACGAAAATTGAAAAATGTTTGTTGTTTCAAGCACAAAATTAAGACAATCTCAAGGAGTAACGCTTCAGCTGCTCTTGCTTGTCATTTGTTGTTGTTGTTGTTATTGTTGTTTTTCTTGTGCTTGTTGTTTGTATTTTCACAGACTTGTTTGTTGTTTTTTCGTATTCAATAGTTCACAAAGCAAATTCTTCGACAAGGCTACTCCACAGTAAATATTGAAGTACAAAAACGAGAAGTCAAATAATGTTAAATAAAATAGAATAAAATAAATGAACAGAGCATAAGAAGCCAGTATCAGAATAGAGACACTTGAATAGACAAAACAAACACAACTCGACTTTGAGGCAAACGAGACAAACTTCAAGCAGCCACTTGACAATGTCGCAAATGTTTCACTTTGAAATGGCTTAAATGGACAAATTTCGAATTTTTCGAAAATGTTTTCGTCTCTTTTTATTTTAACTTTTAAGAGTTTTATATTTACATTTTATGAATTTCATATTTACATTTTTAAATGTAACATTAACATGTTCAACGTACTAACTTTTGAGACAGGGTACATACAATTAAATCAATTTGTCATTTTAATTTATAAAAAACTTTCCATTTAATAATGAAGCTAACCTTTGATAAATTCTCAGGCCCAGTTTCGATATCAAGCCTTGATAGCAAGTTGATATCAATAGTAAAAAGTTTAAACTAATAATTATAATAATCAATCGTTTTTAATTGAGCAAATATTCTGTTCACAATTTTTTTATTTGTCATTTTATTTTATTCAAATAAATAAAGAAACCTTTTTCCAATTTTCTTTTAAACATGCTCAAAATTTTCAAGTTGATATCAAACCTAGTTGAGATGATATCAATGCTAATTGTTGAAAAATAAGCTTAATATGAAAATTGTTGACAATTTAATATCAAACCTAAAGGATTGGTTGATTAGAGAGTTTTATGATTTCTTTTGTGTATGTATGTATGGACGTTTTAAGAAACCTTTTCTCAATTTTTGTGGAACAATTTTTAAACCTTTTAACTTTTTATACATTGTACCAAATCCAAATCGCTGACCTTGATGGCGTCTTCAAAGGTTTCTCCTTTCTGATGCAAACGTTTGATTTGTTTGCAGCATTTGAAGTTAAGCAGACAAAATTCATAATAATTTTATACTTACACATATACTCTTTCATTTTCTAAGATTAATATATAAGCAAAATTTATAAGGAAAGCAAAGAGACATAAAGAGAATTTCATTATTTAATTTGAATGTCCTTGTAATGTTTCAATTGAAACCGAAAACTAATGCGGAAATAATTGCTCAACTAAAGAGTGCTAATTAAAAAAGAGGCGTACTCTGCGCTTCAATTATAATTTCTGTAAGCTTCCAAAAAAAAAGCATAATAAAACTTAAATGAAATTTAAATTAAATTAAATGTCACTCATACGCCGCGAGGGTTCAAGTTATTTATACTATAACTTTAATTCTTTTGAGAACAAGAATATGCCACGAAAAAGAAAAAGAAAAAGGGTGTAGACCCTGCATGGGTGATTGCGGCAATTGTTGATGTTTTTATTGTATTTTAATTCTAATGACTTGTCAATTTTTTCGCGATAAATTTAAGACACATCTTAATCATTTCGAAAAATTGTATACAAATTTCTGGTTTTAATGCTGACAACTTTTCTTGCAATTAAAATTACCAAAAAGCACAAAAAAATATAACTTACATATTTCTTAAAAAGCCCAGAAGCTTTTCAATCTACCCAAACGGACACATCAAGACCGACGCTCCTGTCGGCCTCAAAGACCCAAAAATCAACACAATCATCGGCAAGAACGACTACGGTAATGAAGCGACGATGAAGCTGACGAGACGACGATGTGCTCGCCGACGAAATCAATGTCCTAAGCACCGGCGCCGCCCCTCACACTTGTCGACTGAGCAACAGAGCTAACCTAACAGAACGCGCCCTCAAAAGTTTACAAATTAACTCTAATGGCTACGCAAGTGATTGTGCCTGTGTGCGTAGGTGCGTGCATGCGTTCGTGCGTGTGTGTGTGTGCATCTGTCTGTGAATAACACCCTAAACTGAGTTTCTCTCTGCCTCGGCCCCCCCCAAAAGAGCAGAGAAACTATTAAAGTAAGTGGGCAAACGGATGGAGGTGGGCGGGCGTTTGGATCCACAAAATGCTTTAACAAGTACGCATTAGTGCGGAAATATGGCAATCCGCAGTATACACGCAAGCACACGCACACATGTCTAACATACATACACACACACGCACATATACGCACACAAACTGTTGACAAATTTTAAATATATACAGTTAAAACGATATTTTAGAGACATTTTGCCGAATTTAATTTCGAATACTCAGATCGACGGACAAATACAGTGGGCGAAGGAATTATAAGGCTAGAATGTATAGTAAAAAGATTATTTCGAAAAGAAAAGGAAATGAATCAGAAAAATAAATTAATTTGAAAAAGTACAAAAACAAATATAATCTATTTTTCAACATATAACAAAAGACTTAAAAATGTTGCAAACAATTCTATTGTTTAAACCATAATAAAAGTTTTAAACTTATTTAAGAAACATTAACTCATTTGTTTGTTATTAAGTTTATTACCCAACATTATTTTGGCCATAATATAAATGAGTCTATAATGATTCCAGGCGCTGAAAGCACACAAGAACGTGTCGAACCAACGTGTTTCTGTGTTGAAATTTGTAGCCAAATGGCCACACTACATGCCATATGCAGTGTGTGTGTGTGTGTGTGTGTGTTTGCGAATGTGTGTGTGCCAAACGGTCAGTTCGGTTAATGGATTCTCCTGCTTTATGCATGAGCTTTGATTTACATTACAAAGCAGGCAGCGTTTTGCCACAAAAGTGCGTCCTCTGGTCGTTGTCATCGATAGCATTCGAATGAGACGCACAACGAAACGCAACCATGGAATGTCGTCGAAAATCCGGGAATATTTTAAATTTAGAAACGAAATCTCAAAATTTTTAAGCTCGAATGTTATCATTTAAAAATCAATAAATCGATGAAAGCCTCAAGTCTATAGAAAGAGAAATGTGAGCCAGGCAATATCAAGAAATTAAAAAATTCCTACGATATGTACTTCGAATACATATATACATAAAAAGAAAATGAAAGAAAAGAAAAGAAAGGTGAACATTTTTTAAAGCCAATTTTATGAAAAGTTCAAAATTAAAACGCTTTTGAAAAAATTATTTAAATATGCTAATTTGTCGAAATATTGGGTTAAAAATAGTTTGTCCCAAAAATGTCCGGGATTACGAGATTTTGTCATATTATATAACCGGATTGAATTCCGAACTCCCACATACATCGACTATCTATGCACTAGTAACCAATGCTTGTGCTTCCGCAATTGATAGGATACATATGTCTGAATGTATGTGTATGTGTGTATATGAGTGTGTGTATGCCAATATATGCATATGCGTATAGGCATATGTTTGTTTGTCGCAATATAAAGCACTAACAAGCATTTGCTAACTCCCACATAAAAGGGTCAATTGGATTATTTTTTATTGCGTCCATTTGTTTGCGATGATGTGTTGCGGACTCGGACTCGGACTCTCATCTCTGGCCAAGTCCAAGTAAATGTCGCACAATTGGCATTTTTCAAATGGTTTAGTACAAGTGCTTCTATTTGCAAAATAATCGGTTTTTGTTTTTCCACAAGATAAGAATGCATCCACATACGAGTTATTGCACAGTAGGATCCACTTAAATCACATTTAGCCAATATGTTGCATGTGCAGACTTTTGACTTTGAGCTCAACAAAACCGACAAAAGAAAACTTGGTTAATCAAAAAGAGCTGCGCTACTCTGCGACGCTTGGCAACAGCAAACATAATTAATAAAGCACAATATTCAAGACTGTGACGCCATCGGAAGAACATAATCCAGATCGGATAGACTTAAGCCAAATGAAGCGGAACGACGACGACGACAAAGTGAGCATTTGGGTCACATGACTTTGTCAATAAATTTAATGATGACGACGACGAGAGCCACGGATGCGATGTTAATGTCGATGACGAGATGCCTTAGCGCTGGCTGGCAACAATGCACAGTACTTGGGTACTTTGTAGAAAAGCGGACAATGTCATTGAGTTGGTTTATAAATAATTTTGAAAAATTTCAAATAATTTTTGGAATAAAATTTATTGAAGTTAACAAGATTTTTGGAAAACTGATGAAACCCGCATTTAAAAAATATTTCATTTCAATCGAATTTTAAGGAATTTTCCGAAGTATCTATTAGATAAAAATATAAGTTTGTAATAATACAAAAAACAAAAAATTCCAAGTTAAATAAAATAAAATATCCCAATATTTTAATTGATTTAGTACATTTTTAATTAAACATACACACAAAATTAATGTAAAATTAACACTATCTCTTGTTAATATTTTTCAACATTAATGTACATGTTAAAAATATAATTTTTAGTGTTATATTTTAAGAATATTTAACAATAAAATATGTTAGGCCAATAGGATCGCATGTCATTTTAACACTTTTTGCAAAATCTTTCACAAGACGGTAATTAAAAAAGTGTTCTTTTGGCACTGTTTCGTGTTAAATTAACACCGACTTCATGTTAAATTTGTATTTAATTTAAAAAATTAACATTACATTGCATTTTAAATTAACACCGCATCATGTGATATTAACAAATGCACTGTCATAGACGTTTACTTTTATGCATTTAGGAGAGTACTGTGCGCGTGTGCCAAGTGGATTTTTCGAAATCATCAAAGGCGGCAACAGCCGCTAAAGAAGCCGATGCGGCCAACTTGTTTACTCATTAACGCTTAATGGGAAACAACAACAACAACAACAAAAAACAACAAGAGAAACAAATAATAAGACAATATTTAGCAGCAGATACAAATGAACCAATTTCTAAATACCGAAATCGGATCGTATTTGGCATGTCATCCGCCAGTGAGCCGATTTTTTATTATTGGCATATATATGCATGTGTGTTTGTATGTGTGAGTGTGTGTGTGTGTGTGTGTGTGTTCGTATCATTAACTCGCGCCATGTGCCTCCAATGCTGCATTGTATGCGATAACTGATTACTAACACATTGCAACCGGAAATACGCACAAGTCGCGTAATTTCTTTTTTTTATGTACTCCTACACAGGCGCACATTGCCACAGTCTTTGCGTGGCATGGCGCTGCTAAATGTGTGTTGGCAACACCACAGCGTGTTGTTGTAATTTTTGTTTGTTTTTATGATAGTGCGAAAAAATAATAAAAAAAGAAAAACATCATCATCGGCTGTAAATATTTTATTTGTATTTTTCCTATATTGACATTTCTGTTAGTTTGCTAAATTGCAAATGTGTGTGTTCGTGTGTGTGTGTGTATGCGTGTGTTGTATTGGTTTGAATATGACGCGCTTTTAACCATAAATACCATCCCATGGCCACGTTCGATGATGAATGCACTACGCTGTGCTGCGCTGACTGCGCTGGCTGCGACATGCTGAGCTGAGCTGTTCGATTCGCTTCGGTTCGGTGCGTGAAAGTGGATTTTTTATTGCTCGATACTTTTTATTGCATATTTTGAATATTTTATGGAGATACGAAACCAATATTTTGTATCGTACAATTCGATTATTGTCAATCCGCACATACAGATGTAGCACTAAAAGCTTTTGTTTGGCTTTTTTTTTCTATTCTATTTTTTTTTGTTGCAATCTGTTGATGTAGGCTTTTAGATTTTATTCAAATAGAAAATGAAACAATTCGTTTTTGTATCCATTTCGATTCGAGAGTTTTTGTAGTTTTCTTATTATTTTATTAGAACACAGTTTAAAGCGAAGTTTCAAATTGTATTTAAATTTTAAAATTTCTTTTGAGAGATACATTTCATAAATTCTTAAAAAATCTTTAAACTTGCTTTTAAGGATTAGCGTTTTGACTATAAATAGTTGACTTAATTCGTGTGGAAATATAAAAATGCAAAAATGCTTTTTGAAGTTCAAATCTTACCGGTTGCCCTAATCAAGATTATTTAAATGTGCTTATCCGACATATTTACGTGCTAATGCTAATGTGGCTTTGCTCTCTTTAATCTAGACATTGGAAATTTTCCATAAATTATCATAATAATCGTTTTCTTTTAAGCACCACGTGTCTTTTTTTTCATGTCTATCGACTCCTCACTTGAGTTATGGCGGCGTATATTATTAATCTTGATGGATGACAGATGCCATTCGTGCGCGGGGGCGGTGGCGGTGGCCCTTGCGTAACAAATGCAAAATCAATGACACCGACTGAATTCATAAGCAAAACGCAATAAATCCATTTCTTTATACGAAATGATTTATTTAATAGCTCAGCACTTTTGTCGATTTGTGCGTCTTTTATACGCCTTAAAGGCGGCTGTAATCTATTCTTAGTATACATTCTGCTTAAGTTTGCTCGGTTTTTTTTTTTAATTTTATTGATGGCCTTTTTACAATTTAAAAAATTTAAAGGCAGATAAAAGATTTTCATAACTTCAAGCCAATCTTTTCTACCCAGAAGAAGTATTTAAATTATTGATTTCGTAAATTGAGAGTTATGCAAATGGAAATTAAATGTAAAAGAAAACTTTTAATTTGTGGCAACTTCAAATCATTCATTTACAGTAGAATTCTGTCTGTCTGAGTATGTGTGCGAACTCAATTATGTGATTCCGAGAAGTATTTTGCCTCTAATTAAAATAGTTTAGTGGCTTGGATAAATTTCTTTTCGGGACTTACACTTAAATCGAGTAAAATTCTCAATTAATTTTTAGAATAAGGATTATGCGAATAAAATAATGAATAAATAAATTAATTAATAAACACTTATAAAAATAGATAAATAAATAAAACTAGGACCTTCGAAAATTTTTACTTTAATCTCTATCAAAATATCTGGAGAAATTCTACATAAAAAACTTTAAATATGTGAAAACGTTAATAGAAATGAAGAGCACAGTTATTTAAAGGCTTTAAAAAATATCTGTTAATTTGTCTTACAATTTTAGAATAAGAGGTCGAAAGCGAATAAATTCTCTCCAACATTTTCATATTTCCTTCATAAGGAAGATAGAAGAGATTTTAGTGTCATAATTGGACTTTGAGTACAAAAGATCTTTAATGGTCGCAGTGCTCGTAAGCACTTGTGGTTAGCCCTCAAGTTGTCATGACATCTTCCTAACAGAATTTGATCAGTTTTCACTTGTTGGATAAGGATATATGTCCTTGTCACAACGTCACGCCCCCGTTGATTGATTGATTTATTGATTGATCGCTGGTGGTAAATGATAAAATAGTTGTGCCACATTTGACGATTGAAATAATTATAATAGAGTATAACTGATTAGATGATTGGAGTTAGTGAACTACATCTTACTTAGTTTGAGTTATGCCACTTTTAGACAAATACCTTCAGATTTATTGCATTAAATATGTCACCAAAATAGTCTCAATTAAAAATATTAAATTAATTTTAAAAGCGAATCCATGTACCTCAACCCGAACCATTTTATTTTCAAAATTTCCCTTAAGTGATTCGCTTTTTAATTCAACAAAATGTCTCATGAGCTGTTGTCATTTTTTTGAGTTATGCCACTTTTGAAGCGGGCATGAGATAAACATATTTTTATATTTTAAGCTTTTTTAAATCTTTCTGATTGTCATTTCTCAGAAAATAAGTTAACAAAAATAAATTCTTATATAAATCGTACGAAAGGAATAAGTCAAATGAATGGAATCTGAATAAAGAAAATTTGTTTTGCAGGAAAAATAAGATTAAAATCATTTCGGAATCCAAAAGAATTTATGTTCCTTATAATATAAGTAGTAAATAAAATAATTGTTCATAGTTTAACGTTTGACCTTGCATCCATTTTTAGATTTCAATTTTACAAAAATAATAAATTTTATTCACTTAAAAGTTATGTACATAGAAACTTACCGACACATAAATGAATGCACTGCCGCAGATGACGCTTCTCTCGAATTGAAGTGTCTGCTCAACGAAGAACTCCAGATGCCGAGAAAGAAATTAAAGCGCCAGCTTTTACACTAAACTGTTAAAGCTCTGAAGGCGTATTAGGCAAAGCTGCTGCTTGTAATTTAATCCGCTTACAAATAATTTGGATTTGCATTTGCAAATATTCCGCTAGTATTTGACATATACACATATGCATGTGAATTATACAAATCCGTTCCGAATACACCCTAGAGCGGTGATGAAGATATCACGCTGAAATTACGTTGCAATAAACACACACACGCACACACACGCACAGGCACAAAGACGAACACCAAAGCGATTAAAACCAAATTGCGCGCGCAAAAAAAAATTAAAATTCTAAAGCGTATCTTGATGCAGCGTCAAGGACGAAGAACGAAGGACGAAGAACGCCGCCTTTAAAAGGACAAAGCAATAAATTTTTGGTATTTTACGCACATACACTAACATAAAATTGCAATTTTTTTCGAAAGAGCCGAGACAATATTTATCGATTAAGGGTCAATTTAGAAATCCTTTAACGACCCACAACGACCAACGACGACAAACGTTGCACTATGTACTCGCAACGGTGCGCAGAGTGTTCGAAAAAGCAGAAGTTCTTGAGATTACAAAAAAGCGAGAGGGCGGATTCACATTCGAAATTTATTAATTCTGTGGTCAGACGACACAACCGCCTAAGTCTGCTTTTCAATTTTTTCTGGAGAACAGTTTAAAGTTTCAGTTTACAGTGAGGATAGTAAATCAAGAATCGGTTTATTATTTTGTTTAACTTTCTTACAGTTTCTAAGGAAGCGAATTATTTTACTGTAATAAAAGTTTAAGTTGAGTTAAGTTGAGTTAGGCTTTTATTCCAGTGCTTAACTCCAGTTTGGAAAATATAATGTTTGCTTTATTTTGCAGACTAAAGCCTTCAGTTGATTTAGGCAATAATGACAAAAAAAAGGAAAACGTTTCTATTTATTGTAGTCGTAAATTTAGTTAACTGAAGTTAGAAAAAATTTACTTCAAATTATTATGAGTTAGGCTGTTATTCCTAAATAGTCTCTTAAAAAAATAACTTAAGCTTTTAAGTTTTTGATGGAAAATTGTCGTCCTAAACAAATTAAAAATATGAAAAATTTATAAGACACGCTGACACACAATTTCACTTAAAATTCAATCTTAGCTTAACTCGAGTTAGGCCATTATGGTTTGGCCACTGAATTTATAATAATTTAAGAAGGATTTCAACCGTTCAAGACCAAAGACAAATACTGAACATAAAATATTTGTATGCAGAAACCGAAAGCTTTGATTCCCTGGTCTCTGTGTGGCAAGTTATAAATATATAAAAAAAATGTCTTCAATAAATTAAAGTTAGATTTTCAATAAAAAGTTTTATTTGAAATTTTAAAGCTTTAAACCTTAACTTCATCAACTGCAATAATGGATCAAATAAAAAAACATCAAAGACCAAAATCAGATATTACAAATATTTCATTGTCTAGAATTTAAACCATTGAAAAAGAAAACGTCAATTAAAGACCCAAATAAGTGCGAGTACACAGTGCAACGAGAAAGGACGCTGCACGTTAGCGCGCAAACCGGATGTGCTACAGAGTGTCGCAATAATAAAAATCACGGAGGCTGTTTGACTGTGTGTGTGTTTGTGTGTTTGTGTGTGCGAGGCGAGGCGAGTGCGCCCCAACAATAGGACACAGTACACGTACGAGTTAAGTGACCGCGCGCACAAACAAACACACACACACACACACAGTCAAACAGAATCAGCAACAGCAACACTTACAATTGCACACGAACACAACAACGTAACTGAAGCCTTTACGATTTTGATTTCAAATTTTTTTGGTTTTGTTGTTGTTGTTGTTCGTTTGTATTTAGGTCAAAAGGATTTGTTTACCACAGCCAACGGAGTACCAAAGTATGGACACGGACAACGTTCTTGCCAGATACTCGTAAGTATTCCGTTGGCGGCGCAATACAATCCGTTTAATGATTAATGAAGCGTACCGTTGCCTTAATCGATATGTCGACTTTTCGAAAGGATCTATTTTGGTTTTTCTATTTTCGTATTTAACATATTCGTACACTTCTTGAAGCGAGAATGCCTTCAAGGCTTGACTGCGCTCGAGTTCACACACACAAAAAAAAAGTCTGTTTGTCTATTAATTGAATTTTTGTTTTTTTCGTTTCGTTTTTGTTTTTCTATTTTCAAACAGCGAATTTGTATATCCGGTATGACATTTCCGTTTTCCGTTTCCGCTTTTTCAATTGCGATACGTACGCGTCTCGCTTCACTTGAGAACTGATTCGATTCGCTGCGAACGCTTCGTATTTTATTACTACGCCAAAGGACGAGACACAAACCCGAAACGAACGAACCGAACGACTTCTTTTCAAAACACAACGTGTCCGCCTGCGAACATGTTCGACGGGCTCGAGTTTTTGTTTGTTTACGCAACATGTTCGTAGTGCAAAATGTGACACACTTTCCTCCGAGTGACTGAAGTAAATATCGTGCGACAGGAGAAGCCGATGAACGATGAAAACAAAACTTCCAGCTGGACTATGCGCAGACGTCGATGCGGGACTTCGAATTTTGGCGCAAGTCAGAAAAAAGGAGTACGGTTCGAACTTCGAAAATGCGGCTTATCTAAGGCATGCACCCAAAAATCTGTTACAATTTACAAAGCTTTCTGCAATTTACTGGCATAACTTAAATTCATATTCGAAGTTCGAACGTTGATAACAAATCGACTTCGAATAAAGTCACACAAATGAAATGAGTTCGCAAATCGAACTTATAAGTCGAACTCGAAATTCTAACAAACTCCTATAATCATTTTCATAATATAAAAAATGTTCATGTCGAACTTGTAAATCGAAGTTCGAAAGATATTCGCAGTCATACTACAACTTCCCCTCATTTGAATTACAACTTTATATTAAACTTTTCTAGAATGCATCTCCTTCGGCCGACTGGAAAGCAGGCATTGTAATGTAGTTCATCCTGTTGTTGCACGCTGCACGTATCCAACCACATTGCAACTGCCGCTGACATGTTGCGTTGCATCGCTTGGCTTGGTTTGACAGCATAATTTGTGCGTTCTTTGTTTGCTTGAATTTATTTTTGTGGCATTGCTGGATGATGGATTCATATTTGATTTATTTTCATGCACGTATTACACATTTCTTTTTCTAACATACAAGCATACATAAATAGCATCGTCGGTTGGAGTTATCGTCTGTGTCTGGCCGTCAGAATAAGGAATATGTACAGGTACTAATGTGGTCTATTAATTTGCCAAGTCTTTATGTTTTGTATCAAATTTTGAATGTCGTATAAAAATAAATAAATACAATATATAATTGGTCTTACTGGGTATTGAAAATGCAATACTTTGGTAAATGTAATTATTGTGTATTGCAAAAAGTTTTTGTTTACAAAAATAAAAAGAGATAATCATGGGAATTTGTATATATGTATATAGACCAGATTAAGGACCACTACTGGTCTATGTGGGATCTCTTTAAGGTCAGCCGTTAGGTTGGCTAGGTCAGATATTCATATTTTTAATAGTTTTGTTAGTGAATTACATCTATTTTAATTCGATTTATTGGCCAACTGACAATATCATTTTAATGATGAAAGCCTAACCAAATAAATTATGTTGAATTTTTCAATTTGTTTTTTCACAGATTTCAAAAAAATATCCCAACAATTGAGAAACTATAAATTAATAAACGTCTAAGTCAAATTTCGATTAAAAAAAATTTGTCATGTGTTAACACAGTCGGAGATCGACTCCAACTGACCCCAGATTTAGAAGTAAAAAACTATTAGATGTACAAATAAGTTTCCGCCGTTTTTTGTTAATAAAATAAAATTTAAACGATTTTAAACGATGTGAGACTGCTTGCTGAGTGACTTCTAAACTAAGTGCAAGTTCCTTTTGTGTTTGAGACGAATCTTCACCCAATAATTTCTCCAAATCTGCATCCTCGTAAATTTTCGGCCTTCCACTGCGATCTTTGTCTTTTATGTCAAAATCACCTTTTTTAAATTTTTGAAACCACTCACGACATGTTCTCTCACTCAAAGCATCCTCATTATATGCTTCTACGAGCAATCGATGCGACTCAGCAGCAGATTTTTTTAAATTAAAAAAATAAATGAAAAGTTCCCGCAAATGACACTTAGTTGGCTCAAATTGAGACATTTTTAATGAAGAAGAAAAATATATGATGCTAATGCGAACCTAATAACATGATAAGGTTATGTTGTTCTGGAATAAACAAACTAATTTTCAAGTAGGTTACCATCTGCGAATTCCAACGTAAACCTCGTGCCACGCCATCTTTCTCAAAACGGCGGAAACTTATTTGTACACCTAATAAAATTTTTAAAAATGGAAAATTGTCGACATCTTTGGAAAACGTAAACAGTTAACATTGACAAGCGGATTATTCTCAAAGCTTAAGAGGTCCTTTATATCAATTCAAACATAATTTTTACAAAAAATTTTTGATTCTTTAAAATAAATTTACTAACATATATATATAAAACCGATATATACAAAATATTTTTTACAAACACCGACAAGTCCAAAATTTGTTTTTGAAAAATTTAAATATTTCCAAATTTTGTTGCTAAATTTATGAGCTGATTAAAAAAGATATTTTCGTAAAGATTTTCTCAGTTTATTTAATTGTACGAGTATGTGAACTTATTTACCTATCGTATGTTTGTATCCTCGTAAATTTGCAGACACCTTTTCATGAACGCACTTTCCAGGTTGTCAATGTGTATATCAGCTGTTTTTAAAGCTGTTCAAATTTAATAAAATTCCTTAAAAAAAAGTTTAAACTTTGCCAATTTGAAAAAAGTTTAGCACAATATCGAACAATAGACTGTTTGTTAAATCGTTTATAAATTAAAAATTCTTGAATTTATTTTTCTTTATGATGGTAACTCTGGAAACATGTGTCTTTGTTAGGATTGTGCGCTGGATTTGTCCAATAAGTTTGCAAGCAGCTCGAGAACTTTTTCTAAAGAGAATAAAATCAGCTGATTTAAGAGGTACAAATTTGTAAGGTTTACAATTCATTGACGAGCTTAAATGAGTGTCTCAATGAGTCAGCTCAAAAACGTTTCTTTTGGATTTATCGCTTTTTGATTGAAAGCGCCTTGAATGTAATCATTCAATTTTATCAATCAACAAGATTTTATTCCCTGCTACATCATATTTAAAAATAATAAAAGTATTAATAATTACTTTTATAACAGCAAAAACAACAACAACAACAACAACTTGTTTATTAACGCTTCTGTTAAGTGTTTTTTGTGCTGTGCTCTGCTGTGCCCAAACTAAAATTATTTCCAAAAGTGTTTAATAAAATTCTTTTCATGCACATTGACATGGTCACTTTGCTACACTTTAGTACAACAACCAAAACAACAACAACAACATACAGCAACAACATACAGCAACAACATACACGTGCGACAGGACAACCGAAAAAAAAAGAAAACAAAAGAAAATATGTTGCCGTCATGTTAATGAAACTTTGACATGTAAAACGAAATTCATTTTCGTTGTTTTTGTTCTTGTTTTGTTGCTGTTGCTGTTTTGTTGTTCCGGTTATTGCTGTCGCTGTCGCTGTTGTTGTTGTTTTTTGTCACCCCCAACCGTGTTGTTGTGAACGTATGGAAATTGTGATTTTATTATTTTTTTGTTTATTGTTTTTGTCCTTTTTAATAGAAAATATAAACAAAACAAAAAAAAAGCAAAATATGACATTTTCTAGTTGAGAGAGCAAAGTTGCAAAATTTTAAAATTCATAACAACAACAACAACTTTTCGACAATAGAATTTCGACCGACCTAAATTACATACATACATAGGTCGGTATTTTGTTGTTGTTGCTGTTTTCTTTGTAGTTAATTACTTGTTCTTTTCCGGTTCCATTTACTATATTAGCGTCTTGTTTCGAGCGTTGAATGCGTCCGTCCGCTTCCAAAATGTTTGTCTCACTCACGTCTTTATTTGCTGTTTCAGCAATTATTCTCCGTAAGTGCTCGTTTCCATTTTCAGTTTTTTTCCATACTTTTTATTTGAGCGTTTTAATTTTTTTCTAAACGGTAGGTACCGAGCAATCATTTGCTTTACACCCTTTATCAGTTGTTGTTTTCTTTTTTTTGCGTTTAAACATACTTTCTCTAAAGTGCTCTACATTCAAAATTTCAGACCTTTGAATACACTTTGCGGAAAAATGGAAGCTCACATTTTTTTTTTTTGAGGTTAACGACATCACTTCTCATATCATATAAGAAGCTTTCGTTTCGTTTGAAAGGCCTGTCGTTCGTGAATTTTAAATTTCTAACACGATAACTGCAGCCAAACGATAACAGCTGATTGTCATGTGCCGAAAATGTAAAATTTTTTAATTTTCTAAGTCGATTAGTCGGTGAGAATTATGAGAAAAAATGTCACAAGTAGCCGAAACTTAAACGAAAATAAAACTTTATTTGTTTATATAGATTGGTTAAGATTTCATACTAGGCGAACTCGGATTAAGAAAGAGAAAAGAGATCTGAACAGTGAGAGATAGAAAAATAGTTAACCCAAATCGGTTTTGCAATGCAGACATTTGCTGTGTTCTTAGTGACGTTTAAAGGAGAAAGATTACAAACGATAACGAGAATTTTACAAAATCTTAATACCAGACGGTTACGCTTGCATATAGATTACTCGTGTGGACTCTCGTTTGAATTACAGAATGACTAAAAACAGAAATTATTTCCGTTTTCTTTGAATTAGAATTAAAATCGTAATTTAACTAGAATTCAATTCGTAATTATTATTTGAAATGAGCATAAAACTTGAAACCGATTTTCTCAATCCTCGTTTTTGATTTTTTTGAATTTTTTCAGTGTTTCATATTTTTGTTTACTGTTGTTACAATAGCACACGGGAAGTATCAGTCATGCTGACAGAAAGAAAACCTTTATTTCTTCTTTGTCTATCGTCGGAAATGTAATTAACTTTTGCGTCAATATTTGCCCGCCTGTCATTTAATTCATTAGAAAACCTGGTTTACCGTTAGACCTTGGCCACCACGCACATTCAGTTATGGTGGAGGGGAAGGGAAGGGGGAGCCTGGTGTCCATATTGACTGCGTCGTTGGCGATTGCGATGCGATGCGTTCGCTTGAGTCTTTTTCACAGCAAACGCAAAATAAAACGAAAAGTGTTTTGTCAATATTTAAAAGCTAAAATGATGAATGAACCTCAAGGACCGACATTAGTGGGCGTCACCCTCGTGGCCGTTGTGCACTTGTGAGTGAGTGAGTGAGTGAGTGGCTGCTGTTTGGCAAATGTCCGGCAGGGATTTAAATTATTGCAACATTTCTATTTCTTTTTTCTCTTATAGGATTAAATTTGTTCTTTTATGTTTTCGCGAATTTTTAGTACGACAATGAAAACGCTTAAATATCTCATTAAACATTTTGACACCCGCTTCGCGAAAAAAGTTAATAAGTGTGCAACATTTTATTTTGTAGCATCCGAACAGCAGCGAACACGAATTACGAGCAAAACAAACAATTGATAAATAGTGCGATAAAAAGCAAACTCAAAGCACATTTCTTTATTGGCAAGTGAACAACGGACGGCGGACGACGGACGACGGACAGTGAAGTTCGCGCGGCTCAGCAGTGCAGCAGCGCATTTTATCAACTCCACAGGGAAGACGAATCGGAAACGGAAATGCCAAACACGAAAAAAGAAATGGCGATTCGGAAGAGCGAGCTTTGAATTTAAACCGGCAAAAGTACGTGGGACATTCCATAAAACATTAAAATAAAGAAATTGATTTTGATTTAAATAGAGAAGTGAGAAATTATTTTGTCGGTATTGCCGACTATTATAAATGTACAAATTTGTTAGAAATATTTTATTTAAAAAAAAATTTCTTAACAATGAAACTTTGTTTTAGAACCAATATAATCAATTATTTAACATATACAAACAAAATTAATAAATTAGAACCACCTCTTAATATCGTCCACCTAATCGTTTTCAAAATATAATCAAAGTTTCTCAAGTATAACAGAAAATTGTTTAACAAGTTTCAGCAAAATATCTCCAATGGTTCTCAAAATAAGAAGAAATAAATATATTTACAAAAGTGGTCGTGGACTAACAAGATATCATGACAAGCCGATGGACCAGGCTAGATCGAGTCGATTTTTGCTTCTGATAAAGTATATCTCGCTGCCAAAATGCCCGAAGACCCTAACCAAAATTTGTTTGCATTTACAAGAAGTAAAAAATGTAACCTCAAACTATATTGTAAAAAAATTGGTAAAAAAAAATGTCTAAATTTCAAATTTGGATCTAGGTCAAGTTATGACTGACCACATAACCCATAGCATTTATCAATTAAAAGCTCCAACAAAATCAGAAAGACCAACAGACTTCGATTAGAAATTTAATATTAAAATATACAATTTAACTAATTCCTTTTTTTATGGAAGGCCCCATTGTATGAATGTAGCTAAGCTGGCAAACCGAAACCGAACAGTCAAACGAACAGACAGATATATAGGCAGACAGACAGGCAGAGGCAAACACGTGATGTTCGCACTAACACGCAAAACGTGAACAACTCCTGGTCACATAAATCAACTGACAAGCGGTTATCAATCCATGAAATGTTGCCGCAAACAAAACACAAAATTTTACCAAAAAATCGACAAATAAACTCAACTCACAATGTAACAACAACACAAATAACAACAACGACAACAACAATGACAACAACAACAAATGTTATGCGATGATGTTGTCACAATTGTCAGAGTTGAATTTTATTTTTGCAATCATTTTTTTTACCATTTTTATTTTTTGCTGTTTCGACCAGCGGCGGATGAATTTTTCTAAGCTACTCATAAGCGTCCATGGTAACTACAATTGCAAAGTTTAAAAACTAAGTTGTTGTTATTGTCGTGTAGTTGTTGTAGTCGGAGCGAATCGTAAAGGATATACAATTTGCTACTCATATTGCGAACGCTTACGAAATGCAAAAAAAAAAAGAAAAAAAACATATTTTGATAGTTTTTGTTGCTACTTAGCAAAATTAAATTAAAAATTTTAAGCAAAGCTTCTTGTGTCGTCTGGGAAACTGTGAAACTGTCGGTCGTAGGTCAAGGCTGTGGCTAACAACTGAAATCTGAACAGAAATGTTACTCGGAATTCATTAAAGTTATAGAATTGAAAAGCAGCACAAGTCATGCGCATAAATTAATTAAGTTGGTAATTGTACCTACAACAAACACAAAACATAAAACATTGTTGCTAATTAGTTTAGCCTTTTGGGTCAATCATAACGAATGGACTAAATAATATCTGACCACATTTTGTTCGTAATTATATTTTGGATTATTGTCTTAACACAGAGTTAGAGCTTTTTTTACTATACTATACCATTAGAAGAACTAATTTGCATAGTCGAGCTCAGTTGCTTCATATAAAGTTTAAAGAAATTTTAGACTTTTAATGATAATAATTACCAATGGTATATGGACGTCCATTAATTCATTCCATTTTAAAATAAGAGGTGGTTGTTACTTCATTAAGCACCTAGTCCTTAATTTAGGAAGTCCTTTAAAAAAATTAAGTAGGCTTTTCTTAAGGTTAATTCCTTTGATTTTTTTCAATGCAAAAGGTTAGAAAGAATCGGACGGGAAATTTCAAAATATGGTATAAATCTGCCACGCCCACATACTTTGCCACAATTAGTGAAAAATTACCACAGATTCATACCAATATTATTTCAGACAAAATACGCGAGGCTCGAAAGTTTATTAATCTTATAAACTTAGACATGATTCCGAGCATCGCCGGATACTTCAGGCTAGTAGGAAATATACTAGAATATGGTAAAAAAAAAGTTGTTCTGCTCTTTTGAAAAGTCAAATTATACAAAAAAAAATTTTAACCACAAAAACTAACTGTACTCATATACAATATAATCGTTTTTTCTCGTATGTCTCGTCTACCTTATAAATTTTTACCTCGTAAATCAGCTGTTTTTATTTTCCAAACACAGAAGTTAACGCTGTGCTAATAAATGTATCAGCCAAATTCAGCACAAAATATGGTACATACATACATAAATAAATAAATACATACATACATACATACATAGATACATACATACATACATACATACATACATACATACATACATACATACATACATACATACATACATACATACATACATACATACATACATACATACATACATACATACATACATACATACATACATACATACATACATACATACATACATACATACATACATACATCAATTGAAATACATAATACTGAATATGTATATAAACAATTTCGATACGAAATTTAAGTCCTCAAAAACTTTGGTTATTTTGTATACTCGTATTTGTGAAAAAAGGTCCTCTGGGTATGTTAATGTGTGTGCGTGTGTGTGCACATGTACTTACACATGTATGCATATGTCAGATTTGTACAAGTATTTAGCGGGAAATGCGCCGTCAGGGACATGTTTTCATAAGCGTTTTCTTCGCAAAAGAAACCTCATTCAGAAAAACAGAAAAAGTCTTTGTGCCGCAAATTTTATTTATTTAAACTTTATTGTTGAAAATGTTTTTCAATCGAAATTTTTTTTTAATAATTGCATGGAAATATATAAAAATTAAATTTTTCCATAAAATGTTTTGTGAAAAATTGAGATTTAATTTAAATAATAGCCGCAAAATATTAATTAAAACGACTCGACCATAAATTCAAATTAATTGGTTAATGCGAGTGCGTGTGCGTGTGCGTGTGCGTGTGCGTGCGTGTGTGTGTGTGTGTTTGAATTTAAGTGTAGCTGTGCTTACTTCGAATTGTCACACACAAAATAATTTAATCAAATTTCGCTGAAAAGCTGTCACTGGCGTCATGGCACGCCCCTTTGCCTGCCTTTCCGCCTGCCTGTAATTAAATATTACGAAATTGTTTTTAGCCGCAACGATGTTGCACACTTTGACACAAACTAACACACACACACACACAATTACAAAATACATACATACATACACATGCATCGCATAAATGCGTTACGGTAAATATGATTTGCATCATTTTTGGTTTATGGTGGTATTAGTGGTTTTTCGTGTGCAATCATGGTTGCCATGTCAATATTTAACGTTTAAATATTTTAATAACAGTATTTGGGCTGTAACTTTTAAACTGTTGTTGTTTTTGTTGTTTGTTATTGCATTGTATACTGGCTCTGTTTACTTGTTTGCATTAAGGCTTTTTCGATTTTTAATTGACACTTTTTGTGTGTTATTTCTGCGTGTGGCTGAAACAGAGCCTAAAATAAATTAATACCGGAAACGGAAGTGAAATGTTTCCTAGAATCAATTTAGTCTTCGGTGCAACTAAACACATGAAAAATTTAAAAACAAGCTTAAATGATATAAACAATATTTAATTGATTTTAATAGCCGAAGCCATTTTTTTGTGTAAAATTTAAACAGCTGATTTATAAGGACTAAATTTGTAAGTTATATGAGGTATACGAGGCAAAAACCGAGCTTAACAAAAACTCTTAACTGAGCACAACGAAACTGAAAAAAGAAATTTTAATAAAAAATACACAAAAGGCAATTCGCATTTTGGAGCAGCAGCGTGCGTAATAACCGATGTCACTAATTGCCAAACGACGCCTACCTCGGTGTGTATCGCATTGCCAGGCAGCTGCAGCTCCGCAATTGCAAAGCGAAAACAACAACAACAATGGTAACGCCAACAAAAGGAGAAACCAATTTTGCCGCCATGACAACGTAAACCAAGTGTCAAATGCAGCGAATGGATGCAAAGGCAGAGCAGGAGCAGAGCAGGGACAGAGGCAGAGGCAGAACGGAGGGCGTAGCGAATCCCAACCGAATCTGCCAGAAGCAATGCAGTCAAGTCATCGTCTACGCAGTAGCGCTGAATGTTTGGGGGCGGACGGATAAAGCGGGTGTAACGGCATGGCATCGCATCGGATGACGAACGTCGGATTGAAGTTGTCATTTGGTAAATATTAAACCAGTTCAAAGGAAGCGGCGGAAACGGAAACGACATCACAACAAAAAAATAAAAAATTTTATAGTGTCAAATTGCGGCAGTCAACATTTTCGTAATAAAATATTTTTGGGTAAAATGTTGTTGGCAGTTGGACCCCATCGTATGTGCGCCTGACAGCGCGCGCCCTCAACTAATTAGTAAAGTACGAGTACGAGAGTTTTATGCGGAGTAGTTTTTAAATTGTTTGTTATGTCGTATTTTCGACATTTTTAATTAGTTGAAAATATTTTAAATAATTTTAAACAACAAATACAAATACAAGAAATGCAATTATTGCAAGCCTAATAAATTTTGTTTATCTATTTGAATATTGTTCTTCGTATATGTACTCATACAAATTTGTATTTGCTAGACTAAAGGTGGATTTACATTACTGCTTCACTTTACTTTTTCAAGTAAAACTCGAAGAGATCAGTTGCAAACTGTATTAATGTCAAAGTGGAGGCAAAGGCTTAACTCTTCATACCAAAAAGTGTCAGTCAGAGTGGCTTCTTTTATTCCTATTCAATTTCTATAGACTTGCTCTTCTTCTAGTTTGACTTCACTTCGGTAGTGTAAACCCACCCTGAGGCAGATGTTGTTCTATTTATTTAAACAAAATCGTTGTTTGCAAAATTACTGAAATAACTTCAGCTTGAATGGTTTCCGCTTATCGCTTTGGCCTTTATTCGATTTGAGCCCACTTTTTTTTTTTTAGCTGTATTAAATATTTTACTTGCGCCTCGTTTTCGCTTTCGCTTTCGGCTGGTGATTCTCATAATTTAATGCTCAAACATCAATCATTCCACTCTAAATAATTTAAATTCGTATTTATGTTTTTATTTCCACTTCAGTGGAGACTTCTTCCAGCATTTTGACTTTACGGACGCTGATGGATGCCAGGAGACTCGTGAAGCGTTCATTTTGTCGCGATTTTTTTGTTTATTGAAATTCCGAGACATTGGCTAATAAAAGCAAATGCTTTGTTGCATTTTATTAGAACGTTTAGACGCCAACTGGTACAAGCGAAAAAAGATAATTTAAATATTTCAATACAAAAGCATATTTAAAAATTATAATAGAGGTAAACTAACATGTCTAAAGGAGTTAGTTACTGAATTAGTTCTGATTTAGCAATTTAACTTGCGGAACTAACGATTTTGTGGTACGGGGAAGATAGAGACAAGGAGCGAGGTCCAAGCTCGACTGTACTGTCAATTTCGTTTTTAATTGCAACTCTATTTTTGATACATGAAGTTGGCTGCTGATTTGTTACACAATTGAAGGTAGAACACAAGTTTAATATTTGAGTGCTAAGAAAAATTGCTTTACGGTTGTCCGGTGTAGTTACTAGAGCGTGAATCGAAAAATTGCTCGACACTAAAATTGCATAGTGTAAAAAGAGATAGATTTTCCTTTTTATAAATAAAAAATATTTAAAAAGTAAGATACTATTTTTCCATCTACAGGAAATCCATTTAATATTAAGGAATTTAGTTTAAATATTTAAGTAGTTTGCAACTGATTTTTTCCAGTTTCACTTGTACATGTGAAGGTGTGATATAAAACCAGCCTTATGTGAGCTAGCTCGAAATCATTATTTTAACTTTAAATTAAAGCGTTATTTAAACGATTTTTTCAACAAAAAAATTTAAATTAAACCGTTTTTGAATGCCTTCCAAAACAATTTACAATTTGTCTCCGTTCTCGTGTTTAAGATACATTTATCCCCGGCCTTCCCGGTCCACCTTAATTCAACGGATACTTATAATGATAATTCGATTAATGCAATTTTTGGTCTATTGTTAAATTTCTTCGTTAGTGTTTAGTAGCACGTTTATTTCATACAAAAAAAAAACCCAACAAACATCAATAACTGTTTCGTTTTGTTGTAGCGTTATCGTTGCTAGTGTCATTAATATTATTGCAGCAACTGCTGCTGCTGCCGTGATGCTTAAACTCACATGAAATTATATCGTTGTAGGTAAGTAAAATTCACAGCAGGCATTAATGGAATGGATCGAATCGAACTTCGCTTGATGGAATCGAAGGCGCATGGAATTCACTTAAAGTCAACGGATACGGAAATGGAAAGTGCCTTAAAAGTGTTTACTTAAATTTAATTAAGATACAATTTTGTTCTTTTGTTTGAAGGCTGGAAGAAAAAATTCTGATTTCATGTGCAAACGTTGAAAATCGAACTTGATGCACTGGGAGTATTCTGTAGACTTATTAATCGATCCATTGGCACTTTTGAGGTTCATCTTTTTTTTAAATATTTATTTACAAGTAAATTTCTAACAAGACCTTTTCGGAAAGGCAATACTAAACGCAATCATGACAGTTGTTAGTAACATTTAAATTTTGGCCACATGTCCCGCAAAGTACACAGCACCTTTGTCCTTTATAACAAAGAAAAACGGATGATTAATAATTAATTCAGGAACTTTTGTATCACTTGGCAAATCTGTTACTGATTTCGTCTCTGTAAAAGAACGCTTATGTATATACGAATACGTAAAGATTGGTTCAATAAACTTACGATTATCCGTAGTATCCGTCGCGCCGTCTTCATTGAACTCCAGCAAAAGTTTCTGTTGAAACAGATCGATACTCAGCGGATTGTCGACAGCCAGGAGACTGCTCAAATTTGAATCACACGTGAACATTGACGTTATGCCCAACTGTAAATGGATTTAAGGTCTCTTATTTAGAAGAAATGTTGGTTGAAAAGCATCTGGAATTGTTTGACTGCTACTCAGGCTTACCTCTTTAAGCACCGGCTGTAGCGAAACATTATAGACCACATCAAATTTGGGCATGTAAAGGTGCACCAACGATTTCGTTAGCTTATCTGTCACTTTTGTAAGATCGATACTTTGTAGTTTCTCCTCCAATTGTCGCAAGGTACCCCTAATCTTCGGCAGCATGATCAACATCGTCACATTTGTATCGATAAAGTCCAATTCAATTGCGATGGCATCCAACTCCTTCAGATCACCGTACAGAAACTGATCCGTTTGGAACATCATCTCCACCTCCTCCCTAACTTGTTCGTTGATGAAGAAGTCCTTTTTAGTCGTTCGCGAACTATCGAAGAATGCACTCCACTTCGCCTTTAAGTACATCGCATTGACCAGCACTGCCGACATGCCGCTCCTTAAACTTTTGGCCTGTAGCAGGTGCGTTATCTTCTTATCCGTTTTCGATTCGATCCAGGTGTTGATTTTTTTCGCTGCCTCTTTTGTATCGTCGAAATTAATATTGACCACCTCCGAATTGAGCGATTCCTTGGCCTGCGTATTAATTTCAGTGGAAATTTGAAAGTCTTTGTCCAGATACAAACGGTTGGCCATTTTTATTGCGGCATTATTACCGCACGTATCTTTGGCCAATAGTTGACGCATCTGCACCATTAAGGCGAGTTTACTGATCTCGCCTATCTTGAGATTCTCGTCCAGCTCTCTGAATGTATCGTCTTCGGCGACAAGATATATCAGCGCCAAGTTTGCCATCACTCCAACCGGCGAGACAATTACGTTTTCTGTCACTTTGTCCTTGACGCTGACGAATACCAGATCGTTGGCAAATGGTAGCGGTGCCACCAAGGATCTCATGCTTGGATTGCGTGAAGCTGACATTTTTTTTGTGTGTTTTGTGTCTGATTACGAACAAAAATTTTTGATAAAGTTATAAATTTATAAATTGTTTTTGACGCTTTCAATTATACGATTTGAGAGTTTGTACACGCAAAAAAAATATACAAAACATTGAAAAAAAAAAATGCTTTTAAAATTATTAACAATTTTAAATACCTCCTGGTAGTCCACCATTTTAGAAGTATCGGTAGTATTAGATAAAAACTCATATGGGAATTATCTTTGGCTATGCCGGAGTTCAAATTCCCTCCGTCATTTTAGAGGCATCAAGAAATCTGCTCTTGTAGCACATATATGCTAAATGTCTCTATTATAAGTGGGCGTTGTTCTTATCCGATCACGCCCATTTTTTTTATTAAATTCATGATACTAGTAAAGCGTTAAATTCTGAATTTGAAATATTGATAAGAAAAGGAATTATGTCCCAATTATAAGTTTAAATATTCTCCTAATTTTTTAAAACTCCTTCCACTATTATTAATAATAAAATAGGAAATAAACGTTTGTCATTGAAATTTATATATTGACAATATGACCAGCAAAATAAATATTCTGATTATCCCGGACGACAAAGAAGAACGGATGATTTATGACCAATTCGGTAGCATTTCCCTCAACTTTTCCAACATTCATCGAAGATTTCGCATCTGCAAAAGAAAAAAGAAACCCAAACAACTTGGCTGAATATTTTTTATGGCCTACGCAACTGAGCTTACCAGGATCCGTGCCCAATTCGTGTATCTCCAGAAGTGTTTTCTGCTTAACGAGGCCTATGGCGAGCGACTCATTGCCAGCCAGAAGAGTGCTTAACTGCGCTTCGTTGGTGAAGATCCTACGCATGCCCAGCTGTAGAAAGTTGGCCATAACTTAGGTGTAGCTCTACTTTATATCTGTGTAATATTCACTCACCTTCTCCAGAATTGGCCGCAGCGAGATTTCGAATTGAATTTGAAATCTCGGCATGTACAGGTGGACTCTTTCTTTTTGCAAGTTTTTCGTTAGTTTGGTAATGTCGAATTTTTGTAGTTTCGTTTCCAAGGGTGCTAGCGCTCCCCTAACTTTGGGCAATACGATTATCATGGAAATGTTCGTTTCGGTGAAATTCAATTCAATTACGTTGGCATCCAGCTCCTTGATATAACCGAAAATGAACTGATCCTTCTGATACATCATATTCACCATAATCGTCGTTTTGTCGTTCACAAAGAATTCTCTTTTCGATGTTTTTGTGCCATCGAAGATCGTCGCCCATTTGGCCTTCAAATAAATCGCATTCACTAGTAACGCCGCAGCTCCTTTTTCAAAATCAGCCGCAGATATGAGACCTTTGACCTTTTCCTCCGTTCGCGACTCTACCCAGACATTGATTCTCTTCACAGTTTCCGGAATATTGGCTAAATTAATATTAACCGCATCGGAGTCGAAGTACTGTTCCGCTTGCTCTTGGAAACTTTTAGTGATTTTATATTTTTGATCCAAATACAAGCGATTGGCCATTTTGATTTTAGCTTCGGCACCGCGTGAATCGATGGCTAAGAATGCACCGAACTCCTCCATTAGAGCTATTTTGTTGCTACCGCCCAGTTTCAAATGGTTCTCCAGTTGGGTGGATGTTTCGCCATGGGCACCGAGACACACCAATGCCATGGCGGCTTGCACTCCCACCGGCGAAACGATTATGTTCTCCGTCGATTTGTCCTTGACGATGGCGAACATCAGATCATTGCCAAATGGTAGCGCTATGGTCTTAACGGTTCTGGTGCTCGGCGTGGGTGACGCTAATGGTATGGACATTTTAAACGGTTTTGTTGTTGGCTCACAATTGGTACGCAATTTTTTAAATTAAATATTTTATATAAATTTTGTTGTTTGAAGTTTGATCTTCATGTCAATTAATAATTAGAGCAGATATTTTGATTTGTACACTCAGGAATACTCTCAGTATGGAGAGCACTATTAAAGGTATGTCGATGATATAACTTTGACCTATTTAAGGACCAAATTATTATAATTCAAAGCAAAGAAATAATTAGACCGAAAGTCGCAATATTAAATCATTTATAGTCATGGATTATGGCTGATTTATTGTTTTGGTACATGGTCGAAATTAGTCTCTATTACCCTATATTCAAATTTTAAAGAGAACCAAAAATAACCATTTACATTCCCAGTAGATAAAAGCAAAACCTTCGTAAATTTGTTTAACCGGTTTTATAAAGACAATTGATAATTTTGTTTATTTCTATGCTTCTTTAGTTTTATAATTTAATAACAATAATATTTAAAGATTTATTTTCATCAATAAATAGTCTGTTTAACTTATCTCGTCTAATACAAGTAAAGTGACAATAAAATCATAGGAAAAAAATAAAGACTAGGAAAAAATTGTTAGAGAGCCAAACAAAAAATCAAAAAAATTGTTGTGAAGAATCTTGGAAACCGGTGGATTAAATAAACTTAAAAAAACTCAAAATTTTTAGAATTCTGGCAAAAAACCGAAAATTTGGCCTGCTCTTCTTCAATGGAAGCTAAATTCTTACAAAATTTAAACTAAAATGGTTTAAAACGTGAGTACAGATTTAAAAAAAATTGGGTATAAATTAAAAGACATTTTTGGCTTTATATTTATTCTTGCGATATCCCAAAATTTTCAGATACATGAATTTTTATTGAAAATGTATGAGATATAAAATCCTTTTTAATAATGTAATATAAGACAACTCGTTTAAATTTATTCTCACATGTTAAGTACAATTTTTTTTTAATTCTTCTAAACAATTGTGATGAATATGATGAATAAGTCTAGAAAACCGCTTTAGCCACATTCATGCATACCTGGGCATATTTTATAATATTTTCTACTGGGTAACAAACGAATGAGAGCTCTTTGCATGTTTTCGCTGCGAGCAAAATATTCATTGTGAAATTTCAACTTGCGCTAAGTTGACGTCATTTTCGTAAGCGAGCATATTTCCTAAACAAGCTCACAATATTTATTAACTGAATTCAGAAATCATTTTAGACTTTTCAATTCGAACTGTTGGACTTATAAAAAGGCGACGGTGAGTACAAGTGCATATATAAATAAAATCTGGTCTGGTCAAAATAAGGGGAATTGCCCGTTTTCTAGTAGAAATACAACCGGCATTACTCTGTGTTTTCTTTTTTTTTTTTGTATTTATTTTCTGTTAGCTGTCAAAGTGACGTGTAGTGTTTATATTATATGTGTGCAAGTATGTGCTTCGATATATTCATGTTTATTTACATACATATCTGTACACTAAGTGGGGAGTGAATGATTTCATTTGAACTATTAGCCCAGAAAAAATTTTCTTTTTAAAGTTTGTCATTAAAAAAAGAACAACAAAAACTACAAAAATACTTTTTCATTTGTTTTTATCTCTCTCTGTTGTTGCAAAGAGAAACCTCTCTCTTAGTTACTCTCATTTAATTTCTCATCGCATTCTCTCATTCGTCTTGTTTTGTTATGTTATTCGCATATAATAGCGCACTGTGGTACGAGTAATCTATTTTTAAATTATATTAGCAATTTTTTTTTTTAAATAAAAGTTCATATAAAATATTTTTAAACCAAAAAATTTATACTTAGGAATTATATTCTACAGAGTCAAAAGTTTAAAGGAAAAATAATATAAAACAAATGTGAAAAAAAAACATTTTGTTATAAAAATGTGTTTCTATGAAACAATTATTTGTATTTTTGATATTTTTTAAATTTTTTAATTAAAGGGAAACTCATTTTTATTAAATCAAAACTACAAAAGTAAAAAAAATTTTTTTTTTTCATATATAAAAGATTTAATTCTTTATTAGAATATTTAAAGAATTTAGATTTTATTTTTGCATATTTTAATATCAATATAAAAAGTAACGAATAACTTATTTCTAAAAGTGTGTTAAATGTCCGGCAAAGTAAACAGCCCGATTACTGCGAATCGCAAAGAAAAATGGATGATCCGCGCGGAAGTTCTTTTGCTCCAGGTTCAGACTCATGGGCACAATTTTCAAAACTACAAAAACAAATCCAACATTAGTTTACAGTTATAACAACAACAATCCATTCCACAAACTTACAAGTAGCCGCAGCTGCCTCCGAACCAGCTTCATTGACATCCAAAAAGGCCTTATGCCTCACCTCGGAAATCTTTTGAGACGTCTTTGTTGTAAACAGGCTGCTAAAGTCCGCAGCATCACTAAACATGGTGGCCATGCCCAACTGAAATTAAAATACATCGTTACATCTTTTTAAAACAACAACAATTTTAAGTTCAAACCAACCTTCTTCAGCGGTTCCTTGACATCGACTTCAAATTCCATGCGGAATTTCGGTAAGAATACGTCCACATCCTCCGACTTCAAGCGTGCCGAGAGCTCATTTAGATCCGCTGTCGCTAATTTACGTTCGAGCTCCTGCAGTCCGTCGACCTTATTTGGCAGCACAATCAACATGGACAGCTCAGAGTTGGCGTATGGCAGCTCCAAGGCAGACGCATCTAGATTGGGCAACGCGCCATATCGGAATTTATCATCGATATACATCATATCGACGGAAGCCTTCTGTTTGCCATTCACCAAAAAGTCTGCCTTGTGCGTGGACGACTCACTAAACTGATTTGCCCACTTGGCCTTAAAGTAGATAGCATTCACTAGAACTGCACTGGTGTCGCCATTGACTGCGCCCGGTGACAATAGATTCTGAATTTTACTTTCGGTGTGCTGCTCCACCCACGAATTGATTTTGTTCACCGCTGCTGCGCTATCGGCGAAGCGCACTTGCTCCGCTTGAGTATCGAAATTTTTGCTAGCGATCTCGTTGAACTGCGGCGCCACCTGTAATTTCTCGTTGACATAGATGCGATTGGCCATTTTCAGTTGGGTTCCATTCGCGTCGCTGCTCTTAAATGCAGTTTTTAAAAAATCCCCAAAATTCTTGGCAATATCTTGACGCTGTCCCGTGCCTAGCTTAAGACCCTGACGCATTTCATCGGCAGTTTTACCCTCGGCGCCAAAGTAAGCCAACGCTACACAACTTTGTATGGACGCTGGCGAGAAGATGACATTCTCATTGGGTCTGTCGTTTGCGATCGTCTTATAGAGATCAGCTGCGAAGCGTACTCGACTGGCGCTTAGCGATGGTTCTACGGTGCCTGCAGTTGCCATTTGAATGAAGGTCGTTGACAAGATTAGAAGTGCCGAAAGAGAAATCACTAAAATGAGAAAATGTAGATACAATTTAAATAAATATCTTATGGATGTTATTATAATAAGATATAAGATTCATTTTTCGAACTGTTCACTTATTTTTCCACTCATGTGATCGCTGGCTTTTGTGCGGTTTCATAAACTTTTTTCACAATCCACGGAAACAATTAACATATTTTTTTAATTATTCACATTATTATTATAAATTTAATCCACAGCTACATTTTCATTCCAGATTCATTTTTATCTGCAAGATTGCAATTTATGCAAATTTTGCATTTGATTCTTAATAAAGTGAATTTTAAATTTCTGTCTATTCGAATTTATAATAGAACTAAGATTGTGAAAGTCAACAGATTATCTGGTTTGTTTATATATATATATAAAAACAATTTAATTTTTTGTTACTGCACTCCAGAGAAATGTTCATTTCTTAATCACAAAGAATCAACAAACAATTTGAACGTTTTCGTAAAAAGTCTCTTACGCAATAGTGATGTCATTGTTGTTGGGTTTGCCTTTAGCCGGTGTACGTATTTAATAATTATTTAAAAATATTTGTAATTTTTCGATTCTACTGTTTTGCGAAATAAACTTCCCCGACTGACCGCCTCAAATTGATTTCATCGACTGAGTGTGCAGTGATTGAAGAAAAGCACCTTTTGCGATTACTCTACACGAAATGGAATTTGATTTCTATGTGTAGAATAATTCCATTGAGACGTTTGAGAATAATTAAATATTCATTTGAGTAGAACACATAAAATTGTATGTACCACCGTATATAGTAAATGTATTTACATACGTTCGGCTAAGATAAGCATCGGCGTTACAGACAAATCCACTTTCTATGCAACTCATTGGCAAATCTAATTGATTTGGGATTTTCCACCGATTTGTTTTGTTCTGTTCTTTATTCTATGTTATTCATTATCACCTTTTGTTGGTGTTTGTAAACAAACTTAAGTAAAACTTTGTAAAATATTACCGTATAAATTGACACGTCACACTTAAATGCGTTCAAAATACCAGACGAACCAGACTGAACGAATTGGACTGACTAAATGTGACGATTGTGCGCTGGATTGGTGATATCATATCCCAGTGTCGCAAATATTTTCGATATATACTAGAAATATGTACACATTTTTGTACGTGAGTCATTTCTGCTTCGACTCTTGATAAGATAAACAAACAAACAAACAAACAAGCAACAACAATAAACAAATTAAAAGTACTGCTGGCAAACCTTATATGCGACATTGACGATCCGTACATGTCACAAGATTCATTTAGGTGCAAGACAACGACGTGAAGTCGTTGAGTAAATTTACGAGCGGTTTTTCAACCTGTTGATAACTCAAATTCAAATGAGGAAGTGCAATGGAATATTTTCTAATAACTTTTGCAATTACAATTAATAGAAAATACCTGAGGTCGCCGATGGACAAATCTTTTATTACCATTTATTTTAAAATTGTTTCTTTATTTGAATAATAACAAATTGGAAAACTAAATCCGACCCAACAATTCGGATTAGTGAATTTTGTTGACAACTGACTGCAGGGTGCCAAAAAAAAAAAATACAAATTGACTTCGTACTTCCATAAAAAAGTAATTTTAAAATTTTAAATGAAATCTTATCACAAATAGTTGCTCGTATGTATGTACGAGTATAAGTTTAAACTACTTACCTGTGGCATAACTTTTATAGGTCATTTGTGTACTATAATTTAATACACCTGCCGATATTTATGTACTTATAAACTATGAATTTCGTAAATAAATCAGAAAATCAAACAGAAGTGCTTTAGCCTAATCAAACGATAAATTCAATTTGATTTTGAAATTTAAAAGGAGACGGCGCAAATTTTTGTGGATCATGAGTGCAGAAGGCATAACAGTTAATATAAAAATGAGACTTAAAAAAAAAACAAGTTCAAATACAGAAGCAAAATATTTCATTCTCGTATACCCGACAAACTTGTATATTTAATGCAATAATGCGCAAATGATTTGTATCGTTATCGAATTGCTCTATTTACGATGAATAAATGAAACGTAATTGTGATTTTCATAAAAAACCCTTTTTTTGATTCGTTAACGAGCATGGATTTTCAAACGCGTGTGTCGTTTTCGAATAAAATTCGATTCGCTAACGATATCATTTTGGAATTGTAGAGTTTGTCAGGAATTTAAACCAACTTATTCGTTATAACAATAAGTCAACAAAATTGAATACATAATTTTTGTTTAATCATTGCGTTTTTTTTTTTTTGTTGTCAAATCACTTTCGATACGAATGATATGAGTATTTTGTTAAGTGTACTCTACGCGTATGTGGCGTTTTAAGCGTATTGTAAAACGTAAAGGAATTTATACTTTTTGATTGGACGATTAAACCATATCAAAAATTGCGCATGACGCGCAAAAAGCACAGGGCTGTTATCTTTTTATAGCCAAGCTTGGAAGGGTATGTCAAAAAATCACAAAAGCTAAAAATACAATAATTAATAAATAGTTGGGACGTGTCCATTAAATCGTACTGCCATGATATTCTCCAATCGACCATTATCGCAGATTGATACCGATAAGAAAAACCGTTTCAGTTACTGTTTTTCTTTTATTATGTTTACCGTTTATGAAATCTCGAATTTTGTTGATATGATTTCGGCTTTGGGCCTATAACCGATATTTAAGATATTTATAAAATAAAAGATTGTACCGGGTATATGTATAACAGTATATGTACCCATAAAATCAATTCGAAACATCAAATCGAATGGTTCAAAAACGTAAATAAAAAATTAGATTTAGTTCCTAAATTCGTTTCTCTTCGTTTTCAAGTAACCATATTTGATTGATTACTTTTGTACTCACTGTATTCTAATTTTCGTGTGTTGTTTGCATCAAATGTTTAAATGTCAGCTGTATTTGCTGTTATAAATAATTCTCTTTTTTGTTGCTGTATTTGTTGTTGTTGTGATTGTTCGTTGTCGAATTAATATTTCTCCACTGATAAGGTCTTAAATCGCTGAAAATAGCAAATGGAATTAGTTTACCGACGCGCATCCTCACGTTTACACTAGCTTTAAAGTCGGAGAGGAACGTCTCCGCCTTGATCGGGCAATAAAAAAAAACAGATTCGTGATTGTGAAATAATTAATAAAAAAACAAAAGAAAGTTCGGTTACACTGAAAAAAAACAAACAAATCATATTGATTAAATTCGATTTAGTGATTGAAAAGTGATTTTTCATCAATTGAGAATTAAAAGCAAAATTTGCAAATGTGAAACCAAAAATCAATTTGAAAATATTATTTGTTAAACAGAAAAAGCAAAAAAGCAAACTTAGCGTATTATCAAAATGCCGTCAACCTGTGTGACCCGTCGTGGTAAGTTGATAACAATTCCAATTCAGTTCTGAGCAATGTGCTCAGCTCATATTTCGGGCACTTATCTCATTCGCGTAAAAATTTTTCAAAACGGAATTTTGAATCATCTAATTCGCGTGTTTAGCAAAACAGAGACAAAACATTACTGTAAATCGCAACTATTGTGAATTTTAGAAATTGCGAAATGTGCTTTGTAAATAAAAAAACCTACTTTTTCCATATGCGTTTGGAAAATATCATAATCTGCTTTTCTGGAAAACCATATAAACCCGATAATTTTTGTAAATTCAAAAATAATTGGAATTTCTATATTTCTAAAACTCTAAAGACCCATACGTAAAGTCCTTATTTTGTTATTTTTGTTAATGAAATTCACAATAGATTAAAAAATTAACTTAAAAATGTTTTAAAAAATCTCAATTTTATATGTATGTATATAGATACATATAAAATCGATCGGCAGATTGAGATGGTTCTTTGACTTGTACTCTCGGAAATCCATTTTTCTAAGGTTAAAAAAACATAAAAATTTCAATGCTTACTTTACCTCGAGTAGAAATTGATCCGGACTACCAAACTTATCATGGACATATGCTGGTTAACGCACTTAAGCCACTAAATTGTTGATTGCCAAAAAAAAAGAAGATATATATTTTTGAAAATTTATTATTTTTGTATAGTCTCTAATGCTCTATAACTCTTTAGTGACCCATTTAGTTCAAGACTAACGCTGCAACAGAAACTACAGGATTGCAACATTAACATAATTTGTTAAAGAATTTCCTCAGTCTATTTTCAAAGTTATGTTCAGTGAATTTCTTTTATATTTTTAGATCTTTAATCCAGAATTCTATTTTTAGTTCTTGAATATAAATAAGATATGAGCCATTATTTCTATTGCAAAACAAAACCACGTTAGATAAGGTCCACGAGTGCTATGCCGCGATTGCTGACTGCTGAACTGAAGCCTTTGTAATGTCAATTTCAATTATTATCATGGTCCAGATTTAGATTTCTTCTATACGAAAAGCGAGATAAAAATAGCTTAATCAGCCTGACAAAAGATCAGATCAATTTCTAAGAAAAATCAGTCAACTGAATAAATATACTCGGTGCTGCTCGCGATCATTTTCTAAGAAAAAGCAATCAACTTACTAAATAGCTTATACTACTCAGCGTTGCTTGGGTATTTTTTTTTTTGAAATAAACATGTTTAAGTTAATTAATTGATTAAATAAAGTTAAACTATCCAGACTCGCCCACTTTTCCTGAAATTAAAATGAGTATTTGGGTGCAAAAGTTATTCCCTATTGTGATTGGTTGGTAAATATTATATAATCTTCACAAAGTATCACCAACATGGCAATTAACCTCTTCTTTAAATTGATGCAACCACGCCCATTTTTTTTATGAAGTTGACGACATTGACCAAATCAACTCAGATACCAGATTTCTGATTTCTATTGGAAAAAATTGCGAAATCGAAAAATTTCCCTTTATTTCAGATGTTGTGGGCGTACGCATAGAAAAAAATATATAATACAAAGATAGAAAGGTAGAAAGGTAGAAAGAAAAAACCCGAAAGCAAAAAAGAAAGAATAAATAAATAAACAATAAGTTTTATATGGTATGAATAATTCCTCATTTATCTAGGGAGAATTTCGCAATAATTTTGCTGATTAAATGCCTTTACTCAGTGTAGCGTTGCCAATTTTTATTTTTTTTGGGTATATTAAAGGAACTCATTGTTGTTTCATTCAGTTATTGCTGAGTTCTGATTCCGGACTAAGTGAAAGTGCATACGTAGTATTGTTTTACTTGAATGATTAATTGGAAACAAAGTTAATTGTTCTTCTTTGATAAAGTGCGTTATCAAGTGAGTGACACATTTTTTAAATGCTCCAAATGATTAAGGAACGCTTAAAAATATTTACTCTTACAAATATGAAAAGTTAAACATTTGTAACAAAATATAGTTGTTAAATTAAAACTTGAATAATAAACAAGAATTCCCCCTATGCAGCAATAAGTGAAAGAATTTTAGACTTACGATAGTCGACAAAATATAAAAAACTGAAAATGAAGCGTAACTGAACAGTTTTAAATCACGAACCGTTAAATTCAATTTTGGACAAAATATATTTTTGATCTAATAAAGAAAGTTAAGAATAGTCTCCACCTGATCTTACACTCAGAATTCTTGAAACCTCCAATTAAATTTTGGAAACGCAAAAATTTCGATTCCTTTAGAAAACGTTGAAAATTTTAATTTGCAAAAATTATTTTAAAAGGATTTTTAAACTCATATTATAAATCCAAACATATTTTTTATGAAAATGGATTTTAATATCAAATTCCGTTAAATACAAAAACGTTTTTCCAAACAACGACACGCCCATAATCTATATATCCAATCTTGTTTCGGTATTTGTGAGCTTTTTAGAAAAGATTTTCGAACAGTTTTTACCATTTCATTTGAATTTTCCTAAAGAGTTTTTAAAAGCAAAACTTTCTTTTTTTATTTTATTCGAGGACTTAATCATTTGTCCTTAATAACGTTTTTAATGGATTTAGCGGATTCGAATCAAAGCTCTCTACATAGCAATCTAGAATAGCTTATTTATGGCTAGCATAATCTTATTTTTCACTAAATAAAGAAAGTGAAGTAGTAACGATTTTTAAAAATATTTTTTATAAGCGCATGAAATAGTTTAATGCCAACACAAACTTCTCATTTGTTGTAATAAAATTTTGTCTTCTTCTTCATTGCAGTTTTCAAATCAACACCCCCAATAAAATTATTGTTCCTATCATTTCTGCTGTTCGCTGTTGTTCAAGTAAATCAGTGCAAAAAAACAAACACTGAAATGGCCGATTCCAATGTAGCGCTACGCGAGGAGTTCTCCAAGAACTTGTCGCTCTTCGCCATAAACATCTACAGCAAATTGCTGCTGCTCAAGCCCAACGAGAACATTGTCTTTTCGCCATTTTCGATACAGACATGTGCGGCGATGGCACGCATCGGCGCCGAAGGCGAAACGGCTGCTGAACTCGATCGAGGACTGGGCTTGGTGTCCAGCAACGTTGCCACAATGGGCGATACGTTCCATCAAGTGTTGGCTGCCTACGAGAATAGCAGCATTCTCAAGATCGCCAATAAAATTTATGTGATGAAGGGCAACACCATTCAGCAGGAGTTCAACGATGTCCTTACGAAGAAATTCTTCTCGAGCGCAGAAGAAATTGATTTTGCCCAGAATTCGGCAGCGGCAAACACGATGAATGCGTGGGTCGAGTCAAAGACAAACAATCTTATTAAGGATCTAATCGGTTCGGATGCTTTAAATGCGGATACGCGTCTTGTGCTCCTCAATGCAATTCACTTCAAGGGCGAGTGGAAGAATAAGTTCAATAAGCATGCAACGCACGACGAAGATTTCTATCTAAACGAATCGGATACCGTTAAAGTACCGATGATGAATCTAAAGGAGAGTTTCCGCTATGCTGAGTTGCCCGATTTGGAGGCCACTGCCTTAGAGATGCCTTACAAGAATTCTGACTTGTCTATGCTGGTCATTTTGCCAAACTCACGCACGGGCCTTAAGAATTTGGAAGACAAGTTGAAAACTGTTGCCCTATCAGATATAACATCTCGCTTACGCAAGAAAGAAGTGATTGTCAAGTTTCCGCGTTTCAAGGCAGAATTTTCGGTCGAGCTGAACGAACCATTTAAGCAGGTTAGTTGATATTGCAAATACATTTAAATAAATCTTCCGATATCTTTCGATATTGTTGAGATAATGTTTTTAAACTTAAACTGCTAAGCTTAGGATTTTTTCTTATAAAATTTATGTTTTACATCTCGATTTCCTAGAGACAAAAAATAGAAAAAGTTATCACAATCGATGAGTTTTCTTATCTTACAATTAAATAATGACATTGTTTTTCTCTTTCTCGACCGAAGCTGGGCATGTCGCGCATGTTCTCCTCACGTGCCGAATTTGGTAAGATGCTGCAGTCCGGAGAAGAATTGCAGGTATCCAAAGTAATACACAAAGCTTTTATCGAAGTTAATGAAGAGGGCACCGAAGCCGCGGCCGCTACAGGTAAGCACATGCTTCCCAAATATTATTTAACTACACTAATCCATATAGTACGTCTATGTAGTCAGAGCCAAGCTAACATTTCACAAACCTATTTCTCTGTTGTCTTCAAAGCTTTGTAGTTGTTTGTTCTTTGCTTGTTCTTTGTAGTTCGCGTATTTGAATCGCTATTGAAAAGTCATAGAAACCAAGAGGTACAAAGTGCATTAAATTATTTTAAAAATAAAATTTAATAAAGCGTTTAATTGGACCATAATTAAATTAATAACTGAATAGAAGATTCATTATAAACAATTTGCACTTGTCGCACCCCTTGGATTTTATGACCCGCTTATCGTAGATATTGTTTGTCTCACTATTTCACCGTCTTTCTGTATACTTTGTCTCTAGCCATGAAAATCCGAAAGAAACGCATGGTAATTGATATCGCCGAATTCATAGCAGAGCATCCATTTGTGTATTTCATTTATCATGCAACCGTAACTGAAGATTTCAACGAAGTGTTGCCAATGTTTATGGGAACCTTCGTCGACGCACTCGGTGCTGTCGCCGGCTCTCCATCGCATGATGAACTCTAGAGCAATCTCTGATATTGTTATTAAGTGTTTCATAATTGTTGTACTTGCACTGGCAACTACTACAAATAGTTAAGCGTTCAGTTTTGAGAGAAATCTACAAATAAAGAGTCTACTTATATTTAAACAATAAAGATAAAAAAAATCGTTAAATTGTTTACTTAGTTCATTTATTTATTTAATTGAGAATAATTAATGTGTTCTAATAAATCTGTATTAAAAGTATAAAAATCAAATAATTTTTACTAGATATTTAACAACAACAACAAGATTAATATAGTATTTGAATATCATGTACGCCGATGTTTCGAAACCAATTTATAAGCTAGACATAAGTTTAAGCACCAAGCGGTCTACTGCCACTGCATTTCAGTTTCTGTAAATTTAGATAACCATTGTCTTCTATTTTTCTATGTTTATATTTATTTTCCAAAAAGTCATTAATTTTTAGAGTAAATATCTGTAATAATGTTAACTACTCGTACTCAATACTTTGAGTTGACAGCCGCACTCGAAAAGCACTTCATAGATTTTGCTGACCCACAAGTTTGTAAATATCTTCCGTAGAATAGATTTTTCGTTCTATAGAAAATATCAAATTAGTTTCGCTTTGTGCTGAATTAAATAGTTTATTCATGTAAATAATAAGCGTAACTACGTAAATATGTATTAAACAAATTCCCTTTTTTATTGTATTTTTATCGTTCCTAGGCTTAGTTGCCGACTGCATGGATTTTAGCAATCCACCAGTATTTCGGGTCAACAGAGCATTTTATTTCTGTGTCCAAAATCGTTGGAGCCTCAAATTCTTTGAAGGACATTATCTTTTGCCACAAAGCCAACGCGACATAACATAAATTTTATAATACAACGATCGAACAAAAATTTAACCAATTGTCTGGAGCATTTTATCCCATTTAAGTGGTTCTATTTGAACTAGTGACATATTTGATAGAAGTGCTGGCATTTCGATATATCCTTGGACTTGTTATTTACTTGTTTAGAAAATACTTCAATTGAATATTAACTTCAATTAAATTAACCGTTGAATTCAACAATACAATTGGATAAATTGTTGTTCGATGTTGCAGTATATTTCTTTATTTGTTTATTTATCTATTTATAAATGATGTCATTGATTTGTATACGATAAAATAGGTTAAATATATTTGTAATATATTAAAATACACATGTCTACAATAACAAACATTAACAGAGCACATTATTTACGCACATTATTTATAAAAGCTAAAGCTTTTGCCCCTGCTTCTTGGATTAAAGTGAATATCAGTTTCCTTATATTTTGAATGGATTCAAAGTTTTTCGCTTTTCTATTAACTTTTAAGTCCTATTACCAAAATGATTATAACCAAAGCTTTTTACTAGCCATTTTGATGTGTTGTCGCGGTGCACCACCACCACCGCCAGAGAATTTCAACGCGGACCATCCATTCTTTTTTACCATTCGAAATGATGATATTGTGCTTCTGGAGGGCCGGAACATTGGCACAGAACGACGGGGCCGGGCTCAGAGAACTTAAAATTCCTTAGCTTAGGTTTATGACTTATTTTTGATATGGTCGGTGCAAATTGCTTATAATGCTTTTCTCTTCCTTTGAAAATCAGAGACGCTTTCGTTGTATTTGTACTTTTCATTCGAACTTAATTTTATTGCTAACTTTTTCTACTTGTTGTAGCAATTTTGATGATGAAATGTGCAATGCCAATGTTTATGGAGAGACCCGAAGAGTTCTTGGCCGACAAACCATTTTTCTACATTATCAAAAATGTTGAGGCAGTTTCTCTATTTACCGGAAAAATTCAGCGATTTTAAGTTTGCGTAAAGATATTCTCAAAGATTTATTTTGATTCTGATTATTGTATAAAGTAAATTTGTACGAAGAATAAATTTTATTTTTTATAATATATATTTTATTAAATTGGAACGTTTAAGATAATTTAATATTTTATTTTTCTAAGATATTACAATGGCAAACAAATTTCACTGATCAGAAGAATTTTTATAATAACGATATTTACGTGTTCTTCAAGCTTAACATTATTTTTAAATATTTCTAAGTATTTGGAAAAATATTTATATGTTTAATTGTGGTAGTAATAAATGGGCGTGGCAAACTTATTTTGACCAAAAACTTCTTGGACCTGAGCATGCAAATGTCATAGCAATCGGAAGAATAATTTAGACACGCAGAGTACAAAGAAATATATAGAAGGAATAATAGCAACATTCATTTTTATACATACATACAGATTAATGATATATCCGCCTGTCTATAAAATTTAAATTATTTTTAAAAAGCTTTTATGTTTTTGATATAATTCCATTGAAACTTTATTTGTTTAAGTAAGTTTTCGGGACAATATTCTAAATAATTGTTTCTTTCCCCAATATCCGAATGCAGCAATTATGTTTGGCGTAACTTCGGTGATGTATACTCCTGAGCCGAAAATATTTCATGCCGATCGAGCGTTCTTCTATCGTATACAGAACAATGCGGGAGCTCCGCTATTCACAGGCAACATTGTGAAATTGTAAACTGCGAATAATACGAGAGCCGGAAGAGAATATTTGAATACAATTTTTAATGTAGCTTGATTTCTGCATATGTAAATTAATAAAGTAACTGTGCTATAAAAAATCTTAATAATTATATTTATTATACCCTACACCAAGTGCCTTTTATTTATGGGAAACATTTAACTTAGTAATGACTGGTTAAAATTCGTTATTTTACATTTGTGTATCAAATGGGCGTGTTTGGAAAAAAATGTTCTTTAAAAAGCAGATTTTTCATTTCGGTGTCTCTTAAATGGTGAAGGATGTCTGTAGGATGTTACCTAATCGTTTTTAGTAATTTGTAAAGTTTTGTTTAGTTGTTTGTTCATTGTAAAAAAGTAAATGTTTAGCTCAAAAAAGTACACAGTTTAATTACCAATTGCCATTTCTAATTGTTGTAGCACTAACGATGATGGGACGCTCACTGCCCACGATTATGGATAGGCCTGAATCATTTCTGGCCGACAAACCATTCTTCTATGTTATTAGGAATGTTGAGAAAATTTCACTTTTCACCGGAAATGTTCAGCGGTTTTAAAATTTCATAAATGTATCTTAAGATTTCAAAACGCCTCTACGTATACTACTTTAAATAACAATAACAAAAATAAAGATATACTATCGATCATCCGGATCAACTGGAAAGATGGAAAACTATCACCAGTAAAATTGGTCAAATAATAAAAGTCCCATTAATAAGATAAATATACAAGAACTTATAATTATTTATTTAATAAATGTTTAAAAAAAAGAACAATAACTACCATACATATGTATTATATATATTGTACATTAATTGTTAACAGCCAAATTGTTTTTCTATGTTATCAAAAAATGTTTCAAATACTTGTAAAATTATTTTCTAAGTACTGTCAGCAATTATTTCAGGAGAGCTTTACTCGTAGAAGTTTTATTCAGCAGATAAGCTTCCTCATGGAATTCACTGAATGTTCCTTCATGTCAATCGGCTGAATAGCATGTAGTATAGTATTATTAATGCAAGAGTTTATAATTATTATAGCAATAATCTTGGAGGGCAACTTAATGCCCATGCGCGCCGAAACACCACAAGAATTTTCGGCGGATAAATCCTTTGGCTACGTCATTAGGAATTCCGATGAAGTTTCTTTGTTTGCCGGCGTTTTTAAAGGGGCCACTCAAAAGACAAGTGGAGAGACTATTCATATGGAATTGTAGAGGATTTATTAACAATTGTAAACCATTTATTTATTAGAAACAACATACTCGTACTTTTGATAAGAATATGCCATGGTTGAATAATAAGTTTACGAAAGTAAAAATTAGAGAGCAAATTGAGCGAACTCACCTCAATTTCTGAATAACTTTTCTGTCTTATTTTGAAGTTTGTTTTTTTATATTCGACATTAAACTACTTTGTTTTTTTTTATTTATTAACTTAATCTTTCTGTATCAACCATGGTAACTGGCCAAAAATAAATTATGTTCCCAAAGTGAGCAACAATATCGAGGTGAAGAGAGAGAGAGAGAGAGATTTTTCTCTTTATAGTTTTTTACACCATGGAAAACCTAATATAACATAAATAATATAAAACATTTGCAAGTAAACATTTGTATTGTCGTTGAAATCAAATAGCACGAACTTATATATCTAAAAACTTTCGTTAATTATAGTATACATACTATATATGAATGTGATTGCCATATAAATACAATATATATAAATATCGCACTAGTGGTAAGTATTATTTGTAAGTTGCATTTGCATGGATCAATTATATGGGTTAAGCTTCAAATCGGTTATCATTATATTTACTCGATTTTGTGTCTTTAAAAATCCTTACAGGACTGAGTCCATCGTCAAGAAGCAAACTTCCGCCGAAAAAGTTTGTCGCTGAGCATTCCTTTTGCTATTTCATTAAGGACACTTTTGATACGTTGGTGTTATCTGGGCGCCAAGTCGAATTTATGTAAAAGACAACAAAACTAATTAAATATGTATTTAGTAAATATATTATGAAAACGTTTACTAACTGGTTAATTCGAGTATAAATCATAGATAACACAACTATTTCAGGTACCTACAGTAATGACAGCTCACTCTTGCTTAGCTAGAAACACTTTTCAAAGCAGTAACAACGACTAAGAAAACTTAACAATAGAAGCAAATGACAAATATAATTTTTAAATTTTTATTTTGTTGAGTTGAAATAAGAAGTTTAGAGAGAGTTCCTGTCACTCTCATCTGTTTTGACAATTGCTACAAGGTACCTCTAATAGTTTTGCCATATACTGGATTTATTATTGACATTTTTGGGAAACGCATTTTATTGTATCATGGCATATTTCAAAGATATTATGATATACGATATTATATGTATATGGTCAAGTATTGTAAAATTAACGATAAAATTCGACTAACAAAATCAACTTATATATAGAAAAGATAACTACGTTCGTATAGTAACTATACGAATGTGGTACGTACTGGATTGAATATTTGGGAAAGCAGCTTAAGTTACAGCACGACATGTTTTAAGGGTAATATGATATATTTTATTATTAGTATGGAATGAAGTATTACTATTATATATTAAATATAATTTAAAACATTTATATATATTTAAAAAAATAAATAAAGAAATTGCGCACTTTAGTGATGAAAAGTTGTTTGGTATATAAAAATAAGAATTGGGTAAACAATTTTTAAATTGCAAAATGAAATATAATTAATGAAACCTTTTCCAATTTCGTATAATTGCTTTAGTGCTGCGTATCATGCCCGTCTTGATGATCCGACGAACACGCTTCAAGGCCAACCATCCATTCGTGTATATAGTCAAGTCGGACCAGAACTTGCCACAATTCGTCGGCAGATTTTGCCATTGAACGTCGAGATTTAAATTGCAGCAATTCAAAAGTTAAAATGAAAAACTCACATACGACTCGCTCGCTCATTCGATTAGCTCAACTCAGCTCAATAAGTTAGAATGAGCTGAGCGAGCAAGAGTCGAAAGTGAGCTACTTACAACTTCAAAGTTTATTAAGAGCATTTATTAATAAATAAATAAATAATTAAATTAACATGTTTTAACACAATATATCGTTTTTTTTTTAACTGACAATCTGCGGACTATTTATTATTAATAAAACAATAAATTACTTACAAAATTTAATGTTGAATACATAAATACCTTTTATTCGATGCCTCAAACTTTTCTAGTTGTTCGTTATATAAATTTTTAACAATTAATAGAAGTCACAAGGGTTAAGGATATTTCTTTAAAATTTAAATCGATTCTTGGTTCAAAATGCAGATTTTGTTTTATCTTTTTTAATAGAAATATTTTCAATCAATTATTTTTTTATGAAGTTAAAGGATGGTATACATTACAACGTCACTTGCGCAAGTGAAACTAGAAGAGAGCAGTTTTATTGATATCGTATTGGAAGAAAAGAGCAACCGAGACTATATTTATTATGAATTCTCCTCTTCGATTTTAACATAGTTTGCAACTGATCTCTTCTAGTTATACATGAGAAAGTGGAGTGATCCTGTAATGCAAACCCATCTAAGCAATAGTTGCGATATCAAAAATATCTTTTTAATATATTCAAAAATTAAATCGAATATGAAAAATTATTTATCAGAAATTTTGAAGTTGCTTTGAACACTGAAATTGATTTTTAATAGATTTTGACTGCCTTCATTCAAATATGATTAAGAAAAAAAAGTACGAATGAAGGAGCAGACAGTTTTGAAGGAAAATCATTTCATAAACAGTTTTTGTTATTGTTTTAAATAAGTTTATTTTGTTAAATATAATTTGGAAAATTTTAAAATTCCAAAGTGATACAAAACGAACAAACCTTCAACTGAAATTAAAACTGAACGTACTCCCGTTCGCACTACAACCGAACACACTCGTCAGCGAACAGCGAGTCTCGTTTCGAAATTTCGAACTTCGAACTCCAATCAGCCATGTTTGATTTTCGAAGTTGTCACTTCTCTTTTCCGCTGAACTGTCAAAAACGTAGGTTGCTAACAAAATTGGAAAACCGATAAAAATCGCTTAAAATCAATAAATTTGCAGTGAAAATGCGAAAAAATTCGCGTTGAATTGCGACAGGAGAATGTGCAAAATGTGAACTAATTTATATTTTCTTTGTTTCTCTTTTGGATGGCGGCGTAATTTTTGGATTTCGATTGACTGCTGCGAATTGGATTTTGTTGTTTTTGTTGGCTTACTGAATCTGCGGTTGTACTCATTGGACATCTGAATGGAAATGCAGTTTTGATAGCACACAATGGCCAAGTCAAAGAATCACACCAGTCACAACCAAAACAGGAAGGCTCACCGCAACGGTATCAAGAGGCCGATCCGCAAGCGTCATGAGTCGACTTTGGGTGTAAGTATCCACTGCCAACTGGATTTGTACATTGTTTTTTAAAAAAAAATCAGTGTTAAAGTTAGAAAGAAGGCTGGAAAGACTTGTTTCAAAAATGTGTGTTAAATTGCAAATTAGGGTTCCAATTGTTAGTTTGCTTTTAAACGTTAATTAAACAAATTAGCTGTTATGTTTTTGTATTTAAAATAGCTTTACTATGATGTCGATTTTAAAAATTTCAGAATTTTGTTTACAGGAGTTAAAAAACTTGAATAATGTAAACAGGTTCTATCTTGAAAAAAATGTGTGTTTAATGAGGAATTTTTACTCAAAAATCGAGAAAGCCATAAGAAAAAAACAAAAATGAATTTCTTGATCAAAATTAACATTAAAGAAAATTCTTTGCTTCCAAAAGAAATTTCAAGTAAAAGTTTACTTTTTAATATGCTTACAAATTGCGAAACAAGATTTGGATAAATAAGTTTTTTTTACCTTTTTTGGATTTAAGTTTTTGTTGTACAGCCTCGTTGTCCTACAAATACAATTCTATACTATTTATAAATCTTGTAATCGTTGTGGGCTTAATTTTTTACTGTGAACTAGAACTATAATCCCACTGCCTTGGTAGAACAATCTGCGTCTTGTCACAGTTGGACAAGTACAAAGAATATTGTTCATGTTTCTTAACTCTAAACTTACTACTATGATTTTTAACATTTATTGTTTATTTAATTTACAGATGGACGTTAAGTTCCTAATCAACCAGCGCTACGCACGCAAGGGTAACCTGTCGCGCGAGGAGGCCAACAAGCGTCAAGAGGAACGTTTGGCTTCCCACAAGGGCAAGCAGTGCCCAATTACTTTGTAAATGCATAAACAAAGCCGAGTTAAATATTAGTTAGTTCGTCGCTTATGCAGACTGTGTGATTGGAAAACGTTGAAAATAAACAAAAACAAAATTGATTTTTTTTATTTAAAAAAATAAACTTGTGCGTTTTATTTGCAAAACAATTTACGAAAAGAAATTATAGTCGAGGTCAAAAATGTTCTTAATTATAAAAAACAAAGGCAATTTAGTAGAAGACACTAAGCGTCTTGTGGAAGGGAATGTACTCCAGCTCCTTGGCAAACTGCCGCCGATAGTCCCACAAAAAGTGGTCAATCAGAATTGAGTTGACGTGTGCTTTGGAAATGCCGGCGTCCTGCTGCTTGGCTAATTCACGCAGCACCGCGTCCTTTACCTGCTCGACCACATAAATCGAGGCACCGCGTATTTCCACCTCCATTGGATCGCCATTTGCCAATATGACATCCTTGCGCAGCAACTCCAACAGCTCCTCGGTATACTCCATACACCCGAAATGTACGAGCACCTGTGGTACACGATAATCTGCAAACATGGTTATGCGCTCGAGATCTCTGAACGCACCCAGGCCTTCACCACAAAAGCAGGCCCACAAATCGCCAACCAAAATCTGCGCGCGTTTATACAGCGACACACGCTTGCCGGCGTAATCCGCCTCATCGCGGAAACACGGAAATTCGCCGACAATTAACTGCATCAGGCGCTCAGCTGAACCCTCTGCGGCGCGCACCACATTCTCAAAGCGACCGGACCACTTTTCAAGCAGTCGTGCACCGACTTGATGCAGGCAAGCGACGCGTTCTTCAAACAGCGGAACGTGTGTCAGTCCATCGTCCGAACGAAATATAAGCCGCAAAGTTTCCGCATCGATTTTCGCATAGAATTCGGCATTTGTTATGTCAACGCCTTCATCGAGTGCACGGTTAATGGCCGCGCAGAGTGCAAAGTAGCCCGTGTAGCCATTGACTTTATACTTGGTGTAGTCCGTTGGTGTCCAGAAGCAAAAGTTGAGCGTGTCCACTACGAAGATCCACTCAACGGCATGTGCGTCCGTTGGCTTGGGATGCAAATCGTGTTGCGAGAAGTTAGCCACATCGATGCGTTTGTCTCGAATGCCGGCGAGGATTTCACTTGCGAGTTTTTCGATGCCCACCGTGTGGACATGCAGAAATTTGGCGTTACTGACGATATACTCGCCGGATTCGCGTGGTGGCAGTGCTTCGGTCGACATTTTTTTAGAGGATTTGCGTAAGAATGTGAAATTAAGTTTTTATGCTTTAAATTTATATTTATTTGTTTTTGGCTTAGCTTTATCTTTTTATCTGCTCAATAACAATTATATACAATCGTACTTATGTACATATGTATATTAATCAACAGGTATGATTCTTATCTGATTTCGATTTAAATATATATACGAAATTTATGTTTGAGTCACCCTCTAAATCGGCCATAAAATCGCGTCATCACTGATTCTCTTTTCAATTGCAATTCGTGTAATCACCCGACAAACGTTATAAACTTTTTGTTTTTGGTCAGTTAGATAATATTACCGTTTTTTTAACAAGGACATTTTATTTCACACTCATTATTATTCATTTCAGGTATAAAAATGCTTTCCTGTTTTGTAATCCAGTCGATATTTAAAGTTGCTCGTGATAGAAAAAATAATAATGCTTGAGCAAAGAAACAACTCGATTTATAACGACTTACAGGAATCAGATGTGACGCTGTGTAGCGAAAAAATTTGACGGAGAACTTTTGAGAAACCAAAAGAAGAGGAGCTCGAAAAAAATTTTAGGAGTTTTTTTCTAAAAACTAATTTTCATAATTTCTATTTTATAATAAAAAAAATATTAATTTGTTTGTGTTTCACTTGATTATTATAATCCGAGAGATATCGAGTTGAAAATTGAAACACCCATACAAAATTTCTCTTTTTAGCCGCTTCTAAAACATTCTTCAGTGAACTTCCAGACTCATATCTGATACGGTTTACTGTGTACAACCGTTTGAAAAGCGAAGGGAGCGATATATATGGTGACTCAAAAATTAAATTAATTTTTCAGTCACCCTTAAAATCGGCCAGAAAATTGTGTCATCACTTGTTTTGAATAAAAATTCGTAAACAATTTGTTTTTGTCCAATTCGCCTCGTTTACTTTTTTTTCTGGTTCAACTCGTTCTGTCTCGGACGTTATCTACAAGTTCGTCTTGTCATTCTTCTCTCTTGCAGAGTTCATTTTTTCTTATTGAAGTGAAGATGTGAGATTTTGCTGAGCTCCGAAACTTTGCAAGAAACCAAATCAAAGTTTAAGAAAAATTAGTGATTAAAAGAAACGAATAAATATAAATAAAAATTTGTTTGACTGTGCGGAAAGTTAGTTAACTTAATTGATCAAATTCCATGAAATTTTAAAGTATTTTCCTTCCAATTAAAAATCACGCAAAAAATACAGCAAAAATTGGCCAAAAAAAAATCGAAACGAGGGTGAAAGAAAAATTGTGAATTTTCAATAAATTAATTAGAAATATTTCAATAATTAATTTTAATTTAAATAGGTTTTATTTACTAATCATACAACAAAAACAAAACGTGGGCCTTTTGTTTTGTAAAGAAAGAAAATAGTTTGTGAAAAGTGCATTCATTCTTATTATTGCCGTGAAAATACGAAGAAAAAACGAAAAAAAAAAATATAAAAATCTTTGTGTGCGCTTTGTTGTTGTTGTTGCGCGCTCAGCTGTCAACCGACAATTTGAAAAAAAGAAGACAGTTTTTGTTTCATCCCTTTATCCACTGTCACTTTTTATCGTTTATTCTGGCCGCTTCTGCTTCGGAGGATAATAATATTTACGCACAGTGGAGCAAATCGTTTAGGTAAGTTTTGACTGCTTTTATTTATAATCAAATTAAATTAGATCAATAAATTTAATTAAAATTTTCTTAAATTTATTTTCTTCCGCTAAGTTTGCTAATATCGCAAATTGAGAATGATCAAATAAATCAAAATAGCAAACTGAAGAGTTATTTAAAGTTCGTATTTGTATCATAATAAAATTGATAAATACGACAAATACGCAAAATAAACCAAAATTTTGCAAATCGTGTTTTGTCGGTTAAAAACCTGACGTAGTTGTCGCCGGCTCGAATGCTAATTAGAACAACCAATTTGTCTAACTATAAACGCACAAGTGTGCTGGGTACAGTGTGGACTCGTATAAAAGTCTAGCTTTTTGGCAGAGATTTACAAAAACAAAAGCTGACTTTTATATTAAATTGAAAATTTAATTTTTGTTGTTGTGCTACCTTTAAAGTGAGTGTGCAATATATACTTCACTTGTATTAGGAAAGTCATGTAAATGGCTTTAACATCAACGCTAGTCAGTTTGAATATTCTTATTTACAATGTTAAAGTACCAATAAAGTATTTATATCAAATCTGTTTAAATTTAGGAATATTCCGAATTTCATGTACTTATCAATAACAACAACTTTGGCAAATTAATTTGAACATTTGAGTAACTATAATAAAAAAAAAATGCGCGCAATAAAGACGATTATTATCTTTAGCTACGTTTGGTATTTTTCCATTGTTTCGAGTATTTGCACAACAAATATTGAATATTTTTAATTAAAAGTTATGATCCTAAACAAATTTATTGAAAACTTTTTGTTTAAGAAAACGAAAAAAGTTTCAAAATAAATTGAAGTGAATACTTTCGTTAAGTTTTGAGTCATCGGAATATGCAAATACGATTAACGATTGTTCTCTAAAAAAAACAATAACAAAACAAACAAGAAAAAACACCGGTTAATGTAAGTCCCCGATAATGTGTGTGAAAACTAATACACACATACATACGACATATATATAAAAAAGTTCATCGTTGTGTCTTTATTAAAAGTGAATTTGCTTAATTTCACTTTTTAAAATAAACATTATAATCTATCTGCGTCCGTCTTAGTTCATACCTGCCCCAGCTAAGTGAACTTAGACTATTTCAATAAAAATATATGTATATACCAAGTAATTTAGCGCTAATCAATCAGTCAGCACGCTTGACTGAATGACAAAACGCTTCAATTGTAATTAATTGCAGTTGTGTGAATTTTGATGGATTGACTTTTTTTACTTCAACGAAATAAAAAGATTCCTTATATTCAATTCAAAAAAAAAACAGACTTTAAAATTGAGTGGCACTTATGTGTGTAAACATATGCCCCAAACGTGGTAGTATCTTAAAAAAGTAACTACCTGGTTGCCAACGCTATTGGCTTTCGCCTTATCAGCGTCTATCGTTGACAATTTTTCATTATTAATCGGCGGGGCCTTATTTCTCAACAACTTCTTCAAGTATTCCATCATAACGATCGTAATGCATTGCTTAAGTGCTTTGGCGCGTACTTAATTATTTTTGTAATATTTGTTTCTGTTGTTGTTTTTGATTTGCACAAAACATTCGTTTTTCTTGGCAGCAAATATTGTAATTTATACTATAAATTTTTCTTATTGATACACTTTAATCTAATAATCAGATTAGATTGGCTCAAGATTTGAGAATTTCTCTTTTTGTATTTTGCTAAATTGTTTAAACGAGGCATAAAGTTGCATTGTTTGTTAGGTTAGTGTGGCAGCTTATATGCCTCACATAGACCAATCACCCCTTCCCCTTGTTTGTTGGATTTAATCATGTTTCGGTTTTAGGAAAAATGAAGATTTATTTGAATTGTAAATTTAGATAGTTTCTATATGTTAAGACCTTTACAACCATCAAGTTTTTTTAAATTACTTGTGCCTTAGACAGATTTTAAGTTATACTATTTAAATAGACCATAAATTTTCTTGTATCTATCAATTATAGCAAATCATATATCTCGGCTTTAGAAATCTGACCTTAACCTTCTTTAAAGCAAATACGTTTTAAATGTTGAACATACAAAAGCGTATTAACTTATCTAGCAGAAGACACTTTTTTGTTGTACTATTTATTTCGCCACTCCTCCCATAAATCACGAGATAAACACCTTTGTGCCATAACGAAACCATGAGAGTGCGTTGATAAACAAAACAATTTTATGTCTAGAATTTTTTTAAGTATTTTCGTACAGAACAAAAAAAAAATTTTTACACATCAACAATTCCACATGACTCAAGCGTGAATAGCTGCGACAATTCTATTGCAAACTCAGCTGTTTTAAAATTCAAATTTTGTTCGGGTAGAAGAAAAAGAAACAAGCGAATTTTGTTCAAAAATTAATCTTCTTTTATGTACATAAATAAATAAAGGAGCAGAGCAGGTGGTAATCTGTTAAACAACGTTAAGGATTAACAGACTTTGCGGAATTAATGTGAATTAAATACTATATTAGAAAACCTTTTGGTTTAAAATTCAGAATACATTTTTAATGTTAAAATTAACATGACCAAATTAATTTCTCATATCAAATTGTCTTTTGTTCTACCAAAAACTTAAGCGAATCCGCTAAGTTTTGTTTTTATTTTTCAAAATTTGTTTTTCTCCAATATTTAAACTTTGTTTTTTGTCTATTTTATTCATGTAAGTGTTAAAATAATTTTAGTTTTATTGGAAATATTTTCTTTATGTATTCTTAAACAAAAATACAAAATTTGTCCGCAACAATTTTTTCTCTTTTAAATTTCTTTTTGCTGGGTGTAACATCAAAACCACAAACTTTCTTACCTATAAGCGCAAAAGAATTGTTTTCTAAGTATTTTAATAGCTTGTAGAAAAGCAACAAGCTGAATGCAATTATTAAGTGTTTTCTATTGTAAGTGTTTCCCAGGAATTTCGTGCATTCCACCGAGCATTCAATATCAAAGCAGAGAAATTGTGATTCTTGATTAAGCGTTAAAGCGAGTTTAAAGACTTTGTTGGAATAGAAAATTGTGGCATACTTCCGAATTGCGATCCTACACAATTGACCTCCGACTTCCACATAATTATTTTAAAATAATTATTTAAAATAATACTATATATGGTAGATAGTAGTAGATAGACTATAGAAATCGATCTGCTAGATTGTTAAATTTTTTGTTGTTGCTTAACAAGTTATAAGGCAGTACAGCCCATAAAATTTCCTAAATTGTTTAGTTGATCAAAAAGTTATTTAAGTTTTGCTAAAATTATTCAATCATATTATTCATTTTTTTTAAATGTTTTGTTATATTTAAAATAAATACAATTTGATTTTTCTTAACAAAAAGTTCTGTACACATGTGCGGTCTCTTACCCTATTTGCGGTGAAACTGTTCCCAACTGAATGCAAAAGTATATCTTATCAATTGTTGTGAACAATAACAAAGCGAAGTGAAGTCAATTCAAATGAAAACTTTCGCGTATTTTGTCTGTCTGTCTGTCTGTTAATTCGATGCTTTATTTATGAATTTTACATATTTTATTGATAAGATTTTATTGAGAATATTTCTATTAAATAATTTGGTTATCGTTTTAAAAAAGGTTCCATGAAATTTCAAAATATTCCGAATTTAACTGATCGTAAGCCAAGATTTTTTCTATAAAAAATTTGATATTAGTTTTTTCTAAATGTGTTTTCAATTTAATTTTGTACAAAAATTTTTAATTTAATTATTAATCTCGATGCATTGGGAGAAGTGATCCGACTTCACTGTCAGCGACTCCCAAACATCGAGTAAGCGTGCAGCCGAAAGCATTTAAAATGAGCTTTTCCGAAATGACATTTCACAAGTTTATTGTCGAGTGTGATTTCTAAAATAATCAAACAACAATAATAAACATAAAAGTCGCCATTCGACTTGGAGAACGCGCTGTCAACCCGCAACTGAGCGAATGAGTAAGGCTGGGCCTAATCAGCATCAAATTAATACTAATTTTGATAAGCATCGTAAAATGAAAAAGTCAAACATTCTGTAAAGGAAAAAAGTGTGTGGACAAATAGAAATAGTACAAAAGCTTCACTTTGGATAAAATCGCAAACAGATTTACTCTCGGTTGAAGCGACTTTGGGCCACGCTACACTTAACTGTCGTTCATTTGTTATCGCACCGCATACGCCCGACATAATTTAATTGTCTAGTAAAATTCTATGAATAACGGCACTCCTGCGCAATTCCAAATTTTGTGTTTAATCAATTTAAGGTTTGATACCGTCGCTTGCCCATTAATTACAACCCATTTTTATTTCTATTCTGCCATGGAGGTTGTAAAATTTTTATAATGAAAATTTGAATGCCCACCTTTTTTTTGAGCGAGTTTATTTTGATGATACTTTTTTTTTTATCGGTTTGGGCTAGGCTACATTTTTGAAACTTACTTAGTCCTTTAAAGTTTACAATTAACTCTTGCTTTCATTAATAGCTTTTCCGAGCAATCTTAATTTAGTGAAAAAGAAGCTCAACACTTGGAACGGCAAAAAATTGCTATGAATCAAATGAAATTTACTTATTTACTTTTTGAATTATTTTTATTATGATTAGTGAATGACCGATTACCGGGCATCGACCTGTCTTGGTTACAAATTTTGACATCGGTCGTTTTTTTTGGCAGATGAGTTCAAACGTCATTTGACCGTATTAATAATCAAAATTTACGGTTTTTTTTATCTTAAATTTTTGCTTTATTTTAATAGAATTAAAAAATTTAGGCTTTAATCAGCATCAACCAAAAAAAATAAAATCTATCGGTCTTAACTAAAGTAATTAATGACTCTCTTTACTTCATGCTAAGCTCAGCGTCCTGGTTAGCAACTATATAGCCCTAATTTGTATCATCTATCGAACCAATATAGCCGGCGCTCTTAAGCGTAGCATACAAAGACGCTGAAGCGATTTTAATTACTAAAAAGTCAAACAGTGCAGATAAGATTTGCAAGGCAAAGCCGACAGTTCGGTCCGGTTCCATTTCTTCCTCTACATCTATTGAGCTGTAAATAGTTATTTTGTACATTACGTTTTTGCTCTCCAGAAGTTACGACGTCATTTCGAAAACTTCGAAAAAAGTTTCTAAAAAATTTTGTGTTAATTGTAATTTTTATTTTTTTTCTCCATTCGACGCCGATGTTCCGCGATCGTTATCGATTTCGAATTTGTGTCGTCGTCCAAGTGATTACTGTTGTTGTTGTAGTTGTTGTCATCGTTGTAACTTTATTCGTTAGCGATGGATGCGAATTTACCCGTATTCTCGATATCGTATTTCATGGATACACTTTATCAGTCATCGTCGACAAATGAAAACGAGAACATCCGAGAAGTAAGTTTTTTGTTGTTGTTATTATTATTTTTCTGTTTGTGTCTTGCTATCGAAAGCAATAACAAAAAGTGCATTTTGTCATTTTATCCAATTAAATAAAAGAATTGCTTACTTTAAATTAATGGTCAGAAAATTTCCACTCATGGTGCAGTTGTGTCAATTAAGCGAGTTCGATAAAAGAATAATAAATAATATAAATATAAATAATATATTTTTGAATTCTTTTTTAAACTCTGTCTTAGTTTGATTAAGTAAAAAGTATCTTCAGCATAAAATGTATCTTGTAAGTTGCTCCATTGATTAATTTTGAGTAATGGGGCGAAAGTTCTGTGAACTTAACAGCCCGACAAAATTCTCCAGCGATAACACTTCACAGTGTAAAACGATCAGTACAACAACTTAACTGATTTTGCCGTTAAATCACAGCATCGAATTTAATCAGACAAAATGTCACAAACTTGAATAAACAAAATATCGAAAAAATTCCAATGTTGATTTTATCCATTTATCCACTTTGGAAATGTGCGATCAAATACAATAAATAAAATATAATGAAAATATTTCTAAGTACTTTCCGCTCATTGCCAATAGATCTGTCTATCTGTCTGCATGTCTGTCTGTCTGTCTGTCTGTCTGTCTGTCTGTCTGTCTTTCTGTCTGCTGGTTGACAGTGAATATGAATCGTTCGTTCGTACGTTCGTCCGAGAGTCTACAAAAATATCCGTTGGCAATTTTATTTTTAAAATAATTCAAAATTTTCTGTGCTTTTTTTCTGTTGTCTTCGAGCGCTATTTTGAGAATTATCATTTCTGATTTACACCAAAAACAACACACACACAAGAGTTTTTAAAACAAAAACTTTTTAAAATGTTCTCTTGTGTTTTATGGCTAAATTTTCCTTGCGGAGCGACGTCATTTTTATACGATTTTTTTTTTGGCTTTTAGTTCGGATGAATGATGAAACACACTTCTGGGGTGATCGATTAGGGTCAATGTCGTCTAACGCTTTTGATATTTCAATACTTAGTGTATATAAATTGGTGCTTATATTATAATTTCAAACTATTTAGACTGGATTATGTACTTAAAAGTCGATTTAAGTGGGTTAGTTAAATTTTTTGTTAGTTGAATTTCCAATAATCGTTCTTTACTTGGCAAATATTTGTTTAAAGTTTTAATTAAAAGCGTTTATATACATATATATTCTTTTGTGTACATAAGGTTTCTCACCCTGCTTTAAAATTTAATCAATTTTAATTAGAAAAACAAACATTTTTCGTTTGTTCGTTCATTTGTTAATTCAGCTCGGTTAGAATTTTGCTTCAGCATGGAGGAACGAACCAATTCACATGTCTGCACCGCCGCCGTACGAAGTCAATGTCATAAAGTGTTCTTGAATTTGAATTTGAAAAATGCAAATAAATAGTTTAAATTGTTTAAATAGCTGTGGATATTGTTTGCGTTTTGAGTAGCCATCCACAAACATTATTAGCTGCACTTTTAAGTACGAAATTGCAATTTCCGCAACATTTTTATTTGGTTTTCATTTGGAAGTGTTTTGATTTCTGATAATTGCGTTTAGGACTTGCAGCAATTAATGGCAAATTTAATTTGTGGGCATATTTACTAGGTCGTTATAAAGTTGTTGTTATTTATTTTTTCATTTTTAAACTGTATTGATTTTTTAATTTGTTATTTCTAACTAGAATAAACATTAGTTGAGAATGCTTAAGAAATATAAGCCTAAAAGTATGCAATGGTTTGTTTTAGGTTAACAAAGATAAGCAACATTGATTTGATTTAGTTAAATTTACATTTCTTAGGATTTCTTTGAAGATTTATTTTACTTTATTTAAAAACTTCATTAATAAATTATTTAATAAAGTACTTATTCTTGTTCTATTAAAACAATTTAATGAAAACTTATAATTTATTTGTAAATTTTATTGTTATTTTAAAAATCAAAAAAACTAAACATTTTAATGTATTCAAACAGATTTCCTTGCAAGTGCATTTATCGATTTTCAATATTTCACCAAAAGTCCCATTCCCATTCCCATTCAAATTCAAACAAACTTTCTCACAACATGAGCAATCAGAAACTTTTGCCTGCAAAGTGAAGCGTGACATGCACCCGGTACCGTCGCTCGTTAAGTTTTCACAAAAAAAAAACTAAAACTAAAAATGTTGAGTTGTTATTGTCTTATCAAACATTGAAATCAGCAGCAACTAAAATGGGAGCAACAGAATGACTCGAGAGATAGTCAGAACGCCAACGGGAGCGAGAACGCACCTGCAAAAAAGACAAGCTCCAGCAAGCGTTGATTCGGCTCCAAGCGCTGCGAGACAGACAACAACAAGTTAACACATTTCAAATTTGTTGTTATTGTTGCACCGTTGTGCTGTGATACAATCTCAGTGTTTCACTCATTGTCGGCAAACAGAGTTCAAATAGGAAAAACAACAACAACAACACCAACAACCAAATGACAATTTGTAGCGGCAAACTGTCACTGAAGTAAAACAACAAACATTTTCAGTGTCGTGATGGTTTTTTGTTCACCTACTACACGTGACAAAATTAAGAAGACAACTTCTTTGAAATTAATTTAATAATAGTTTGAGTGTAACCAGACATGAGATAATATTTGTGCAATACACTCAAAGAAGACTGATACAATAATTTATACATAATTACTTTAAATTAAATGTACAGCATCATTTTGTATATCGAACGAGCGGCTACACGTCCAGGCGAAATCGTCTGGGATCGTCTTTTTATCGTTCGTAATCTTTAACGTTTAACGTAACTAAAACGACAGCAAATGTCAATACAGCATTGCAAAATCGGTTTGGGTAAATTGTTTAACTTTCCCACTTCATTCATTTTTGTTTAAAGTTTTCATTAAAACATTCAAGACGACAAACAAATAAGTATTCGTCAACTTTTGGCATTCTTTTTCGTGTTGCACCGACAATCAGCTGTTATCGTTTGACTGCAGTAATCGAGTTAGAAACTTTAATTGATCAAACGATGAGTTTTTAAATGGAACGAACGTTTCGATCCAAACACCAAATTATGCTGTAAATTTTCAAAGTTTCTTAGCTTTGTTGTCTTTTGTTTAATTTAATTAAATTTAATAAAATTTATCTCCGTGTATTTATTTGAGTTAAGAACAAATACTCACCGTCGGAGATAGTGCACAAAGTGAGTGATTGCAGGATTGCTTGCCGCTCCAATTGGAGCTTATCCACAACTTTCTAACCAAGCACTAAGCAATGAGCAGTACTCTTAATTTGTCGTAACGGCGCGGAATGAGCGAGGCTCTATTAAACCGTTTGTTTGTTTTTCTGTCACTAATCAGAAACGCGAATCGCCTCGTTAAGCGCATAAATCACGACAAAAAACCTAAAGATTTTTTAAGGCAATATTTACTCTAAACTATTGCTTGCATTCCGCTTAGTTAACATTAACATTGTTACACATCTCTGAAAATTAAACAAAACTAAAACTAAAAAAAAACCGAAACTGGCGATCATTATCGCGAATTGTGTTCGCTCGCGCGCGCGTTTGACAATGAGAATAAAATTAGTTAAAGTGCAGTGAATGTCTCTTCTAAACCTAAACTTTAAAAGTTGTGGCAATTTTTGTGTTTTGTGTTTTTTTTTACTTAATCGTTTTACGTGTTTCGTAGAAATTCGACAACAAAAACTAAACAATTCGCGCAGTAAATTGTATTTGTAAAGCAGTTAATTTGAGTGTCTGTCGTTCGTTGCTGTTGTTGTTTTTCCAATAAAATCCTCCATTGTCTTTTTTTTTGCCTTGTTTTGTTGTTATCGTTTAATATCGTTTAACTTAGTACGTACGTAATAAAATAAATAAAAAAAAATAAAAACAGAGCAATGCGCCGTGCTCCGAATATAGGACAGGTGGGACGTTCCCTTTCGGAAATGTCGCCACTTAATCCGCCCGCCACTTCCACGCCGCGCCGCACTTCCAGGTCTTCTCAAGGACGTCGCGATTCAAGCGGCTACGGCGCTCTTTTTCCATTCGGCTTCCTGCGCTATTCTCTCAAAACGGACACTTCACTGCAGGTATGATGACCACACGCTTTGCTTCTTTCTCTTGTTTCTCAACATTCGCGCTCGTTACGCGCGCCGTTATCAGATTTAGTTGTTAACTATTTCATTTACGTCTGATAAGCATATTGTTTATTTTTTGATGAATTCCCGTCTCGTCTCGTCTCGTCTCGTTTTGTGTAGCTTCTTCTTCTTTTTGTTTGTTTGATTGTTTGCTTGGTTATGTATTACACATTTAGTTGACTGGCAACATTTTATCTAGTATCGAGTTTACACAAAAATTAAAATTGATACAAAATGTTGATCGATAGTAGCAATAATAAAACCTTTAAGCGGTGGCCATATGAAAAATACTTTAAACAGTTATAAACAATTTGTTTGAATAAAGTTAGACAGTAGAGTAAAACTAATCATTCCAATAGGCCAGTAATCAATACCAACCGCGAGACTTTTGAGTTTCTAAATTGTAATTGATGAACTTAAGATACGTTTTCAGTCTATTGCAAAGCGTTATTTGGATGCTTCTTACCTAAAGTCCGTCAAAAAGCATTTTATAATATATTGAATTTTTTTTTTGGAATCATTAAAAAAGTGAAGATTTTTAAATCTGATTTATATACCGAAATTTATGTTTGCTTACAAATTTAATCTATGGATCTTGATGAACTTGTCCATCTTTATAAAATTTATTTCCAGGACGTAATGCGTCTCAACATAATTTTTAGACAATTTTAAATTATTACTATTAAATATGATTTGTAACACTGTGAATTCTCTACTACTATGAAATCTTAATCATTTCGACTGTATGTCAAATTGCGTCATTTACTGTCTTCTTAAATATACATCCGCCCAAAAGTATGCACTTATTTTTACAGCATTCTATGTGAATATTTTAAATTTGTTCTTAATTTCAGAAATCAAACTAAATATTTAATAGAAGTATTTAGAAGATATTTTAAAAATTTATTAAATCGTTTATGACGTCAAACGATTTAATAAACTATTTGGGTAATTTATTCTAGACTTATCGCATTTTCCTCTTAGAAACGAAATACTTTATAATGCAGTTCTTTGTTTAAATAGAATCTTTATGATTTTCGCAGCTCGTTAAACTCTTCTGACTGATATCTTAACTATAGTAAATGTTGTTAAATGACTGTCACAGATCATATACCAACAACAAGAAAAAAACAACACAATAAAAACAATTAATTTCACATGAAACGCGCACTGCCGTTAGAAAACCAATTCAAGTTGTGAGATACAACATTGTATCTCGCAGATGTGTGGCGTTTTAGTGTTGAAAAAATGTTCGTGCGCGCGAAACGCTTATTCGAATTTTAATAAAAATTTTAAAAAGAAGTCTTTGGTTAGAAAATATTCCGTTAAATGATTGAAAATATTTTCAAATAAAGAATTTCTTAAAAAAGAAGAAGAAGAAGCACAGCTTCCGTTTTGAATCTTATTGAATGTGTATCTTTGTTTGTATCTCTAGTAATGCAAACAGGAAGTGGTTCGTGGACAAACTCAAATAGTTTGTTTTGTATCGTTGTTTTATCTGGCATATCCGTAAATAATTTCGGCTTATCTGCGAAATTGTGTGTCGAAATGAAAATTGTTAATTAATTTAAGTTTGTTCTCTTTTCTTTTCATTTCATTTTATTTATTTATATCTGTTTTTTTTTAATGTTCAGTGAATTTGTTCGAGCATTTAAGTAAATTGCACATACGCAGGTACCCTCAGTTAATTTGTAGCCATGCGATAGCATCGTTCACTTGGCTGGCAGCAGGTTCAATCGATATCCAATTGTGCCCATCTAATATAAAAGTTGCAACTGATTTCAATTTCGCGAAGTTTTCGGTTGAATTGAATTTTAAATTTTAAATTTTGTTTTGGAAAATTTTAAAATATTTCTGTCGGTTCGAAACGTGTTTCGGGAACATTTTCAAAACGGAGTGCCACGGCAAAAGTTTCAAAAAAATGTTTAAGGCTCGGTTGAAGTCGAACCCCGTAGAAGCTGAGGTAATTCATAAATAAATCAAATTTATTTTTAAAAAATCGTTATCAATTTATAAAATAATAAAAAAAAACATTTTTAGAAATTGCATTAATTCTGCGAGAAAATTGCAATAATTTGCGAGCTTTGGTTGTTATAAATCTACATTATTAAATATCTGTAAATAGTTTATTGTTTAAAAAATAATCTGTTTAAAGGTTGTTTATTTAATAAATTAAATTTGCAAATGAAAATGTTTGTGTTGTAAAATTAACATTTTATTGTCAATCAATGAAATTTAAGATTTTTAAATTGATAAGCGTTGGCACTACTTCTCTTCTAGTATTAGTATCAATGGTCAGGTCGTCAGGAAATAAATAAAAGAACCTCTGCCTCCGTAAGCTGTCCTGACCTATCACATTTAGTCAGACCGCTCACACAATTTGTTTGATTAGATTATGTTTATCGTCTTGGAGCATTCATTACGGTCGGTAATCAATTTCATACTCAAATATTTGTACAACATTTATAAGTAGCTCTGTACGCACTTACGCGAGCATATCTATAACACCAAGTATTTACTTTTCAATTAAAGTGATTCTATACCATCATAAGGTTTACTTCGATAATACACTGCAACAAATTACTTCCATACCATGTGAACATAAAAGATTTTTCATTTGATAGTATATGTTTTTTTTAATTTATGTACTAAATGAGTTATTTTGTTAAATGTTCGCAGTATATGATACTTTTTTATTACGTCGGTTTTTTTTGATGACACAATAATCGATTGGTCTAATTTATCGATTCGTAACGTAAGCAAAAAATTAGAATTGGTAACAAATGATGGAGGAACAAGAAAGTTCCATGTTTTTTTTTTTAATTGAACGATTTTTGATTAATTTAAATTTCTGAAGATAAACGTACATACATACTCGTACTCGTATTTGTACAATTGAAATTGATTGAAATCAAACGCGTATTCTATGACATCACTGCAAAAGTGTGACTATTCAAACCGCTTTAAGGGAAATATAAAAATTTGGAGAAACAAAAAAGAATGGCTCGGAAATATTTATTTTATAAAAATTTCGGCATTAGAATTAATAAATGATTAATTGAAATAATAAAATTTTTTTAACCTGCCGAAATCCGGTTTAGTCGGTTAAACAAATAATAATCGATAAACCGATTTTTTAACCAGCTTTCTTTCAGCTTAATTTATACATCATATATCAGAGATACAATGTAATAGTGAGATCGTGTCAAAAGCACTAGACAAATTATAAATTTTCTAACTGCAGCTATGAAATAGTTGGGTAGTAAAAACGCTCACATACAGCTCGCTGGTTCAGCACATATAACTTTTTAAAATGAGATATCGAGCGAGTCCTACGTGAGCTAATAAACAACCCAGCGATAAAGCTGAAGAAGCAGATTTACATTCAGCGTAACTCTTGGGCTCAAATGTTAAGAAGCAAAAAATTGGTTAACACTATTTATTAAAAATAAAAACAAGAAAATATTTGAGAATCATAAAAAAATTAAATAAATGTTTCACAAATAGCAACAAAATTTTATAAATTTTTTTTATTAAAGTTGTTTTGATGATAGCTTAAGTTTTCTTATCAGCATGGACAGAATTAGGTGCGTGATATTATGAACAAATTCTGCATTTGATAGATACATATATTAGATATCTAGATTTTGATATTGCAAATTGTTTGTGTGCAACAAAATGTGTTCTCTCATTGTTAATCCTTTTCAAATTACCATACAAAATGAGTAAAGTCAAACAACAGTCCACAAGGTATTAAGTCTCTCATCAAGCTACAGACTAAGTTACCAACAAATTTGAATACCTTTTAAGAGTTTAAAAAATTTTTTTTTTCATCGCATACCTTTAAAGAATCAATACGAAAGTTGTGTTAATATTCGCCTCTAGTACTTACAACTTAATTTAAGATTGTTGCTTTACATTGTAATTACATACGACCAAAGTCATCAATAAAAAATGTTGTTAACCAAACCAATCTGCATATCTTATTTTAGCACACAGCTCGTGAAGGGTCTGCATCTCCTTTCAAATTCCGAGTAACTTCTTTGTCAACAAAACAACATCAGCTACATATCAACTCTTCTTTCTCCAATTCTCTATCTCCTCCTCCTCATTCTTTTTCTTCTTCTTGTTCTACCTTCAACACAAACTGAATTTATGACATTTTCTTATGTGACATTTACGGCAAGTCACCAACAACAACAAAAACGCCAGAACTTAAAATTTAAATCATGAAGAGAAATGATCCTCCAGTTCCACCAAATAATCTGTTGCCAGCATCATCATCAACAACAACAGCAACCACAATAACAACAACAACAGCGGCACCAACAACAGCTAAGACGACAGTTGACCCACAATACCCAATATCCAGTCACACCAATAACAACAATAACAACAACAACAACATGTCGAACAATACCAACAACAGCAGCATGGGCTATGGCCGTACGATTAGTGCACTCGTGCGAGGCATACACGATCAGGGGACACGTGACATACACACATTACATTTGCCATTAGTCGGCGAAGAGGACGAGGAGCAAGATGACGATCATCATCATCAGCACGATCATCAGGATGATGAAAAGCAATCGCAACACTTATTGCACACTACAATCGGTTCGCTGGCATCGACACCCAACTCGGTGCGTTCGACACCGTCACGTTCGCGAGAGGACTTGCGCAGTATATCGTTGCCGCGTTTCATCATACACATCGATCCGCCGGATACGTCACGCGCCACAACGCCGGAAGACGATGGCAGCGGTGGCGGCGGCGGCGGCGTCAAGCTTAATAATACTGCCGACGGTTCCAGCAGTCCGGGACGTCGCTTTAGCCAATTTAACTTTGCGCTGCGTCGTTTCTCTCACATCCATACAGGGGTACTACACACACATACGCACACACAAGATTCATGCATTTTTTGCACTCTTGCTTCAAAATTGCTTTTATCACTTTGCCTCTTTTCGCTGTTCGGCTTTGTTGGTTTCTAATCGTGCTCTTATACTAAATCACTCACGCGCTTGCTTGCTTTACTTTTCAATCACGCTCTCGTTCTAACTGCAACATAATCTCGCTTTTGTTCCGCTCTTTTGCCTGCTGCCTCCTACTGTTTTGATCTGTTTAATAATGCGCCCACTTGCTATATTGCAAGCCAGCCAGCCCTCCCTCTCTCTCAGCATGATCGTTGCTCTTTCTCTCTCTTCTACTAATCTCAGTTTATGTATGTAATGCTCTTGTTCTTTGCAAAAAAATCAAATTAAAAAAAAAGGTTCCATCCGCTCCGGGTTTATTTATTTTTATCTTCTCGGTTAAGTGTTGCGTTAAAGCGTGATCGTTGTTGTTTAAAAATAGCCTAGAGTTTGCTTTGGCAATGGATGCACTTTATTGTTTGATGTTGTACGAGTTCCTATTGTGGTTGGTGATCCTTTCCCTGCGGTCGGTCAATGTAATGCTCGAGTTTAATGATCTCTTGCATCTTTCGATTTCTGCAGAGGAATCGTTCGTTGGTCATGGCTCTCCAGAGTTGTTTGTGACACTGTGCATCTGATTCTTAAGTGCACTGGGATGTTGTTAAGCTGTCAGTGGGAATGATTTATTATAAAGCATGATATTCTTTCATGTACTTACGCTTAAAAAATAACGTATATATATATAAACTAACTAAAGTACATATTTTTACAAGTTAATTACACTAATATCAATTTTATGTACTTATTTACTCTTAAACTATATTCCTTAAAAAATATTTTAACCCCAGAAAAAAAAAGAAGAACCTTAACAAACTTTTAAATAGTAAATTTTTTTAGGAAACTTTTACTCGTCTAAATGTTAACATGACAGTACATAACATATGTTAATTTAACATGATAGAATGTTAAATTCACATTAAGTAAGGTAAGTTGTGGCAAAGTTCTAACAAATTTCACAAGTTCCAACGCGACACAAAGTGATAAATTAACATCGGGTCTAATTGGGCTAACCTTTTCTACCGTTTAAGATTGGGAGCATATGATAAAATGTTTCTCTGCCAACTTTTTAAATATTTCTTCCATTAGCTGCATTTTCTAAATTTAATTCTCAAACCTTTTCGCTAGCTGGTTAAATTATTTAATTACAATTTAAACCTATTCTAGACTATTTGAAAAAGGTTATCACGTGCGATGAACGTGACCGATACCAAACTAATAAACTTCGTGATTGAAAAGTGAGATTCGCTTAAATGTCCAAACAGAACATGCTAATCTTTCATTCATCCTTAATTTTGGCATGAGGCAGACCTTACTCAAGTTTGTTTGTGCTCGCACCTCAAGTGGCTTGCCAAATTATTTTTTTTTGCACATGAGTTTATTTTGGTATACCTAATAAGAATTGTTTTTGTTTTTCTTAATTAACGTGAATTGTAGACAATAATTTTTACTCAATTTTATTTATATCCGTCTTAGTACCGCGGCCTTATCAACCGAATTAAGCTCAGTTCCGATAAGCGTGTTGTGATTGATTTTCTTAAGTGAAGAAGTGTCATTGCTTATAAATATACTCGGACACGAAAAATTTTTTAATCAATAAGTTAATCGCTTTTTAAGTGAGTGCCAAACGCTTATTAGTTGTTAAAACGTTAAGTTGCGAAATGCAGGCAGGTTATATTTTATTTCTTAGAGCTGTAACTCAACCAAGAAACAATCGACCAATAATGCTGCAGTCCAAATGAAGTTAATAGATATTAGATACTTTATATTAATAAGCGTATTTTCATAGTCAGCATAAAGCTGCGACTTAAAGCTGCGACTTAAAGAACCAACTCTATAGCTGTCAGTTCAATGTAGGTTCTAAATGTCAACAAAAGTTGGTACTAAAGTTAAGTAGAAGCTTTTTTTAGACCATTAATATGGGTCATAGTTTATTTATTTGGATTCTATACTATGAGGTTAATCAGTATCTATATGCGAGGGAGGAGGTCCTGTAAGTACTTAGGCTATAAAAGAAAAACGAAAATTTGGAAAAGTGGCTATTTTATGTCTCTACATAGTCTCCTTTTGGTTTGATACACTTGACCCAGCGATGCTTCAACTTCTTTAAAGGCCAACGGCTGACTTAAAATCTTTAAAAAATATCTCTAAAACCATTTAAACTGTTGTTGATTTCTTTAAACCAACATCAGTGGTAATAAGTATTTTTTGTTGTTGTTTTTTTTTTTTGCTAGTTTTCAATAAGATACAAGATGTATTTATTAAATTTTATGGACATTTCCTTATTAAATATTATGGAGGCATTTCTTAATACAAACCAAACGAGTTTTTCCAATGCATCTCAATTTGTATCGCTCGCAAATCTTTGGTATTTTGTTAAATTTTTTAACAGATTGTTTGATTGATTGAACAAGCAACAAACACACACACACACACACACAATTAAAAAACTTTAGTATCAATAACTTCTGGATTTTTTAAGACTTTAGCAGGTAATTAAAAATTGACAATGTCGGAGATAATTGATTTGTATGATCTGCAAAGACAACGAATGAGGAAAATATGTAGTTAAACAATTCCAGACGAAGGTTAGGAAGTGTTCTCGGCTAGTTGGAAGTGCTTCACTACTGGCATTAATATAAACAAATTCCGATCTTTTAACTCAATTAAATCATAAATAATTTAACATTTTTTAAATGTGAAATGGAATTGTTCTTAAGCTTTGTTGTAAAGTAGCATAACCATTGTCTGAACAGCATTTATATTTAATTTTATAATTGATCAATGTTATCACTTACATGTGGTATAATACCAAGTGTACTTGGAGTGATCTTAAGACCTTTTAAATACTCTGCTTAATACTCGTATGTCACCCATTAAAAACATTAATAATGCATTTCAGATTTTACATCAATCTTAGGGCTTGTTAGGTTAGTTTGCCTATGATACATACTCATACATCAAACTGTCACAATTGACGACAGTCTAATGATAAACGGGTTAGTTGTTTTTTTGTAGGTTTTTTTTGAAAAAAAGATAATTATTTTTAGAAAATATTAAGATTTTCCTTTATATGCAATTAAGTTCTTGACTTTAGCTTAAAGAAAATGTGATAAAAATTTAGCTTTAAATCCGTTTGACATAAATTTGTGACTATCAAACTATTAAGTGATTTAAAATTAACAATCGTTAATTAAACGTTAAATAAAGCGTTTATTTAAAATTAACGCTAATGCGTTTTTTATTGATATTTTTCCACTGTGCTGCAAAATCGCATCGAACAAAACAAACAACAAAAAAAAAAAGCAAACTTCCAACTAACAAGAATTAAAATCAAAAGCCACAAAGGTGAAAATCTTAAACACAAATACACCAAAGGCAATGTAATTTTGTTGTTGTATTTGTTGTTGTTGTTGTTGTCTGTGCTATGAAGTTCATAAAAACATGCACCCCAGCCCCAGCAGCTAAAACTGAAGTCAGCAAAGTGACCACCGAATCTAAGGAAAAACAAAAAAGAAAAAAAAGAACTGATTCCAGCAGAACAGTACAGAAAAACGCTTTTAAAACTTAAGCACCGCGACGCAGACTTTTGCGGCATTATAACAACAACAAACAGACAAACAACAAAAAAATCCGATTGCTATTTTTGCAGCCAAACAAACTGCCACAACAAATTCTCAACAGAAGAGAATCTTATTGGCCACGCGAAAACGAAACAAAAACTTCTTGGAGAGGACCAAAGCCTCTTTGCGTCAGCCAAAACAAATATCAAAAATAAGCTGCGCATGCGCACGCTCTGCACGCTATGGACAAAGCCAGAGCTGCTGCTGCTGCCGCTGCATTAAAGCATTACAGCGGCGCATTATTGTTGGTGCATCGACGACGACGACGCCGACTATGGTGGCAGCGGTGGCAGTGGTCAAGCTAAATGCCCCCACTCGGATAATATTTACGCGCAGTCTTACGCGCGCGATTAAACTATGTGGACGCATGCATAAAAACGAGCGCGCTCGCACGGGTGGATACGAAAAGTTAAACTGCCGCGAAAATTTTGGATTTTTCTTTAACGTTTTTTTTTTTTATCTTTTTGTTGTTGAGTTAAAATCGAATTTGGTGCGAATTGATTTGGATTTATTTTCAAAAATAGACAAAAATTTGCTTAAAGCGGATTTGTCGTTTTTTTTTATTGTTGTTTATTTTTTCGCGAAAAATCCAAAAGCGTTGAAACGCGTTTTTCTTGCCGCCGCCGCTGTGCACCACAATTTGTGATCATTTTAGTTTTGGACGGAGGTTTACAACCAAGTTTAAAGCATACTCAAAATCAACTAAATCAGTTAACACGCTAAAGTGGAACATAAGAGATTTTAAAGGCAATTTTATTAATTTAAACGCTTAGCGATGTGTAACAAAAATAATGGAAATACGTTATTCGATTTGTAAGCGATCTTAAAGATAACTATTAGATACATCTTGTAACAATTAAACTTATTTCAAGATTTAAAAAATAGAGTTGATATTTATAGGAAAAGATTTTTCTCTGGCTTAACGCTTTTATCATAATTTGTAGGCACTAATCGAAAAAACTGTTAGAGATATCCAGTCAAAAATTTGCACAAAGTTACAAACAATTAGTAAACTAAAAATATGTTTTTACTTTTTTAATGTCGAGAAGCAGAATATTTGAAACTTATACGAGTATGTAACTCGATTCTAATCATCATGTATCCAAAAGTCACAATAACTACCTAACCATTAAATTATTGCAGTGTGGGACACTTTGTACAGTCGCCATGACCGATTATAATTTTTTTTTATTGTTGTTTTAGCCATTTATGAGTTTGTTTTTTATCTTAATTTTTCCACACAAAATTACAGCATTTAAATTTGAAATGCGGCGGCGCAGAGTGTGTGTGTGTGTGTGCGCGCGCGCGGAATCGCTTTTGTCGATCTGTTTGTATATTTGCTTGTTGGTTTTTTTTTTATTTTGCATACATATTTGTTTTGCTGTTTGTCACTATTGATTGTATCGCTTGTGTATCTGCGAGATACGCGCACAAACGCACTCAAACTTTAATTTTATTTGATTGCATTATTTGCATGTTTGTCTGCCTCTGCCTCTGCTATTGCTACTGTTTTTTTTACTGTTGTTGTTGTTGTTGATTTTTCTTTGGAAAAACTGCAGTGATAAGAGTATCTGTTCGCTTGGTCGTCAAGCAGATGTTACTGCGATAGATACTCTACATTTGTAGCATTAGCAAAATAACTAAGCAAAATGTTTTGTTTTTTAATGAAAATGTGGAGTTTTCTTTAAGAATACGTTAGCATATTCAATTTTCTATCTCTGCGAATTGTAATTCACCAACGAATAATTGTTTTAAGATACCGATTTCATTCTTTAGAATCTTTTAATAACAGTTCAAAAAATCGGTTCAACAATTTCTGAGATACATTTATTTTTCAACTATAGTTTCGAGTGCAGAATTTGTCTCAAACAAAGAGAAGCTAATCCTATATCTGATCGATGTATCTGATAGGTTTATTAGTCTAGAATGCGTTTTAGCTCATAGTTTTTAAATAACGTAGCACAATCCATGAACAAACTCAAAAACTTGTTCAGAAATTAATTGACAATTTTTTTCAACTAAATTAATTAATTAGAAATATGACAAGTATTTGATTATATAATCGCTTTAAATCGGTGGTTAAACTTTTTTGAATTATAGTTATTTTTTTTTTTTGTATTTAGGCCATACCTTTTACACTTCGGTAGCGTATTTCTCAATAAGTCTTGACCGAGCAAATTTGTCAGTTTTTCAGTTTATTTGTTTTTCGTTTTGTTTTTTTTTGAGTTGTTGTTCATAATCAAACCATTTAAGTTAAAGTACTTTTATCTAATATGAAGTTTATTTAGTTTGATTTTGAGTGAGTGTTTTAGTCACACATCAAGTGGACAAGACCGACTCGACTCGACGCGACTTGACTTGACTTCACTCGTTTCTTCGACTATCACACGCGTTGACAACCGTGACTGACTCTGCTCGCGGCGATGTGATCATTATCAGCGTAAAACACTTTTCTTAACACGAAGAAAAGCAGCCGCAATCGAATTGTTCGCATTTAGTTGAAAACAACGCAAGTGCGCGGTAAACGCGGAATTCAAATTTTGTAATTCAATCGAGCGTGTAGAAGAAGAACAATTTTCCGATTTCAAGACAAATTCGAATCGTTCTTATATCTTGTTTTAATTAAGTGACTAAGATTGATGCTAAATAACGCAAAAAAAAATTAAATAAAAAATGTAATATCAAATTATCGAAATGCGAAGACAACGCTTGACATTTATAATAAATTAAATTGTATATCAGAACGCGCAACCTTAGATATCTCAGAGATACTTGATATTGGTGTGGTGTATCTACGATAATTCACCCGAAAGTGCGAATATTCGACATTGGTTGGCGCGGTCGCATTTTATCAAGTTCCAATTCCACGACCATCCAAGAAGCCAAAAGACAACGCAGTTAATTTATATATATATATATATATATATATATATATATATATATATATATATATATATATATATATATATATATATATATGTAAAAAAAATATAAACAAAATATATAAAATAGTTCCACTTGAATTGTATCGCATAAATGCAAAAACGCTGATAGTCACATTCGTTAGTATGAAACTATCAAAGAGTTTTGATGAGTTAATTTTAAGCGCTTCGCGATTAAGTTTGAATAATTTGCGAACGCCGGGCCGAAAGAAATCCAAAAATGTTAGTATTATTATAATGCAGAAATAATATTTCTTAATTTTAGTTTAAGTCATCAAATTAAATAAACAAAAGTGCAAATAAATATTTAAAGTGAAGTAAACTACAACAAAGCAACAAAAGAGTAGAAAATAACTAAATTATTTTAATTAATTGAAACGATTGAAATAATTGTTAATTAATTATTTAAAAATTTTTATTTGTTGGTTTTCATGTTCATGTTTTTTTTTTTATTAATAATTTATTTGTTCAATATTAACATTTTAAATTAACATGTAAGCAAATGATTTATTATTATGATTATTTAAGAATTATTTAATTTACGAGGGTGGTCCGATAAGTACTCAGCATCTCCGCCCGATGGAGGCCTACTTTGCAGACCTCGAAAAAACGTATTCCTCAGACGGATTAAAGAAGTTGGAGCATCGCTGGGTCAAGTGCATCAAACCAAAAGGAGACTATGTAGAGAGATAAATAACCATTTTTCCAAAATTGTAATTGTCTTTTGTAGGCTAAGTCCATATCGAACCACCCTCGTATTTGCTTTTGCACAATTTATTATTTTGACTTTCGCTTTGAAAGGAAACTAAGGAAATCTCCATAATTAAACTATAACTAACTTTTTAGTATTTTTATATTTTTGCCATTCATAATATAAATATAAATTTTTCCGTTTTTATTTTGTTTCAAGAACGTGTCATTAATTTTATAAACAATTTTTTTTAAATGTTCCAAACCTTTCATATGTCCGACCTAGTTTTAAAATGAACAGAACAGATTTTCGAAAAATTTAAAAGGCGGTTTCTTTTCTAAAGAAAACCTGACGCGCAAAATTAAAAAAGACAACAGAACAAAACTGTTAAATATCTCCCGAAATTTCCGTTATTTCAGCTGTGTATTTAAATTTTTTTATTTGCTAATAAATATTTAAAAAATTAATTAACATTGCGCTGAAGTGTGTCACTCTCGCTTTTCGTTTTCCCAAGCAATTGTCATCATTTCACATGAGAGCACTCCGGAATATTAATACATAAACGAAATTTTGTTTACTCTCACATAATCAGTTTAAAAATAAATGAATCACAATAACTTTTCTCAAATTTATAAACAAATACAAAATTTTCAAGTTTCGCATAAAGTCATCCTAACAAATACTCAAACCGCAGACGCTATTACGATTAAGTGCACTTATCTTGCGACTTGTACAATCTTCCTCGAACAATTTTGGCGCAGTATCTTAGTATCTCGCTTAATCACATAAACATAAATACATGCTCAAAAGTGTATTTCCACACACTATTCTAATTTATATCTAAATTTGCACACCCTCTTTATTTTTGGAGTTTTTGTGATTTCTCACACGCCTCCTTAACACTAGCGCAATGTCGGATTTGTACGTGTTCAGACGGTTATCATAAATGAAAATAAATTACAATTTTTTATCTTATTTGATTGCCATGCCATTGTTTTCATTTTTTTTTTTTCGTGATACTACAACAAATCTAACAAACAAACAAACAAACCGTTTCTATCTGAAGTGGCTTTTTGTGCATCAACGAAATTTCGAAACGTTTGTGTGGTGCCGTCATGGACGCAAGTAAATACTTGACGTTGTGCTAGATTTCGTTTAAGTCCAGGGATTTTGTGACAGACCCTCTCAAGCGTTGCGATATAAATGATATTACAAGTGTTTATCACTGGCAAAGTGTCTGGACTTTCCAATTTAGAAATTTCCTTTACTCATAAGTTTAAGGTTTAAAGTCAAGTCAGTTAATTTTTTTTTCCGAGTGAGGTCATTGTTGGGGTTTATTATTCAAAATTGATTTTTTAGCAAGTACTTTTTCTTAAATTAAGTTATAGTCTTTAAGGATTCTACATAGCTAAATCTACTTTACTTTAAATAGGAAATAAATAATTTATACTAACTAGTTACGACCACATATGTCCAACAGAAGGTCATGGATTTGTATCGTCCTGATTTAAAATTTTTTATTATATAAACTTATACTGCATTATTGTTTATTCTCAAAAAAATGTGACTGTCATGTTACATTTTATATAGTCAGTTAAAAAAGGTAAAAGATATTTCTATTTTAAAATTTATGTTCGTAAACTAATCAAAATATTTCCTTCAGTTTTAATACTAATATAAAATTGTATTCTCTAAAAAATTTATCATTCTTTGATACGTCTAATAATATGCAAAACTTTCGACACTGCCCAAATTTTCCACGAATTTAAAACGTCTGCTACTAATTACTTAACGCCGCTTAATGACAAGACTTTGTCATTATTTATATATTGCCTGTCACGATAATTTACCTTGTATGACCATTTGCTGTGCGCTGCAAATGACGTTGGCTAACGCCATGTTTCACCAACTTGACACATTCTTATCCTTTTGCATATGACTGACGTACTATAAATCTATCATCACTTAACTTATCATAGGGTTTTTTTTTCTGCGCGCTTGCTATCAATTATACTAATGCGACATGCCACTGTCCATTTTTTTTTGCACTAATAAGGCATGTTGTTTTTTTTTTTGTTGGAATTTTGTTAGTTGTTATTTTGAATTAGTTGTCGTTAAACAACTGTTTTAAATAGTTCTCGAGCACTTCTTGTATAACTATTTGCTATTTTATGTGTAAATCTATCAACTTGTTACTTGATATATCGGTAAGCATATGAACGAACTTTTCCGGCGTTTCCTCTTTGTCTCTTATCTGCCTCTTTACTACCAGCTTTCAGAGCCTTGAAATATTTTAAAACCATTTCCGCAATGTTTTCTAACCCAGCGAATTTTAATTTCCCAAATTGTTTTCTGATCCAATTGCATGCCTTGCGGTTCTTTTGAACGTTACTAAACTGAAATTATATTTTATGTCTCGTTCTCTCTTTACAATTTAGAACCTCAATCGCTACGGAGATTCTATGGGTTCATTAGGACATCGAGCGCTTCTGCAATATGTGGACTCTAATGATTTATCGGGCCTACGCGCTATCTTAGATAGTCGTCATTTATCTGTCGACGATCGTGATGAAGTAAGTATCGACTTTAATAGCAGAGATTTAAGTGGGCGTAACTACTTCTATTTTCGGTAACTCCTTTTTAAGAATGGCACCACTGTACTTATGGTTGTTGCTGGACGTGGTCTAACCCCTTTTGTACGCGAATTTCTGTCGCGTGGCGCTGATGTCCAAGTTGAGGACAACGACAACTGGACACCGTTATTGTGTGCTACCAAGGGCGGGCATTTCGATATTGCGCAGCTACTTTTGGATCATGGCGCTGATGTCGAACATCGTGATATGGTACAGTGACTCCCAGAATTTATTTTTTTATTTTTTACTTAAATGTAACCAACCAACTTTTCTGTTTCTCAGGGCGGTTGGACAGCGCTCATGTGGGCTTCATACCGGGGTCACACCGAATTGGTGCGTTTTTTGCTCGAGAAAGGCGCTGATGTGAATGCGCACGGAAACTATCATTTAGGTCCACTGCTCTGGGCGGCCGGTCGCGGTTTCAAGGAAATTGTCGAATTGTTGGTTACGCGTGGTGCCAAGGTAAATGTCGGCGATAAATACGGCACGACTGCTTTGGTGTGGGCTTGTCGCAAAGGTAACGCCGACATTGTCGACACGCTCTTGAAGGCAGGCGCCAATGTTGATACAGCTGGCATGTACTCCTGGACACCGCTATTAGTCGCAACCTCCGGTGGACACACTGAATGTGTTAATTCGCTGTTGGAGAAAAAACCAAATGTAAATGCCTTGGATAAGGACGGTATGACCGCTCTGTCGATTGCTAGTCGTGAAGGTTTTCAGGAAATCGCCGCCGCACTCATTGCAGCCAGTGCGTATATCAACATACAAGATCGTAATGGTGATACGCCTCTCATACACGCGGTCAAAGGCGGTCATCGCGGTGTAGTAGAAGCACTGCTTAAGCGTCATGCCGATGTCGATATTCAAGGAAAAGATCGTAAGACCGCCATCTATACTGCTGTGGAGAAAGGACACGCGCACATTGTCAAAGTACTGTTGCCCACCAATCCAGATCTCGAAGCGCCGACCAAAGACGGTGATACCCCGCTGTTGCGTGCGGTTCGCAATCGTAATTTAGATATTGTACATATGCTACTCGAACGTAAGGCCAAAGTGACGGCTAGTGATAAACGCGGTGATACCTGTCTGCACATTGCGATGCGCGCACGTTCCAAGGCAATTGTTGAGGCTCTTTTACGCAATCCAAAGAATAGTAAACTGCTTTATGCCAACAACAAAGCGAACGAATCACCCTATAACATCGATAATATACATCCAAAAACTATTTTGGGTCAAGTATTCGGTGCCCGACGTCTCAACACCAACGAAGATTCGGAGGGTATGCTGGGGTATGAACTCTACTCTTCTGCATTGGCTGATGTGCTTAGTGAACCGACACTGACAACGCCCATTACCGTTGGTCTGTATGCAAAGTGGGGCAGCGGTAAAAGTTTCCTGCTTACTAAACTACGTGATGAAATGATCAGTTTTGCGCGTCAATGGGCTGAACCGCCGATTAATACAAGCGGGGTGCTTTTTATTGTTCTTCTTCATATAGCTTTGGTGCTGGGAATAGTTGTCGGTCTGAGTACTTGGTCTGCGATGTGGGGTACTGTTGCGTCTGTGGTCTTTTTAGTGCTTACCTACCTCGTGATTGCATGCTTTAGATATGCCAACACCGAAATGGATATGCCTTGGGCCCAGTCGTTGAATCACGGCTTTGAAAAGCGAATAGGTCGCTTGCGTCTCATACTGCAGGTGGCCTTTTGTCATCCGCCCGGTGCGCAAGCAGACTCTCAAGCGAAACCCGTGCGTTTTCATTTTGCTGAAGCGAGTGGCGCTTCGCCGACGGGTGAGGGTGCTGTCGCACATATGCTGTGTGCACTTTTCGAGGCGATTGAATTACATTATGGTTGGTTGTCGACGCGTCTCTATCGTGCCTTTCGTCCGAAGCCGTTGAAAATCTCCGCTGGCTGGCGTTGGCGTCGCATGTGCTGTATACCGATTGTGATCATTTTTGAATTAGCCCTTTTGACTTTAATTGCGGGCATATCGCTGGTCGTAGCCTATTTTACGTATGCCTCGCCAGTCGAGCAGGAAGAAATACTGGTCTCGATATATGTTATATGCGCGGTATTGGTGACAATCATCTGCACGAACCTACATGTGCTGGCCAAGGCACTTGGCGTTCTATTCATTTCGCAGGGACGACATTTGAAGCGTGCGGTTCGTTCGAATGAGGGAGCGCCTCTGACGGCAATGGGGGCGGAAGTAGCGCTCATGACTGATATGGTTAAGGTAAGCTTACTGTGCCATATCTTATCACATTTATCTGCAAAAACATTTTCCTCCTTTTCAGTGTCTGGATGCTTTTACGAATCAACAAAGTCGTTTAGTCGGCGTTGTAGACGCGCTGGACTCATGCGACACTGAACGTATACTCAGCGTTTTAAATGCGGTGCAAACGTTGCTTTCCTCACCGAGTCGTCCGTTTGTTCTGCTCATCGCTGTCGATCCGCATGTGATTGCCAAAGCCGCAGAAGCCAATAGTCGGCGTCTTTTTACCGAAGGCGGTATTGGTGGTCACGATTTTCTACGCAATCTTGTTCATCTGCCTGTCTATCTACAGAATTCCGGACTGCGTAAGGTTCAACGTGCACAGATGACGGCGTTACTATTTAAACGAGAATTTCCAAATGAAGATGGCCCGACACTGGGTCATTCGGTATCGGCGCGTCGTTTGTCGAATGCCTCCGAAATTATGTCGAGTCAGGAGAAATTGCGTGCTCCTCACAAACCCAGTGGACTTGGTGCCAAGAAGTTGCGTCTCTCCGAGTCAGTGGCCAGTTCGATCGGTTCGAATTTGCATCGCTTGGGCCAACATCCTCAGGGTGTACTAGACATGTCAAGAATCATGCTAACAGACGACTACTTTAGCGATGTTAATCCGCGCAGCATGCGTCGATTAATGAACGTTATTTACATAACTGGTTAGAATAAGACCTTTGCTAATGACATTTTTAAATAGCAAACTTAATTTAAATATATTGTAATAAATTCCCATTTGCAGTTCGTCTCCTGAAAGCATTCCAAATCGACTTCAGTTGGTATCGTTTAAGTTCGTGGATTAATCTAACTGAACAATGGCCGCTGCGGGCCAGCATGATTGTCCTACAACATGATTCCAATATGGATGCATTTGACGACAGCATCTCGCTGCAGAGTGTATACGAAAAGTAAGTAGATCTACCAAAAATCACATATAATTTAAATTAACACCACATTTTCATTTTTAGAGTGCGTCCGAAATTGGCGTGTCTACGCGAAGCAGCGCCACTACTTGAACTCGATCGTGATGAACGTAAATTAGATGCCTTCTTGCAATTGCATAAATCGGATTTGTTAGTCGCCGATTTACGTATATTTCTGCCCTTTACAATAAATCTCGATCCGTACTTAAGAAAAGTTCTAAAGGGTAAGTTGATTTTAATTAACGTTGAAATAACTATGCATTAATGTGAATGTACTCCGTCCAACAGAGGATCAACAGACCATCGAAGAGGAAGGTGCTATTGTACTGCAGAGTAAAACAAACATGCCGCCACCGGTGCGCATACCACCAACGCCCACGTACATGCCTTCGCCAGCCATCGGCTATGAACAATATCATATGTTCCAAAATCAGTATGGCGTCAATGAGTTGAGACATCGAAATTTGAGCTCGAGTTCCGACGCTCAAATGACACCGTTGCTCAACTCGCCTGTGGAATCATTTGGGGTTTGTTTGATGCTTTTCTTATGCAATTTAGAAGATGCCTAAAATGTTCTTTATCGTTTTTTTTTAGGATGATATACTACAGACAAAACTATCCGACTTGACCGCCGACGGTATTATTAGCCTATTGGATCGCATCGATGATCTTAAGCCAGCTTTAACAAAATTGGCGCCGATTTTAAAAGAGAACGCCATCTCAGGACGTGTACTAAAATACTGTGATATCAATGATTTAAAAGCGGTGAGTAAACGCACAAACTAAGTGCTTAGTCAAACACTTTGCCTTGTTCAGAAGACTCTTAATTGAATAATTTTCATTTAATTTTATTTAGGTGCTTGGTCTTAGCTTCGGTCACTGGGAGCTGTTTCGTTTGCTTATAACGACACTGCGCGATTGCGAGAAAATGCAGCGAAAGTTGAAGTCTACACCGGCCATCACTGAAGTACCTGCAAATGCTACAACCTCTAAGGACAGCATCGATGCGCATGTGCTAGCGCCGAGTCAGCCACACTCGCGCAAGAACTCAACAACGAGCCACATGGAAAAGCAGGTTGGTTCAAAAATTTTAATAACTCAGTCGAATTTGCAATCAAACATAGTCACATGAATACATTAAATCTTTATATATATAGAGCAACACATTAACACTTTCATTTAGAACGTAATATTTAGCTAAAGTTTAGTTTAAGCATTTGGAATTTTCTGTTATACAATTTGTTTTTCTTTTGTCTCTAAAAAACAAATACCAAAATTCATGTTTCTTTATTTGTTTTCAAAAAAAAACAACAACAACAACAACAACAATGCAAAAATGTAGCTAAAAGTACATGATTACGAATATTTACAGGTAAAGCAAAGGTCGAGAGAGTTATTTCAAAATAAAAATAAAAATCAGTTTAAACAGTTTTGTTGGCTTATCTATCTGTGTACGAATTTATAAATGCCTTTTAACGCGTTGGTTTACTGTTTTCTTTTTCTTTTACCAAGTATTGTTGTCGTTATGGCTGTTTTTACTTTCTTTATCTAAACTGTATATTTTACCATCTTATTGTTGTGATTAACTGGGAATAAGTATTTTCCAAATACAAAAGCCTAACACACACGGTTTTGATATTTTCCTGTAGTCTTAAAATTTAATTTTGGTTTCAGTAAGTCTTACTATTTTAAATTTCAATTTGTAATTACCTTCTTCTTTCTCATCTTGATGTTTTTTTTTATACGTAAAAAATACAAATCAATTACACAAAGTTATGTAGTTAAAAGTTAAATTATTCTAGTCTTTATTTGATCTTGTTTGGAAAAGGTTTTCTTATATGTTCAAAAATAAATTTATTTTGTAGACCTTATTACCTTCATTTAACACCTTCTTTTGGACACCATAAACCTCAACCGTTTTTAAATAGTGCTCCTTATACTTTAGTACTACATTAAAACGTTTCAATATCTTTTACATTGTAGAAATATTTTTGCATTTTGAATTTAATTTGTTCGTTACAATAAAAAAACTTTATTTGAAATCCAAAGTATTTTAAACTGTTACTAAGCGATGTTTTGAAAATATGTTTTTCTAAATTTCGCTAATAATCGTTTTAAAATAATTGAATTTTAAATAAACTAACCAAAATTTAAATTAAAAATTTACCTTAATTACATTTTAAAAACTGAAAACTGAAAACTGACCAACGACATTCAAAAATCTCGCTGTCATTCTTTTAGGTCACACTCGAGGAGCAAATGATTTGCGGCGCACTGCAAACCCTCAACGAGGAGGCCTTCGAAGATGTCGCCAGCAGCGAACGTCCGAGTCCAACGGGTCTGCCCACAGGTGAGATGTTAGCTGCAGCCGCACAACTGCAATTAGCACCCATACGCGAATCGTCGGAATTCGGCTCACCGTCTGACGAGCAAAAAATTAACAATTTCCTTCAGTACAACAACAACTATAACAATTTGAATACACATAAACACTTAAATGCCGGCAGCGAATACAATCGCAGCGCCAGCACACACTCGCTTCAAAGTCTAACGGGGGGTCTGCATATGGGTAATGGCGCGGGCGGAACAGCAGGCGCCGTCAGTGGTAGTATAGGTTTTTTTTATAGCAACACTAGCCCTGGCACTGTTGTCGGTGGTGGTGGTGGTATTGGTGGTGGTGGTGGTCTTAAGGATATCGACATGTACAACATTCGTCATAGCCTGGTGGGCGATGCCAGCACTGCGGCCGCCGTTCAGCTGTTATCCGCCGGTCACCACAATCAACATCACTATCAGCGCCATCATTCGGTGGGCGATGATTTGCTGTCGGCGCCTTTTAGTCCACAAGTGCGTTCGCCAACGGCCACCTCTGCCGTACAGCGCGGCGCAGTGCCGACTGTGGTCGTTATACCCAATGCCAATGGCGATCATGATATCGACGATACGAAATTATAGAATTGGAATTATATGGGCAAGGGCTGGTTTCAGTTGTGATCGGTTGACTTTGCTTTGAGCGCAGGAGTCGGTTTTTGAGTTAAACTCAACTTGTCCAATGTATTCCATATTTTATTACCTATACTATATATATATATATGATTTGTATGAAGAACTTAACCATATCCAGTTTTTAAAACGGACTTTTCGAAAATACTTTTTTAAGCGAATAAAAGACAAACGAACGATTTTTTAACTAGTGCGAAAAGGGGTTTTTACTATTTGGAAAATTCACGCTTTCAAAGTTTAATTCATCTTATTAATTATTGAGTTATAATTTGTCTTTGTTTTTAGATATTAAATGTTCAAAGTTTCAGGGAAAACCAATTTTTTTGATATTTTATTTAGCTGCTCAGTTTTATGTTTAAAGTTCAATAATTTAAAAACGATCGAAATTGCTTTGCATTAGATTCATAGTGCACAAAGCGGAACGGAAACTTTAGTGAAATTTTCGTTTTAATTGTTTATTTAATATTTAAAATTGTTTAACTTTTAGAACATTTTATCATAATTCAGATTTGTTAAATTTATAAAATTAGTACGATGAAATAAATTTTGAAGTCACCAGATTTTAGCAAATTGACTCGAACGTTTTAGATTGTTTTTAGACAGCATTCCTACCCCTCGATAATAACAAAAGAATACACCCACAGAATCAAAACACACACACACACACACACACACATATACGCATACATTAGAGAACACTTGAACCTTAAAACCACCACAAGGGACTATAATGTCAATAACTAGAAACTAGTAATGCTTAATTAATAATTATAGTAATAATAAGTAGCAGCCTAACAAATGCAGTCAGCAAGCGTTGATATAAATATATAATATACAAATACGAAGAAGAGATATTTGTTGTTAAATCGAGTTAGTTTTTTGTTTTTGTTTTTTCTTTCTTGTTTTGTTTAATCAAATTCGAAATGTAGTGTTGTGTGACCGTTCCAAAACAGACTTAAGTGTTATTTACTTATATATATATATACTCGTATACAATGGCCTACATAAGTCTAGCTAACCTACACCAACAAAATAATTGTATTACACAAACACACACACACACAAACATTTGTATAAAACATAAGTAAAAAATGGTTCTAAGCTAACATTTAATATTATTAGTAAAATAAAACATATTTGTAAGAATTTACCACATGCAAAAAAAAAAGACATGCAAAAGAACTTATGAAAAAGTTTGTGAAACAAAGAAGAAGAAAAAACACAACAACAACAACACGGTGTACTTAAGTGTTTATTATAGAAGACAGAAACAAAGAAATGAAACAAAAAAAAAAAAGAAAAATAAACACTAGTTTTATATATTAATTTGCAATTTATTACAGACACTGACAATGGCTAACATATACATACACACATATTTACATGAACATGAACATGGCATTTAGCACTTACCTACATTCAACCTATACTAATAACACGATTCCATAATTTTGTGGCTGTTGGTTTTATATTTTTTTAAATTATTTTTTGTTTATATATTTTATTTATGCAAGACTCAAAATTTGAATTTGCAGTTTTTACCAATCGGATGGGCATTTTTTATGTAAATTGAATTTTTTCAAAACAATTGTTTTACTGTTTCGATGTTTTCAAATTTGAATTAAATTTTATTGAAGTTTATTTGGAAATTGTATTCATTTACTTAGCAAATTTTATTGTTTATAACTTGGAGAGACTAAATTTATTACCAATATCACAATTTTTTGAATTTCAAACTGTTTGTATTTATTATAAAAAAAGTAGAAAGAAAATTGAAAAATGAGATTTTTTAATTTTCAAATTTGAATTTCAGTTTTGAAAAATGAAAATAAATTCGAGCGCGGCATTAACGAATCTGTTTATCCCTAATTTAAACTACTGCAAGCATAATTGTTATAAGTGTTAACTTTTTAAAGAAATTTTTGGCTTTTTTTTAATTTTATATTTTTAAAATTTGAGTTTTTATATTATTCAAAATTAAATTAAAGTTTTAATTAAATACATAAATTCCAAACATATTTTTTTTTTTTGAAATTGTAGTTCTTTAATCGGTGCTGAGCAAAAGCGAATTTTTTGTTCATAGCTTAAAATTTAATTAATTCCGATATGAATTTCAAAAATCGTTTGCTAAATTATGACATTACAAACCGTTAACCATTACAACAATTTAATTGGCCATTTGACAAATTTATTCATACCTCAAAAGTATTATTTTAATTTACACTTATTCGCATTTCGTATTATCGTATTTTATCATATCGTGTATTTTACATATAAATATTTAACACGGGCAAACATAAACTAAATAAGTTATAAATATGATTTTAATAGATTTACTAATACAATTGCAATTATTCGATTACATTCAACTGCTGCGATGTGTTAATTACCTCAAGCCTAATTAATTTACAAACAAATTATATAACTGCATGTTTAGCTGACTAAGTTTATTCGATTATAATTTATGCTAATTACGCTCTACTAACAAACAACAAAAGAAATGCAAAAACAAATTAAACATATTGATAAATTAGTATTAACCATAAAGTGTATTGCCAATAAGAAAACGAAAAGAATAAAATCAATACAATAATTGCAGTTTATTTTCATTTATATTTATGGTCAAGGTTTTTCTTCAGTCAGTCATGCCAACATAACATTTTCCAGATAGTTTCTCGCTTACATTGGTTTTCAGTTTTTTATTGTTGTTGGTGTTTTTTTTAATTTCAATATTTTTTTTATTTTTTACTGGTCTCGAAGTTTGGTTTTTTTTCTGTTTTGGTTACTTGCATGAGCTTAAGATTTTCTTCAACAAGTTTGGTTCTTTAGTCTTTTGATTTTTGGTCGTTTTTTTTCTCTAACTATAATGCGAATTTATTCATCATGTCCTTCTTCTCTCTCATCTTGGCCAAGTGTCGTCTATCATCGTTGTTGCTTCTTAACGTTCGTTTTTTTTCGTTGTAACTGTCAGAATTAATGTAAGTAATATATTAAAAATTAAGATTTCTCCTAATTTGAATAGAAGTTCGGTTTGTTATGTTAATTGTTAGTGTACAATTGTGACCTGTTTTTAAATTTTAGGTGGAATCGTTAAACGCTGTTTAAAAGCTGATAAAATATGCATTTAATGTATGATACCGAGATTGTATAGACGTGAGGTTTATGTATGCGTGTCGAGAGTTCTTCAGAAGATTTTTAGTGTGTCTGGTTAAATGCAAAAAAAAAAAAATATTTTTAAGATACTTGTGAAACTTCGGATTTTTTTCTTAACCAAACCAATTTATTTCAACTGCCAAAGGTCGCACTTATTCTCTCTCACTATGTATACTCTAACGTTCGCATCATTATTCATTTATAGATAGTGAAATTCAAGGCATACCCCGCGTGCATTCGTCCAATCTGATTAGTACGTCATCATCGTTGAGCGCAAATTCGCCCGTTGCCCAGCGTCGGGATTCCATACTCAAACATCAGGGCAGCGTCAAGACGGAGAAGCGCGTCTCAATCAATCCGAGTCCAAGTAGCAATAACATTGTCAAGCTGGCGGCCAACGTTGAGTATATTTCGGAGAAATCATCGGGTACATCGGTGCTCTCTACAGGCTCAACTTCGACAATGACCTCAAACTCTTCGGATCGACGATCTGGCAAGCCGCCATCAGGTAATATTTATTAAAAATGTTATTAATATTATTAGTATTACTAAATATTTGTTATATTCACAGGACCACGTCCCGCCTCGCTCGTCATAACGAAAAATGACAACAGAATGTCACAATTCAAGCTGGTACGTTCCTCATCCGTCGACTATGACGACATCGAGAGTCAGCACAATCCGCGCAATGTGAAAAGAGTCAATTTGGTGGAACAGCTGCAGGAGGATGAATCGGCACCGCTTGTCTTTACAGTGCACAAATGATGTTTCGTTTAAACAATTCTAACATTAGTTAATTTATCCTTTAATTTTCTACTTTATTCAAGCAAATTTGTATTGAAATGAAAAATACGCCCACAATTGAATACCTACTTATATTTATATATATACTTTATATACATATATGTATCCTCTATCTCTATTAGCGAATGTAAAGCGATTTAATACTTAACCTAAGGAGTTGTTACAAATTTATGCAAATAGTTGTTAGTATATTTTTGGATTATATATAGTATATATACATATATATATATATATATATATATATATTTAGCTACACGTTTATGTACTCGTATGTACCGTGCTAAAAGAAACGAAGCCTATTAGAGAGTGAAAAATATTTACTTATAAAAGAACTTTTAAGCTTAAGTTATTGTTTGATTCTATAGAAAATTTATATATATATATCGTACATATGTACCTAGAGCGGAAATGTTTGTTGTGGCTTAAGTTACTTAATGATAAAAAAAAATAAAACCCGATTGCCTAAATACATTTAGTTATAAAATAAAGAATTGAAAATAATAAATAAATTATTTAAGACAAAGTTTCGCCTACAAACTCGTTTTGAATTTCTAACCAACCTTTTGTTTTCTCCTTAGTAAAACTTTAAAAATTACTGGTTAATTTACGGTCAATTAGTGGTCAGTATCAATTCATATCATTAGTATGTATAACCTATAAGCATAAGAATGAAATTAAATCACACACAAATAGATAAAATATGTTTAATTTTTCCCGAAGCCTTTAGAAAAATTTAACTGATAGTTTAGTAGCGCTACTGTTAAAATTACTTGTAAAATTACTGGTAAAAGAACCGGCACATTGCTTACAGGGATATTTTGAAAATATGTTAATAAAATCTCATAAGGGTAATAATAAGCGTAAATTTTGTATAGTGGTCTATTTTTTAAAGATAGTGGAAGAGATTCATTTAGCTACTAAAATAGTTATAAACAAATATTTTAGGTAAAAGTAAAGCCTGGCAGTACCTTGCTCCAAAGCTCATTTTATTCTTAAACAAGTCTGAAATAAGCTCCACCACATATGACACAAATACATTTACACAAAAAACATAAACAAAACCACTACAAAACAAGAAATTTACAGAACCGAACGCCACTCATTGAACAACAAAAGTGGCCTATGTGCAGTGCAGCCACTCGCTGCTTGCAGCTGTTACCTTGCGCACACTATGCCCAAATCAGTTGTTGTTGTTGTTGTCGTTCTTGATGTTGTTTGTTAATTCTGTCCGTCCACCATACAAAGTAATTCACTTTCACTCGCTCGTTCTCGCGTTCGATTAAGGTTAAATAAAGCTTTGCCGGTTTGTTGATTTTTTTTTCCGCCGGTCGCTTCATTGCTTTTATACACGCACCATGCTCGTGTAAAGGGTGGTGGGTGGGGGGGTTGTATGTGGGACAGGAGCGCGCACGTGACGTCAGCACGGCACAAACTAACAACAAAACGAATAAATGCTCGGCACAGAGGAGAGTCGTGAATAAATTCAAAATAGCGAAAGACGAACCAGCGAAAGCACAAAATCAGCTGTTTAAACTACATGCAAAGGTCACCTTGAAGCTCTCGCCTCTCGCGAGGAGGCGAATATTATAAAATATTTTTTTCGTGCGTGCAATTCGGTTCGATTCAGACATTTTATTAGGTAAACGACTTTTCAATTTTAAACGTTATTTAAGAAGTGTAAAAATTCTGAAAAATATTTCAAAATCAGGCGCAATTGTTTGTGTGTGTGTGACGGGAGGAAAATTTTAAAATTTTGTGAAAATTGTGTGAATTCAAGGCAAAAATGTGTGAGAAGATGTGATGAACGTGTGCTGAAAATGTGTACCTAGATAGTTTGCTATCTATCTTTCTATCCTTGAAGCGTTTTATTTGTTCACGAATTATATGATTAAATTATGAATTTTTTTTTGCTTTCTACCAGTTTAAAAAAATTCAAATTGCAAAGTTCGAAAACTCGTTGCGAATATTTTATTCCTAACTTGGCTATGAGAAAATTAAAAAAAAAATAACCTAGCCGATTGTGGGTCAGTTTCTGCGCTGATAACGATAGAGCGAGAGCTACGCCGATGCTAGCGAGTGAGTGGTGACTTTTCAGGGAAGACATTGAAAACGCATCGTGCACTAAAGCTAATTATTTGTTTATAAATTAGATGAGTAAAAAGTTAATTTCAAAATTAAGAAAACTGAATAATCAATTTTCGAAAGTGATTATTTAATTTCAAAAAAAAGTTATATAAAAAAACAAAGAGAATAAATACATACAATTAAAATTGGGCGTAATAATGTGATCGGGTTCAGTAAATTTTACACGCTCAACACCTCAATTCTCCAACCCATGCCACAGAAATCACTTAAGTCTCTCGATAAAAAATACTTTGGTAAGTCAAGTTCCTCTGGATCAAAGGCCAACAACAACATTTTTCACAAACTATGAACAAAATTTGGAAAATAAGAACAAAATATCTTTAAGTTTTACAGAAAAATTTTGCTAAGGTATATAATGTTATGAAAAGTTTCTTTGAAATACTTTCTTATTTAACATACTCGTATGTACATATGTACATTCTTATTTAATACATTTCGTTAATGAAATTGTACTTTACACTAAGAAAGTTTATATAATAGGATAGAAAAGAGATCAAGAGAATGATCGCTGAACAAAACAAAACAAAAAAAGAGATGCATGCATTCTCTAAATCCATTTTGAAATCGATTAAGTGATTCAATAGTTGCACATGTTTGTAGGTATGTACGTCTTGGTCCTCCACTCTGTTTATATATATAGTATAGACTTATTTATTTGTTCTTTGAAAATGTCACCAATTAAATACATTTGTCTGCTTTTCTTTAATCTAATGACGTTATGTGGAATGCGGTTGTATATTTTTAAATAAACATATAATTAAAAAATAAAATAAAAAAATATACAAAAGCAAAAGCAACAACAAATTGTCTACTATATGTGACAAGGTATAAGCAAAATTGAAAAAGTTGCATTTTCTTATTTGAAATAAATGTTTGTTTTTATTTGTCAATTAAACAAACGTCTAGAGGTCTTTGACATTGAATAAATTTTGTCTACGATATACTCGTATGTGTATATATGTATGTATGCATATATGTAAACAAGTTTTAGAAGCTCTCGTCGGAAAAGTATTGTTGCTTTATTTGTTATATTAATTTAAAGGTAAAAGTTACAAGAATCAAATGCCAAAAATTAATCCCACCCCACTTTATTATCTCCGAATAAATTTGCGTTCTTTTTTTATATGTATGTAATATTTAAAAGTCTTCCTCTTCTGGTTATGGAATTAAAGTCATGAAGTTACCCCAAATACTTATAAACTAAAATTGCGGAGCTTTAACTCAAAAACCGATAAATTAAAAATACTTTGCATAAAAATTAATTTCTATTAAGTACTTTTTCAGCTTTAAGAACTTATTTGAAAATATTTTTGCAATTCAAATTTCTTTTCAAAACTTTTTTTTAGAATTCTGAGTAAAGGGACAGGTGAAAACTATCCTTAACCTTATTACCACATCAATAAATCAATTTGGCCAAAATTAGATTTAGATTAGATTTATTTATAATACTAAAGCCCCTCAACTATTGTCTTTCAAGTCGTATGTAGAAGTTATATAGAAATTCATTTTGCTACTCACTAAATTTTGAATAGAAATATAAAAACATTTTACAATACTAAAGCTGAATAATTAAAGACAACTCTCTCTTTCTTTTAATTGAATTGATTGAACCCCAAGATTTACTTGTTCACTTCTCAGTTCTCAATTGAGAACTGAATCACCCTATCTCAAGAACTCTTCGTGCACGAATGAGTAATTTTTTTATTCCAACTTGTATTAAATTTGTCGTACAGTAGCGTTCATTTGATAGACGACAAAGAACGCTCGATCTTGTGGAAAAATTGAAGCTACTCATAAATTAAATAGCAAAAAAGTATTCTCTCAATAATCAGGATCAATCATAAAGAGAAATCGATTTCGACCACATCTACGAAAAATGTTAGAAGCAGGCTTTCAATGGCTTTACAAGTTCACCCAGCGAAATCTGGTTACACTCTTACGCATGCTGATGCGCTTCCATGTCTTTCGCTGGGCCATCGACTTTTATGCGAAGTTGACAACCGGCGATGTCAACGCCTACGACGACAATAATACGGACGACGATGATCGCAAATTCGATTACGAACAGGAGCCCGTTATTGCCGAACCCGAACCCCAGCCCCAGCCCCAGCCACAGTCCCAGCCCGAACCCGAACCAAAACGTCATGTTAAATTTGCAAATAGTACGGTTTCAATCCCAGCCGCGATGGGTAGCAAAACAACAAAATTGGTTGAGGTATGTCAAAAGAAATTTAATAAATACATAAATTTTTTATAAATATTTATCTCGATGAAATCGAACGGGGCCAGTGTTATAATCAAATATAATTTAATGGTTGCGGCTTTGACTACCAACGAATGAAATGAAATGCTCGATTGTGATTTGTTTTATTGGAAGCGTGTTTTTTTCTTCTTCTTTTTATTCTTGTTTTGATACTGTCTGGTGATTGTGAAAATATTTATTTTTAATTGATATGCCACCTAATTGGAAATGCAAGTTTTTTTTTCCCTCTATTATTATTATTATTCGAAATCATCGCAATCGCAATCATAATAATACTATAAATGATGTTCACAGTCCTCAGAAGCATTTTAGTTTGCATTCGCAAGTTCTAGTTTCAACTGTTCGGTTGGTTTGTGGTCTTGATTGGTGTCTACTTTATTTTTTCCTTTATTATGACTATCAGTTTCATACGAGAGTCTTCACAGGGCTCCATCGAAATTAATCATGTACATCATCAGAATAATAACAACAACAGCAGCAACAACAACAGCAATACAAATAACTCAGAAGCATCATCGTCACATTTCCTAACATCACATGCGGTAAGAGTGAAGAACAAAGCTGATCAATTAAACTGAATTGTTTTTGATTAGTGACGCCAGTAGAAATCGTTTTGGGTGACATTGAAAACTCATTGAAACATTTAAGAGCCTCAACATTAACAACGTGATGACACAGTGTCATAAACACGCAAAGCGATTTGAATATCCTTCGGTGTCCTTTGCAAAGGATAAGCATTATTTTATAACTCGAAAATACTTTAACGAAACATTGAACTATTTCTGAAAAGCTTTTCATTGATAAGTCGAAATTTATTCGATCTACAATAATTTTTCTTATTTTATCTCATTGGACATAATGTATGGGCAAGCTTAGAGATTTTGTTTGAGGAAGTATACCAAATTAAAAGAAACTTAAGCTTAACGAGATATCCATAGTTAAAGATAAATAATTATGTAAATTCGTACACGACGTTAAAATAAATTTATTTATCGAATTTCAAAAACAATTTCGATTTTCGAAGAAAACGTTCAAGAGATATTCCATATAATAATGGAATAGTAGCGTATTCTAAATCAGTGTTGACCGATCTGCTGAACTTTAATTTCTTTTGAAAAGCTTTTAAAACAGTTCAAATTTAAATCAGAAAACAATTTTCTTTTGGCTACAAGAAATGATTAAAAAACATTTAACATATATACTATACGTACAAGAATTATGGACAGTACTAGCTTAAAAAGAACCTTTAATCGCAAAACTATTTTCTGCCATAATGTCATACTATAATTCTGCAACGATGAGGCTAATAATCTATATCATTTAGTTATCATAATACTAATAATACAAAAGAACAACACATTTTAACGTTCGTAAATGTTTGTAACCACATTCTTTTTGGAGTAACAAATTCTGTCAACGGTTTTTCAATGTATACACACATTTAAGTCATTACTAAATCATGTGATGTCTCCATTATTGTAAGTTCTTCGGATAAAAATATCTTAAATACGAGTTTAAGAGGCAATTAATTTTGAATGTAACTCTTATAATTGTAGAATCCTGCAATGAGCAAGGATTTCGAAACGCTCAGCATACCCATCAGTGAGGGAAGTCACGCTGAAAATGTGCTCTACAGGGTTAAGCGTGGCTCCACACTACGCGTACATCCCGAAGCATCTCTATTGGGACGTGAAATCGTTCTTTATACAAACTATCCAGCTGAGGGTAAGTTGGAAGGTTACTTTACATTCTAGTTTAATAAAACTAAAGTATATATGCAGGTCTTAAGTTTGTACGTACCGAGTACAGAGTTCTCGATTGGAATCTCAGAAATGGCAAGCAAATTACATCGGCTCAGAATCAACATGCTCGTATTGTGGACACGGACATCTTTAGCGAAGTGAAGTTAAATATGTCGGGTACATATCGGTTCTGGTTTAGCTTTAAGGAAAGGTAATCTACCCAATTTTTAATACATATATATATAATCTTTTTATATATATTATTTATAAAAAAAAAATAAATAATTTACAGTTGATTTTGTTTTTTTATAGCCGTGGTACGGAACCCGATGGTTCGCTTTACGTTCAAGTTGAACCTAGACTACATGTTGGTCCGCCCGGTGCACAGAAGATCATACCGCTCGATTCAGTGCGCTGCCAAACCGTGCTCACCAAATTGCTCGGGCCGTTGAATACTTGGGAGAACAAATTGCGTGTAGCTAAGGAATCCGGTTATAATGTTATACACTATACACCCATACAAGAGCTGGGTGGATCACGTTCGGCATATTCGTTGCGCGATCAATTGAAAGTCAACTCAAATTTTGCAACAGTTAAGGGCGGAAAAGTGGGCTTCGACGATGTCGAAAAGATCGTAAAAAAGTGTCGCCAGGAATGGGGTGTAAGTGGAAACCGATAGACACAATTTTGGTCAGACTGACGATGACTGAAGCTTTACACTTTTTCAGATTGCCTCAATTTGTGACATCGTGCTTAATCACACGGCCAACGAATCTGACTGGCTGCGCGATCATCCCGACGCAACATACTCATGTGCCACTTGTCCTTATCTTCGACCAGCCTTTCTGCTTGATGCACTACTGACCAAGTGTGGTGAGGACGTAGCTGGGGGCCTACTGGAAAATGTTGGTGTACCAGTGATAATTGAGCATGAAAGTCATCTAGACGCACTTAGGCATCAGCTGTACACCGTGTATTTGCCCAAAGTGAACATTCATGAGCTGTATCAATGCGATGTGATGAAGTACGTCAATGAATTTATGACGCAAGTGCGTACACGCGAGCCGCCTAAGAATGTGGCAAATGAGAGTCGCTTCAAAGAGATCAAATTGATACCCGATCCCGAGTTTAGACGCTTGGCCGCTACCATTGACTTGAACTTGGCTTTGGAGATATTTAATGCTTTTCACGGTGATTGCTTTGATGAGGAATCACGTTTCCGAAAGTGTGCTGAGACACTGCGTCGCCATTTGGATGCTCTCAACGAGGAAATACGTAGCGAAATATCGGAGTATCTTAATTATGCTGTGAATAACTGCCTAGCGGGCACACGCTATGAACGTGTTCAGGGAGATGGACCAAAAGTGCGTGTGATCTCCGAGAAACACCCTGTTTTCACGCCATACTTTACACAAATTGTTGCGCTGGGTCGATCTTTAAAGGAGATCGAAGAAGGCATGTACGGTGAAATGGGTAAATTCTTTATGGCGCATAATGGTTGGGTCATGGGCTCCACTGATCCGTTGAGTGATTTTGCCACTGAACAGCCCACTCGTGCTAATGTCTACATCAGACGCGAATTAATTGCTTGGGGCGACAGCGTCAAGTTACGCTACGGTAAGGAGCCTGCAGATAGCCCATATTTATGGAAGCATATGACCGAATATGTGGAGATCACTGCCAGGTTGTTTGATGGTGTACGCTTGGATAACTGCCACTCGACGCCGCTACATGTTGCTGAATATCTACTGGATGCCGCACGTAAAATCAATCCCGACTTATATGTAGTCGCAGAGTTGTTTACCAATTCCCCTGAAACGGATAACGTGTTTGTTAATCGCTTGGGCATAACCTCTTTGATACGTGAGGCACTTTCGGCTTGGAATTCACACGAGCAGGGTCGGTTAGTGTATCTCTATGGCGGTGAGCCGGTCGGTGGATTCCATATAAATCCAAAACGCCATCTGGCTCCAAATATTGCTCACGCTTTATTCATGGATCTGACACACGACAATCCTTCGGCCGTGGAGAAACGTTCTGTCTATGATCTGTTGCCATCGGCTGCATTGGTATCGATGGCTTGTTGTGCGACCGGAAGCAATCGCGGTTATGATGAGTTGGTACCACATCACGTAAGTCAATAGAGTAATTTTTCAAATTCTACCATCTCAAATTGCACTTTTTTTTACAGATCCATGTAGTTGACGAGGAACGCCAGTACCAGGCTTGGGGCAAAGGTGTTGATTTCAAGACCGGTATTATTTCAGCCAAGCGTGCGCTTAATCTTTTGCACGGTCAACTGGCCGAGGAGGGTTTCAGTCAAGTTTATGTCGATCAAATGCATGACGACATTGTTGCCGTCACACGTCATTCACCCAAAACGCACGAAAGCGTTATACTGGTTGCGCACACTGCTTTTGGATATCCCCATCCGAACGCAGGCCCCACCGGTGTGAAATCTTTACGTTTCGAGGGTAACCTCGAGGAAATTATACTGGAGGCAGATTTAACTATGATAAGCGACAAGCCATATGATCGCCCAGCGCCATTCAAGAAAGATGAAAGTCACATTAAAGGCTTGTCTCAATTTCTGCTAAGCTTACGCGAACATATTCCACTTAGCAAATCAAAGATATTTAAAACCACTTCGTACGTTGATGGCAATGTGACTCAATTGGATTTTGAGAATCTACGTCCGGGTTCAGTGGTCGCTGTGCGGTAAGAAGGCATCATATATAATAAATTTAATAGAATTATTTAATATTTCATTATTATTTACTTGACACAGAGTTTCGCTGAATGCAGCAATACGTCCTGGCTGTGACCATTTACAGAATCTTATCAAGTCGCTGCAGTTCGAAATTGGTCCAATGTATGACGAATTACGTGCAATTGTTTCCAAGCTCGACTTAGTCGATCTGAATCGTGCACTCTTCAGTTGCGATCAGGAAGAGCGTGATATGGGCTTTGGTGGCGCAGCCTTTGATATTCCCGGTTATGGGCCGATTGTCTATTGTGGCCTACAAGGATTCATCTCAATTTTAACTGAGATATCGCCAAAACACGATCTTGGTCATCCGCTTTGTAATAGTCTTAGGCAGGGTGACTGGATGATGGGTAAATTTAGAGATGAGATATGACAACGTTATGAATACTTTAAATGTTAAGCATTTTTGTAGATTACATCGCCGACCGTTTGAGCCATGAAGAGAGCACTAAGCCATTGTCGAAATGGTTGAAGTCAAGTTTCGAACCTCTAAGAAACATACCACGTTACCTCATACCATGTTATTTCGATGCAATCGTTAGTGGAGTTTACAATGCACTCGTCCAACGTGTCTATGAACTGATGCCGGAGTAAGTTTAATGCTCAAATATCTTGCTTGGCATCTTAACTGATGAAAGTATTTCCGTAGATTCATACGTGACGGCCATAATTTCCCACGGTCTTTAGCATTAGCCACATTACAGTTCTTAGCGGCTTGCAAATCCGCCAACTTGCCACCACTTAGCCCGGCCATCAATCCACCACCACCGCCGCCGCTATGCGTTACTCTATCCGCTGGATTGCCTCATTTCTCGACCGGTTATATGCGTTGCTGGGGCCGCGATACTTTTATTGCTCTTCGTGGTCTTATGTTGCTGACGGGCCGATTCAATGAGGCACGCTATATCATCCTTGGTTTCGGACAATGTATGCGACATGGTTTGATTCCAAATCTCTTGGATAATGGCACAAAACCACGCTTTAATTGTCGCGATGCCGTCTGGTGGTGGTTGCACAGCATTAAGCAATACGTGACCGAAGCGCCGAATGGCAAAGATATTCTAAAGGATAAGGTTTCACGCATATTCCCCTATGACGATTCAGAACCGCATGGACCAAGTCAATTCGATCAACTGCTGTACGATGTAATACAAGACGCGCTACAGGTCCACTTTCAGGGTTTGCAGTATCGCGAACGAAATGCCGGTTATGAGATCGATGCTCATATGACGGATAAGGGCTTCAACAATCAGATTGGTGTACATCCCGAAACCGGGTTCGTGTTTGGTGGAAATGCCGCAAATTGTGGCACCTGGATGGATAAGATGGGTTCGTCGGAAAAAGCCGGTAATCGAGGACGACCATCGTCACCCCGAGATGGTTCAGCGGTAGAGCTCGTCGGTTTGCAAATGGCCGTGTTGCGGTTTATGCAGTCGCTCAGTGAGAAGAACATTATTCCGTACAGCTCTGTAGAGCGTAAGGGAGCAAATGGTAAAACTAATCTTATAAAATCAGAGTAATCAGATAAATATTAATTCACAATATTAAATTTCTTAGGTCAACGCACAGCATGGACGTACAAAGAATGGGCTGACCGTATTAGTCAGAATTTTGAGAAACACTTCTTTGTGACCGAAACCGAAAAGGCGCCTCTGGCCAACAAGAAGAACATATACAAAGATAGCTTTGGAGCCTCACAGGGCTGGACCGACTATCAGTTGCGTTGTAATTTCCCCATTACAATGGTGGTGGCACCGGAAATGTTTACACCACAAAATGCTTGGTTGGCGTTGGAGAATGCGCGTGAAAAACTGCTCGGACCGTTGGGCATGAAAACCCTTGATCCCGATGACTGGAACTATCGTGCCAACTATGACAACTCGAATGATTCGACTGATTGTACGGTGGCTCACGGTGCCAACTATCATCAGGGTCCCGAGTGGGTGTGGCCGATTGGTTACTATTTGCGTGCACGTTTGATTTTTGCCAAAAAGTGTGGCCACTTGAACGAAACCATTGCGGAGACATGGTAAGTGACCGTTGGTCATTAAGCAAGTCAACGAATGCAGTTAATGTACTTTTTTTTATAAATTGCAGGACAATTTTACGTGGTCACTTGAAAGAAATACAAACGTCGCATTGGCGTGGTTTGCCTGAATTGACGAATGCGAGCGGCACCTACTGTAGCGATTCGTGTCGAACGCAAGCTTGGAGCATTGCAACGATTATGGAGGTGAGGTTTTCTAAATAAAAAACATACGATAGTACCAAATCTATGACCTGTATAAAAGTTTTGTCGCTAACGACTGATATAACTATAATAAATCTTCATTAATATATTTAATTTAATTTTTTTTTGTCTTAAAGGTTCTACATGATCTACACGAAATCGGCGGTGATGTTTAAATAATCGTCAATTACCCAAAAAATTATACACCTAACACCTCAATGGTTCAACATGAAAGACGAAATACCTCTCTAAGCGTAAAAAGCGCCAATAAAATTCAAACAAAGCTTTTTAAAGCCTTTTAACAAAATCCATTTCATAATGTGAACAAAAAAGTTTATATAATATACATAAAAAAAAATTGTTACATACAAAGTTTCGCATGATATACTAGGTCAAACCTATTTAGTTTTAGAGCTTACTATTAATCTCCACAACTTGTTAATGTTATTTTTAATGTTTTTGTTTTTTTATTTATCTTTATAAACAAATTGGTTAAAACATCCGCATTATGCAATTTTTTTCTTTCTTTCTTTTACAAAATTAAAGTTACACAATTTTGATGCCACTAAAACTCTCGCATTTTCCTTACTACTCACAAAATTACGTCCTTACCGAACTATCCAAAAAATCGATTATCTATCCGAAACAAGGCAATGCTAGGAAAAGTAACTATCTCGAAACATTCGCATATCGGAGTTGCGCGGAGGATTTATACGAACGCGCGGCACATCTTCGCTGATGCTATCCAAGCTGAAACGCGAACTGGTCGTTCGGGTTAGCTTATCTTGCGGATGTTCGCTGGTGCGACTTTGGAACTCCTCCATCGGTTGCGGTTCGTAGTAGAATTCCGTGTGACGACGACGCGGATACAATTCCAAGTGTGTTGTGGGTCCGAAAGTGCTCTGAAAGAGTCGAATTATTTAATAAGTATATGTGTCGTCATTTAATTGCTACTCCAACTTACAGAGTTAACAGAGCTGAGCGAGGCAAAGGAATTTTGTACGGTTGGCAGCGAATTGTTACTAAAAAACTAACAATCATTGTTGTCCATTAGTTTAAATATTTGAGTTGAATATGCCCGAGCTACTTACTTTGCTAGGAAACATTTTTTGGCGTAAAATAGAAAGCGGTAAAATTAGAAATTAAAAATTTTGTATATGTTTTTTTTCGTTTAAAAATGAAATAAACTTTTTTTTGATAATTTAAAATTTTACTGACATATTTTGCTATGATTTAGGGATTCAAATTAAATAGCTTTGCAGTATTACCATGCTTATAATTTAAGTTGGGAAATATTCATTAAAAATGTGTGTTACATTTAATCTACACTTTCTTTTAAACAAATCAAACGTTTAAATTATTTTTACAAACTAAAATCTTTATTTCATATTTATTTTAAATCTAGGTTTTGGTAAGTTAAAATCAAAAACGATTTCATATGAACTTACTGGATAAATATTAAATACGTTAACACGTTTAAAGCTTGTGTTTAAATTTTATCAAAAAAAAAAAAACATAAGTATCTTACAAACGAACTTAATTTAAATGCAATAAATAAGAAACTAAACAATATTTCATTCATAAAGTATCGTTTACTCTAAATCTAAATTAAACTAAACTTTAATAGACTTCCAGTGAGTTTGGGTGTTTGTTTACAATCAGGCTTATCATTTTGGGCAAGAGATCGCTTTTGTATCTCTTTTTTTTTTCTTTTGTATGTATATCGGTAATTAAATTACTGACGCTCCTCCTCCTCATCGGTTTGCAATGATTTTAGTACGCGTCCAATACCTTGTATTTTAAAATCGGTATTTACACCAGTGGCAGCGCCATGCGCCAAGAGCGTTTCGATTTTAGGCTCGGCGAGACAATTTTCATGCGCATGCTGCACTGCTGCGTCATCAAGTGGCGCGTTACGTTTAACACGTTCCTCCACATTGCCCGAAGGGGAGTCATCCTCTAGTTTGCTGGGATTCAGTTGCAAAATATCGCGTCGTATCGCTTCAACGTTTTCTCGTTCGACGAGCAGATCTTTTGCTTTCTCTTTTTCTATTTCATTCACTTTTTGTTTATTTTCTACTTTTTCAAATTGCACATTATTAAGCGATAAATTCGCGTTTGTTTCTTGCTTCTTGATGATTTCGTTTGTCTCATTACGTAACTGCTCTACTGGTGCATCCTCATTCAGTTTGATTTGAGAGGCATTGATGAGCAACGCTAACGGCAGTGGCAGACGTTGATCCAGTTTAACGTTATCATTGTTGTGGGCCACCTTCTCTAAAAGTTCGCCCGTTTTATACGAGAGCGGTTCATAAACTTCCACTTTTTTTGCTTCGTTTGCTGTTCCAGCCGTCTCTGAGAGTATACTCATGAGTGAACCTTTATTTCTGCGTTGAGGTTCTTCGGGTTTCTCCGGCAGCTGCGGCTTCTGCTGTTGTTGCTGTTGTGCTGCAACTGCATCTTTTGCTGCCTCGACGGATGTTTCTTGCTGTTGTACTTTTCGCTCGATTTGTTCGACTTTATCGACAACTTCGCCCAATTTCTCAACGACTAAATTTTGTGTTTCTTTATTCTGTTTGGCCAACTCTTCTTTGAGTTCGTCCACTTTACGTTCTAGCAATTCTTTGGTCTTTTTTAATTCGTTTTGTGTTTCCTTGAGCTCGTTTTCTTTTGCCTTAACTTCTTTGTTTGATTCTTTCAATTCTTCGGCGGCGACTTCTTCGTCCTTTTTGATGGCATCCCTGTTGATATTTTGCTGTTGCGTTTCATTTATAACTAGGTCGTTATTTTGTGGTTGCACAGCAGATATAACTTTAGCAGGGAGTGATTCGAGGGGAGAGGCTTCTTTGTCCTTATCTTTATCAGCAGATTTATTTAGCTCAAGTGGCACAATATCCAGCAAATCTGGTTTGGGTGAGATTACATGATATTTATTCGCGGACTGTGCTGCTGTATCATCCAGTAGTGACTTCTCGGGATTTACTTTAACTATCTGCAGCTCTTCATGGTTATCATCTACTGGCAGCGGTGGTGGTGGTGATGATGATGAAGATGCCGCAGCAGCAGCTGGCAAATTCTTTGCTTTATCAAAATTAACTTCGTTAGGTAATTTATTTGAAATAACCTTGTTTAAAATTCCATCCTGTCCATTTGTTTCTTTATTCATTTTTATTTCATTGTCCATCACTTTCTCTAACAAGTCCAGCTTCTCTTGCGCTAATTGTATTGGCAGCTCTGATGGACGCATCAATTTCTCTTCTACGTTTAGTTTTTCCAAGTGTGCACCTGAAACTTTTAAATCGATTGCATTCAGATTGGCATAGGTGCCCAGGATCATTAAACAAAATCCGCCTATAAGTATAAACTGCGCCAGCATACGCTCGGTGGAGTCTTTTTTGATAATCGTACGAAAGCAAGATGCCGGGAACATGATGCAAATCGCCACACCAATTGTTGAGCCGACCAAACCGATAATCAGCTCTACCGACGGTATCATCAATGCAATACACAATGCGAATGTGACTATAAAGACGGTAATGGCTTTGAAACGCGTTTCGGGTATGTAACCAGTGGCATCAGTGTGACCCTGAGAAGGATCAAAAATATTTAAATTCAATTTTTTGTATATAACTTGGATTTATTGAAATTGATAGTAATTTGCTTTTTTTAATTTAATTCAAAACAGAAGCTATAATAAATTGTTCTTACCCGACGGTATAGCAGCGAATATATGCTCGCTCTGCAAGGAAATATAACCAATGGAAAACTAAACGCCACCGACAGAATAAAACCAATTTTAATGACATCGCTGCCAAAAGAGGGCGAAAAGTTCATTAAAATATTGCCTAGAAAATAAATGTAAAGTATTTTAATTATGAAAAGTACTTTAATAGCTTTCTAATGTTATTAATATACCTGCAAATGTTTGCGTACAGAAAGCAACATAACCAAAGAAGCCTACAGCAATGTAAACAAAGGTGCATATCCAAGTGGCATTTCGTACGATGCCATTCAACTTTTCCAAACTTTGATTATTGACACCAGCAAAGACCTCAAAGAGTTGCCTAAAAATATATAAACAAAGCAAAGCATCTTTGAATTAAAAACTTTACATATAATAAAAAACAATTTTTCTAACATTTGACACGATAACGCCATGCTGAATATGGGCAGACACTGCAGTACACCTGCTGGCTCCCAGTACAGAACCTTATCTGTCCAATCGTTATCGACAATATGCTCGCCCGATTCGAGCACAATTTTAATGACCAGACAAACGTAAAAGCCAATCGAAGCGGTGCAAACTGTCGACAAACTATCAACGTTTTTCAGCATTCCAAGTGGCAAAATACAAATCAGCGTAACTGCAATCATGATAAGCGTGCGCAGATGAACATGACCATTTTCGAGCGCAAACATTTTTGTGACAATTTGTGGTCCCAAATCGCCCACTACAACAAAATACGTAATGCATGTGCCGAGCAGATAGCCAATGATGCACAGCTCAACGATTAGTTTGCCACCGGAGCCAAAGGCATGAAAACCTGTAAAAGCAAATAAGAAGTCATGTAAAATAAGTTAATAACGTACAATAAGTTTCGAGCTATGATTTGGAACTTACCCAAGAATTCGAAACTTTTTCTTCTAGTCAGCAGAGACGATTTGATGAGGTAGTGGCAGCAGATGCGTGTCACCCAGTTGCTAACAATTATCAAAACAATGGAGAGTATAATGCCACACTGCAAGTAAATATGTATGTAAATAGAAGTTGCATATAAAAGAAATGGCGAAATTTCTGGGCAAATAATTTATTGTATTATTAGCAAATATTGTTATTGTTATTTTGAATTTATGAGTTCATTTGCGCTTAAGTTCAATTACCGCCCAGTTTTAAGGAGATAATAAAATTTTGCAAATCAATTAAATTTTACAATCATTAAAGCACACAAGCAAAAACAGCTTTTCATGTTATTCTGCTGAACAAATGTTTGAACAATTTTTATTGTTTTCTAAAGAAGCTGACTGCAATAAAATTCTTTAAGTTGACATTGAAAAATATGTTTTCTGTTTAATTGTTTTCTTTTATACATACTATATTAAGGTCTTTAAATGATATACGTATTCAGTTTAATGTGTACGATTTCTACTACTATTATTATTACTTTTAATATAAATGTTATTAACAAAATTATTTTTGGAATTAATATTTAATTTGCTTCGGAAAAAAGTATTCAAAATTAAAGATCTAGATACATGACGGAGATAGTAGAAAATCGTTTTTTTGATTAAGCTATTTTGTTATTTTCAAATTATTAGCTATAGTGGGTAGCTGACTTAAGCATGATTCTCAAATAGATAACTCCTCATTTAACGTAAATCGCACTTAAGGAAGAGATTTGAGCAGATTATAAATATATGTTTTTGTTAAACAAATTTAATAACACGGAAAATACGCACCTTTTGAAAACAAAACGGCATCGCCAAAATGCCCACGCCAATGATTGAGTTGGCCAATGTCATAACATGACCCGAATGCGAAAACATGTTGACTGCAGCTTGGAGGTTCGAAGCGCAATAAACACAAAGCCAAAAGCGACAACAAACAAAAAGACAAAAGCTATCGGCGGCTATTCAACGTCACTGGTTACTGGGTCAAACGTGTAAACGCGACGACAATGCAGACGCCACGATGCCGTTGCAAACGAAGAAGAATGACGAAAGCGAAACTAAGCAGCGAAACGAGATTGATTGTTTGTTTGCCGTAATTGGACGTAGGGAGGAGGACCGGTTCCAAGGCAACTTTCGATATTAAAGCAGATGGATACAAACGAAATGAGATGCGTTGGTGGGTAAATTGAAGTGGTGGTTACAAGTTCGCCGAGGGTACGACTGCGTCGCTTTATTTGTGGAAAACAAAAACTGAAATTTGAGATATGTATGTTAAATCAAAAAGAAATTCTTGACACGTTAACAAAAAATATTTATTACTCACCGGAACTGTGATAAGATAAACTGGTAAATTAGCTTTCTAAGTGCCTTCTTAGCTTATTGTTTATTTGCCTATTAGCACTTTTATAAAAGTGCTAATCAAAAGCTGCCGCACATTTTTAACAGCATCTTGTTAGAAAACATTTTAATTTGTTTGAAAATGGCAAATGTTTGTTATTTTAATTAAATAAACTGAACCAACCAAGCTTTTAAGAAAGCAGATGAGCAAAAATAAGTTCCGCTGTTTTTTGTTAATAATAAACAAAGCACATAACATCGCGCCTTATCGACTTATTTGGCATTTTATCAGGGGACTGTGACGTCACATTACCAACGGGTTTTTGTTATTTTGTATGCGTTATGAAATTGAGAATGTTCATGTCCAGCATTATATTATCAAAAATATATTTCCACCTGGTGAAAAATGTTCGCGTTTGCTATCGTTTTTGGTTGCGAACTTAGCTGTTTATATACGCATATGTTTGTCTTTAATTAATTGTGCGTTTTCTTGTTTGCATGTTTCATGATTTTAGTTTTTTTGCAATATTATGAAATAATAAACAAAGCTCGAGAACAGCTGATTTCAATTTATCTTTTATCTCTTTTCCTCACATTAGCAACAATCACCTTTCTCTTACACGATGTGTGCGAGATAGTTGCCAGAAAGTTTTTATTTTTAAACATTATATAATTTGTTCAGGAATTTAAAGTTCTGTGAGAATAACAAAAATATATATTTACATTTAAGAAGAATTATTCCGCAGACCTCCGGCTACATGTTAGTTCCTTCATAGTTTAGAAAATTATGGAAAAAAAATTAGGTGGACAATTATATCATATAAAGTGTTATGAAAGTTATTGAAATTTCTCATATCGCGATATTTTTTTACGAAAATTAATGTTATTTACAACAAACGCAAATGTGGGATCATTTTTGGACTTAATGGGTAATTGTTGCAAAAAAATCGTTTTTTATGAGATAATATAGACACTGTCATATTACAGCTGATTGAATTATCTCTAATATATAATATATATTCTCACGGTTATATAAAGATTCCCTAGTTATTGTTTGTTTCTGATTCTCTGATTAAATTAATTATATTTAAAATTTTTTTTTGATATATTTAGAAAACGAACAAACTATATTTTTTCATTTGGTAAAATTTCTTTTTAAAAATGTTGTTCCGAATGTTTGTAGTTTTTGTTCGTACAGTACAAATTGAGTTTTCTCACTGCAGCCAACACTCAGATATTGAATCGGTAATTTGTTATCGCCAAGTTGGCAGCACTGTTGAATTTCGTGTTTCTTTCCGTTCTGTACATTAGAAACAACAAGATGGCTGAGGTAATTTTTCCGCGAAAAATCATTGAAAATATAAAACATCTTTGAAGAAAATTGAAAAAATGTAGTGAAAATGTGTGTGAAAAACTTTGGCGCATGATGTGAAGTGAAAATTTTAAGAATTTTGTGCCTAAGACTGCAGAAAATATTCACATAGAATATGATATTTAAATTCTTTAAACTAAATTTGTTTTTATTTTAATTAAAAATGCAGGTCGACGATACTCTTAAGAAGAAGCGTACCTTCAAGAAGTTCACCTACCGTGGTGTTGACTTGGACCAGCTTTTGGACATGCCAAAGTAAGTGGATATTTCGACTGAAGCAAGAAATGAAACCAAAACTAACCTAACTTATTTCCGTTGTTGTTTTTCAATTGCAGCAACCAACTGGTTGAGCTGATGCACAGCCGCGCACGCAGGCGTTTCTCGCGTGGTCTTAAGCGCAAGCCAATGGCTCTGATCAATAAGTTGCGCAAGGCCAAGAAGGAGGCACCACCAAATGAGAAGCCCGAAATTGTCAAGACTCACTTGAGGAACATGATCATCGTACCCGAGATGACCGGCTCCATCATTGGTGTCTACAACGGCAAGGACTTCGGCCAGGTACGTTCATTAAAAAAATATTCTACATTGAATTTGTTAACTTATCTCGGTATTTTCCTTTTTTAGGTTGAAATCAAACCCGAAATGATCGGACATTACTTGGGCGAATTCGCTCTGTCATACAAACCTGTTAAGCACGGTCGTCCCGGTATTGGTGCTACCCACAGCTCCAGGTTTATTCCTCTTAAGTAAGCCACTCTTCGCGCCGCATCGCACTTCGACGTTACCATCTACAGTTCGCGCAGTTGCCGTATGCAGTCATCGAGTGCATATGGCTTCTTGTGTTGTGTTGCTCGTATCGTTTCTTCGATATTTGTTTGAAATAAAAGAGAAACTTAATTTTTTTAAGATTTGAAAAATCAAACTGCACCTTTTCTGGCTGTTTTTATTTATAACTTTACCTAAACGCGCGGTAATTGAAGCAAACTAAACCATGAACGAAGTCAAACATAGTTTTCAAGGGCTTATCATTTGATTGTGATGTTTATTTGTTATTGAATTTTGAGTTGAATCATTTAAGTGCAATATAAGAGCGTCCAAGTTTTTTTAAATTGTTGAAGTTATAACTATTTGTGTTCTAATTTTATTAATTTTTATGATTTAAGCACTTGTGAGTCGTAATGTTCAGTACGATAAATTATTTTCAATCATTTCCGCGAAGTCTAGGGTCGGAATTTTCATTTGAAAGCAACTCTTGCTGCAGGTACATTTTGGGTAGTTTTTTTTCTTTTGTTTGGCAATATTTATACAAAATGCTCAGGTAAACCTTTCTAGATTCTTGAAGTGTACTGTAAAATTGGCTTGAGCGCTTGTGGATAAGGTTTTGAGAAAAAAGTGTATTCAAATTAACGTGAAATGAGAGTGCTCAGATAGAAATGTTGATTGTTGTAGGCATTCCTAAGAATTTAATCATTTAATTTTGTTTTTATATGACAGCATTTAATACCAAGCGATTTTATTTGCATACGGATTCTTCAATATCCATGCATTTGGGTTACCTAATTATTTTTATTGGGTCGAAAATAATTCCTACAAGTTTAAAAATCTTCGGTGTTATATTTCAGAGCCATACACGTACAACAACAAAAACAAAACACATTACGTTAGGTGATAATATCTTTAAAAGCTAAGTGAATGCCGATGCTATTTTATATATAGATTAAAGAAAAAAACAAATTAATAGGAAATTTTATAATAATTTATTATAAACTCACAATATTTAAAAGTATTAAAATTATTACAATCAAAAACCATCATCCGAAGGTTCGGTGTGATCTGGTTAGTAAAATAGAATTCATGTGATAGCTCAGTACTTGGATCGCGGCAACTCATCTTCGCTTTTTGGCGTTGCTGTTTGTGATAGCGACACGATCGTAGGCGGTGTCTTTCATGCTGTTCGAGAGGGCGCCAGCGTACAAGCGCTGCTGTTGTTGCTGCTGCTGGGAGCTCTGAGTGCGTACGCTGCTTGGTGCGGCCGATTGCATTTTTGGCTGTTGTAGCTGCTGCTGCTGCTGTTGCTGACGATCAAAGTTGTTTTGCTTGCCATTCGAGGGATAAAGTTCCGGTAGTTTGCCAGTGCTGCCACCGATCAATGCATTTCGACCAGAACTCTCGGCGATATCGGTTGAACCATAAGCGCTATCCTTGACTTGAGAATCATTTTGGGAGCGATTAAAATAGTGCGATGTCAATGGTTGCTGCTGCGGCTGTTGTTGTTGCACGTAAGCGTTTGTTGGCAATGTTGAGATTTGCGCAAGCGATTGGAAGTTGTTAGCAAGCTCGGAAAAAGTTACTGTTTTATTGTTACTATTGTTACTAGGATTACCATTGGCATGCAGCGCACTTGCGGTGTTGTTAGGTCGGCCCACTGTTGCGCCCGAAAAAAATGCGCTACCGTTTGGTGCGATTCCACTGCCATTTTGCGCGGGACCAAGATTTTGTGCATAAGTTGACGAATTGTCAATTGCCGGCGTGCTGGCATACATCGCGGTTTTAACGGAATCAGACTTGGAACGACGCTGTAATATACTCTTCTGGGAAGGCGCTGCTCGTGATGTACCCACGCCGATGGAGTTTTTCGGGACGCCGCCACCGATCTCCGTTTGATTAAAGTTTGGATATAGGAAAGCGGGCGTCATGTCTTCAGCTAGTGTTAGTAAATTGCCGCTGCTAAGCGATTGATTTAGATAGCCCGCATCAAAGCTGCTATTTAGCTCACCTAATCGATTCAGTTCCATGTCAGATGTAAACATGTGCAAATTACTTCCGAGTAAGTCCTGTCGTGAGCCGAGCGTCAGCAGGCTGCCGCACAGGCTGTCGCCGTTGTTAAGCGTTGACATGTTGCTGGCGATCGAGGGACTGACGGATTTCTGATGAGGTCCAAGAGTGGCGCCCATTTCGCTGGGCCCCTGTTGTAGTGCGCCCGTGCGTGGATCAAAGTGTTTCTGTGTCGCATCTTTGAGTGTGCTTTTGATGTCCTTGGCCTTGTCGGCGGTGGCACGTATCGACGAAATGTGTCCCGCAACGGGTTCGCGTGAAACCGAAGAGGATGGCGAAGTTGAGTTGTTCTCTTCGTTCTCCTCCTGCAAAGAAAGATAAAATACTGATAAATATTTGGTTCCACAGCAATCATTTACTTTAAGGGATTTCAATTTCATAAGGGCTTACCTCATCCTCTTCCGTTATCACCGACGACTCAATCCAATCCTTAATACGATTCTTCTTCGTCTGCCGATCGACATTTGTCTCGATCCCGCAATCCGCCAATGTGTACAACAGTCGATGCTTTTCATCGGGACTGCTGTGGAAGGAATACATCGATGGACATAGCTCATCGGTCTCGTATTCGGCCATTTCCTTTTCGGCGGTCTTGGCCAACCAACGATCATCGAGGAATTTCGTCAAATCCGCAAGACTCTTCGGACGACGATCGGCGCGCGGTTCCAGAAAACGTCGGAACATGCGTTGCGCACGCGATGTCAACAGTTTGTAAAGTTTCGGTGTACGTCGAATGGGCAACATCATGGCACCGTGCCAAGCGAGATAACGCACATAGCGCGGATCGTCGGAGGCAGCCTTCTGCCAGGGCAGACAACCGGTCAGACAAACAAAAATGACAATGGCGAATTGCCAGACATCGTGACTGGGATCCGCTCTGGAAATATAAAAACAAAAGTTTTTGAAATGTTCTTCTCAATCACTTGGAAAGAGTAACCCACTTGTAGGTGCCTTCGGGTTTGATATCTAATACTTCGGGCGGACTGTATGGCAACCATTCATTGCGACGCTCAACAACTGTGCCCGCCTGATAGGACTCGCCAAAATCGCAGAGTTTTACGCGCGAGAAGTCGGAACGATAGATGAGCACATTATCCAACTTGACGTCGCGATGCACAATGTCTCTGTGAATACCCAAATATATTAATCCTTGAATGGTTAGTGACTTTCGAAAGGTGCGACTAGGCACGATAAACCTACTTTGAATGCATATAATCTAGAGCAGAGGCGATTTGCTTGGCCACACGCTTGCTGTAGACCTCACCGACTCCCGTGTCTGTGACATTTGATGTTAGGTCACCTGTAATAATTTATAAAGTTTCATGAATTAAGCTTTTGAAGGTCATATTAATATTAGTCACTATTATTTTTTTGTTCTTTTTTATATTAGACCCAGTTCTGAAATCCTACTCGGATCGAAATTATAACATTTCCCATTGCTGGTGTTCCGTATTCCGAACAGCCGGAAATTTGTTCGTTTCCGATCCGAGTCGGATTTGAGAAGAGGATTGATCATCTAGAACAAGAATCTTGCTGAAACATTAAGCTCGATAAATTAGGTTTAAAAGGATTGATATCTAGCAAAGGATTGCCATATAGATATATCTTATCCAGAAGTATTTTTACATTCATATTAAGTTAATCTTATAAAATATCGAAGCCATCTTTATCTCACCCATCGGTGCATATTCCTGTGTGAATACATAAAAACCGGCTGTCTCAAATGCCACATCGTATGTCGTCACGATATTCCGGTGTATGCCCAGATGCAGTCCATAGTGGAATTCACGATAAAAGTCACGCAGTGACACATACGGCTTGGGAACCGCCTTCAGTACCATTTCCGTTTGCGAGGCGCGATGTTCGACCAGCAAGATTTTGCCAAACCATCCTTCGCCGACAATTTGTAATATATCGAATTCATCGATTAATTGTATCTAAATGCGAAATTAAATAGACGAAAAAGCATAAATATTGTTCTAGTTGGAAGTTTTTATTGGTTCACTTGAAAACAGTTAATCTATTCTAATTATGTACATACATACATATGTATTTCACTAAAAATTCTCAAATCTTGTTCTATAGCCCAAAAAGCGATTAAAAAAAAAATGAGCGCATTTCGTTTGGTTTCGTTTTTTTTAATACCACATGCCGCGAGCATGAAAAGAATTTTATATGTGTTCTGGCCAACTGCCAGAATTGGTGTCAAAACATTTTCAATATTATTGCTGGTGAGGATTGTATTTTTTTTATTAAACATTTGTGAGAATCACAGTTTTTTTCTTCTTCTTCTTATTATTATCTTAACAATACAAGCGGTGTGGCAAATAACGAACAATTTCAAAATACGCGAAATTATTGCGTTGAGATTTGGAATATTGATTTTAATCGGAGGAGAGCGTTTAAATAATTTTGGGTAAGGTTATAAACCACCTGTGATAGTTTTATAAATTTCCATGGAAAAACATTTGACATTGTGATGGAATTGGAGCGACTCTAACGTACACTTAAGAGAAATGTCTTACATATATGTATATGAAAACCTTATATCGGTTTATTTTGAATTGTTAACTACTTATTTAGTCATTTACTAGGAAGCCATCCAGAAAATTCTTCATAAGTAGAGACAATTGAAATCATTGTTGAAATGGCTTGAGCTCATTTTGGTCGAAGATAGTCGATAGACAAAATTGAACCTTAACCCTGAGACTTCTTTTTCAGGTACCTGCAGTAATGACAGCGCTCTCATGCTAAGGTAGGAATACTTATTTGCTAAGGCAACAAAAACCACAAAAGAATATGAAAAATTGAATTTCTGAGTTTACATTTTTACGATTTTGGATAGTTAAGAGAGAGAGAGAGTTGTTATTGCTCATCCTTTTTGACATTGTAACCAAGCTGTCAAATAATGCATGTACCTCGAATTATTTAGCCATTATCAAAACTACAAGTAAACTGTTTGACCTACTTGTGTGAGAGGCAATGAGCAGACAATTGCATATTCATTAGTAACTCCCGATGAGTAAGCTTTTTTTTTGCGAAAAAATCTTCTATACTATAGCAGCACCGGAAATTAAAAAAAATTATATATAGATGTTTCTCATATGCCGGTATGTTGTTGCTGCACTTTTATACATACATAGAGCAAATCATTTAAAGTGAAATGGAATTTTAATTTTCATAAATCCTAATAAACAAAAAACTTTATAAGAACCTCATTAGTTTGGATAATAGAAACAGCTGATTTACGATGTATATATATTTGTAAGGTCAACGAGATATACGAGTTACTCTTATTACTAGGTATCTAAGGAATATCTTCATTTATTTATATTACTTGTAAATTATCTTCTAACCTGAGGAAGTTATAACCTTTTAAAGATGTCCTATTGACAATTTCTTTAACGACAGTTCAAAATTACCTTCTCCAATTCGAATTCTCGAATTTTGTGTATATTCCCTCGCGGTTTCTTCGACATTTTGGTGTCAGCTGAATGCGTTCATGCGTGCAGCGTGTCGCTTCAATCTAATTTACAGCGCATCCAAAGGAATCACATCCACCAAGTGAAGTGTTCGATTCGAATAAAAAATGTGTTTTGAAAAAACTCTTTCAAGGTTTTGTTTATGTATTTAGTTGTATTGTATTGTATTGTTTTATTGCACATACGAGTCACCGAATTATACTATATGTATATATGTATGTATATATGTATAATGTGCATGTGTAGTGCGTTGTAATCGTATTTAAAACATTTAAATAATTTAATTAAATACTATAATGTGTATCTGTAAGTTTGTTTGTAGTCTACAAATTCAGTTTGAACATTCTTTAAATTTCTTGTTTTTGCTTAATCTTTCTTTATATTCGTTTTTTTTTTTTCTTTTACAGGGTATCACAAATTCAGTCGCGTAGAATTCTCATCGCAGTTGTCGGTTTGTTTGCTTTGCTACACATTATTGGCACGCATCATTTTCGAACAATTCGCTTTAATAAAAAGTTGTGTTCTTGTTCTTGTTGTTTTTTTTTCTGTTGTTTTTTGATTTCGAAATTCGTTGTTAATAAATTACATCGCATGTAGAAAATGCCGGATTCACATTGCAGCACAAAAACAACAACAACGACAACAACAACATTAAAAAATCGCCTATTTTTAACCTGGGTTGGCTGCGGCGGCGTCTTCTACTCTTGGCTGTATACGTTCTTCTTCTTCTTCTTATTGTTTTCACATGCACTTCGCACCGATTTACATTAAATATTATTTACTTCTGTACACTCCGCGAAAAACTTTTTTCACTTTATTTAAGTTTCTTTTAAAACAACACAAATTTACTTGCAACAACAATTTCAATCGTCAATGTATTTTTTACACTACATTATGTTGTTGCAAGATATTCAGAGAGTGGAATTTAAAGAGTTTTGTTGTTCTATTGTAATTGAGAATTTTTGTATTGACAAATTTTGAAGTTTTATCTTGAAGAAAAAATTGATACAAAATTAGTTTAAAATATTGTTTAAATGATTTTCAAATACAACACTTCGTTACATTCCTCTTCAATTTCTTCTCACTGTGTATGCACATTTTTTTCATTTATAAATTTCACATTTCAGCCACAAACAACATTTTTTCACAGTGTATGCTGTGTTTTTTATAAGTCCTGAAACGTTTTCGAGTTTGATTAATTTCACAACATTTTGTTCTTGGAAAATGCAATAAATTGCTCGCAATTAAATTGGAAATATTGTTCTTTGTTAATTGATGCGGAGCAAGAAGGAAGCATTTCTTTTTATTTTTGTATCGGCTTAAGCCTTAAATGCGTAATTAAAAATAAATTAAATTAAATTAAATTAAATCGCTGTGATGTATGTATATGTGTATGAGTGAACAGGGTGTTTTACTTCTTGTTGCTTTTAATAGTCGACACAATTGAAAAATTTTGAAAACAGTGACTCACGATTAAAAAGAAAAGCGTGCCATAAAACAGAATATTTCCTTCCTCAAATATTGACAGAGCAATGATTAACTTAACGAACGTTTAATCAGAATTGTATAGTAACAAAAAGATCAATCGAATTGACCACTACAGTAATAAAATTTGGAATTAGACATATATTAAATACCCAAAGAGGAATATTACAATCCTGAACTGAAAAAAATATATTTCGAAATTATAGCTGAGGGCAGGCTGATGTGAAACTAAAGAACTCAATCTACAGGACCATTATTATTATTATTATTATTATTATTATTATGTTTGGGGAAATACACTGCGTCCTGTAGAACTATTGTACCCCCTTCAAGATAGTAGTGTTCTTACAGGCCCTAAAATTCTAAAAGATTTATAGTATTTCTGTAAGTCCTTTTACTGAAATAAATTTTAGTATAGAGCCTATCTCAAGTAGATTCAGCATATCGTTAGGTACCTGGTGATGTTCCAAGTGCCTTTTCCCATTATTCTATACTCATTATAAAGTCAGAATAAGACTATAGAATGACAGAAAAGAGACATTTGGGTGAGAAGAGCAGAAGTTTATAGTCCCCAAACCTTCAAATCGAAAGCCTTAAATCCAATCGATTTAGTCATATCTTTCAGTTCGTAAGCTTATAGATAAATTAATATTAGTACCGCAAATCCAAGAGATATTTATGACTTTAGAACATCTTATAATTCCTGTGCTCGTTTAAAACAATTTTGTACTCAATTTTTCAATTGTTCAGTTTTTGCTTCAAAGTTATTAATTGTGTTATGATGACGTACGTATATAGTCGAATTCTTTCAGAACACTTTTTTATAAGAATCTCTGATCTTATTGGCTTTAGAGCTATTTTCCTAAACCAAAAAAATGTTTGTACATATTAATGTTACATACATATATCGGAGTACCTTTCTCCTTTGGCAGTAAAATCCTTCATCAAACTCCTTTACCATTCTAAAATTATCTCGGTTCTGAACCGAATCGCATCCTTTTATACTTTATGAGTTTTCTATTACCTTATATGCAGTATTAAGTAAGTTTTCTTTTTTTGTGAATCTTTTACATATTGTTTATGTATCGAAACATTGTTCTTAAGTGCTTTGGAACAATAATGGCCAATAATATGAACCATTTTCGAGACTGCACTTTTTTCGCGTGCCGAACATTTCAATTTTAAACAACTGGATGATTAGTCTCAAACTACATATTTCGAAACATATAGAATAGTTAATCTCCTAAAATTTGCAATTTGTCCAAAATAGCTTCTCGAGTTTTACAACTGCTTATTCGGTTTGATAGTCAACAATCCCATTAATCCAGAAAAGAAACTTATAGCGGGCCTATGTATGTGCCAAAAAGAAGTTCTACCAACATGGAAATTCATAAGAATACTTCGAAAGCGATATTTATGAAATAAAACAAAAATAGAATTTTAAGCCGCAAGTTCGCCGAACTATTGCAAAACTACAATTTCGAAAGAGAAAAGTGAATGATCGATTTCCGCATACAAATTAACCCAATTTCGTGTGCATTCAATTTCACATCACATCAAAGGCGTGATTAATTGCGCTCTAGAGGATTACTAATATTTTCGGAATTTCGAATTTCGAATTTCGAAAACTGTGCATGATTGACAAGAAAGAGCAAATATACAGAAACCGACAAAGAAAAAATGGCGTCGCATACAAAAACAAAAAAAAAAAAAGCTGATATATGAAAATGTTTTTCAAACTATTAGCAAAGCAAAATAGAGAAAGTGCTCAAACAAGCGTTCTTTAAACGAGCGGATCGTGTCTTAAATGAGGTTATAAATAGGGGAGACCATGCCCCATGACTATTTAATATGTTAGCTGCATATATGCATATGTATACATATGTTTATATGCATACACAAATGCACTTAAATGCTTGAGCAAAATTAATTTTGGTTATTGTTTTATTTTTATGCATTTAAGATATTTCTGTTCTTTTTGTTGTTGTTGTTATTGTTAATTGATATTTTCTCTGAATTGCAATTTTCATGTTAACAATTTCATTGAGCAGCCAGCGTGCCTGTCTGCCTGCCGCCTACTTTGACACTTTGACCACTGTGCCTGGTCTATAGCTTTGCATTGGGGCCGCTGCCGCCGCCGCGCATAAAAATCACCCTGCACTCGCGCCGCTTCATCACTCACTTCGCTCGCCGAAACATATAAAAAAAAAATTCGTTGCTTTCGTGTTTGTTTGTTTGTTGTTGGCTTATATAAAAAAAAAATTATGAACGCTTTGAAGCACTTTTTCGTAAATTATTTTCGCATAAAAAATACAATTCTGCACTTTGCACAATTTTCCCGCATCACTTTTCCGTGCATATGGAAAATTTACAAAAACTCTTTTTTTTTTGTTTTTTTTTCAATTACGATCAAAACTTTTGCAAGAAGTTTTCTTTTCTCGGCTATTTATAAAGTGCAAACGTTTGCGTTGCGCTGTTCAGACCGATTTTTTGTTCTTTCATTCCGATCCCGAGGAAAAACCATTGGCGACTGTTTCGCTCGCAAAAAACGCGCACTGAGATGGCCCGAGCAAGAATATTGAGGTTCTATTTTTGAAATTTACTGTTTATACAGTCGATGCGGAATTTAAAAGACGGGCGAATTATTTGAGAACTCTTATAAGATATTAATAAAGATTTCAGAGACTGGAATATCAAATTTAACTTTTTTTTCTTTACTTTTTATATATTTTGAATAATGTTTCCTTTGACATTTATTGTTGTAGCAGTTATTAAATAATTTACTTGCCAAGTTTATTCTTGCGTAAAAAAAAGGTCCTTGAGACTGGACAAATTTAAATATTTTTCAGTAGTTTTTCGGAATTTGTGTATAGATCCCTAAAAACAATTCATAGTATATAGTAGATATAGTAGATAACGATAAATTCCTTATTTCCTTATCAGGAGATCAACTATCGTATTCACTTATAAATATTAAGTTCAAAACTCTACATTCAGTTTTTCGTATTGTTAAAATTCAAAATATTTAGGAGGGTATAAAAATGGGAGTTAACATTTTTTTACATATAATTTTTTACACTTTTTGATACGCCCATGAAGTCGGTTCCACATTGTATTAGGTGTACTAATAAGTTTCCGCCGTTTTTTGTTAATAAAATAATATTTAAACGATTTTAAACGATGTGAGACTGCTTGCTGAGTGACTTCTAAACTAAGTGCAAGTTCCTTTTGTGTTTGAGACGAATCTTCACCCAATAATTTCTCTAAATCTGCATCCTCGTAAATTTTCGGCCTTCCACTGGATCTTTGTCTTTTATGTCAAAATCACCTTTTTTAAATTTTTGAAACCACTCACGACATGTTCTCTCACTCAAAGCATCCTCATTATATGCTTCTACGAGCAATCGATGCGACTCAGCAGCAGATTTTTTTAAATTAAAAAAATAAATTAAAAGTTCCCGCATATGACACTTAGTTGGCTCAAATTGAGACATTTTTAGATGAAGAAAAATATATGATGCTAATGCGAACTTAATAACATGATAAGGTTATGTTGTTCTGGAATAAACAAACTAATTTTCAAGTAGGTTACCATCTGTGAATTCCAACGTAAACCTCGTGCCACGCCATCTTTCTCAAAACGGCGGAAACTTATAAAATAATAAAAATATCATGTATTATCAAGTTCTAGATTAAACAAAACAACATTTCTTGGCAATATTTTCGTCTGTTGACTTCAGTGTTAAATGTCTGACTCGGGAACCCTTGTGGACCAATACCGAACTCCAAGGATTCCACGGTAGCGAAACATTTTCTGTCAAATTTCAAATATATTTAAATGAATTAAAGTTCTCAAAATCATATGAAATTCAATTAACTTAAATCAATTCGTGAATTGAAATCAAAGGACTTTATTCGAACCTAACTCTGTATTAAATGCCATTCAAAATTTAAGTTTAATTTTATAAAATTTGCGAGGTTGGTGAATCTTATCAAAATCGTGATATCGTTGGTAAAATGTTTAAACATTAACCGATTTATGGTCGAAATACTTCGGTTTTGAATTTCGATTTTTTCAGCGTCTTTTAATTTGGCAAGCGACTGTCGGTATGCTTGACCTAAGCAAAAGGAGCAAGACTTTAAGAAAAAAATAAACATATATTTCAAAATGACTTTCTCTCGGAAAATTCACGAACAACGTTCGTTAACGATTACAACAAAAAAAAAAACAAAAACAAAATGAACTTATTAAAAAGAGCGCAAAAAAGAGCGAACAATTGAAAACGCAAAAACAAAAAAAGAAAATGCCGCCCGAAGCGCATTAAAGCCAATTTATAAAATATTTTTCTTTTAAATGTTGTTGTTTTGCTTTGTGGAAAATTGAAAATTGGTCATTTTCAGGAAGCCAATTTTTCGATTGTTCATTCGTTCGTATAGCAACAATTTCGTAATTCTTTTCTTTTTTCGTTCGTTTTTTTTTGGTGTTTTGTTTGCTTTTTTTCGTTTTGTTTGAGCGTTTATTGAGCCAGCCAGACAGATTGCCAGACACATTTTGACACCGCACGGCACGGAACGGCGAACTTGTGTGTGTGTGTGTGTGTGCAGGCCGGCGCGAAAATGGGCGTGATGTGATGCGATGCTGTTGAGAGGCAAATACGTCTTGGACGGGCTAAGCGTTTTTTTTTTGACGGTTTTCGTAAATGTTGTTTGTGCAATTTTCATTTTTTTTTCTGATTTCATATTTTTGACAGATGGTTTTTCGGTTCGTAAAAGCACAAATTTCAGTTCGTGTTTTGGTATCTTAATTAAATTGATTATTCGAGATCGTTTAGTGGAAATGAAGACATCTTGAAAGGAAAAGTATATACATAAATAAAAATCGTTAATTGTTGTTTTAAATTTACAAATAAATACATTTTTATATTGAAATGTTTATATTAATTGATGTACAGTTTGTTGATTCAACAAAGTTTTCAATTGAATTTAACAAATTACAAATTTTCTAAAAGAGTCTCGAAAAGCTTTTATGTTATTTATCATTTGTGATAGACAATGGCACCACCACCTCACCGGAAATGTGCGTAATTTTCCAGCAGCACAATATTTTCATTTCCGCTTTGGGAAAGCGCAAAAAAGTTTTCAAATAATTTTCTGTTACAGGCAAAGAAAAAGCTCTCTTCTCTCGCTTTTTTCTGCTAGCGACAACTTCTTACAGCGCAGATATACACTCGTAATTGCATGCTTCCGGTGTGCTTATGCATGCGTGTGTATGTCTATGTGTGTGTATGTGTATGTGTGTGCTTGTGAGTGCAGCCAACACAAAGGTCGGCCACAAGAACGCGCATGCGCTGCTTGACACATTTCATCAAACAAAGTCTGCGAGGCAGCAAGAGTGTTGCATCCAACCAGCGACTGCCGCAACCACTTGTCGCAGTCGCCGCGTCGTTCGCCTATAAAAGCGGTTGTCGCCAACACGGTTACTTGCATTCGTTCAAATGTTACCGTTGGCGTTGGTGAAATCGTCGTCTCCTTTGCAAGTCGCCAACTAAAGTTGCAAATTGTTTTCATCAAAGAACAACAAAAAAAAAGAAAGAAAAGTATTTTAAGTGTTTTTTTAATGGCCGTTAAATTGTGTGTCAAACGCTTAACAAAAAATAATTCAAAAATTTAAATTTTAAAAAACTTCTTTTGGTGCTTTTAAAACATTTCCCCAGCTCGATGTGTTACTTTTCGAGATCTTTTGAGTATTTCGTATAAATCGCAAAATTTATACTGAATTTAAATTTTTTCGATTTCTTTCAAACTTTTAAACAATTTTCAACAAAAAAGTGGGTACAGTGCGGACAAGCGTCGCTTTGGACTAGGCAACAACCAGCGGAAGTGAAAATGTGTCAAGCATAGTTGCGCATAAATCTAACCTAATTGAAGTTCACGTTTTAAGGTAATTCTAACAAAAGGTCTTTGAATTGTTTCGAATTAAATTTTAAAACATAAACGATTTTAAAAGTGTTCAGATCATTCTTTAGATAATGTACAATTGTTTTCAAACTATTTTTTTTTGTAGATTATTTAAATTTGGTTAAATGTTAACTAATTTAAAGTTTATTAATTTTATTTTTGCACATTTTGAAAACGAATAATTAAAAGTAAACCAAATTTTGTAATGTATCTTAATCCGAAGTGAAATAATTCGAAACAACTGTTTCATGCATTTCATGGATTTTTTCGAAATTGAAATTTAATTGAACAAGTTTACTTCAAAATAGTTGTTTTAACCAAGGCCCAGTCCAGAAAATCTTTAAAAAATATTCGGGTTTCTACCTAAAAATAGGATTACCTTCATTACAACACGCAGATACATTCAAGAGATGCTTTGTCTATATACATATATAACACAAAAAAGTAATACAAATGTTAAATTATTATACATTTTTTATTTCCAGTTACTATGCATTGAATATGCATTAAATATGCATACAATTTGCATTCAAGAAATTTCTCGTTTTTATTAACTTTGTATCTCGAAGTACGAGTATTTAGGTGCTGAGTTAAAAAAATGTTCCCGTCGGCAGTTGCGGTTACTCGTATACGAGTATGTTGAGTTTCAACAATTAACCTATTCCTATAGAATATAAATATATTTATTTATACTAACAATTATTTGAATAAAGCATTGTCGCAACAACAACCTAATAATTAAATATAGTATATATGAGGGTGGTCCGATAAGTACTTAGCCTACAAAAGAAAACCGAAAAGTTTGGAAAAGTGGTTATACACTTGACCCAGCGATGCTCCAACTTCTTTAACACGTCTGAAAAATACGTTAATTCGAGATCTGCAAAGTAGGCCTTAATCGGGCGTTGAGGCTAAGAACTTTTCGGACCACCCTCGATATTTGGGGAATCGTAACTGACTTTATCATAAATTTTAGTTAAAATATTCTTTTCCTTATCAAAATATCTTGAAAAGTTCAGTACCTTAAACACTTTTTTAAATGACAAAAAAGAAGACTTATACAAACATTTTCGAATCATGGCATTTTGAAGATATTTGTATACTCAAAATGAGTTTATAAAGTGGAAGTTCGTTTGCCACGCCTTAATAACGTCGTATTAAATCTAAGTTTAATATATGAAAAATTCTTTTTAAAGTCAAAAAGTTTAAAAAAAGGATAATAATAATAATTTTAAAGTTACTTTTGTAAACACCTCGTAAAACAATTTTTCAATTAAGATGGAACACTTTTAGAACCCTTGCGAGTATGTACAGTTTTACGAAAATATATGTATAAGTTGTAAAAAGTGATTTCAATATATTGTAAAAGTAAGCTTGGTTTAATATTGGTGAGGATATTCTAAAAAGCTGAACTCTTTGAATATCGTCTTTGGCTCCTATTAAAACTCATTTACCCTACAAATTTATGAGTCATAAATTAGCTAAATTTATTATCCATATGAACAAACAAATTTACGAGGTGTTTATAATTTTATCAGACAAATTTTAGCTTCCAAACTTCGTATTGTAATATTGCCATCATTGCCGTCGCTAACAAAGAAGTCGTTGACGACTATTTCATCGAAAAGTTCAATTCTCTTTCTCTTTTAACTAATTTTTGGCATCGTGATTTTCATTTCAGTTAGACTTTTTATTTGGTTTCATTTTTTTAAAAGTAATTTTAATGTAATTGATTTAATCCATTTAATAATTCTAAACGCAAATTCTTCTCAAAGTGAATTCGTCTTACAAAACATACGAAAATTCAAATTAACCTTTAAATTTATTTATAACAATAATTATAGTTTAAATTATGTGAAAATACAAGTTCAAAATTTTAACCACTGCCACCTACGAAATAACTACAACAAAATGTACGTTCCGAGAAAGACAAAATGTAACCCAACTCACAGATTCAGTTGATATGAATTAAAATGTTAAACCATCAAGTTTTCTTATCAAATTTATTTAAATTTATTCATGCTGAATTTTTGTTGTTTTTTAATAGTTTCAATTAATAACAATAAACTTAAAAATCCGCCGGGGAGTCAACTTCTTTATATGAACTTGTTGTACAAGCGATGCTCACCGCTCAAGAGTTGAAGCTTAAAAGTTTTGTTGTTGTTGTTGTTGTTATATATTACATATACATGTATAGCGACCATAACTGCCAGATCGTATGGAATTCATTTTGAAAAGAAGATTTTTAGTTAGTCAATATCAGCTTTTACTCTGACTTAATGGTTATAAGATTTGTTTAATGGCTAACAAAATTAAACTTTGATAACTGGAATGAAATGGTAGACAGTTAACCGGTTCCAATATGGGATTGAATCGGTAGTGATGATTGTATTCAAAAAAATATTCCCATCAATTTATCAATTAATTTAAAAAACGATCTTTAGTTAGATTTTGTCGAAATTGCTTGAAAACAATTTTTTGCGATACATTTCGGCAACTGTAGCCGACGGATCTGGCAACAATTCGAGTTGTTGCTTTTTCTCTAACAGTTGTTGTTGTTGTTTTTTTTAATTATGCACAGCGCAGTGGAGCAGCGGGCGGCCAGGCTTATTCGTAAATCTGACTACAGCCGCCTCGCTAACCTTTCGGACGCTGCTGATTTCGTAAATCAGTTGAGTTTTGATTGGAGAACGACGCGGTGGATGCATTCAGCGAGTAGTTCGCTTGTGGACATTTCTATCGCATGCGAGTTTTAAGTTTTTCAAAACGCGGCGGATTTTTTTATTATTATTTCTTTGCTTTTCGTTTTCCGTTTGTTTTTCAAATAAATAACGTCTGTTCGCCATGTTGGCTAAACGCGTCCGAGCGATTTAATCGAGCGGAAATTATTGAAAATGCATTAAAGCCCATTCCGCTTCCGCCCCAATCTCTCTCCCTCGACCGTGGTGCGCTGCTAAAGTGGCTTTTGTGATTGATAAATTCATTTCGTGTGGTTTATTGATAAATTTTCACATTTCATTCTCGTTTTTGTTTTTTCTCCTTTCGATAAATATCGTATAAACTTGTTGGGTCAGTGTCAATGGCTTGTAAATAATTATTGAACATTTTTAAATTTTAACGAAATGAATTAAGTTCAAAAAAAGTTGAATTCCAATAAGTAACTTAAAATTTTAAACATTTGAAAAATGTCGACTAAGACGCAATCTGGTTATTCCAGTGTGGAAACGAACGAAGGTAATATGTGTGATAAAAAAGGGCTTCAAAATTTATCACAACTACTTATGTTAAATTTTTTTAAGCGATGATATAAACCAAGAATTACAACAAATATTTAATTGATATTTTGGTTAATTTTTCTATTCTTTATGGCTTTGTAAGATTTCTTTATAAATAACCAAGTTAACTCATAATTCGATTAAATTGATTTGGTTCTCTAAAAAATACACGTTTAAAATATTTCGGTTTTTTGAATCTTCTGTTTTGTGGTTTTATATTATTGTAAGAATTTTGTTATCTCATCCTAAACTATTTGAAATTTTATGACTGATACCACAATTTACTAAATATTTAAGATTTTGTTGTAGTAGGATACAAATTAAGATATGAATAGACAAATAAATTGTTACTATTATAGCAAAGAAATGTATGCCACCTTCGTAAAAATACGATGGTTAAGAATATTACAACTCTTATAAGATACTCTGTGAATATCTCCCATGCCTACCGGAACAGATAAGTGCAATTTTTTTTTTCGACAAAACATTTGGCATTGTTTGCCTGTTATTTAACCACAATCTTGACATACGCTATACGTCAAGTAAACGCGTTTGTTTCATGTCAAAGTGAAGGTCATGTCTTGTTTTGTATTTGTTATTTAAAAGTTTCGCAACACACCCTAAATTAATGTTTCTGATTGAAGTGAATGAAGTTTTTGCACTCTATTATTTATTATTTTTTGATAATAGTGTTTAATTTTTTTAATGTCTTACGTTGTCTGCAAGGTCTATTGAAAATGCGGATTTCTTGGTTAATTAAACCATCAACTTGATTTTTTTCTTTGTTTAAATCTAGTCTTAAACCGAAAATTCGATTCACTACGAATTTGGAAATATTTCAAAAGTGTAATGTGAACAGGGTGATTCTATATTTGCGTCTTTCCATTGTATCTGTAAGATATGTGCGTAACTATCAGATACTTTACATAAATAAACTTAATGATAATTAAAAAAACATTTAACAGGTTAAATTAACTTAAAGAACGTCAATTTTATCGATTTAAAAATAATTAACTTTATATAGAGAAAACTTCGTAATAATGGAAAACAGAAACGATTTGTTTATCTGATGGATTGTTGCCTTTTGAAGTTTATATCTATTGAGTACACACAATTACAGGTCTTTGATCCATCCATCGATTGGCCTTACTATAATTTGCGACAATATAAATTCAATATGATTTCTTCATTTTCCGTACTTCATCCTTAACATTATGTTTACCCTAGTAGAGTGTAATGCCGAGTTATTTACATGGCAATACAACAGTAGAAATATCACATAAAAAATGGTATTAACTTGAGACTTACGTTATCGCAATTTATGATATTTCAAGTCATCATAACTTCGAAAATAATTGAAATTTTTTAACATTCTTTAAATATTTCCAACATGACATTTCATTAATATTGAAGATGATCATTCTTCGGATTAAGCAATAAAGTATCGGACATTTTCAAGCCGATAATTTTGGCTTAAAAATTTCTGCTTTTAAAGGCACAAATTTATTTGAATTTTATTAATTTAGCTGGCAATATTTCATAATTATTTAAAACAATTATTTGAGAAATTATTTGATACGGAATAATCGCAAACCGATACTCGTTTCTTTTTTGGAGCAGTTGTAATATTTCATTTTAATAACTTCAACTTGTTTCAATTTTTGATACCAAAAATTGCTTTAACCGGACATTTATTACAACCATTGGGATTTCAGAAAAAAAGGGTTATAGACAAATTACTTTAATAAAATATTATTGCGATTATTTCTTGAGAAGTTTACATATTAAAAAAAATACTCCTCATACATTTCGTTAAACGCGGCTTAAAAGTATATTGAAAGACAAGTCAATACACATGGCAATCCTATCTAAGTTACTTAATGTTTAAATCAAAATATTATTAACATAAATTCTACATTGATTTTAAATTTACAAACGCGACGTAAATTCGAAAACTTACCTTAAAATAACAAACTTTGTGGTTTTAACTGTATTGGGAATTGAATGGCATTAACTTGATTCTATGCTGCGAGTCTCTATTAACTGATTAACATATCAACAAAATCAAAATCAAAGCATAAAATCTGAGAGATTTACAATACAAAAACAACAAACTGGTCATATTAAAAGTATTAAAAACCAATGAATAATAATACAAAAACAACAACAACAACAAAAAAACAAACAACAAACGAGAACCACTCGAAAGCGAAATTCTGCAACAGCTCAGCTCAGCTCAGCGACCATAACTTGACAAGCTATTCAAGTCATTTGCATGTTTTGATGGTGCGTTGTAAAAACACGTCAAGTGTGGATGGACCCTTAATCTCTCGTTTGTCCGTCGGTCCGTCCGTCTGTCTGTCTGTTTGTCTGTTTTTCTGTTTGTCTGTCTGTTTATCTGTCCATGCACGGTGTCAGCATCGGTGTCGGCACTGTCCAATTGCCCATATTCGTATGTAACTGATGTGGATGTGGTTTGCGGCGTATGCATGTATGTATGTGTTTGTTTGTGTGTGTGTGTGAGTGAGTGAGTGAACTTGGTCAAGTGTATTTTGACCAAAGTCAGTTGACAGTTTTAAGTGGCTTTCAATTATTTGTATGAATATTTTTTATTTGTTTTTTTTTTGTTTTGTGCGTTGTAGGCGAATGTGTTGGTAGTGACGTATGCGTTCGCCTATTTTTAGAAGAAAATTCAACGCAACAGCGAAACAGGAAACGGAAATTTTAATTATCTGTCGGCGACGAACAGTGTTGACACTTTGTGCGTAGAGAAATGTGTGTAAACTTATTAAATGTAAAAAAAGTATCGAAATAGGTTAGACATTTGCCTAACCTTTTAGCCATAAAAGAAAGGAAATTTTAAGTTTCTAAGGTCTAACCTGATCTAACCTAACCTAAAGAAATCCAAAAAAATTTGGTTACTAAATTCTTGATTCATTCAATATTCTTATCAGTCAAAAATTGATAAGACAATTTTGACATGCGACTTTGTCATCTCTTCGACCCAAAACTGTCAGCGACTCTCGGTAGAAAATCGCGACTTATTCTAGAGCATGTTTAGCACTCGTAAATATTAGTTGTTGTTTTTGTTGTTTTTGTTATTATTATTGTTTTAGCGAACATCGCAATTAAAACAATAAAATCGCGTGCGGCAAATCAGCGCATCGCTTAGCTGAACGAAGCGTGTTAAATTTAAATATATACATACACTATTAATGCATCGTCGTCTTGTTTACATTTGCACATTTTCACACTATCAGATATATTGTATGTACATTACATTTGTTTTGTAAAATTTGTGTAGTTTAAATTTTGCAAATGCATTCCAATTGTAATTACTTCGTTTGCATAGCATTAAGTTGTTTTTTTTTTTAACACAGAACGTATCCAACAGATACGACTAGTTCGCTAATTGTAAATGCGCATGCGTCACTATTTCAATTGTAACTTGTCTGTCTGTTAGTCTGCCTGTCTGTCTGTCTGTCTGTCAGTCTGGTAGTGTACTCGTATTTGTCTACGGCATACAAGTTGACTTTAATTAAACAATTAAGTTGCGTTTATTTAATTATGGAGTGGTTCTTGTGAGACAATTAATGCAAATTATGAATGTGTGTGGATATTCAGTTGACGTGGTTTTGTGTGTACTCCGTAATGGGTACTCCGTAATGGGTACTCCGTAATGTGATCTAAATATATACTCTCGTTAATTTAAGTTACAATTTAGAATTAATTTATTAATGTAAATTTTGCATTCTTACAGATTTAGAGTGCGGCGGCGACGAAGAAAACGACATCGCCTTGGCGATGTCACCAACCGGCCAAATAGCTAAGACATCGACACCACGTGACGAGGTCGATAGCGCCGATGAACGCGAAACATGGAGCGGCAAAGTCGATTTCCTATTATCGGTTATTGGATTCGCAGTCGATTTAGCAAACGTCTGGCGATTTCCCTATTTGTGCTACAAAAATGGCGGTGGTAAGTAACGCTTGACATTCTCCAGCCTCTCAATGTACTCGCCCTTCTTTGGACTACGAGTACAGCTAATGCCATTGTTAAGCAGTGCAGTAATTAGCCAAAGGCAGTATTTCTAATTCAGTGCGGCTAATTTGACATGGAATTAAATGCCAAATGGGAGGGAGTACAAGAGAGAGAGAGAGAGAGAAAATGTGTAGCATAATGATTTATGCGGTTTCTATGGCTTATTTCGCATGAGTACGCGCAACAATTTGAACTTTCTTGTACGTGTACCAAGTAGGAAAGTAATGACTTATAGAAATCGTGTTCTTATCTAAGTAAAATGATTTTTTTTTTAATCATAATTCAAATTTAAATAGGATATCTCTTGAACAATCTAGTCGGTAAATTAAGAAGTCCTTCTAGAGAGTTACTCTTCCAGGGTTTCCTTTGTTGAAGTATTTATAGAAACATTTTAAAAAATTCATGTAGGTCAGCTTTCAAACGATGTAGACTTCTAAAAATTTGCTCTTTTGATAAGCTTATCTTAAGAAGGTTTGTCCTTTTTTAAATTGCTTTCTGAGAAACTTTCCTCTCGGAGGTCTGTCCTTCGAGGCCCTCCTTCTTTTGCCGACTGGGTAGTGTTGTTTTTTTTTGGCACATTTGTATTCAAAGACTTATTTTAAAAACCTTCACTAAAATTCTCGAGAAAAAGTTATTATAAATTTTAATAACTCATAAAAGTTAAAGCGGCTCAAAAAGCAAAAAATTTGCTGATGTGCTCATAAGTAGTTAAGTCTTTTCCTACTGGATGGCGCGTCCGTTCCATGCTATTGTATTTTATTTTACCATTTTCTTTTAACACTTTTTTGCCAACCACTTTTTTTGTTGTTTTTCTTTTTTGTTTTTGCACTCCCCCCCCCCCCCCCCCACCAAGCGACAATGGAGCAAGCAGTCAAGTGCCGCCATTAAATGTGATTCGTTCGCAGAGCACACTTCCTTCTTCGAGCAAAATTGCTGCTGCGTTCTGTTTGAATGCGCCCAGTGTCTAAGTGTGAACGTATGTCTATGTGTGTGTGTGTGTACGTGTGTGTGTGTAGCTGCCATCATTCAAAACAATTTCAAAGTTAAGTGCTTTTGTATGACAACTAAATCTGGCAGTCATAATCGTATTTGACGTTGCAAAAGAGTCAGTCAAAATTGTCCTTCGTACATTCGCAGGACGCAGTGGATTTTTTTCTTTAGTATTCATTGTGTGACTTCTTTTCTAAGGGATCAAGTCATTGAAACCACAGCGAAGCATTAGGGTATTCCTTTATTCGTTAGAATAGAAAAGATATTTAAAGATACTTTATCGGAAATTTCGGGTACAGCCTAAAGCAAATATAAAATGTACAGGAAAAGGAAAATGCTAAGGAGCGTATTATGACAATTGCCAACACGAATTCATGTGCGACACACGTTCCAAATGAAATTTGTCTTATTTTCTTATTGTTGTTGTCGTTGTTTCATTGTTGTTGTTGTTGCACTTTATACAATATAGTAGTGAAAAAGTGTTTTTTATCCAGTTCATTGCATTCAATCAGCTTTTGATTTTGCGCAATTGCGTTGCGGTTTAAAAGTCCATGACAACCCAATCCAGCCCAACCCAAGCCAAGTCAACTTATCATAATTTTATGTCCCGAGCAAAGAGCACTCTCCAACGCATTGGATTTGCGATGGGGTGGTGGTAGCTGGTTGGTGTTCGGAGGGGCGGTGGGCGGTTAGAGAAAATATATAAAAAAGAATAGCTGTGATTATTGCCTTTTAATACTGGCTTAAGTATTTAGGTTTTATTTTATTCTTCGTCTTCTTCTTCTGTTTCGTCAACTCCTGGTTGCTAATATTATTGTGAAGGTACTTTGGCGAATGTTTTCCTCATTTTTGTGCTTATTGTGTCGGGAAAGGTCTTAAAAGCTTTTCTTTATGATTCGCTTTTGCTTTGGTAACCTGTTGCACTTCGAATGCTCTCCTTCAATGGTCTTTTATACAGGGTGGCGCAACAGAAATCACCCTATTGGAAGATGCTCTCATTTTTGCAAATGGCCGCCAATGTCAAATCTGTTTTGACATTTGTGGACTAGACAGATACAGAATACAAGTGAATAAGCCATGGAGCGATACACTCCCCAAGAACGCGGAATAATTGTGTCTATTTTTTTGCGTAACAATTCGTCTGTGGTGTTGGCAAAAATCATAATGAGCGATGAGACTCATTTTCACCTCAGCGGGTACGTGAACAAGCAAAATTATCGCTTCTGGGGAACCGAAAATCCGCGAGTGATGCACGAGAAACCATTACACCCGCTCAAAGTGACTGTGTGGTGCGCTGTTCACGCTGGAGGAGTCATCGGGCCGAACGCCGCGGGTCAAACGACAACAGTGGACGGTGCGCGCTATAGTGCAATGTTGACCGAGTTTTTTCTGCCCGAACTGGACGAATTAGGACTGGTGGACATGTGGTTCCAACAGGACGGAGCAACAGCACACACTGCACGAGCCACAACCGACATTCTGAAGGCCGGATGACTTATTTTGCGCCACCTTGTATTTTTTTCTTTCCGCAGCTCATCGCTGTGGAAATATTAATTTTGATATAAGTTTTCGTTTTGGCACTCTTTTACACAGAAATGGAATTATGTTAAATTAACATGAAATGAATATTCCTTCGGGCTAATATTTTTTTCTGCGCTAAAAAACATGTTAAAAGTACATTAACAGTTTTAACTATTTTGTCCGATTGTCGTATGCAAAATTTTGTCGATTTCTTTCAATATTTAATAGGCCAATAGAAAATCGAACTCAATGTTAATTTAACATTATTTTCGTGTTGATTTTAGCAAAATCTTTGATAACTTTGACACATGTTACATATATAAATTTTAATTTTGACACTAAATCATGTTAAATGAAACACTTTTTCGTGCAACATTTTTAAAATTACTGAAATCAACATGAAAATACCTGCTAAATTAACACTGCATCATGTTAAATTAACATAATTACACTGGCATCGCATTTTAACTTAACATTATATATATTGTAGTATATAGTCAGCCCCTTATCTAGGGGAGCGAAGGGGGCAATTGGCCCGGGCGGCACTTACCAAGGGCGGCATGTGGAAGAAGCTCTTATAGAAAAGTTAGTATCTTTTTTATTTTTTTTTTTTCTCTATATACTTTTCTAAAAATATTTTGAAAGGGCGACAATATTCAGTCTTGTGGCGGGCGCCTTAATTCCTACGTACGGGCCTGTATGCAGTGTAAATTTTCATTGTAAAATTCATTTTAAAAAGAAAATTTTTTATTTTGCTAAAATTTAGCAAACGACAAACTTTTTGTTAAACTAATTTTAACCCCTTTAAATGTTTACTTCCTTAATTGTGCTCACATAACTAATTTTGCATAATTAAAACACACTTTACTCAATAAGTTTGTATTGCTTTAATGGCTAATTAAACCATCCACTTCGATAAAGTTGAAGTTGATGACCACCACCGGGCAACCGGGCAATATTCCGGTGCCCTACATTAAAATCTCAATTAGGCACACTAAGTTGCTTAGGCTGCGCTTCAACTGCACAACAACAATAATAACAACAACAATAACAACAACGCTGCATATACAAATATTTAACAACAACAACAAACCAAGCAAGCAAGCAACATACAATCTCATCCAAAATACCTTCACAGTTTGGCAATAGCGAAATATTGACCGACATCAAATTCAACGTCATATTTATACCACCCCGCGCCTCTCTTCATTGTTTGGCAATTTCCTGTATTAGAGAGTACACACACAGACACAGCACACACACACATACCAATACGGACAAATTGTTTTACAAGTGCCTGTAAAGACTTTTAAAAAATTTGTATGTCCGTTAACGACATCACTGACAGCAAAAATGTCAAGACTTTGTAGTCGACGACATTCGACGACGACAATAGTGACAACACAGTGACAACAACAACAAAAACAACGACCGACAACACTCGCTGATGCCACCTAAGCGCGACACAATTAAGGTGGCAGCTGAGGTGCTGGCTGGCTGGTTGGCTGGCTGGTTGGGCGTTCTGAGTGTTAAAGGTTATATGCGATATTAAAGAAAATCTACTCATACATAAGTGTGTATATTTGTATATTAAAAGTGTCATTGATACTTTGTGGAGTGATAGACACGCTGTCTGTCATGATTTGATTACATACATAAATACATAAAGTAGAGTGGAAAATGGCGCTTTGTGTCAGTTTTAAAGGCAAGTTAAGAGCTAAACGCTTCCGTGGCACAGTGTTGCCTTTGCAATGGTAAAATCAATAATTATTTGAATTTATTTAAATGCTTTAATGTTGATACCATTGATTGAATTAGTTGTTGCATTTAATTTAAGTTTCAAATTTATTATATAAATGTTAAAAGTTGAAATTTCTTAGTATATGCCTCATCAGGTTATATATATAAAATTCAATATATAAAAAATACTTTCAAGTATATAATAAATTCAGTACATATTCCAAAGTGCTCTTTAATATATTTGATGAAGTATTTAATGGGTCTAGATAACGTTCCATTTGTTAAAGTGTACTCCGTGGTACACTGGATTACTTTAAAGTACTCGTATTCCTAAGATTACATGCAATTTTAGTTTTGAGTTGAATAATTTTGTCGAAATGTTTTTGACTTTGGACTATAACTCCGATGTACTTCGGCAAATTGTATATCAAAGGATCACATCTTTTAAGGGAGTACTCCCAAATAGGTGGACATGGTTATCTAATAAAATATTTACTATTATGTGACCCAATTTAAAGTTTCAAGAGTCATAACTGAAAACATTAAAATAACAACTTCATTTATATTTATTAAAAATGCATCAACAACATTTATTGATGTCATTGTATTTGTTAAATTATCGCTATTGAATTAAAATAAAAAGAAGGAATACCTGAGGCACTAAAAATAAACTTCCGCTCTTACTATAAGCAACTCAAAGTGTCCACACCTTTTCAAACGTGACATCAACATGTCATTTCCATTTCTTTTGTTGAAAACGAAATTTAAAAATTGCGCCAATTGAGTGGAAAATCACATCATCCAAACTTTACCACACTTTGCGTTCTTTGAAAATGCTCCAAATGGGTATTCGCTAGAAATACCAGAAAGAGCGGGGGGCGGGGGCATTTCGAACATCGATCGCTTCATTTGTTTAAGGCCAAAATTATGGTACATATACATAAATCTAATTTTAAAACAAAAAACATATTGACAGCGCAGTGGCAGCATTTGACTTTGTTCTTGTTCTTTGGTGTTTTTTTTTTCACTGCTGGCGAAAATTGTGAAAATTGTGAAAATGTTGAAAATGAAGTGCGTCTCCTTCGTTCTGGTTTGTTGGTGACAATGACATGCCTCCAGCTAGCAGTATCAGCGGCAGATGGCAGCATCAAACATCAACACCACCAGCCAGCAGCCACTTAAATGGGTCGCATAACTGGCTGGCTGGCTGGCTGCATGGCTCGATGGTTGGTTGCTTGGATGGTTGCATGGTCCTTAAAGTGGGTACACTAATATAATGACGTCACATAATCAAATTTCCTCTTGAAACAATATTTGTGCCACACGCACACACACATACACATACACACGCAATGGAAGAGCGCGTCATAAAGTTCATAATAGAAAAAATATTGTAAAGAAAAATAAGGGTCGGTGGTGGTAATGGTATTTGTGGAGCGGCTATTAATATTCAATGATATCTTTTTGCGTTTTATGCTTTGAAGTGGAGTTTTTTCTTGCCTAAGCATTTAACTATTTTCTCATTAAAGTTTAAATTTTGTTAAAAAAAAGTTAAAGTTTCAGATACATTAGTAAAGATATAATTTCCAATTATTTCGTCAACTAGTTTCCGAGCTTGTAAATTGGTTCCTTGTGTGCTTTTAATAAAAGTTCCATGACATTATCGATTTATAAGCGAAACATTGTATTTTATCCAATCCTATTCCATCATATCATATCCTATCCCATCCTATCTTATATTATTTTAACCTCTCTTTCCTATCCTATCTTATCCTAACTTATCCTATCCTATCTTATCCTATTTTTATCCAATCCTATCCTATTTTATTTTATACAATCCTATTGAATCTTATCCTGTTATAGCCTATTCTAAAGTATCCAAACCTATTGTATCCGATCCCATCCTATCTTATTTTATCCTTTCTTTCCTATCCTATCTTATCCTTACTTATCCTATCATATCTTATCTTATCCCATCTTTCTTATCTAATCTTTCTCATCCTATACCTTTCATATCTAGATAACATCAGTATTAACTTTAACATTCAATTTATTAAATTTTCAGGCGCTTTTCTCGTTCCATACTGCATTATGTTGTTGGTTGGTGGCATACCTCTCTTCTATATGGAATTGGCTTTGGGCCAGCATAATCGCAAGGGTGCGATAACATGTTGGGGACGTCTGGTTCCCTTATTTAAGGGTAAGTCCAATTAACCAACCATAGTACTTATCCGTTAATATCATTGAACTCGAATTTTATTGACAGGAATTGGTTATGCCGTGGTGATAATCGCATTTTATGTTGACTTTTATTACAATGTTATAATTGCCTGGTCTTTGCGATTTTTCTTTGCCTCATTTACGAGTAATCTGCCCTGGACATCATGTTCGAATTTTTGGAACACGGAAAACTGCAGAACGGTAAACGATCAATCTTTAATAATTATTCCAAAGAGTTGAAACCAATTTTAAATTGTCTAATCTAATTATTTGGACAGTTTGAAGTGCAGGCAGCGGCCAAGGCGCTCATCGGTAATCTAACAACCGATTACATGGGGTACAACAATCAAACATCATTTCTGTTAGGCAACGAAACACTGCTAAATGCAACGACCAGTTTAGCGCCAATGGCGACGGAGCAACGCTTCCAATCACCCGCATCGGAGTATTTCAAGTGAGCTTATCCAAAATGTATGCTATATTTTAGAAAAAAAATTTAATTACTTGTCCTTAACAGTCGCTACATCCTCGAACTGAATCACAGTACTGGACTGGATGATCTCGGCGAAATTAAATGGGACATCGCTCTTTGTCTGTTGATCGTCTATTTGATTTGTTATTTTTCGCTGTGGAAGGGCATCAGCACATCGGGCAAGGTCGTCTGGTTTACGGCGCTCTTTCCCTATGTCGTCCTCTTTATTCTGTTCATACGCGGCATAACACTGCCCGGTTCAGCCATGGGTATCCAATACTATCTGAATCCGAATTTCGATGCCATCTACAAGGCGGAAGTGTGGGTGGATGCGGCCACGCAAGTGTTCTTCTCGTTGGGTCCCGGTTTTGGTGTGTTGCTCGCATACGCATCCTATAATAAATATCACAATAATGTTTATAAGTAAGTGTGGTTGTGTGTGGGTGGGTGGGTGGATGTGTGTAAATAATATAGCTCATAAAAAAATTTATGTTTATTTAACAAATTGTAGAGATGCTTTGTTGACGAGTTGCATCAATTCGGCCACCAGTTTCATTGCTGGTTTTGTGATATTCTCGGTGCTGGGCTATATGGCGCACACTTCTGGTCAAAATATTGAGGATGTCGCTACCGAGGGACCGGGTTTGGTATTCGTTGTATATCCGGCCGCAATTGCAACGATGCCGGGCAGCACATTCTGGGCGCTGATATTCTTTATGATGCTGCTGACACTCGGATTGGATAGTTCGGTAAGGAGGCTTGGGTTTTATGTATACCATTAAATATGATGAATACAGTAATTTAATTGTCCATAACTCCATTTTTTCACCTTAAATATAATTATTTCAGTTTGGCGGCTCGGAAGCAATTATCACCGCGCTGAGTGATGAATTTCCCAAGATCGGACGAAATCGTGAAGTCTTTGTCGCCGGCCTCTTTTCGCTCTACTTTATTGTGGGCTTGGCCAGCTGTACGCAGGGTGGCTTCTACTTCTTTCAGTTGTTGGATCGCTACGCGGCCGGCTATTCAATATTGGTTGCGGTATTCTTCGAGGCCATTGCGGTGTCTTGGATTTATGGTTAGTAACATTGTATTTCGTGCAGTTTGCCTGTAAATGTCTAAATTGATTTAAAAATTCTAGGATGCGATCGATTTTGCGAGGATATCCGCGATATGATTGGCTTTACGCCGGGTCGTTATTGGCGTGTTTGTTGGCGTTTCGTGGCGCCGCTGTTTCTGCTCTTTATCATTGTCTATGGCCTGGCTGGTCATGATCCGTTGGTCTATGAGGGCTATGTGTATCCGGATTGGGCAAATGCTTTGGGTTGGGCTATAGCCGGATCGTCGGCAATTATGATACCAGCGGTGGCGATATACAAGTTGCTTACAACGCCGGGAAATCTGAAGCAGGTGAGTCAATTAAATTTGATTGAATTGGGAATTTTATTGAAATTGCTGAGTTGCCATTTGAACTCTTAAAAAAAAAATAAAATTATTATTTTTTGGATAAACTTTACTGTACATAATTTTAAACTAAACTTGGTTGACTTGACTTTTAAGCATATTTTATCATATTTTGCATATTTTTTAAATATTTTTGCCCAATTTGTGCTGGTTTGATTTATTTTTTTTCGATATTTTTGTCTAATTTGTCACATTTTCAAAATTTTCATATTTGCATTTTTATGCATATTTTTGCATATTTTGCATATTTTTCTCATTTTTGCTTTTTATGCTCTTGTAAGCTCGAAATTATATTCTTTGCTTAATATCAAACTTTAATTGTTTCTCTTACCAGCGCCTGCGCATACTCGTAACACCTTGGCGCGATCAGCAGGTCTCCATCAATGGCGTCACCACAGAAGCGACGCAGGTGCGCTTGACAGACGCCAAGGAAAGCGCCGAGGTCTGAGATCAACCGTTTGCCAGATTTCAAATATATTATGTGTAAAAAAAAAGAATTTTAGGTTTTAGTTTAAACAAACAAAAAATAAAATTAAAAAATATGCATGTCCATTGCAACTTTTGTGAATTTAGGGAATTAGTTTTTAAGAAAAAAAAAAAAATATATATATATATATAATTGATGTTTAAGTAAGAAATAGAAAAAAGTTTAAAGAAAAAAGAAGAAGAAGTCGAATATTTTGTACACTTACACGAAAGCAAATTTCATACACAACGTACTTAGGTTTCGTTATATGCGAATAATACATAAACAAACAAGCATAACAGTAAAGCCAACCAAGCTAAAGTTAAAATAATTGTAAGCCGCCTGAAAGTAGGCAACATAAAATAGTCGCTTGTTTTGTAATTTACCAACTAAAAACTTAAATTGATATATTTGTATAGTTTAGTTAACAAGAAAACAATGTTAAATTAATACCAAAATGCTGTGTAGATAATATTTAGTATGGAAAAACAAAAACAACAAAAACATAAGAACTTAAAACAATGTTGAAAATTTAGTGAAATTAAAAAGAAAGCAAAAAATATTTATAAGTTATTTGTACCACTGCAAACAAATTTGGGAAGCTTGTTAATATATCATGTGCGTGTGTGTTAAATGCTAATGGAATTAAACAACAACAACAAATAATAAAAAAATAATAAAAAAATATTAACTAAATACAAATTAAAATTAATTTTGTATATAAAATGGGCGTAGTTGAAGCTTTAAAACTATAACAGAAACAACATATACACATACAAACAAACATATACATTTTAATGTAAATATTTACCTAAGAATATGTTATGTTTTTTTTGTTGTTGTTTTGAGAAAATGCCTGAACTGATATGTTGGTGCATATCAAGGGCAACACTTTTACTACAGCCATGTAAAAATGTTGCTCGCTCTCGTTGAGGCATTTTCACTAAGTCAAAAAATTTATATAATTTATTATATATTTTTATTTTCAATTATCATTGAAAGTATTTAAATTTATTTGAATTTGTTTACAAAGCTTTAAAGCTTACAGGTATTTGTTTAAAATTGCTTCCACAGCCATGGAGCAGTTTTAAATCTACAAATATTATATGGAAAACATTATTTGACTATTATGATACCAATTATTTTGCAGCAGAGTGTAGCAGAACTTACAGCCATAAGTTTTGCTGCATACTTTGCTTTGGATTTTTTGTTGTACGCTTGTTAAGCTTATGTTAATGTGTTGAACTTGCAATGCAGCCATTTGGAAGTTCAATCAAACAAATTTTGTAATTTTGAGGAATTTAAATTTTACACTTACCTAAGTTAGATATTAAATTAAAATGTAATTTTCTGTTTTAAATAAAGTTATTTTAAGTTCAAAAGTAAAAAAAAAAGTGTTTTTTATTGAAAAGGAAACGCGCTCTACCATAAACTTGACCAATTAACAAAGGAAGCAAGGTGAAAATTGCGTATGTGAAAAAAAAAACGAAAAAAATTTCTTTTACAGGTTAAAATTTTTTTAATAGTTATGATTAACAAATTTTTTGGTGCTTAAAGTTAGCTCAATTAAATTTAACATCAAAACTAAACTTTCGAAATATTGACATAAATAATTTAATCAAAAACCTAAAAAAATCTGTAAAGTCATATATCGGTTTTACCCATGGTGTAATAAATATGTGAGGAAAGTAGAAAAATGTTTCTCTCCACCTCGATATTGTTTCTCTCTCTCTTTGAAAATAACGTTTTTGTGTAGTTGCCAAGGTTGCTACAAAATTATTAAGTAAATAAGAACAACAACAACGTAGTTTGTTGTCAAAAATCAAATCAACAGACTTCAAAATAAGGAAAAGAGATTGAGGTGAGTTCGCTCAATTTGCGCTCTCATTTCTGCTTTCCTAAGAGTACCATAAAATGCAATTTTTAGGAATTGAGACATAATATTAACATTTTGGAAAATTAGCCGTATTGAGCAAGTCGCTGTAGGTTGAACCTTTACCCAATCGTTGGTATCAAGTGTTGTCAAAGGGGAAGCGGTCCAAGCCAAAATAAAATCGGTTATGCGGACGTAACCTGAGGTAACCCGCAGGGAAATCGAAAATGTTATCTGGAATAAATTCTAAAATTGATGTAAAATAATCAAGAGCTAAGTAAAAATAATGAGAAAAAACAAAGATTCACCAGCCACTCGAGTTTTTCTCTATAAGAGATTTTGTTAAATAATTTTTTAACATAAAGTTCTAAATATGCCATTAATCTAGATTTATGGTTCCTTAAAAAATTTCTTCATACGTTTACACTAACAAATTCAAAATAAAACCATTACTAGAATCCATTTCGGAAGCTCAGAAACAAGATTTATACGGCCTATAAGTAATACAAGTGATGTGCAATATCTTTCAGAGCTATAGGAAAGGGTTATTTCAGAGTTATTTAAACGGCTCGCTCATTTGGTTCATTATATTTGTTGAAGTGACCGTCGAGCTAGTAGTACGTGAGCTTTTTAACAACCCTGATATTTTAACATTTTTACTCAAAACTGAAAAATTTGATATATCACATTCTTGTCGTAAACGTGGAATATAAGTAAACTCATCTTAGTCAATTTTCGAACCTTTTATAAAAAAGCTCACAAACAAAAGCTTTTGATATGTAAAATAATAGCAAAATTGCGCATGACGTCACCACTGCTAGCATCACAGCCTGAAATTTAGTAAAGACAACAACCGGAAGTAGAAATAAAACTGTTTTTTTTTCAACTTTTTCTTGCAAAATAAATCGTTTTATTGAAGCAATAACATTCAAGTTTACATACAACAAGATTTTTCGAGTTAACAGACATTTATAATAAATACAACATTGAAGAGAGTTTCGCTTTAAAGCTCAAGTCTAGTGGGGGGAAGAAAAGTGTAAATGAACACAGAAAGAAAAAAGTTAGTAGCATTTGTTGGTTTGTTATAAATAGTACAATACAATTACGATAAACAGTTAGTTGACTAAAATTTAAAATTTAAAACTATTAAAAATGGTTAATTTTATGTTGATAAATTCATAAAATATGCTTTGTTGTAAGTTATTGTAATTTTAGCAAATGGAACAATGAAGTTTTTTTAATTTATTTATTTAAGTTAATTTGTTTAAAGATCGTAAATGCATAAAGAAGCGTGCCGCCGAGGCGCTGCATACTTTTAGGCGTACAGACGATAAGTGCTGCATATCGATAGGCGTTTCTTGTTAATGTTTCTGTCTAAGTTAATTGTTTATTATTTGTACGTTATAGTTTGTTAGATACATTTTCTTATTTTTCGGTTTATAGAAGTGATTCCTGCAAATAAAAGGGAAAAAGTGTTACGTCTGAGTATGCGAGTGCCAGAATTTGTTGCATACTTTTGGGCAAATAAAGTCGGTTTACTTAAAAAACATGCAGTAGTAGTTAAATTGTAAATTGTAAATATGTAAAATGTTGTCGCCTCAATTGTGTACTTTAATGTTAATGTCAATTAATGAATTCAATTCTGATACTTACATGCGTGCGTGATGCTCATGAATGACTCATGAAGGAGTTTCTGATTTTCGAAAAACGTCTCCAAACAAAAGTTAAACAAATGGACTTTTATTTTTTTTTTGTTAAATAGTTTCGCTAAATAAAACCAAACGCCGTTTCGTGATTAGTAGCAATAATTTTATTCTCTTATTTTTTCCAATAATTTCTTTTGTTTCGATTTTGCTTATTTCTTTTTTTTTCGATTTATAAAATCAGATTTGAACAAAATTACAAAAATTTTCAAATAAATGCTAAAATGTTGCAGGCGCAAAAATACAAAAATTTAGCCTCGATAAAAGTGAGTGAAAATTAAATGAAAATCAGCGCGACAAATTCGCCAAATGATTATTATTGAGCTAATCGATCGGATTAAATGAACGAATCAATTTGTATTTAGTTCAATTTGGTAATGTTTGTTGTACTTAATGCATGGAATACTGTGATTTGTGGCATGTGGCTTTCGTATCTGGATTAAATGGAAATTATTTGGGATTCTCTATTTACAAAATACATACGTTTATTTTCAATAATTAAATTTAAATTCTACATTTCAAATGTTGTTGTTTGTTGTAATTATTGTATATCTAGGAAATTCTATTGGAATTACATATTTGAAATTTGAAGGCAAAAGTCGTGCAAATAGTTTGTAAACTGTTCCTGTTTAAGTTTAGACCACCGAAAAGTAAAGCGCTTACAAATACAGTGCAGTGCAAAACTGTTGAATAAGTTGAGCTTTTGGTAAAGTCATGATAAATGCTGGGCTAGGTTAGGCACCATAAATGCCTCACATAGGTCAATCTAGCCGCATAGCGATACAATTATCTGTCACTAATTTGAAGAAAATGTTGACCTCGATTTGATCCAACACGAAAGTTTCAGTCTTTATAATAAAATTTTTGAGTTTAGATATGCCATTTATAGATCCAAAAGTAGCCTACCCAAGTTAAGTCATTCTATATCTGGCTAAAGTTTGAGAGTGACTTAGTAGATGTTCCAGTGTTTCTTCCTCCTCTAAATTCCATTCTTAATTCACAAGCCGGACTCATAGTAAATCCATTTCAAACTTAGTCGATTTAAAATTTTTTTCAGCTTGAATCAATAATTTATATTTCTCTCCGGCTGGTAACGAACCGTATATCAAGTTCCATCTAAATTCCAGACAGTCGGTTTGTTTTATAGCCGACCTGAGACAGCTTTGACTTACTAGTATAATTGCTTTTATGTCGTTATGTTGTTTGGATAATTTTCTACATTTACTTATTTTACATAGTTTTGCACTGCACTGTTTATAAACAATTTTGAAGCTTTTACTCCAAATCCGAGAAATTCTTTGGAAACATTGGGGCCGATTTCTCGTAACTTGATTATAAGCTACTCAGATATCGTCTAAAAAAATATTTTCACATTTTTCTTAACCACACTTCCAAACATTTTTATATCAAAGACTTGAATTTACTTAAACAGAAAAAAAACAACAAATGCATACCTTAGAAAGCAATTTTTTACATATATATATATAAGTACTAAAATTATGAATTCTTTATCCATGTAAAAAAAAAGAGAAATTGTAATTAGATTTGATTAGATTTGATTAAATTGAGTAAATCCATAAAATAATCAGATCAGCTTAATCAACATAATAGATCAGTTTCAGATCTAATCAGATTTTATCAAAACTGAATTTATATATAATCCGATCTTATTTCAGTTATACTTATAGATAGCAAATTGAAACTTATCTAAATATGTCTGAAATCAGATGAGATCATATCTGAAACCCAACATGAGCAGTTCTACTCAATCTACTCAATTTAATCAGATCTAAACAGTTTCAAACTGTTTTGTACATGGGTTATGTAAAACTTAAAAGATTTCATGAATACATTTTAAATAGTAAAAAATTATACATAATACATATGGTATATAAGAAATGTTTTAACCTATAATTTCTGTGGTCCAAACGAGTCGAATGAATGAAACTCAAGCGCAAGTATGTATTAATGTATCTATTAGGTTCTAAGGCATACATCTTAATGCTGAGTACCGCGGGTTTCTTACAAGACTTCTCATCGTAATTTACGGTACGGAACGGAGCGGAACTATTCGTAAAAGGTGCAATTTCGTATTTGGTCTTTTCGTGTGCATTTAAGGATATTACAAATTTATTTAATTTAATTTTATTTAATAATTTTCTTCTTTTTTTGTTTGATTTATAAATACATGAAACAAATAATCTTATTTGATTAAGTTTTCGTTTTCGTTTTTGCTTTTGCTTTCTTTCTATGTATGTATGTACTTGTATATACTCGTATTTGCAAATGTAGTAGTTTTGGTTATATGCTGTTATTTGTATTTCTAAACTGCACGGAGAAGAAACACGCTTATTATATGTTGAAATTGTAAGCAGAGCGGTGAACCAACGCACAGTGGCTGAGAGTGGACAATTTTCGGAAAATTTCTAGACTTAAATTTTTTTGATTTTACCTTTATGCAAATGTTTTCAAAGCTTAGAAAAAAATGGTTCAGTTTAATATTATTTATATGATAAATCAGTTTATATAATTTTTATCAATATCCATTAACAACGGCAGAGTAGACCCCTCGATCTATTTTTTAGTAACAATATGAGAACCTAGAAGGTTAGAAGATAAGTCTAAACTTTCGTTTTGTAAACTTTGGTTTTTTTTTGTAATAAACTAAAATGGAAATTAAATGTTTATACATTAGGTTTATAAAAAAAGAAACTATGAGTTTTTACATGGCTAGTTTTCGTTGTTGTTGTTGTTGTTCTTCTCAGAAGATTTGCCAAATGCCTGCTGAGACTGCGGCGCTCACATTGAAACATTTTCTTAAAACGAAAAAAGAATGTTTCTGTTCGATTCGCATTACCTGTGAATCGAACCAGGGAAGTTGCGTACCAAAGGCCGAAACACTAAACATTGTGATGCGTGTTTATTTTTATAGATATATAAGAAAATTCAAAACTCGAGTTGAACTTGTTTAACACTTTCGTGTCATAGTTTTAGTATTTAAATAATTTTTTAATGGCGATAACTTTTGTTTCTAATATGACTAAAACTTCAACTAATACGATTTCTTATCTGTTGTTTTGAAATGGACCTATTATAAATATAAATAGAAACAAAAATATTTTTGAAAAACTTTTTAAAAACTTAAAAGATCAGATCTCAAATTTGACGATTTAAAAAGGAAATTTTCATATTTTTAAGATATTTTTCTCATGTTTTGCATTTTCACATTTTCATCAAAACTTCAGAGAAACGATTGTTTGCCAACAATCAACCACTGTGCAACGCACGAATTCAACTTTTCTTCCGATAGAAGTTGTTGATCAATTGTTGTACGAATAAATTCATCAATTTAATGAATCTGTGCGGTGGCTTAAAATCTGCTGACATCAGAGCTATATAATAAACGCATTTCTTTCGGTGTATTCAAACTGATGTTTTAGGTTGTTTTTGTTTTTTTTTTTGTTGCCTTTGCGTGGTTTCAACGTTGCATTTCTGGTCTTAGTAAATCATCTAAAAATTATCCGCCCATTTAGTATAAAGTTTACTTGTTTTTTTTTTGTATTTTTTGTTTGTTTGTTTTTGTAATGCTGACATCTATAAATATGCGTTATTTTATTTTATTTGATTTGATTTTATTTCACTTATATAGTTTTTCTTCTTCTTCTTCTGATTTTTCTTTTGGTTGTTGTTGTATTTGTATTGAATTTAGCAATTATATATATATATTCTTTGCTGCTTTTAATCTCAAGTGTATTTAGGTATTTATGTATGTACTCGTATGTATGTATGTATGCATGCTTTTTATGTATGTATATGTTTAATGTAAATATTGATTAAATATTTAATTTTTGTTGTTGTTGTTGTTTTTGTTTGTTGGTTTTGTAATTTGATTTCATTTCCATGTTCGTTTCGTTTCGTTTCTGTGTAATTGATATGGTTCTGTTGATGAGTTGCGTTGACAGTTGTTGTTGGTTTTGTTTTTATTTTTGTATTTTTGTATATATATTTTTTTGTAATGTGTCAATTTTTAGATTGACATTTTGCGTATTTTATGACGTTTCGGCGTATTTGAGTGACGTTCTGACGTTTCGTTCTAAAGTAATTAAATTGGTTTTAAAATATTTTCGTTTCTTTTCATTTTCGGTCTGAAGCAGTTTTGGAGATATATACTTTTTTTTTCTTTAGTTATTTATTAATGGTGGTTATGTTTAATTGTTTAATTGATTTGTTTTTTTTTTGTTGGTTTTGTTTGCGTATAAGTTGCTTTGTTGCTTTATAAAAGTAATTTCGTTTTCAAACATCAAAAGACACAATTTGCAAATTGACGTATTGAGTGAGAACTTCAAAGAATCGATTTCATTTTCAAATAATTTATTTATAATTGGATTTAGTAATGCAGTTAGTGAAAATATAAAATAAAGTTGACATTTTAAATAATTTTATGATTTAGTTTTTATTAAAGTCATTGGTAGATTTTTTTTATTGAAATAATGATCTCTCATTATGATCATCAGTTTCGTAAAATATTCATAATTTTGAACCGAGCGAACTAGTTGAGACATAGCAAAGATCTAAAAGAATTATGGGTCACTATTATGCCAAAGGAATCTTCAGTTTATATCTTCATTTACATGACTATTAAGTATGACATATTAGTCCAATTAAATTTGATTTTAATTTAATTTAAAATTATTTTTAAATTTTAAAATCTTAACTTTCCTTGGAGGTCAAAAGTTGCTTTCGTTCAAAATGCTCCAAGCTTAAATTTTAATATGATTAGAAAAATGTTTTTAAAATTATATTGAACTAATTTCATATAAACCTACAATTTTACAGAATATCATAAATATCTTCAAGATTTGTTCTTAGATAAATGCAGATATATTTTGATCTAAATAGATATGACGCCATGTCTCGAAGATCTGTTCGAATGTATATGGAACCGTATTAATCATATCTGTTTGATCTAATGAAATATGATACCATATCGTGTACCTCTAAAGAGATCTGAATGCAGATATGTTAAGATCTGAGAAGATTTTACTTCATATCTATTAGGTCTGGTTAGATCTGATCAGATGTTAGTATTTTAATTCATATATAAGCTCATATGTGGCAACATATCTGATCAAATCTAACCAGAAACGACAGATTTAAAGTCAAGTCTGTACAGTTCTAATCATATATGAATTTAGATATGACATTATATCTGCTTATATACAACTAGATAAAAGTAGATTCAATTAGATCTTAAACATTTTACATGGGTATGGTTTAATCTTGCCTAGCATATGAGCAGTTTTAAATTCTATCGGCTTCGGGCAAAATACAATTTAAGATGTGTTAATTAAGTTTATTAGGTTAAACATGTTCTTTGTTACATAACCGAATACTCAGAATTCCAAAAATCCTTCTATTTAGGTTCTAAAAATGAAAATGTGAAATCTTTTGGAGAACATAAAAAATTAGCATTGACAAAAATATTTTCAAAAAGTTTCCTTTTAGAGATTTTTAAAAGGTAATAAATGTGGATTAAAATTTAATTGTTTGTTGGTTTATTGTAGATGAATTTAAATTTATAATCAAATGAAAACTTTTTGATAGTTATATACGAGGATTTTATCACATGGAAACGAATTTATTAGATTTTGTTTCGAAGCTCCTCTAATGCGTTCGTGGCCCACAAAAATTTTAAATAATAAGTATAGCAAAATATATTTAAATTATAATAAATAAAACTTTGAAATCAGAATTTAATCCACATTCTGATTTTCAGAGTATTTTAATTGTGGCTTTAATTTAATTTCAGCTCAGGTTTAATTTTGTAATCTGTAGGTAGTAAAATGTATTTCACAGTACGTTGATATATTAAAGATTCGTTTGGCAAAAATTTAAGAAAAATATTATATGAAACCCTAATTAAAATGTAATTCGTTCAAAAACTCGTTACGAGTTTGAGTAACAAATGACATACATCAAATCAATTAAAAAAAAATATCTCATGATAATTTTATTAGGGACCTTAAAGGACTTTATCATATAAATTTCACTTCAATTTGAATTTATTTATCCATAGATTTAGTCATCAAATGAAACCATGCCAAGGGACTTTATTTGGTTGGTGTATCCTGGGATTGAGTATGACCAAGAATTATAGTCAAATATAGTTATTAAAAACTTCAACTCAAAATAAATGTTAGCTGCTTGATAAACAATTAAGTATCAACAAAAAAAAAGTATGCATTAAAATTCAAAATTTATAACAATTTTCAACAGTAAACTTCAAAAAAGCCAACAATTCGATAATGTAACAAAATCTGTAGAAAATTGTATTCTCTAAACATAAAAGAAAAACGAGTTATCAACAAAACTTGCCAATGTTCAAGTCAAAGTAAATGGCATTTGATTGGGCTTGTTTGAAAGTGACTTTAGCTAAAGTTTAATTGAATTTCTAAGAGCGCGTAATCCAAACGCGATGCCAGCTACATTTAAAATGAGTCTAAGCTGCTTTGCCTATCATATATATATGTATAGCATATATATTAATATATAAATTTTGATATATATATTATATATCATATACATATACTCGTGTGTACCTTATGTTACAATTAGTTACTATTAATATATAATTTTTGGTTTGAGTGTTTAGTACAATTACAATTAAATTTACAAAAAGAAATTAGTTAGCTACAAAAATTTTCATTTGATAAAAGAAAAAAAAGTCGATAAGTCCACATAGCTTAATTAAACGGTGTTGCACCAATAGTTGTTGTTTTTTTTTTTTTTCTTCCAATTTTAAATTTGTTTTCGTCCATATAATTGAAATTCCAATTTTGTTAAGTTTTATATATATGTATATATAATAAATATTCAAATATATTTATAAATTTTAAGCTATAATTGTTATACTATATAAATATTTGTAATTAATTAATTTACCTACTTGTTTTTGTTTTTGTTTCGTTTTTGTTCTTTTGCAATAAATGTCATAATAAAATTTAGTTGTTGTATTTGGTTTTGCATCTGCTATAATTTTTGAAAATTGTTTTTGTTTTTTTTTCGGTTTTTGTGGGCTGATGCACGACGCGCGAAATTGTGTGACTTAAGTCTGCGGTATGGAACTCAAAAATGCTGGATCGACTGAAGCGACTTTGGCGGCCAAAAATGCATGCATACAAAAGAGCAAACTTTGATGCACTTGACATTCTAGTTCCTGTTTTTTTTTTGATATAATTAAAAAGAATTTTTATTTAATTGTTGTTTTTTTTTTTGTATTTGGGAAGAAACGAGAAAAGAACACAAACAAAGAAACGAATTAGTTAGTTTGATTGAAATTGGAAAAAGAAATGAAAGTCAAAAATATAAAAAAAGATAATGCTAGACAAGAGAGCGTTGCAAGGGAGCGTTTAATTACTCGTATATATTCAATAACCGATTTAGATGACGTTTAATTTGATGCCAAGTTTGTTAATAGGTAAGACCTAATTTCCGAGTTCCTTCAGAAATTTTATACAAACGATTTGAAAAAAGTGCTTCATTTTCCAAACGGCAAAACCAAACTTTACTACAGAAACCTAAAATTCAATATCTGTATTCGATTACTTTTCCTTTGACACCAAATTTTAAAGTGTGAATCAATCTAATCTGAAGTTCGCTTCAAAATTTAAATTTATTTTCAAAATTTTTGATAAAAAAACCAACCAAAATATAGAAATACACAAAGTGTTAAAGAGAAATCGAACATAATTTTAAAAAGAAACCAAAAATACAATATCCGCATTCGATTACCTTTCCTTTGACACCAAATATTAAAGTGGGAATTAATCTAATCCGAAGTTCGCTTGGAAATTTAAATTTATTTTCAAAATTTTTGATAAAAAAAACCAAAGATTAAAGGGGAGATTTTATATAATTTTAAACAGAAACAAAAAATTCAATTACTGCATTCAATTACCTTTCATTTGACACCAAATTTTATAGTGGAAATTTACCTAATTCGGAGTGCGCTTGGAAATTAAAATACATTTGTAAGATTGTTGATGTAAAAACCAAAGCGCAAAGGGAATCTTTCACATTATTTTAAACAGAAGCCAAATATTCCATATCTGCTTTCATTTATCTTTCATTTGACACCAAACTTTATAGTGAGAACTTGTCTAACTCGGAGTTCACTTGAGAAGTATATGCTAGGTAAGACATCGAAATGCTCTCAGCTGCACTCAACGCTTCACCCACGCAACGCGCTCTCTTCATAGCTGATGAATACTTTCTATACTACATTTGAAAAGAGGAATTTTTTCCTATTTTCCAACAAAATAGCGGTGGAAAAAAACTTTCTCGCAATAAAACTGTATTTCAAAGCAAACAACAAAAACCTCAAAATCAAAAACCATTTGTTCCGAAAGTAATTTCAAAAGCACAAACAAAGAGCAACGAAAAAAAAGTTACAAGGAGCAACAAGGCGCATTATGAAATACAAAAACAAAACTAAAAAAGAGTAGTTGAAAAGTAGAGCAGAAACAATAAGTTGTTGTAGTTGTAGTAGAAGTAGTAGTAGAAAATATAGTAGTAGAACTAAAAGTACTTTGATTTGCTTTTAAAATGACTTTTTTTCTTTTATGCTTCTGTGGAATGCAGAAATTGTCAAGCATTTTGTAAGCACGCCCACTTCTACGGCACACACACACCCACACATACTTACTTTTGTTTCGATTGCACGCGTCTCATGATCCTGAAAGTGTAGCTTTATTTTGGATTTTTGATCATCGCTCGAGCCGCGCAATTGCGAGAATTTGTATTGCCAAACGATGGCCGAGTCGGCGCCCTCCACCAGCGAGAAGCCCGACTGCCAGTCGAGCGTCAGGCCAGCATTTTTGCCATTATGCGAGACAGCAAAAGTTTTGCGCTGCAAACAAACAAACAACAACAACAACAAAACAAAAGTGTATTAGAAAAGAAGAGGCATATTTTATATTGTATATTGTATGTAGTTACTCCCATTTAAAGTAAATGATGAAAAATGCGCGCGTAATGAGGAAAAAATTGTTGCAAGTACTTTGGTAAGTTGGTCGACAGTTTGCAGTGAGTTTTGATGATGGAAAAAAATTGTAATACTCGTAGTTGAATTTTATAAATAATATGCCCACGAGTATGATAGGTTTGCCTTAAAAGTTTACAGTACAACACACGGTTAAATGTGGATTACTACAGTATAAGTTAGTTAAAATTTTAAAATTTACTGTCAATTTTTTCAGCAATAATTTGTTAAAAAAATGTAATTACTAAATTTATTAAACCAAGAAAATGTAATTTGCCATTAAATTTATATATGTTTATTATTGTTGTAATGTATATATATATATGTGCAGTGTACATATGTACAACAGAATTTAACTTAGATATGCAAGTTCAATTGAATTTCTGTGAAAATTTAAAATTTTTCCTAATATAATGAACACAGCGACCAAGTGTTAAAAGAACATGACAGTGTAATATTAATTTCACATGATGCAGTGTTATACAAACATGAGTTGTAATGTTAAATTTTACCCATCTTAAAAGAAGTAAAGTTTCCACTTTAAAAAGTTAATGTGTCAAAGATTTCGCAAAAATTAAACCGAGAAAAAAATGTTAAATTAACATTGGGTCATATTGGCACAACATTTGTTGTTAAATTTTGACAGAATATGCCAAAATTTAAAGCTGACAACTAAACAAAAGAAATAACACTTAAAATGTTATTTTGAACTTGTTCTTTAGCGTTGAAAATCTTAACTTATTGTTAATTTAACATGGTTATATTTTCTGCGTGTAATTTTATATTAAAAATTGTTTAAATTCAATAAAACTGAAACCACGTAACTTAATTTTCTAAAAACAAGTAATTTGTTGTTATTGTTGTAAAACGCACAATGCATTTATTTACCTATCTATGTTTATTTTGCGAAACAGCAAAGAAACATTTAATGGTACTACAGTGGGTCATAAATAAAATGTTCAAGAAAAATTACATAAAAAAAGTTGTATTAAATCGAAGCCATTCTCATTATTTTGCCCAATGTCCAGCTAAATATTAACAAAAAAAAGTTTGTGCGCCAATAACATAAATCATGAGAGAGAGAAACCAATGGACTTGACATGACCACACACATACACGTACTCGTATATACAAACACACGCATGTATGTATGCATGTAAAAACTTTTTTACAATACTTACAGCACGACCACACTAACAAACAAACAGACTCGAATACATACGAGTATGCGAACCAACAAATAAAAGTTGCTTCAGCTACAGTCAGCCTGGGGAATACCCTCGAACGCATGAGAAATGATTGTGGAAAATTGCGATAAAGTAAACTACAATTTTCTTTAATTTTGTTATGTAATTTTTTAAACGAAAATTAAATTTAAGCAATTCGATTGCCTTTAAAATTTAAAATTACTACTTAAAATGTTCCAAAGTTGTTCATATTTATGTGCCCTAAAGGAAGTTCATAAACTTCAAAATCACTTTAATGTTTCTTCTCTTTTTTTTCTGTTGGCATTAGCGAAAAACCCTTTTCTTTTGCAATTACCATACCTTTCAAAGAGTATGTAGAAAATGTAGCGAAAAAGAATAAAAAAAAGAAGAAGAAAAAGAAAAAGTTCGTCATGAATTATGCTCGACTTACACGCGATGACATTTTAACCTCAGGCAGTCATAAAAGACGCCCGAAACTATGCTTTGACTAAATGAAACAATGAAACGAAGAAAAGGACACCACCGACCGAACGAACGAACACCCGCCCGCCCGCACCATTAAGCGGTGACGAACGCAACGCTTCGAGCGACGTTGCGCGCCAAAGTAAAATCTCAAATTTTGCGTGTGCGAAATTGAGGGAAAACATTTTAAGAGCATGTCCAGACATTGAAATAACATGCAACGTCGCACAGTGGTTAGAGTCAATTCAAATTGATTTAATAAAAATTTTGTTTGGCATATTTAATTCATAAGTGCATATTTTTGCATATTTTGCATATAAAAGCATGTTTCATATTTATTTCATATTTAGATTGAATTAAATGATATAAAGGCAATTGTTTTGATATGTAGACTACTCAGAGAATTTATTAACAAACTCATTTACCACAAATTAATTTTAAGTACTGTGCAGTAAGCGGCAAGCAAACCAACAAACCGCAAACTGAACTGAACATGAGACCAACTAAAAAAAGTTGTAGAAAAACGCAAAAGCACAAATAAAAGAATGTAAAAAAGAAAGAACGAAAGAAAGAAAGAAAGGAGGCAGCTTAGAGAAATGGCACCACATGCCACTTGAGCAGGACAATGACCGCTGCTGCAGGAATTTTTTTTTTGTTTTTGTTATTTCTGTTTACTATATTTTCCATTTGTGCATGTGCGAAAAAAAGAAACGCTCACGAATCGATAAAGATTTCGTGCGATTCGTGTTTAGTAAAATAGAAAAACTAACAAACAAACAAACAATGAAACACACACACTCAGAGGCGCGCATACACTCGCAGAGAGCAATAATTCATGTGAGACTGTGTGTGTGCGTGTGACTTATAATATAAATGAATGTGGAATATAACAGCAAAGGAAAGGCGCATAATTACGCAATTGTAAATAAATAAAATTGTACTCAAGGTACACTACCGAGTGTTGGTAGTGGTGCGCACCCGAAGAATTAATTTATGTCAGGAAGCAAATGAACAATATTTTGCATATTTAAGCCACAAATGGATAATGGCGCTAAAGTGGCCGAGGTGGACTTAAATCATACAAGAGAATAGTTAACATTTATTTAAAAAATAACATTAACATTTTACAAATTCAAGCTGTAATGGTTAATAAATATTTATATGCATGTATATGTGTATATATGAGCTTATTTTTAACTATCCTTAAATGACTAAAAACTATCACGGCTGCTTTAATTGAGTCTAATAAACTAACTGCAAACGTATTAACGCACAGAGCAATTTATTTAATACAGGTTTATTTATGTGAAAATAATTAAGGTATACCTTTAGGCGCGCCACAATTATTTGCACATTTTATACATTCTGCTGTTTAGATGCATAATGCACAATGCACTGACACAATGGTTTGAAATATTTTCTATTTTTTTGTTTTTACTATGCCCGCGCTCGACACTGCGTATGAGTGATTTTAATTGACTGCCTTCGTTGGAAGCGGTGCGTTGCGTCGATTAAAGCGTTCGTTTAATTGTATGTAGTCGCTTCTCATCTACCTTCAATTACGCATAATTATTAGCGAAATTAAATTGTGGCCTAGTGGCGCTAGCAACATTTAATTAAATATGTATCAAGCACGCGTTTAGTGGGGCGTATGCGTGATATTATTATAATTAATTACGCGTAACGCCCTGTTGTACAAGCAATTTTATTTTTAGATTTCGCTTTTGCGTTGTAATAAATATGAAATTGGAAAATTTCTATGGAGCAAAGTTGAGGTATTTCAATTAAGTGCGCTAATTTGTGTTGTAATTTTAATTCGATATGAAGAACCTTTAATTTACAGCTTCATACTTTTTTCTAGTACTTTTTTTTGGGAATAATAAACTTGTTGATATTGTATGAGGTATGGTTTAAAAGCTAGATGAAACTTCGATCCCGTATAATAATTTTGAAAACATCAAAATTTCAATTTGTTTGTTGTTTAATATTAAAAAAAACAATGTTTGTATACTAGGTTAGTTTAGGTGGTACTAGCTGGCCAAACTCACGCATAGACCAACTAAGTCCTCATTGATATAAGGTTAAGGTAGTTTACTACTTTTGAAGTTGAAGTCGTTTAGTATGGAAGAATGATTGGCAAACTTAAAAAGAGGCTCAAACCTAAGAGTTTTCAATAATGCTGGCCAGAAATAGAGGAAATACTCCAGAGTTTCCTTTTTTGATACTAAGGAAGTTAAAAAATTGAGTAATTCTTAGATGTGGTTTTTCAATAAATTGTCAATAGAGTTTCTAACATAAAATTACTGATCATTCATTTTCTAATTTATCTGCAGACCATAAATACTTTGTCGCTGAATAAAAAAAAAAGCCAATTCTTATACCTTTAAATTGTTAATTACATTTTAATTTGCCATTCAACTCTGTTGACGCACAACACTAACAAATAATGAACACTCATACGCCCCCATGTTCCAGCATTATTCAAAAATCGTTGTTAACACAAAGTATTGATTTCATCATGCCAACATGACCCTGAACGGAACTGAACTGACCTGACCTTACCGTACCGCTTACCATACAAACCATACCCAGCGATCACGATAAAAAAAACTACACGTACATTTTAAAGGTTATCTGTCAATTTTGAGTTGCATACAAACTCGGTCGAAAAAAAAACAGCAATACATTCTATTCGAAAACAATGGCAAAACTTTTATCGACAAGGTTAAGTGGAAAATAATTACAAGTCAACATGCGAAAGTCGGCTACGCGTGCTCTACCTGATAAAAAACCCTCAAATCGACAAATAAAAAATAACAGAGCCCAACAAAAGCAAATAGGAAAGCGAAAAGGCGGCAAGCAGATAGACATAAATAACTGGCATTTGAAATAAGTTTCCTATTCAGTAGACTGGTTTTGTTCGAAAAAGAAAATAGTTTTGTAAACTTTTGCGCTAAATGCAAGATCTGAAAAAAAAATGTACATATATACACAATTCTCTTTAAAATTCGGTTTATTTTTAACCACTCTATTAGGCAGCAGGACGCAACCGAGCGCAAAAAGAAGAAAACGAAAAAAAAATGTCTATATCAAGGAAATATCTCAGCGAACCCAAATCAAAGCTAAGCTAGCAAAATGAGACATACCCAAAACCCGTCAACTGAAATGAAAAGCGTAATTTTCGCCACTTTGTCGGCTTTAATTTTGTTTGTTTGTTTGTTTTCTTCGCTTTCTTGGCCACTTACCCCCAACTTAATGATGCTGGTCACAGTTGCCGCAGTCCAGCTGTTCTCGACGCGCAGCAGTTCCTGTCGCGTTTCGACGCTTAAGTAGCGCGGCTGGTGCCCGGAGCTCTGCAGCAGAAAGCAATGCTGGCGACTGTCGACCGTTTCCGATTCTTTGACAACGCGAAACATCGTCTGGTAGACCTTGTAGACGACCAGAGCCTTCGACAGGCCCGACACGTTCAACTGCAAATAAAAGAAGGAAACGCGCGCGATAGCGCAAGAATGTGAAAAAGCGAAGAGGACATACTCGTTATTTTTTGTAATTTTTTTATGTTTTATTTTTCGAAAAGACAAACTGTCAAATTAAATTCAAGAAATACAAGCGGAAAACGCTTCGTCGAATAAATGAGCAAACAATGGGGAAATGGGAAAATTTCGCTCGCTGCGAAAATGTGATTGAAATGGTAAACCTTTAATTCACTCGCGCTGTCAAAGCGTTAAAATCAACGAAAGAAACGTGGGATTATGGTAGACAGTGCAGCGAATTGAGGTTTACAAAATGAATGAATCATGAAAAATTAACGATATGCCAAACGAGTCGTTAATGATATCATTAGTGAATGGTATTGCATTCGATAACGATACTCGCATGTTAATCGTTAATGATAATGCGGACGAAAGAAATTCCACGAAATTCCAAGAAATTTAAACTGATAACATTTTATTTAATGAATTTTATTAAATGAATCGCTTTTATGATTCATGAGTGAATGTTCATGAACGATTCGATAATGGTTTCAATTGAGAATTCGTTTTAGAAACACATTTAATGAATCAAACGAATGACTTTTATGAATCGTCAATGAATCATTCATCATTACGACTTTCATTTATAATGATTCATTATAATTGTTGTACTATAAATATTAAAAAAAAATGACTAAAATCTTTAAATCGCTTTTGAAGAAATAAAATTTCACGATAAATTTTTCGCAAATGCGTTAAATAAGTGCAATTTTTAAGCGCCAGCATGCACTGTGCAGCGGCAGACACATGTCAGTCAGTTGTGTTAATTTAAGCGGGCGTCGTAATAAGCGCTTTACGTATTATTTTCCGTATTGTTGAACAGTCGCGCTGCCATTTTTATTTGGTTTTTGTTGTATTTTTTTAATTTCTCAATAATTTGCTTCGATTGCCTTCTTCTTTGGTTGTCGTTTGTTTTTGTTATTTTTTCGTATGCTTCCTTCCTTCCTGTATCCTTCCTCGAGCCGGCTTTGACGTAATCATCGGAGTTGCCCGCTTGCGCTTGCTTGTACACTCGAATTTTCCAACTGTACTCGTATGTCCCGACAACAATTTCCTCGCTTGCTGAGACTGTTTTGTAAACTTTTAGTTTTTTTTTCGTTTATTCGTTTATGCTGCACATGTAAAGCGGAAACGGAAATGGTGTTGCCATTTTGCTCTATTTTTGTAGCGTTGAAATTCTGCATGACAGCGTTGCTTTAAAATGTCTTCTATTTTTATTTTTATTTTTATGTTCTTATTTGTGAATTGTTTTATTGCAGTAAGAAACAGGACGGAGGAGAAGTGAAGGGCAGCTGCAGCGGAAGTGCCTGGTTATGTCAAACGGAAGTGACTTGATTTAAACATTTCTGTCGAGTGTTTGCGAGTTTTGCTGCTGTGAGTGGCAAACAATTACTTTGCATACCTTGAGTTGAGCGTTTGTTTGCTTTTTATTTTATTTTTTTGTAACCGGTTGCTTGGCGTCTTTGTCATGTGCCGCAAATTTCTTTCCGCCCACTTGATTATCGCTCATCATCATCATCGTTATGTGTCATTACGCTGCGAAGCAAAATTAATGCTAATCAAAAGCATCTTATCGCCGCCATGCTCAAACAAGCCAAAACAAATGAAGTCAATCGCTCGCTTACGCTGGCTGCCCTACTTCGACACCTAAACACAGCAACACATACACTCACACACACACACAGCTTTCAACTTATACAATCATTTATCCTGACAGAAACCCGAAAACAATCAAATTTTTCAAACCATCAATTCGAGGCGCTCGCAATCACTTGCCTTTATTTACGCATACACTTACAATTTCACTTACTCCAATACACATACACGCACGCACACATTAATGCAATAAACTGAAAATCAAAACCTTAAACGTGAACGTGAACGTGAACATGAAAGCGTCTGACATTTAAAATCCAATTTGATTGATAAACGAATGACAGCGACAAATAACGCGTCATGCCCTCTTTTCTCACCCAACCATCCACCCATCCACCCACTCACACCAACCAACATACTTTGGTAGAAGTACGCCGCACGCACACTTTAGTAACAATAACAAAAACAACAACAATAAGACCAACAAAAGACGCACCAACAATGCCAAATAAAACGTGGCTGCCTCAGTTACGCACTTGTAGTCAGACAGTGCTGTTCATTTTCATGTGACCAGTGTTTTAGCTGTTTATTATTAAGTAGTTAAGAGTATTTTTTGAGTTGGTTTGACTTTTATATATATATTTTTATATATAATCTTTAATACGAGGCCCTGTTGGCTAAACTACAAAGTTGACATTTAAACTCGTTTAGTTTTCATGCTCAGCCGTGATCTTCTTAAGCGAACTGAAGTGTGTCTGCTAAAACAGCAGAAAGCGTTAGAGACATTCCCTCCAACTATTTGACACCATCATCCTGTCATGATCCTGACTGAAATGATATAATATAATCAAATAAAGGCGGCATAAATTTTAAATAAGATTTCACGCCACAACAAAATTGAGTAGCTGTGCTGCAGGCATCAAATTAGTGTACGGCGATGATGGGGTACTGCCTGGTAGGGAGGGAGTGATACGTTAAAATATTGTTAGTTCATGGGCGGAACCGCAGCCACATTTTTTTGAGCTTTTACCCGATAGCGATAATTATCCAATATAAAAACTCTTATCAGCTTTTATGAAAGACTTACAAAAGACTCTTGAAAGAGTTAAACAAAATTTCACAAATTAATTAGAAATTAAATTTTTACTAGAATTTTCTTGTTAAATACATTCGCATTAAATACGAAAGCTCTTTGTTGCACTGAAAAAGCTCTTATTTTAATAAACGTGTCTGTCGGATACGCTAAGGAACACACAATTAATAAAATGAACCCAAAATAACAAAAAAGTAAATGGAAAATGTTACATAATGAGCTAAAGAAAACCGAAAAGAAAACCAAAAAAATGTTTTATCGATTTCTGGTGGTTCCAGTTTTTTTTTTTCATACATGCACACGTGCACATTTATACACTCACACAGATACGCTTTTGTGCTATTTTGAATTTCACGTGCGAAAACTTCAATTAATTTGAATTTGTTGCGTTTTTCCGGCGCCTTTCGCTTGTGTGTGTGTGTGTTTACAAAAATGTGTGCGTGTGTGTGTATACATATGTAGAAAATTCCGCTTTCGCAAATTTTGTCTGTGTGTGTGAATAAGCTTTTGGCGCGCGTTTGCATGACAAATTTCATATCAAACCATATCTGCTTGTAGGTATGCGTGTAAGTCTGCGTATAAGTATGCGTATATATCTATGCTTGTATGCGTACATTTGTATTTGTATAGTTAATTCATTTTAATGCATTCCAGCTTAAAGTACAAAAAAAAAGAGAAAACCTCCTCATTTCGTTGTCTGCTGCCGCTTTCGCTTGCGATAATAAAAAAAAAAGGAAATTTCATTTTTCGCTTTTAATGAGCGAGATTTGCATTCATTTATTTTTTTTAATGATATTAACGTATCTTATGTATATCTATGTATGTATGTATGCAGAAGGCACATGGTGATGTCATTACTCTGATTATGAGCGTTGCGTTATAAGTTTAATGATTTGTAGTTAAAGTTAAAAATGGACGGAGCAATTTTATGAGGACTGCGGGGCGTATGCTCAACCGACTTCGGGGCGTATGCTCAACCTCATCAAAACGTTTGCCAGTATTTCATCAAACTCAAAATAAAGCGAAAAATCTTAATTGTCGTTTAAACCAGACTGTTTTACTTTCAGCTTTAAGTATGTAATTTAAATTGCTTTTTAACTCAAGTTTACTAGAAGATACTTTATTTGGAAGTTATTTTGAACTTTGTTAATGGGTAAACGATAAAAAATCCAAAATAAAAAACAAAAAAGTCCAACAAATTCGTTGACCAAATCGGGCTTGTACGCTGGCGATCATTTGTCCTAACTAATTACTAAGAATATTGATTTAAAAGATCTAAGTATTTCATTAAAAAATTCAACGTCGTATAATGCGTTTTAAAAAAATTAATTCGCAAATAATATCGTTAGCGAATCGTTACAGAATATATCTAACGAATCGTTAAATCGATTAATTTACAAATCATAAAAGCTTCTCATATACAAAAAGTAATCACAAGTGCTTTAAGCATTGAATTTGTGAATGAATCGTAAAATTGTTTAATTACGAATCGAAATAACGATTCGTTAACGATAACAATTTCCTCGATATCGTTAGGGATTCTTATGCGAGTGTCGTTTTCGAATAAAATGCGAATCGCTAACGAATCTTTAACGAATTTGCTCGCTTTGACAGAATAGTTTAAATTATTCAAAATAAAGTTGATAATTTAAAAGTAATTCTTTAAAATTAGTTTTTGCTCATAAATGTTTCATTGAAATTGAATTTTCCTAATTTCTAAATTAACTTCTTGTGAATAAAGTTTATCATATGAAAATTTGAATTTTTATTGAAAATTCAACGGCAAAAAAATTGTATGCAAAGAAAAGCTCAACACGAAGTCTATTAGGTATTTTATTATCACACACACACACACATGAACACATACACACACGCATTTACAAAAGCAGTTTTGATGTCCATTGTCATGTGTTGTGTGGTCCACACAAGAGCCGAAACAATAAACACACGCACACACACATGCACACACTCACTCAGAATAAAATCAACAAAAACAAACAAACAATACACCAACACACTCTCGCACTATAAATAAACAATGGAATTTTACGAGCACTCATAAAATTGCAGCCGAATTGCTTTACAACAACAACAACAACAAAATCAATGAAAATTGTGAATTTGCACGAAGCGTGTTTATTTTACAGCAAAACAACAACAGCAACAAAAACAAAATAAAAAAAATCGAAGGAAATAGAAGAAAGAAAAAAAGAAACAACAACAAACGCTCACAGTTGTTTGACAGTAGTGGTGCGACATACACACACACACACTCAAACCATTACACATACAAACAAATTGCCGCAGTTTATAACGCTTCGAATGGGTTTTTTTTTCGCGTATTTTATGCCTGCATGACAGACAAACAGACAGACACGCTCGCGCTGCAACAGTTGCAAATAAATGCAAATTGGCAACGAGAAAATTCGCTCAGAAGCGAAACGAAACGAAACGAAAAAAAAAAAAACAAATATCAAATATCGCATTTGCAGTCGCCTTCATTTCCTGTTGGTCTACTTTTAGGCGTAAATTAAATTCGTCATGACCCACTTTCGGTCGGCGACGCTGCCAAAATTCAAAAAGCAATCGACTTTGCCAAATTTGCGTCTCGGTTCGGTTCGTGGGCATATGACGTCAACAAATGCAAAATGCAGTTTAAAAAGCGCAACGGAAAACAAAAACAACTCACAAAAAACAAAACTCGCTTAAGCGGAAGTGCAATAAACTCGTATACTTGAAATGTCATATTTGGCAACTGTTGGGCGCTGTGCTCGACTGACTGAAGTGTACCTGTAGGCAATTGCGATGCGAAAGTCATGTGGTAGGAAGTGGGAGTCCTAAACCAAAAAGCAATAAATCCACATTTGAGTCAAATTGTCTTTTTGTTGTGGTTATTGAGTTAAGGGTGGACTCGATCGGGCACTAAACTCTGAATGGAATATATCTTCTATGAAGTTTTTTAAAAGAAAAATAAAAAATTGATTTATTTTTAAAACGCTTAAAATTTGTATTGACAAAAATAGTTTTGAAAGCGTCATTTGTTAAGCTTGAAAGCCCTTTAATATAAATCCCAACCTAATAATAATGAAAAATCTTTCAATCGACGAAAAGTCAAGGTTTCAATATATTGTATATACCGATAAAATTTACAAATCAAAATCCGATATACCAAAAAATTATTAAACAATTTGTGAGCTTTTGAGAAAAAAAATATATTCTCGTATTGCTTATTTGACTTTACCTGAACTTTTTTTTTAGAATCAAAGAAACTTTTCTAATTTTGTATACAATTTTATAGAAAGTAATCAGTTTCTTGTGTTTTTCTTAGAGACTTTTGAATGTTCTTGTCTGTTTTTGATTTAAAACGCCTCATCAGTATATACTCCTTAAGCATCAGCAATTTTTTTTATACTTATCAACATATTTGAGATCTCTCTTTATATTTTAATTATTCTGGTTCGGGATATTTTTCCTACTAGGTTAACTAGTGCCACAAAATTATGATGATCATTAGCATCATCATCATCATCATCATGATTATCATCAGCAAACGTTGTCAAAATAATTCTCTCAGTTGCTTCCGTTGCGCTGGCAACCCAGGACAAATTAAGCTGTGAAAGCTTTGCCGGAAATGGAAATGGAAATCGCTCGCTATTCGCTCGCTCAGTGCAGCTCTCAGCTCAGCTTCAGTGCAAAGTGATGACTTTCTGTGAAGTTGATTGCCGGAAATGCACATCAACGATGCATGCGAATTTTATGTGCATTGCACACAAGGTGCAACATTGCTACATTGCTACATTGGACACCGTATCCGTATCCGTAGCTGGAGCACCCGTCAGTTATGACAATAGTACGCAACAACAATGCAATATCTGGTAGTGGCAACCATTGGTTTGGTTTAGTTTGGTTAGGTTTGGTCTGGTTTGGTTTTCACTTACCGGTGGCGATTCGAAGAACATCACTTCGGTGCCTTTGAGTATCAGAAATCTGGGCATGTAGCTCTGCCATGTGATGTTATTATTGATGACGCCCTCGTTGACCCAGCCCATGTATTCGATGCGTTCGCCAACCGCAAAGTTTCGATTGTACAGCTTCATCTAAAAGAAAGTAACACAAACAAAACATTCAAGTTGAAATATTTCTAATTATTTTTGTTTTAACTTTACATATATACATATATAGAAAAAGAAGATATTTTTCGTCTTTTCCAAAAGACAATAAAGCACATTTGTGCGTGTGATAAATGCATCCCTGCGGACAGAGACATGTGCACATGCCTACACATGTATTGTATACGTATACATGGCCACGCTAAACACAGGGTGCGTAATTTATGACACTCACATACCAACATTTTTTGTTTGTTTGTTGCGATACCAACAGGAGGTACATAGCAGCCCGTGTACATGAAGAAAAAAGTGCTGCGAGTGGATTTAATTTTTTTTAAATACCTTTCGAATGACACCTCGTATGTCTTAATCCATAAAGTGAATGTTGCGAATTAAACAACTTTTTAAATAGTTTACCTTAAAATAAATAGATTTCATTTCGTATTTACTTATACATAAAGGTAAATGTTGCTCTTAGTTTTTTTTTAGTGTATGTGTTCATGTGTAATTTTTTACCGCTGCCGCCGGTTATTGCAGACGCTTCCTTTTTGCGTATCTCTCGCATGTGGCAGCGGAGGTGGCGCTGCGATGGTGGCGACTTTTGTGTTGCATACAAATTGCTTAATTGAAAAAGATGCGCCATTGCGAATTCAGTCGCCGCAATGGTGCTGCGTATGTGTTTGTTGTTCATTGCTGTTGTTGCAATTTGGAAAATGCGTTTTTTATTATCATTTTAAATTTTTTTTCGGCTGCGTTTTAAATTTCTGTATCAGCGGAATGTGAATTCGTTCGATTTAATCGAAAAATTCGAAAGCGATTTTACTTTTATTCGATATACGAGGAAGTGGATTTGTCGTATATAAGACTGAGAATTTATAATTTAGGAGTTTATAGTTTAGTTGAATTTCAGTTGGTATCTTCAAGATTTTAAAATATATTCGCCTTTATAAATAAATTAACACTCTAAGGTTTTTAATAAGATATAAATCGGTTCCAAATAAATTGTACCTTAACGTACTAGGATGCAGAAATTTGGATATACAGTCGTGTCTGGATATAGGGCACTAATTATTACAAGGATTGTTCACTATATCGAGGTGTTCACTATACCTAGACACGACTGTAATTCAAAATAAATTTTGGAAGCAATTAACCGTGGCTTAAGACGATTTCTTATAGGCAAGAGGGGAACCTTTCTTTTCGTTAACCAATCTGAACAGGTTCTTGACTAGCCATAACCGCATTTAGTGCAATTTTTTATTAGTACAGAATCCCTAGGTTGAATCTTTTTATATACTTAATACAATTTTATAACGAATCTTATATGAATGTCTACTAAAACTAACAAATTTGTCTAATGTTCATATATAATTGAACTCGAAAGTAATTGAAGTTACCCTGTTAAATAAACTAACAGATACATCTGAAAATATCTGAAGGTATTAACAGATACGCGGTCAAACCCTCACATTCATGATTTTGCTATTTACTTAAGAATCTCAACGAGAAGCTAGCCTCCGTCATTCTACCACCAATGAAAGGTATAAAAATCTTACTTCTTTAAACTCAAATTTTAAATTAAATTCAATATTTATTCAAATACCAAATTTTTACAAAATAAATTTCTAACTAAAGTCTTCATCATTTTATTTATTTCAATCTTAAAGATATTTTCGGCAAAAGCTTTTGTTGTCCTACTTTTTAATGAAATTTGCAAGATTTAAAATTTTCCTCATATGACAATGTCAAACTTGTACTTATTTATATTCAATTTGAAAATATACTTTTTCTCTCAGTATAACGAATCTAGATATATATATATATATATATATATATTGCATATATAGTTGTAGTTGTTGTAAAATTTAATTACCAGCTACTAAATCGAATTGCTAAAGCATTTTAGACAAGCGCTAAGATTCGAATTCAATGCAGATAATTTTATTTCACACTAAAGTTGCATATATAAAACGACTTTAAAATTGAAATACGCTTCAGTTATTTTATTAAATTGCTCCTGAGTATATTGGAGCGCACAAGTCAAGGAGAGGTCCAAGATGAAACTTTTACACATTTGTATACAGTGTGAGTAGAGTTAAGATAATGAATATATCTAACTTGATTCTTATTTTCTTCAGTAACTTGTATTTCAATCTTGGCAATCACAACTTCAACATCAGCCAAAAGGAATTCAACACGAACGCACAGAAGCCATGACGTCTTCGCCGGAGCCATCTTTGAGGTCATCAGTAAAAATCGCATTGATAAGAATATAATCTTTTCACCGATATCTATCGAGAGCGTTTTATTACTCATCTACTTTGGCGCTTCGGGCAGCACCGCGCGAGAGATACGTAATGGTCTAAAGCTGGGCACAGCTGGTCGATTGAAGATTGCTAAAAGGTTTCACAAATTTCTGAACAGAGCGTTACACAATACAACGGACGACACGCAACTCGAGCTGGTCAATCGCCTCTATTTAAAAGGTGGCCTTAAAGTGAGTTGCGCATATCAAGAACTGGCTAGGGACGTTTTCGATACGTCGGTGAAACAGGTTTGCTTTGAAAATGCAAAGAGAACAGCGGCCGCCATTAATAGCTGGGTCGAAGAACGCACGCTCAATCGAATCGGTAATGTCATATCCGAATCGGATGTCGGTTCTGATACCCAGGCGATAATAGTGAATGCGATCCACTTCAAGAGTAGTTGGGCGAAACCCTTTAGTGAGTGTAAAACACGCAAGTCCAAGTTCTATATTAGCGCAAGAAAAAAAGTCTCCGTTGATATGATGCGAAATACGGATTATTTTGATTACGCCGAGCTGCCGCACTTGGACGCAACGGCGTTGAAGTTACTCTATAACAAATCGAATATATCCATGCTCGTGGTGCTGCCGAACAACGTTGATGGTCTGGAGCAATTGGAACGTACGTTTGACTTGCAGGCGCTTAACAATATAACATCGGCTATGCAGAAGCGATACGTTCGTGTCGTTATGCCCAAGTATAGAATTGAGTTCGAAGTCGATTTGAAAGAGGAATTGCCAAAGGTATGTAAGCTATAATCCTTAACCTAAATATTCTTGGAATTGGTTATTGCTCCTCATTGCTTATTTCACTTCCAGTTGGACATTAAGACCATGTTCACGCCAAAAGCCAATTTTAAAAATATACTAAATCAAGGAGTCCGCATGCAAATATCGGGCGCTAAACAAAAGGCCTATCTGGATGTGAACGAAGCTGGTTCAGAGGCGGCTGCAGTCACCCGTAAGTGAAGTCTCTAGAAATATATTTAAGCAAATATTTGATTTGATGTTCTTCTCTAGTGTCACAAATTAGAACGCGTAGCGTCAAACCGAAGCCCGTCAAATTTCGTGTAAATCATCCGTTTTTATTTATAATTCACGGTAATGGCGCCATTTACTTCATGGGACACGTGACGAAGTTGAAGAAATCAAAGAAACTGTTTAAATAAAATTTTATTTTTTGGAAAAATACATGATGACTTAATGATTAGTTTGGATTTCGATAAGAAAAGCTGTACGACATAAAAATATTTCTCTGGAAAAGTTTCTTCTTGCCTGAAACATTTAGGGCAGTGAACTCCTAAAGATCCTTAGGCTAAATGATCTCTTAAAATTTAACCCCAAGTCCTACATATAAGTCCCCCAAATCAAATACAAATCCACAATTACCTGCAAATGTGTCAATCCCACGACATTGTCGGTTATCAGTTTGAGCCATTGACTGAGTATGGCCAAATCATCACAGTGTATTATGCCGGTCGAGGCACCGTTGAGGCCGCGCACCTCGAACGCATTCTGACGCAGTTTGTCGGTGCCGTACATGTAACGCGTAACGTAGGCCATCATGAGTGGCACTGCAAACGGGACAAACGGGAAAGCATATATTTTTTTTTTGTAACATATTCAAATGATATGCAAGGACTTCGCTGGAGGATTATCCACTCCAGTGAAGTTAAATGTAAATATTAAGAAAACATTGACTCACCTGCAACAACATCGACCCACTTCCGTTCGGGTTCCGAGCAAATCGACATGGGGCGACTGCAGCTTCGACTTATCGTACCGCTGCTATTTACAGAGGATTTGTAACACTCGTCAGCCTTGAGTTCAGCACATGTGGCATCATTGTCAGAGTCGGGCGTATCCTTTGTAACTGTTTGTTGTTTTTGGTTTTTGGTAAAAGAATAAGGGGAGTAAAAGTGGATTGCATTAAATAGGAGCCAGTGTGTATATTTGGTGTGTGTGTGTGCTTGCTCAGATGTTAATGTACGTTTGAGTGTTATAAACACACACTTACAGTGCTCTTCAGCGAAGTGGAGTCATTTGTTAGTTTTGCTTAATATTTTTGCCATTTAAAAAAGTATTTAAATAAACTGAAAAGCTTTAAAACGAAATTGCAAAGAAATGCAATAAAGTAAAAACTATTTTTAAAGATTATACTAAAGTGGTCTTATCAAGATTAACCACAGTGTTTTTACCGAGAGGTGATTAAAACGAAAAACGACATACACACACACGCATACACAAATACAAACAGAAAGCAAATGTTACGAAAATAAAGGTAAACGTTACGACTACAAACACTAAAACGAGAGAGAGAGAGAGAACGTTAAAACGCATTTTAAATGAAGACAAAAAGTGTTCCAAAGGATAACGATAATTGACAAGGGAAAATGAAAGTCCTTCCTCGCTTACGCTCACGCTTACAAGAAAAGTAAATTAAATTCACAAAATTGTTTTCTTCGTACATTTTTAAAACTTCATTTGGATGAGTTGGAAATTCTTTTGTAAGAGAACTAAGTTAATTTGAAAAGGAAGAAAGAAAAAAGAAAGAAAAAGAAAAAAAGAAAATTCTCTGTTGGTATTTAATTCAATTAAATACGCATAAAAGGAGAAATTCACGCGGTGCACACGACGAGAACAATAAAAGATGGCCAAGAAGAAGAGTTAAATGAATTTAACAAGAAAAAGTGAAAACAAAAAAAAAAAAACAATTCAAGTTGATAAGACGGAAGCACGCAGGTCAGAAGATATAAGACAGGAGCAGCGCAATGGCGTCTTTCACAGACTTGTTGTGCAGGATATGCAACAGCAATAGCAACAGTGACAACAACAACGAGAACAACAACAAAAGCGGCAACAAGTCGTGGCGCAGAAAGCGTTTTTAATATTGCAACTGTGAGCCGTCAAGCGGAGCGACGGACGAGGGCGCGAATAACGTTTTTATGCGGTGATTTTATATTTATAACAGCCAACACGAGGCGCACACAATTTGCACTGGGTACATGGGCTCGGGTCTATTGTTTGTAGTGCCTATGGGAAATATTAACATATGCACATACATATATTAGGTTGGCTGAAAGAGAACTGAAGTTAGTCTGGACAACAAATTCCGGTTGCAGAAGTTGAAGTGGCCTCAATTAAATTTCATTGAGAACAAATAATTAAATTTTATTGAGTCAAATGTAATTTTTTTGAAAAAGTTTAGCTTTTCGAAATGAAAAATTTCGATTTATTCTATAAATGGTCCAGAACCAATTGGTCCATAGTTTTTTACCTAAGAAATGTCTTGAGCACTTCCTTCATTGAATTGAATATTTTAAAATTATTTTTCACAGCTGGTGCAGGGTGCTTACGCTTCAGCATAGCCAAAGATAACTTCAGCTACTCGAATTTGTTGGTTTACTATTTTTATGCAGGGGGGCAACTGGCAGCTGGGTAACTCACGCAAGCGTAAAAAGAAGGTGTGACTTCAAATGTTCGCGTTTGAATGGGGCGAAATGGATGCAATCTAAAATTCACGGTTGAGTTGAGATCCTTGAATTCTCTCTCGTATTTTATGAATGTGTGTGTGTGCGTGTGTGTGCGTGCGCGTGTAAAAGTGTGTAATTAAATTTAATTAAAGCGCGAATTTTAAGCGGCGGCGCCGTCAACGAGTCAAAAACACGCAACTCCATATTATACAACAACAACAACACAAAAACAAGAACAAGTTTAAACAAAGTGAAAGAAAGAAAAAAATTTAATTTTGCTAGCGAAAAGTTTGTATTAGAAAATTTTATTACAAAGCAGGATAAAAGGAAAAAAATTCTGTTTTTACTTTGGTCCTCTTTGTGCACGTTGCTCGTATGTCGTAAGTACGCAAGGGAAAACTTTATGCTAAACAAGAACACAAAGCAAACTGAAAACAAAAAGAAACTATTTTCCTTTTGCCTATTTGGTTTATTTAATGAAAGTAAGTGAAAGCAAAAAGAAAAACTAAACTAACGTTGGACACTGTGAGTGTACCTAGAAACCAGGCTCAAACATTAAAAGTGTTAAAAATGCATGCAAAAATGGCAAAAACAACAACAATAACAACAAAAAACGTTAAAATGCACTTAGCGTGTTTTGCTTTTGTTTTGGATTTATTTTATGTTTTTCTTTTCCAAAGGAAAAGTTCATTAAAAAACCGAAACATAAAAGAAAGCAAAGGATATGGCAAGCTCGACGGGCTTTGTTGGCTACTTACGTTGCTTCTGCAGGAATGGCGTCGCGGCGCGATAATGCTTAACGGTCAGCACGACAATGTCGCCGGCATTGCGTAGAATATTCACAGCGTCGTCGTGCGGACAAGCGGTTATGTACTCGCCGTTGACTTTAATTATCGCATCGCCGACAAACAGTTGGCCCGTTATATCGGCGGCCTGCTCCTTGTGGATGCGCGATATCAAAATCGGCAATTTGTGTTCGGCGCCGCCCTTTATACTGACACCGAGGCCGCCCTGTTTCTGGCGTGTGATCTGCACCATGCGCTCCTGGTCGCGGTGGAATGGAAATGAAAACAAAAAAATTTCAACAAAATTTTAATATTTTTTTTTTCAACCATGATTAAGTAGTTATTTTAAATATGCATTGTAGTTGTTGTTGGCACAAATTGTGCGCTAATTAATGTTAATAATTTATGCGCTTTTAATTAAAGCACTTCGCGTACAGTAACTGCCAAAAGTTAATCAACGTTGTTGTGGTTTTTTTTATTTTTTATTAATGTCGGAAATTGTTGGTGCTGTAAATTTGTTGTTGTAAAAGTGTTGAATTAAAATTTGTTTGGTTTCGTCTTTATCAACAAATAAACAAAACTTTTTTTGAAGTGTTTAAATTTTCGCCGTTACTGTTCGCTGTCATCTCAATTTCACATAAATCTAAAATTTTTGTTTTTGTAAAATTTTTGTTATTGTTTTCTGTCATATCAAATAAATTTGCTCAGCCTTCACCAAGGATACTCGGACCACATTCATGGGAATTTTTAATTACATTTATTATTTCATAAATCCACTCCTCAATTGTGTTGACTGTCGCATTGTCTGTCTGTCTGTCTGTTTCTATGTCTGTCTGTGTGTATGTCAGTCATTCAGTTATTCAGTCTGTCTGTCGGTCGGTCGGTGTGCCTGCCTCCTCTGTTTGTTTGTCTATGCCCGTTGGGTGTTCAGCGCATTATAAACTCTTTCGTTTACGAGTATTTGTAATTGTTGTTTTAGTTGTTGCTGTTATTACTGCTGAGTAATTGTAATTGCAATTGTTGTTGTTGTTATAGTTTTATTTGTCGGATTTATTATGTCGGAAGTTGCATTTTGAATTTTAATAATGTACGGATATAAAATCGCTTATTTCAAATAAAAATGCTTTTCTATGTATGTGTGTGGCGGAAGTGAAATGCACGGTACAGTATCGATCAAAAGAATGTGTTTTATAATACTTTTAGAATTTTTGCTTAACACTGTATGTTATACATTTTTTTGTTACATTTCGTGATTATTAGAAATGTTTAAGAAAATATGTACTTAGGCCTTTAAAGCTCTTTTGACCTTTGCTGGTTGGTGAATAGATTTCAGAGGAAGTTTGGTTGACAACTTTTAAAATATAGTTTAATTTTTATAAAAATATTTTAAAATCAAAAAAGAAATTTTATTGTAATGTTATAAAATTTACGAGAAGTTTTCTATGTTTTTTCTCAGAAGTAGAAACATAGAAAATTATTATGCTATAACATCAGGTTGAGTCAATTTTGTTTGGACTATGCCTATGCCAACATTTTTGTCCTATACTGGAAAATGACAAAATTTTTTCAGAGCTGAAGAAATATTATTGGCTGTTGATTACACACATAAAATATTAAATGATTGGAATTACTGTACGATTATTAAAGGAAAACTAAAAAATTGCTCGCCACTCAAACTGCTTAGTGTAAAAGAGGATAAATAATAAATTTATTTCTAAATTGCAAAATAAATCCTTAAATCTCTGCTGAAAAAAAACTTTTGTTTTATTTAGTTTCATGAATGAAAATGTCTCAAAGCAATGACAAAACAACAAGTACCCATACTTTTGGCAGTCACTGTACCTTTATAAGTGCTCTGCGAATAATAAATTAGCATGAAGAATTATTTTAAAATGGTTCATAGAATTTGTTTTTGTTATTTATTTGTGCTGGTTTCATTCGCTGATTACGTACGTTAGCGTATTAGTATTATAGATATATATATATATATACATATGTATATACAAAAACAAAACAAAAAAAAATAATAAACAACAAATTTCGTTTATTTGTATGCGGAGGAAATATTCCGATAGATAGATTTGAACCAAATTTTGAATGAAATTCTTTGACTGTGGTGTACCTTCGATTCCATTGGTGGCCCATTGTGTGCTGGATTTGTGGGTGTGACAATTTCCAATTTTTGTAGCGTCAATAATTCCATTGTCAGATTCAGTCTAAGTAGTTCGGGTTTGCTTTTGCCATCGCTGACATTTACCATACCAGTGCGAACCTGCAAAGAAAATTTTGTATTAATACCTGAAGTGAAATTAAATGTAGTAGTAATTGGATTTGTACAGTAGAGAAAATTCAAAAGACAATGACGTCACGCGGTTGTTAATAATAAACTCGTATACAAAAGAAGTATAGAAGGAACACAACAAGTGTACACAAAATACAGTCGAAAGATGTCATTGTGCTGCTCTATTCAGGAGCGTATCTTTATAAACAAATTATTTTTCTTTTTAATCAGCAATCAAGTCTGAATTATCGAAGGAACTGGAAAATTGCCGCCATAACTTGAAGAGTGAAATTTTTCCTTAATATAAACTATTTAACCTAAAAATGCGATGACTAGTTGCAAGATTTCGATGAATCGATTCATTAACATTTTTCAGATATTTCATGACCAACCACTTTGGTATATGTTGTTAATAAAATCGTTAAATGAAAATGTGAATTTTTAAAGTTCCTTGTTAGAGTAAGAAATTTAAATAAATGAAGTTTTCGCTTGCCCGCAAAAATCTTTTTTGAGGACGCTTCTGATGCTTATCAAACCCGAATCAAGTTCGAGAGTAAATTTCCTTGCAGCTATTTCTGGAATAGTTAGTAAAATAATGAGTTTAGCCTTTAAGAACTACAGAGCGGTTAGATTTCATGTATTAAATTCGAACTATGGTTATTTGTTAATAAGAAATAAATCCAGATTTAAACAAATTATTACACAACATCGGAAATTGTTTACTTAAGGTTCTTTTGAAAATTTAGCGAACATTTAAAAGACAATTTTAGTAATTAAAATAGTTCTATAATACTTAAACTGACAAATAAGTACTGTATAGACGTTTATTAGGACTATCAATTATCCTTAATTTGACATGTAATTTTTTGTTATTGCAAAACTAAAACTGGATATATATGCATTTAGGTTAGTTTAGAGCGGCGGCAAATGCCTCACAGAGACCAGACTAGGTCCATAGCGATACCACATGCTCCCTTAAAATGGAGAAAATAGTTGACCTTACTTCATGATATTGGTCCATCACGAAAGTTTTGGTTCTTAATGCGAAGTATTTGAGTTTGCTGATATTTATTCGAGATAATTCGCTTGTCCAAGAAACCTCGTTCTGCATTTTTGGCTAGCGTTGGGCAATGGCAAAGTAGGTGTTCTAGAGTTTCTTCTTCGTCCGGTTCGTTGCAGTTTCTACACCAATTGTTAGAGATTAATGCCAAGAACACTTTTCTTCAAAACGCAGAGTATAGTTTTTACATAATAACTCGAACAAAATTATTCCTAAAATCCCTTTGCTTCCTTTTCGGAATAAGTGTGCCCCTTCATATTCAAAGAATACACAACACTGTCATGTACTTTTATAAAGAATTGGTTACAAAAATGACAAGTAAATATTTTATAAAAAAGTAACATTTCCACAAACTGACTTAAACTACTTCAATTAAATGCATTACTCCAATTTTTATTTATAAAAAAGTGTCACCTCTTCATCTTCTTTTTTTTCACACAATACGTTTTGGGATATTTCGCTTAATTGAATTTCACACCTACAAAAAAAAAACAACAACAAATAAATGAACATATCTGCACAATTACATGCGTATTTAAAATTTACAAATGTATCTGTAGGTATGTACTCGTGTGCACATATCTGCAGGCAGTTCGTTCAATGCCCGGCAAACTTTTAATTGTTTTCCACATTTGTTATGCAGAAGCAGAAAAAAAAGAAGGTGTATGTATTTATTTACACATACATTTAAAATTAATTGTAAAATACTTTCGAGGGCGGCGTTGCAATTGATTAAATTGGCGTAGCGTGAAATTGTTGTTATTTTGTTGTTTTTTTGGTTCATGACAACAGCGAAAATGTCCGGTATAGAAATAATTGCCTTTCGGCGCAAAATTTAAATTCAATCGAAATTTCCGCAAATTTTGTGGTCTACAAAAACAGCACAACAACAACAACAAACACCAACAACAAACAGAATTGTTCGTGAAAATGTGGAGCGAATTAAAGAATTTCTTTTGCGAGTATGAAATTAAATTGACTCAGACTATTTTTTTTATGAGTAGCATACGTCATTAAAAATTTATCCAAAATGGCCGCTGAAATATTTCAACATTTAAATAAACAGATAATTGCAGAGATATTTAAGAACTTTTAACATTTCAATTAAATAATTTGAACTTGTAGTAATATTTCGTTCTCATTTGGATAGTAATATTTCAATATTGAAGTAACATTATTAATATTAAAGTAACATTCTTAATTTCAAAGCTACATTACTTAACCATTTTAATGTAAAGTTAAAATCTGAAATTTCATCTGAATTTGCAACTCTGTTAGATGTGCTTTCGGCTGGTACTTACCTTAAAGTTTTGATCGACTTTTTCCTCAATCGGAGTCGCCGCCATTTTTGCATTGATCTTCATATTTTCTGCAAGGAAAGCGAAAAACAAATCATTATTTAAATGCCTTCATTTATAATTCAAATATATAAAATAATTTAATAAATCAAATAAATAAACCATTTAAATTTTAGCACGTCTGAGTTCAATGCTTTAAAGCTCAAAAGTATCTAATGGATCATTTAAAAAAAATGATGCGCCATTTTATTTCAAAGCACGGAGATCGAGATTTGGTTAAATGCTTTAAAAAAGTTTCTTTTTATTATTCAACTTCTCATTGACTTAAATAGGCGGTGTATAGGTTTAACTTGTTTTCGCGAGATCCTCGAGATACTCTAAACCATTATTGTACCAGCTAAAATATGAAATCAAATGCGTTTAACTTTTTACGCGCTTAGGGCCAAAATTTAATTTACCTGCATTAAGAAATCACTTAAGGCTAATTTCGTGATAATAATCTCAGCTAATACAATAAAAACCACATTTTCGCAAATAACAACAATTTATCTAAACCAATCCAACTGTAATTAATTAAACAAACTTTAGCTCTGGCCACAGACAAAACAAAACAAAGCGAATCTAGCCAAGCGGGCGGGTAGGTGTATGGGTGTGTGGGCGTATGTTTCTGTGGAAACTGTACGAACACAGCGCGTACCAAGTCCTTTCGCTTACCGCAGACGATGCCGCGCAGTTGTTGTTGTTTGTTGTTGTTGTCGCCAGCCAAACCGCAGAAACAACGAAACGAAACGAACGAATGAATGGCCAAAATGGAAAATCATTAGCCAAATTGTGAAAATCACGACCAGAATCAACACAGCCAAACACTGGCAACAGATCAACAAAGCCAGCACTCTGCGCTTCGCATTTGAACAAAAAGCAAAACAAGAAATGAGAAATGAGTTGGGAGGAGGGAGGAATAGTTTGCATTGGGCTGGGGAGGCGGAATAATTGCCGTGGCTAATTTAGAGACGAAAAAAAAATCAATTAATTTAATGAGGAAAGCCCGCCGCCGCCACAGACTGAAATCAGTTAAAACAACAGCCGAAAGGGTTACGAATCAAATGGAAATTAAAAAACTAAATACTTCAACAAGCAAAAACAACATTGACCAAAAAGGATAATAATAGTACATGGGGGGCACCCAATATTGGGTAAAGCAGGGGGAGACGTACGCCAGTTTGGTTTGTTGCGTTTGGCAAAGCAGCACAACGGACAAAGAAACCCGACTAAGCGATTCTTTTGAGAGGATTCTGCTTGAGTTTTGTGGCCGGATGTGAAAGTTTTGTTTGAAATTAAACCACAGCACAATGGGGCTGTTTCATACAAAGTGTGAATGAAATTTTTTAAATGTCGTATACGAGCTTTATTTAGCCTTTAAATTTTAATAAATATTTTAGCCAACATTTTGTATCTAACAAAAATTACCACATGTTAGCAAAAATTTGTTGTCAGCCATTTCGGCCTGTGAGCTTCCGAGTTCTTCTTCAGCTTAGAAAATATCTCGGTGATGTTTCCTATTTGATTATTAATTTACGAAGTCGATGCCCCACTGTGCACCGAGCAAAATGAGAGGAAATGCGGTTGGGATTATGCTCGCAACTAAGCTAATACTAAACAGGAAGCGGAAACACGAAAAACCACAAGGGTTTCAGATTCAAAAATGTATAACTAAAAAATTAAGTTTCTGCAAAACAAAAGAGTTTGGAAAATGTCTACCAAAAACAAAAATAAAATCTAGATTTTCATTGTTAACGAAACTTTAATTAAGCCAAAATGCAAAAGAATAATTTTTGGTAAAACTTTAAGAAAACCCGGCGACGGCGGGCGGCGGCGATGCCCTCGACACAGATTCTCAAAACTACTGAAACTCCGAAAACAAACACAACAAGAGCGACACAAACAAACTTTCTGCGCCTGAAAGTATGCAAATATTTCCGGCAGAACAACCAACAACAACCCACAACAACAACACAGTACAATACAATGTCTCGTATATGGGCAAATTGAGAATAATTGCTGTTTTATTTTCATTTGCAGCAAGTGTCTTTTTCGTTGTTGTTGTTGTTGTTGTTTGGGTGTCTGCAGGTTTAAAACTTTAAAATATATTTCCAGCTGCAATCGTAACCAAAAAAACAGCAACAATAAAAACAACACGAACAAGTGCAACAGCAACAGCAACAAGAACAATCAAATTGAGCAATGTCAAATAAAAGTTTTATAAAAGAGCTTATCTGAAGAGTGTGTTGGCTCATGTTGATGTTGTTGTTTAACGCAAAGGACCCTCTCACAGATACAAATGTACACATGTATGTATTGTATATACTCGTGTATATATAAATTATTTGCAAATTTTGTCGCAGTCGTTGTGCAATCGCAGCGTTCAGATGTTAAAAGATATAAATCTCATAAGTGAATTTAATGGATAATCTATCTAGATTTTAAACTATGAGATACATCTAAGCGCAGATTTAAAGTTTAACAAAATTTGGTTATTAATTTTGTTAAATAAAAAAATATTTTAATTTCACTTTGTTGTTAAAAATTATATCTAGCAAGAGTCGAGTTAGGTTCTTTAGCCGCTGATTGGCAGCGTTGTCCTGTATTCGTGTTCGTTCTTCCTTCTACTGACTCATGTTTTGTTGGCAGCAGCAGCAACTGTTGTCAGTATCAATGCGATGTGGCAGCGCTACTATTCCATTAGTTGACCAGAATTGCCAGAGTTGTGTCATTTTTAAGGGGTCTTCTGTTAAACGCTTTTAAGCTCTTAAGTGTGTTGTGGCATTAAGTGCAAGCTGCATGCATTTCAAAGCTCTGACTTTTTTCGGACTTATCAAAATGATGGATTTATACTTTTGTTTGGTTGTGTGTGTGTGCGAAAGGAAAACGTTTTGCATTTGCTTGAGCATTGTTACCTGGCGGCAATGAGTCAACAATGTGCAAAGATAATAAATTAGGTTTTAAGTTTGCACGTGTTGGTGCATATGGAAACTTTTTGTTTTTATTAAATCTATTTGTCAAAGAAGTTGGACTAAAAGATCAACTGGAATTTTCCAAGTATCTTGCAAATATAATGAGAGTAAAAAAGAGATTTTGTTCAACGAATGTAAATGTTAAGATAAGTTTTTCTTGGAACAGATTTTGCAAAGCAGAAAATTTAATTGTGTTTGTTGAGTTGTAGCGGTTGAAATCTAGTCACTTGAGATCTAGTTTCTTTAGCCTAAAAGAAAAAAGAACTGTTTTCCAGTGGTTGTATTCGGCTAACTTAATAACAGCAGATTCTGCATTGCTATGCAAATAAAAGTCTATAGATAGAAAAACGAAATTCGTGGCTAGGAAGTTAGGGAATACCACATCGGCTTAGATTTATACAATACTTAGTTTTCAGTCCATTAAGTATTCCAAAATTTGTGAGCTAAGTCCCAACTCAAGCCATGATGAATGTTTTTTTTTTTTTGAATTTTCTTAAACGAACCTTAAATAAATTTTAGGAGCTTATCAGTTTACTGTTAGATCTCAAAGACGTTCCCGTATAATATGGCTAAAATTTATTTAACATTAAATCGCTACGGTTCAACGCCTTCAAAGCAGTTCGTAAGCGCTTTTAAGATGCTACTAAACTGTTTACTGCCAAAGATAAAGGGTAAAAATACATAACAGCCCTTAATAAAGTCTGGCAACACCACCGTAAATTTGCTAAAACTTAACGGCAATTAAAAGGGAGAAAATAACAACAACAACAACAACAGCAAAACCAGGAAAAAATATAAATTAAAATAAGGCACTATACAAGCAGCCAAGGACAAGATAAAGCTGACATTGTAATGCCTTAACATGTTCATTAAGTTTGGTATTAACTTGTTGTTGTTGGTGTTGTTGTTGTTGCTACTCTTAGTCTGCGCCGCATTGTCTCACACTTAATTTAATTTAATTCAACTCGATAAAAAGTTAAACACCAAACAACATAAACAAAAATAAAAAAGAAAATAAGGTTGAAAGACAAATGTGGGCTTGTAGGAAACTAAAACCGTCATATGCCATGTTTGGCATATACTCATATGTAGGTTAGGATGGTTCTCTAGAAGAAAACATTTTTCCGAGAAACAACTTTAAACAGAGTCTTCAAAAGATTTTCAACAAACTCTTCAAAAGTAAGCACTTAAATTAGTACCTTAATCTATTTTATTTTGTAATTTTACGGAGCAAAGGAGTACTCCGTTGTTTAAATATACTCTAAAGAAATTTCTCAATACTTTGGAGTATATTAATAACAATAGAGTGCCCCTTTGCGGTACTTTGTTAAAATTATTAAAATACATTAAGGCACAAAATCGAGTACTCCGTAGTGGTCATAGTGTAAAGGTTCTTGAGGCTAAATATAATCTCAAATTCAGTGGGTCACTTGATTGAAAATAGGACAATAACAAACATGGACTTTGCTCTTAATATATACTGACAAACAAATTTTTATGAACTTAGTTCAATAAATATCTCCAAACTAAAATACTTCCCATTAAAAACCAAAACTTTCGTGATGGACCAATATTATGACGTAAGGTTAACTCTTTTCTTCATTTAAAGGGAGTATGTGGTATCGCTATGGTCCTAGTCCGGTCTATGTGAGGCATTTGCCGCCACTCTAATATAACCTAATCTAGTTCAATAAAATATAAGAGATAAAGAAAATTTTAAAAATTTCAAATATTTTTTTTTGATTTATAAGTAAACATTTAGTTCAGGAACTAAGTTGACTGATTGGGTGCCAAAGGGGCTTATAGAAATATATATTCATATCCATATATAAAGCTTGACGTATTTACTACTTTATATTATATGCAAACCGATTTATTATAAATTAATTTTACTATATTTTATTGATAAGGAAAACTTTGCTTCTTCTTCATTTGAGAACCATCCTAATTTAGGTGGGCATGTCGCTGTCCTTGTCATTATTATTATTGTTGTTGTTGTTTTGGTATTGTACCGCTGCAGGTGCCTGCCCGCGTGTCGTTGTCGACATCTTCTTCTTCTTCTCGTTCTTTGTTTTTTTTCAGCTTTCTCTTGTTCTTGTTGTTTACTATACTTTTGGTATTTAGGTCAACATGCGGCAGAGCAAAAGCTTTCGTTTGCTACGCATTTAACATTTTGCCAGATACCAGTGTTGCACACATTGTGCTGTCGGCTGTTGTGGTTCTTGATGTTGTTGTTGTTGGTGTTGTTGTTGCCGCTGTGCCGAGCAGAAAGATGCCGCTCCGGCTAATTTTGTGTGTTTCCGACACACGGACACGGATGTCAAGCGGAGGTTAATTGAGCGTGTGTGCTTGGTAAAGCGCTCGAGCAGCGAAGATATTCATGAGACAAATTTCGCAGAGTTGTGAACTCGAGAAATTTGGAGCAGTCGGGTATATCCATTGAAGAAAACCTGACAGTTATGTACTTTAATGATATATACTTTCTCAATTCAATATATAAAAATACCGAATTTTATAAAAAAACTTAGGTCGATTTCTTTTTAGTATTGTTAAGGGTGAAGAAAATCAAAGAGTTGTCAACCCTGAAGTGTCGTAATGAAGTTGCTCCTCTTCTGATGTTTACCAAGAAAGGATGACTTCCGTGGCGGTATTTTTGCGGTTAACTTGCGAATGATAGCTGGGGAAGCGTCTAATTGTCCATTTGTCCTCTTTGACTGACTGTCTAAATTTAAGTCAGCTATGCCCATAAAAGCTTACCAATAAAACAGTTCGCTTTGGTCAACAAATTAGACCGAAAAGGATTTTATCTGGGTTATGTTTTGTTGCGGCTTTACTTAAAGTTCTGACAGCTGCAGGCAGACCTCATTCGATTAACATTTCAGTGGCTAATTTGAGGTTTGAAATTAACCCAAATAAAAATTGGTTATAGAAAAGGAAATGACGTCATTAAGACAATTCAATTTGAGAAGTATTAATTAGGGATGGATGCAGCGATTCTTACTTGACGATTACGATTATCTCATGTTAATAATCGCCGCTAACGATTAATCGACGTTTGTTTTTTTACAACACGTTTTACAAGTTTTTGATTAATATTTTATTTAAAAAAAAAAGTACAATAAAAATTATAAAAATGTTTAAAAATTTAATTTTAGTATTGAAAATCTACAATTGTTTTTCTTTCTTTTAAACACTTCATCTGCAAGTTGCAGGCTAGAAAATCTTTTGCTGAGATTCTATACAAGTTGAACTATCGAAAATCGAAACCGATTTCTGAAAAATTAAAACATCAATTATTCAGTCAAATATTTAAGTTTGATTGATATGATTAATACTTAGTCTATTTAAAAGCGGTTTAGATATAGTAGATCCATCTATAATACCAACTTTAGTGACATCTAGTTGATGTTCAATATGATTTTCTATTATTAGAATGATTATTACATTAATCAGCGATTTAGATTAATCGATATCATTCGCATAATTGGCGATTAATCGATGTTGGTTTCGAAAAGATTGTTTGTGAATTTTTAAAATAAGTGTGACGGAATTTTAATACTATTTTTATATTAGCAACTTCAAAAATTTTCGATATCTTTTTTTTTATAAAAAGATATACAACGTTTATTTAATGAACACTTTAAGTAGGTGCCACTACATTTTTCGGCTTCACTGTATTTAGCTAAAAAAAAAAGAAACCACAAAGCCTCATTTAATCGTTGGTACAAAAAAGTCGAAGGGACGCCATTATTTTTGAGCTCAACAACAACAACAACAACAACAACAACAACAACAACAACAACAACAACAACAACAACGAAAATATGCTTGCACGTTTTATACATATTAAACCCGCCAACACACACACGTAAAACACACATGCCCACACACATACACGTGACTCTGTGTGTGTATGATAAAAGCGCTTATTTATGAGCGCGCCAAAAAAATTAAAAAAAAAATAAAGGGCTAAAGCACAACAACAAAAACATCAGAAATGGAATTAATTAATTTATGTATGTCACTTGCATATATACATTCATACATTCAGGTGTATGCAAAATCAACTCTCTGTGGTTATACATTTATATAAATACATACACACGAATATAGTATCCTTTGAAACACACACACACACATATACACACACGCACACACATACCAATACACTTGTCCACGATTTGCGAAAGAGATACACGATACGATTAAATGGAAAAGCATTGCATGCACACAAATATTACCGAAACCGAAAACACGAAAGTCCTCCCGCCATTTTAAAGCTAAAGTGCTGCACTCGGATACAACAAAAACAACAACAAAACAGAAAAAATGAAATCTGTCATGAAGCGGATTTGTAGTAGAGTCTGAGATGCGTGCATGCTAGCGGTTCCAGGTCTATGCTCGTCGGGTTATGTCGGGGTTTTTATCTCAACACACTTTTACTACATTCATGAGCAATAAAAAGAAAATCATGCACTAAGTACTCAAAATACCAAAATAGACCAAAATAAAATAAGCGACCTTGTCGCAAAATATACCCTACACTTACTCCATGGTAAGCAAATTAAACAAACAAAAATAAACCCAAAAAGAAATCATGGAACATATGCAGATACGACATCGGACAGACTAATAAAATTGTAATAAAAAAACCAAAAAAATTATGCCCAGGAACACTGGGTGTAGGGTAAACAAAAGAAAAATCATCGAAAAAATAGGTTATTTATTTGTAATGGCAAATAGAAATTGAGTAGCTGTAATTAAAGCGCAAGATGTAAAAAAAACGCCTTCAATTCACTCTCCCTACCCAACCATACTGTGAGAGTAAAATGTTCTCTCCCATGTCCCAACCTATCCCAAACTAACGAGAAACAGTCATATTCGCATAAAACAACAAAAAAAATTTACTCTTTATTCATGATAACGGTTAACTAATAATATTTGAAATAAAAGTACATTTTATTAGCTTTTATTAAGAGCAAAAAAATTTTAACAATACTGTAAATTTCTCTTATTTAATCAGGGTACCAAATTCAAAAAAAATCGTTTTAGTATAAAAAAAAATTTACATCAACAAATGAATGATTACAAGGGTAATGGACTCCATATTTTTGTAGAACCAATCATAACAATTGATTCAATTTAAAAAAAACTTGAGAAAAATAAATGGTGTTATATTTTATATTTTATAACCAATCATATCAAGGAATTTTAATTATTTTTGGATTTTAATGTAAACGTTACTATAAGTTACTATATATTTATTTATGTTCTTTTTCTTTTTAATACTTCATTTTTATAGAATTTCTATTAACATGGTGTTTGTTTTAAATATTCATATAAAAAAATATATATATATATATAAATTTAAAAACCACTTACATTGTGAGAAGTCCCTCGTTGTTTGCGCAAACAAGTTGGTGTCGTTGTTTTTGTTCTCCAAGTAAATTTTATATATAGTTTAATAGTTCAATAAAAAAAATATAACTAAATATTTAGCAACTTTTATCCATTTTTTTTGTTTAACTATTTTTTTCTTATATTCTTTTGTAATTAATTCAATATTTTCAATTTCATTTCAATATTTTAACCTCTTTTTTTCACACACTCGTTTTTTTCAAATTTTTCATATATATTTAAGATTTTTGTTGCAATTTAATTCTTTTAACTATTTACTGCACCTTCTTTTTAATTTAAGTTTAAAAAATTTACTTTTTATATAATTTAAGTCTTCTTCTTTTTTTTTTCTTTTAAAATTTGCCCTTTTACATACTATGTACGTATGTACAACACATTCCGCCTACACCATGCAAACGCTCTGCCTTCACTGAAGTTTTGCAAAGAATATTTGTTTCGAAATAGCGGCAACCTGTGATCTCAGGAACTCTTTGACGGTTTTGTTGTACAAAAAAATTAACATCGATGTCAAATGCACGATTGGGGCATGCGACTGTATTTTACCTATTAAATTTTAGAAATTATTGAAAAGGTTTCTTACCTCTATTTTTTTCTTTTGTTGTTTTAAGGTTTTAAGGTTTATTAAATTTAATTATTTCGCCTAGAACTCGCAACACATGCGGCTGGCTAACCTAACCTTTCCAAGTAAAAAAGTTCAAAAGCTCGAAGATTTTGAAATCTAGAATAAAATATTATATTTTTACATTTAATGATTTAAATGTACCTTTATTTTTATATTTACCAGGTTTAACAATTATTGTGTTGCGAAGATAAATCAAAATTTTAGGTTGCTAATCTGGATAAACCTCTTTACACGTAGATGCCGACAGCGGAAATGAACGAGCTCATACCATAATTTTGACAACCTAAATTTTGGCTTGCACATGTACATATGTCAAATTCTTAACGAATAAGAAATGAGCACATATGTAAGTCAAAATTTTGTTATACTCAATAACTACAGTCGGTTTGAAGCTAAACTAATTTAAACTGTTATACTCTACAATATATACATAAATTGATAAAAATTAAATATTAAATCTGTTACGCGAATTTATCTTAAATGTAGCCATCACAAATCGTTCATTAGGATGACACACTTTCGCCTTAGATTTAATGTTTTTTCTTTATACATACACATACACAGCCAATAGGATTTTCTTTCTACTTTTTGTGCAATTTTTTATTATTTCTTGAACGTAATTTCGATGTAACATTTTTCATTTCCGTTTCGCTTTGTCGAAGGTGGTTCATAATTCCGTTTTCCAAAAGTTTATATTTTGTAGTAATTTTAATTGAAAATTTAAGATTATATATCAAGAATATCCATTAAATGTGAATACATTAAAATTATAAGTCAAAACCTTTTGTGGCCAAATACTTGAAAAATCATTAAGATTCCAACATGACTCAATTGGGTTTATTTAATGTTGAGTGCACAAACAAAAAATATATTTAGCCTAAATAAAAAAAAAAATGTTTCAAACATATTTTATTTGCATCAAATGAAGTTTTTATTTATTGCAAATAATATTTGACTGCCATGAACATAAAGACTTTGTGACTAATAAAAAAGTATACGAATTAGATAATTATTTGCTACAAACAAGTTGATTTAATTGAAATATATTATCCTTCTCCAGAGTAGATATTGTTTGGCCGAAATGTATTATATTTAGCCTAAATAAAAAAAAGATTCAAACATCTTTTAATTGCATCAAATGAAAGTTGTATTTATCGAAAATAAAATTAGACTGCTATAGGCATGAAATATTTGGGACAAATTAATAAGTATTTGAAATATATAATTATTTGATACAAACAAATTGATTTAATTGAAAAAATGTTATCTATCTCCAGAGTAGATATTGTTTGGCCGAAAAATTCGAAATTTGTTGTGCTTTCAAACATGTTTTAATTGCATCAAATGAAAGTTTTATTTATCGAAAATAATATTAGACTGCTATAGGCATGAAATATTTGGGACAAATTAATAAGTATTTGAAATATATAATTATTTGATACAAACAAATTGATTTAATTGAAAAAATGTTATCTATCTCCAGAGTAGATATTGTTTGGCCGAAAAATTCGAAATTTGTTTGAGTCAAATATATATTTTAAAATCAAAAATATGTTTGTGTAGAATAATATTATATTTAAAACGCCTGTATTTATTTGAATTAATTAGAAGTTGTTTGTGTGCAACACATTTTCATTTAAGTGGAGTTTGCTAATTGTAAATTAATGATTTACAAATGAAATAGTTCAAAGTTAAAATGAATATATTTCTACCAATTAATTGTTTATTTGTCCTAAACACTATATTTGTGGAATTTACGCAGAACATATATTTACTTGTGCAATAAACTCGTATAACTATGTCTCAAATATAATTTTTGTTTACCTATATAAAAGTTGTTTGACCTAAATAAAATAATATCTCCGAATATTTGATTTAACTAAATTGATCAAAAGTATTTTTAAAGCACTAATAAAAATCATATTTAAATTGTGATTAATCACGAAAATTCAAAATAACTTTTGTGTGAACCAGCCGAATGTGGACACGCTTTTCGATTTCATAGAATCATCGAGTAGAAAGCAAATGTTACCAATAATTACTTCGTTTGGTTTCGTTTAGTTTGTGGCTTTGGCTGTGGCAGTGGCTGTGTCAGTGCAATTGATGTGCATTCAGGCCGAAAGTAAAGCAAATTGCATTTTACTATTCGAGTTGTCATTATGCAGGAAAAAGCTATCGAAGTGTAGTTGCATGCTGCAAGTAGCAATCCATTGTGCAACAATCGAAGCAGAAGATATCGAAATTGTTGTTAATGCTCGTTTATATGTAATGTATATATGTATATACAAGTATTAACTAGTTAAGGATTATTGAGTGCACAAAAGTGCATTGATACGAATTGGAAACGTTTCTGTTTAACAGTTCCATTTTAACAGTTTCGGTTAACTTTATATATTATATATTTCCAGTTATATTTGATACTATCTAATGACCTTTCCAACGATGCTTATATTACAATATCTTTCAGCTCTATTAGCAGTTAAGATTTTTCAAAAATTTACTCTCGATTTTTTGAACGATCTGTTGCTAAGCAAGTGTACAGTTTTAAAGCTCCAACATCTCGCACACACGTGTGTGTATGTGTATGTCACATATTAAATTCAATTATTCATAGGATAAAAAGCTTTTTGAATAATTTGGTGTCTCGAAGTGAAAGTCGTCTGGAAATTTACGACCTGAACGCCAGTTGACATAAATTTCCATGCACACGCACGCATAAAATGCGAATAATAAATGAGAAAAGTACTATAACAGAAAAAAATATATATGTATATATATAATATAATAGCGACATATGACGCCTACTTGTTTTAGCTGTAAGCCAAACTATTGCCGCTTGAAAGCTTGTGGACGTGGGAGCTTATCCCACTCAAAGGATTCAATTTGTTTGGCGCTTATTAAAAGTTAGTGCAAATTAGCATTCAATGCGTAGAGTATATACATATACATATACATACATATATGTATGTATATGTACGAAGAACATTCGCAGACTTACAATACATACAATACATCCATATGATTTAGACTGGTTGTGTGCACTTACAATTTTTTGGTTTTAGATAAATAATTGTAAAAGACATTAAGTCAATAAGTAACTAATTGAAATTAAATGCTAATATATCTAATACTGGTTTTTATTATTTAAACCAGTCTAATATCGCGTTATACATACACATTTACTTTGTGCGTTTTCGCACTGTTATTTAGTCATAACAACGATGAAAGGATGAAAACTCAGCGCAATTTTTTGCAAGACAAGGCGTTGTGCGAAATTCCATGAAAGAAGTTTTGTGTGTGTGTGTGTGTTGGTTTTCGCTTTATATTTGTTGTTGTTTTTTTTTGCCGACTTTTAGTGTCAAGTATGACTAAAAGGCGAAGGACAATTTTCGAGATTTCATGTAGTTGTGTGTGTGTGTCGGTTTTTTGTTTTGTGTGACCCACATTCAACATGCAAACAAACACAAACGCAATTCAATGCGCACGAGAGCATAAAGGACCCTTAAAATGTGTTACAGTTAAGAGTTTCAGCCGTATCGAAAAAGTGTTAACTCGGTTTTGAAAACTTCAAAAACGTCGAAAGGAATTTTAATTTGAGGTGGAATTTTGTTTAATATTAAATCATTTTTTTTAAATTTATTTTTCAATTATGCTTCCGATTTTTTATCATAATTTTTTTGCCCTGTTTGTCTGGCTTTTTTAGCTCCTTTCATCTTTTTATGTACTTAAAGCAGTTCCGCAACAGCTGCGATTTAAATCTCCCGAATACTGCACAGATGCAGTCTTAAGACTTAAACGTGACAGCCAAGTGTTGCATCAAGTATGTTCAAAATATAAAATATATTGTTGGGTGTTGTAAAAGTGTTGTAGCCTTCAACCTTTCTGGCTGTAAGCATAGCAACTACCCAAATTTTAACCCAATTAAAAAAAATTATTTTTCATTGAAGAGTAAACAAAGATACAACTATGTACAATGGTCCAGCCCACACTCAACTCTAACTCTAAATTATGTTAAATTCTGTCAGTCTAAAGATAAACCGAGTTTGCTATAGTTCCTTAATTTCTTTAAAAACGATTTCAAGATAACCACCCTCTTCTAGTTTGCCTTTGTTCGAGGTGCAATGTGGCCTATAATGTTAATCCTCCTTGACTCGCTTAACAAAAAGCTACAAAAAGTAGGCGTGTTTAGGCTCAGACTCTCAGTAAAAATGTATGTTTTTATACTTTAGAAATATCCTTTTGCTGAATATAGATTTTGATGTGATATAGATTTTGGAGAGCTTAGCCGAATCGTATTCAACATGGAACATAATTTTTATATGTACATACATACTTAAAATCAAAATATTATTTCAGTCATGAGACTTAAATTAAACATAAACAAAAATTTAAATGAAATCAGTCGAATAATTTGGAATATAGATCGGTTCAGTCATCGAAGTAATATAAAAGGAACATGTTATGATAGCAGATTTATTATTTTTTTGACTTGAGTTAAACGAAGTCATTTTACGACATTTTATTTTGATTATCAAAGATTACCAAAGAGAGCGAGAGCTCCAATATTCTCCCTTTCTGGCACACTTCGTTAAATACACTCTGGTATTTGTTCTCTCAATATCCGCTCAATATCATTTGCACCTGTGCAGTGTTCGAACCTTTGCTCCGATCGGAGTAGATTTGCTACGCTTTTCGAAAAATTTTTAAATCTATTCCGCTTTAACTGAAATTTACTACGATTTTAAGTTCTTAAATTATATAGAATAGCTTCTTTATTTGTTAATCCTATGCGTTAGTTTTAAGTAAAAAAGTAGACGAAGAAGCAAAAAAAAGGTTGTCAGTTTTACCAAAAATATTTATTCAGCTCTAAAACACTTTTGCACTTTTTTACTACGGAAATTTAAGATTTACTACGATTTGGTTCATCATTCACTACGCAATCGCAATGCTATGGTCCGAACCCTGCACCTGTGAGTGCAAATTGCAATTTTTTTTTACGTTCAGACAGTAGAAAATCCTTCCCCCTCTCTCTCTGTGTTCAGTAAAGCACAAGTTTATTTTTTCAGTCATATGTTCAGGATATACTCAGCAGAACATCTTCTCCGAGCAAAACGCTTTATTCATTGCTGAGACAAAGAAATTGAACCTTTGCTGTTTTGTTTTTCTTTTTGAAGTATAAAATTAAATACAAATACAATTTTTAAGGGGAAACAGAAAACATTTCTTTCAATGTCGAGGAATATTGGATAATTCGTTTAAAGCTTTCAGTCGTACTCTTGGGTTTCGGCGAAATTTGTCAACATTGCGCTGCGCTTGTTCTTATATATTCTCCTTAAAAAACAGTTGAGGAGAGAATTGAGCTATATAATAGACGTTCTCATCTACACGCATGATCATTGTATTTTGGCAGCCTTAGTGAAAACATCGTTCTACGGAAGCGTTTTTCTAGTGTTCAGTGTTGTTGTGAAACGTACTTATTAAAAAAGAAAAGAAAAGAAATCAAACTTAAATAAAGCACAAAATAAGTGAAGTGAAAAGAAGAAATAATTTAATTAATTACCGAATTAGTGTACAACGATTCGTTAACTGTTGACTACTTTGGTAGAAAAGGCAATGATTGCATCGTAAACTCCTTTTGTATGAATAATAAAAACAGCTGATGTACTCGTATGGGATATACATTTGTAAGTTAAACGTTTGGAGACAAAAATGAGCTTAAATGAATACTATTATTTTAGTTGATGAATCTTTTCATTGTTGTTGTCTCAGTTTCATGCTTAATGTAAGGTGTTCATTTGCTCATTTTAAATTCTATTCTTGTATCTTTATTGTAATTGTAATTTTTTTGCAGATAAACTTCACTTTAATAGATGACTAATTGGTAAGTCTTACAAAATAATGTCAGTAATTAATAACATCTTTATGTATGTATACAAGTATACTTACATATAAGCTTAATTTATAGAATAAAAATATTGTGTTTTGACATTTTGTTTACATTTAATTAGAATATATTTATAAACTAATTTTTGTTATTTACCTAAAATGTTGTCTATTTAAAAATACTTTTTGGAACGTCTGACGAAAATACATTAGTTAAAAGATATACATACATACGTACGATATACACTTGAGTTTTTTTTATAACAACTATTTTGGTGTATCTAAATTGTTTTTGTCATATTTGAAGGGTTGGATGTGAATTGAATTAGAGCAAAGGGAAAGTAGAACGTCTTTCTCATTATTGCCAAAACTGCAAATAAACGAATTTCCTTTTTTTTTTAACATTTTCTCTTTGAATAAAATTTGTCACTCTTGTGCACTTATCAATTAAACAACATAATCTTGTTCTTTGCAATGGAAAATGATATATATATTTTGCTCTTACTTTATCTTCTTATCTTCTAGTGAAAGTCGACATTGTGTGTTTGATTTTGTAAATTCTTGCGAATTTGTTTGAATTTTTCTCATTTCCAAAATTAATTTTTGATTTCCTTGGTCCCTAAAGGACAACTCCTTCTGTGCTTTTCTTTACCATATAAATATTCGTACTTTCTCCAACTCATCTTTATTTCTCAAACTCTGTGGGTCTCTCACTCTTTTCTGTTATAAGAATGGCCAAGTTGTTGGCCCCTCTTTAAACAACCGTCATCGCACTTACTATATACAATTTCTATTATTCTCTTTTGAAATTGATAACATCTCCAAACTAAAAAATTGTTCCTTGTAAAATTTAAGCAATCGAAATAACTTAAAATTGGTCTCCTTAAATTTGACAACTCCGCACGAGGATTTTGTTTCTCATTCATTCTGATCTGCTTTTTAGAAGGTCTCATTTAATTTGTCCTTAAGCTGGCTGTCGTCCAACTGATCGTCGTTGTTGAGTTGGCTCTCGTTGAAAGGCAGACAATCGATGACCAACTTGTTCGACGAGTCATCTGAGCCGACTTAGAGCGACGCTTGCTTGCCGATTGGCGCAAGTTTGAATGACGCTTGCGTACGTGCACACCCAAAGTGCCCCGTCGTTTCGACTTGTATGGACAGTAGGGACATTGATGTGATGGCTCCTTTCGTGGCTTTTTTTCTCGAAAATATAAAGAAAATCATTACAAGAAAATATTAAAAAAAAAACAATTTCCATACAAACCGAATATAGCAAATAGATATTTGCTACAAATGAAGGTTCATCATACGCCAGCGTGGACTTGTTTTTGTTAACCTACCAAATTTAAAGACTTAGAACTTTTCTGCATTATTTTTTTATTAGCGTCCCACAAACATTGTGAAATTTTTGTATATATTGCAGAATAAAAAGAAAGCTTCCAAATAGGGTTTCTTATACATTTTACGATTAACTTTCACGCCTTTGGCTTTTTTTTGTGTGTGTCAGAAATGTCAAAAATTCACAAACACTCTGATACACACACATTAACTAGCGTTGTAGATGTGTAGTGTAACCTACATGACACTCGTTATTTTATAGTTTTGTTGTTGTAGTAGCTGTTGACAAACATTCAGGGACAACAACAAAAGCACACATGCACTTATAGGTGCAATATAAAATGCGCCCAAATGCCGCCGGCTGAGCAGAACGATGAAAAACTTGGCTCAGATGTTATTCAGATATGGCATAAGTTAGCGCTGGCTGATTGCTGTGACGGTGTGACAGTCATTTTACTACGACACACGCACATAAATTTATATATAAAAATATGTATATAACCACTTGTGTGTTCTACATTTACCTGTTTGCGTCTTTTTTTTGGAGCGTTTCAAGTGATTTGGCTGATGGAAGTATTGAAGCATGCAGGACCAACATTTATTTTCTTATGCTTATCAAAGTCGGTATCCATAAGTCGGTTGTCAACAAAAACAATTGACCTCAATTAAAATCATTCTCTTGTTATTTCATTGAGTTCAGTTTTTTTTTAATAAAATAAATATGTGGCAACTGTCGAGTACTTTATTTAATAACAAATTGAAATATTTTCGCATACAGAACTTCCCATTACTCACCTTTGTGGGTTGGTAAATATAGTCATCATATACCACCACACCAAGTTTCGCCCCCTGAACAACCCGTTAAGTTAAACTAACCACGCCCTTATTTTGGTGAAGTTGTCGACTGATCCAAACAAACTCGTCAAGTTTTAAGAATCAAGTTTATGAGCTATCAGCAACATTAATTTTTATGTATATATGTATATAGATTGATGTTTCATCTTTTGTATTCGGTTGTATAAGATAATAATTTAAGATCATTTTTCTGACAGTTATTTCATAGCTTATCATTTGATGTATCTTCTAAAATTTACGGTTTAATGTTCTTCATTTTAAATTCGAATTTTTAAATACATATTTTCTTTTATTTGCAGTGCCGAACTGCTCATTAAAATTCTCATTTCAATCCAATTACATAAAAATTGTTCTTGTCTATCGCTCATTTTGCTTTCATTACGAATAATGCAATTAATTAAACTTTCAGCTTAATCGACGGCAATATTCGCAGTTATAAATTCGTTTTTTTTTTTTTTTTCATTTTCATTTTCATTTTCATTTTCACTGGTTGAGCAAACGTGGCGCGACTCGGCGCGTTACTTCTCCAAAATGTGCTTAACCCAAAATGCTGATTTGCGTTTTCCTTGCGAAATGGCGCCTGCAGTGCTTTTCTCAATCGGCTGCCATCGTAAATACAAACATACATATATACGGTTGTATGTATGTACGTACGTATGTATGTACACTCAGCCTAGAGTGAGTGTAGCTAAACTGGGCTGGGCTGGGCTGGTCATGTGCTTCTGGTCATGTTCCACTTTTGGGCGCTTTAAGCGTATTTATGCGCTTATTTGAATACCCACTATGAAAATCCATATACCATTGCGGTCATACAAATCAAAACTTAACAATTACCCTTTGTATTTGTAATAATTTGAATTTGTTCAAATATTTGCTCCCACAAAAATTGATACTGTAAAATTGGAAAAATCTTTAGCAGAATAGGCACATATTGTGCTTGTTGAATTTTGATTTGAATAGCCTCTGGAATAAGTGTGCTGGTTTGTATGTATGTATGTATGTATGTATGTATGTGTGTATATGTATACTGCTTATGGATTAAACGCATTCAACGCATTTGTGCGAGGCTTGTTTGCGCCAGTGGCCATGAATCCATGAAGTAGTAATAAAATGAAACTGGACTTTAGTGTAATAATCGTTGATGATGTCGGGTGAGTTGATGGGCGGGTGGGTGAGTTGGTATTTCTGGTGATTAGGTGGCCAGTTGGTTGGATTCGAATGCTGTGTCTGTGTTTGCGTTGCCTCTTTCATCTTGTCAATCAAAAATTTATCGATTTTATTAAAGCATGGGAGAGAGAGAGAGAGAGAGAGAGAGAGAGAGAGAGAGAGAGAGAGAGAGAGAGAAAGCTAGATAGAGAAAACACGACAAAATGAAAAATATTAATTAAAAATATTAAATATATTTAAATTTAAATTATGAAACATAAAAAAGTTTTGGTTTTTAGAATATTAACTTTCGAATAGCTTCACGTCTGAGTCATGTGAAAATTTGCTACAGATCGGAGTCATATTTAGAAGCATTTTAAAGACCATTTGTATGTTTGTTACCAACATCGATAGTTTGCCTATAACTTTGGCTGCCCCAACAGAACTTGATCAAATTGTGCGAATGTGTGCGTTCGTTGCTAACGACACTAGCCATCGCATAACTAACATTTATGACACAACCTAATTTCCATTAAAGTATGCAACAGACAGACAACTGGCAAATTGCCAGCTAAGGCTAAAAGATTTGTGTGGTTTACACAAACACAACAAAAACAAACACAAACACAAACGCAAACACAAAGAAGGCAACAAACAGCATAACCCTATGGTATAAATAAAATAAGATCAATACGAACATGAGTGTACCTTTATGAAAACACCCAAACGGACACGAATACTCATACACTAACATAGACACACACACACACTCTCAGTAAAATACAAAGCAAAGAAGGCAAGCAAAGTTCTTTTGAACCTGCTTTGCCAGACGTGCTGAGGCAATTTGCTGCAATTTATCGCTGGATGGCACACAAACACACACACACACACACATGCACACTTGCACATGTTTAAACACACATACACACTTTCTAATAGTTTTTCGAAAATTGGTAAATTTGTTTTTCTAGTTTTGTTTAATTTATTGCTGAAGTTAGTTTCATTGTTGTTGCTTTCAATTAAATATTTCATTGTTGTAAATTTGTTCAGACCTGTGTGGCCAATTAGGCACGCACACATCTTCTCTTTTTCGCTATTGGTTGAAGTGTGAAATGTTTCACATAATTGCCAAATTTATTGTTGTTGTTATAATCATTTAATTTATTTGTCGAAACAGTCAAGAGAGATTAACTAATATAAGCATATTCTGGATTGGTCTTAAGAATTGAGTCGATTAAGCGATGTCTGCTGGTTTGTTTGTTTATCAGAGTTTGGAGTTTTTGATGGTCAGATGAGATTTTAGACCCATTCCGGTCAGTTAATAGAAAACTTTTACTTACGAATTTATTTATATTTTGGACTTTAACGATACATCATAAATGGTTAATCGTTACGGTCCTAAAGATCATGTTTTTTTTAAATACAATAATAATCTAAAAATAAAATTTTCGAAAATAAATGTTTTTTGAAATGACAATTGCGATAATTAGACAACCTAACATATATATATCTATATGTAAGGTTTCATTTCAATTGACACAAATAAGTTTGTTCGTCTTCTGCCTTTGTATAGTTGCACGCATACTCGAATTGCATATGCAACTATTTTACTATCGCCTATGTGTGTATGTGTTTAAGGGTCTTCTGTTTCCAACACAATTTCGAAAAAGAAAGTAGAAAGCCTCAACAAAAAGCAAAACAACAAACATGTCGACCAAACTTCCTGTGGTATTGATTTGTATGTCTGGCATTGTGCATTGTTGCTCGCAAATGTGTGTGTCGACGTGTTGCAGTTAGTATTTGTGTTACAAATACATGCATTTATACATACATACTCACACACATACATACATATATACATACATACATACATACACCGGATTGATTAAAAGTATACAATAAAAAAAAAAAATATCTGCAATCGTATCGATGTATCCATTATATTTTTTTTTTGTATCAAGTAGAGTATAAAACTATCATGAAAACTTTAATTTAATATCCTGTCAGTGCATGGCACAGCTCAGCTGAAGGCGGAAGTCACACAAAAAAAAATACAAAAAAACAATAACACAAAACATGATATGACATGCTTATAAATAGCAGTGAAACCCACGCTTGACAAACAGTAACATCAACAACAACAATAACAACAACAATAAGCTTGCAAAAAGCTAAGGAAAACCGAAAGCGAAAATGAAGCAGTCAGTGTTCGGAGCACCGAAATCGTTTGGCGGTTAAACGTCTAATCGGGTAACAATTTCAAACTGCAATTCAATACGTAATTTAAAACGTTTCGTTTTGTTTTCCGGTTTTAACTTTTTACTTTTTACATTTTACATTTCTGTTTCATGTTATTTTTCACATACAATTACAACGAACTAAAATGTTCATTTTTAAAATAAATAAAAGTTTTTTATTAAAAAGATAAATTAAAAATTATAACTTGCTCATCCTAGAACTTAGCTCGCGCTGGGAGAATAGAAGCTCCCATATCAAATTTCGATAGCTTTTCAACTGCGTCTGTCATAGCTGGGACAATCAGACAGACGGAGGGACATCGTTAAATCGACGCTGATCATTTATATATATTATATATATAGATTTGTCATACCTACCACGCCACCTTTTGGGCGTTACAAAAGGAAGAACAAACTCAATATGTGCCCTTCGGTAAGTGAACTTGCACTTGCACTTGGCGGAGGGTATAAAAAGCAGGGCATAAACATGTGCTTATTATTATTTGTACAATCTAAAAACCGGTTACTTAATGGTATGCTTAATAAAAACGAAAATACTAATGGAAAAGAGAGTAGAAGAGAACCGAAGAGCAGAAGAAAGAAGTATCTAGTAGCTTCAAGCGCTATGCCACGTGCAACGCTGCACGTCACATTATTACATTTGCCACAGCGAACAGCAAAGCAATTTCAACAAATGTCAGACTGACGTATTGCAGCATATCCTGCTGCCAAGCTGCTCTATACACTACTCTACTGCACTGCACTGCACTGCCTGCCCTGCCCTGCCCAGCAAGCCTGGCGAGAAATACCGCAAATATGCAACTGAATTATTTTGCAATATGATACGAATCGGTTGAGTTTTTTCCCCCCTACCTACTTACATACCTACCTACCTACCTACCCACTTTCTTTCATTCTTTCGTTGCGTTTGTTATCCGTCTGTCCATCTGTCCATCTGTCTGGAAACTGATAATCCAGTCAAATAAAACTGAAAATATTTGTTTTACGCAAATATTGATATTTTAAGAGTTACAGAAATTCTTTTCAAAATGTCTAAAAATAATTTCGTTAATTTGGAATCGTATACAAGCTGAATACATCTTTATTTATTTATTTTTTAATTAAAGTTTTAACAATTTACAGTTCAATTTTTTAAATATGTACCATAACAATCTCTTAGATTAATTTTTTGTATTTTATATTTTAAAATTTGACAGTTCATTTTATTTAGTGCCATGTTAATCACTTAGCTTAAAATTCAGGCTAAGATTTGCCAGTTACACATACTCTACAAGTCTCCAGTTCACCGGAATCTGATACAAATATATATTCCTTTTCCCGACATTCGCATCCTTTCGGTTTACCAGGTGTGACAGGTACGTCAATTTGACTAAATACTTTAAAGAAAGGCAAGGTTCCAGACGCGATCTCGGTTAGAGTCAATAGAAGAAAAATGACTGCGTACAATTTCATTTGACTAAATTGTTTCTGCAATGGTTTAGAAAAGCAAACGGCAACTTCACGACGAAAACTAACTTGGGAAATTCAAATGGCCGAGTATTTATTGGAGCATATATATACAATACACTTACAGTATTGTGACTAAAGCAACTTAAGTCGACATTCGCTTCAATTAAATACGGTTGAATATGAATTTTTTTTATCAGATATAAGTTTTTAAAACTTCTTGACATAATATTTTTAATTATATAAAATATAAAAAACCATTAAAAAACACGTATTTAAAATCTTAATGTTAAAGGTCATATTTTTAGTAAAATCTAAACTTGTGCCACTTATTATTATTATTATTATTATTATTATTATTATTATTATTATTATTATTAGAGACCAGGAAGCACTGCGACCAACAAGATCTATTGTGCATGGCCTATATTTTAACCCCAAAGGATTTTAATGAATTTTAGCACTAACTGGGGATTGTTGGCCTAAAGTATATTTGGATTTACAACAGTATCACCGAAGTGACAAAATCTTTGTCTGCCGAGTGCAGGACACTCGCAGAGCACATGCTCTGCTCCATTTCACAGAAACGACAGACGTCAGTATCAGATAGGCCTAACTTTTTTAGATGATATCTTAGGTTACAATGGCCTGTGCGTAAGTCCTCTCTACTAAGCGTAAGTAACTTTCTAGATATTCCCTTTGATGGGATAAGGAATCATTTTGCTTGCCAGTGATCGGCAAATTTCTTTTCCTCCAGTTTCCTGATAGCTTCATTTGTCAAGAAATATAAACCGAGTTCAATTTTATTAAACTGTTTATTAATTCGTTTCTACATTTATTCTGAAATACTTCGTGGAGTCGCTCCTTAACTTTGCTGCTACGCAAGCACACGTCTGCTCACGTTCGTTGCTCGTTGACGACTCCTCGTTCAATTAGTTTTTGTCAGTTGACACATTGGAGTGGCTTTTTGAAAGACCACAGAAGAAGTAAACATGCCCTTTATTGGTCCTTCTGTGGTCTTTCAAAAAGCCACTCCAATGAAGCTATCAGGAAAGTTTTGCTAAGTAGTCAGCTTTTTCGTTTCCCTCATGACCTTCACGGCCCGGTATCCATAATAATACTACAGTATTAAAGTTACTCAGTATATTTTACAGATGTAGGCAGTCATATGCCATTTTTGAGGTGAATTTGGTTGCTTGTAAGGCTTTTAAAGCCGCTTGAATATCAGAGAGAATGTATATATGTGCTCCTCTCACTTTCCTACGAAGGCATTTCCTCGCACAGATTTCAATAGCATGAATTTCTACTTGGAAAATTGTTGGGTATACATCCATTGGGATTGCTTTTTTGAATTATGGGCCAAATATCACCGCACCTGTTCTACCATTTTCAAGTTTAGATCCGTCTGTAAACCATATTTGAGGGCCCGGTTTGAAATTGATTGAATTTGTTCTCCAGATTTCACGATCATTAATAAAGATTTTACAATTTTTGAAGAAAATTGGTTTTGAGGATCAGGTATCAACTCTCTGTAGCAAGGGACTTTGTTGAAAATTTTCTAATGCCCTTGTTGCCGTTTTTGTAATTTTCCCAAGATGAGCGTTCCAAGTTAGAGTTTAATCAAAGTTTACTCCTAGATAATTTGCTTCGTTGGAAAAATTGGATTGTGGTGTTATTTAGGTTCGGACATGTAAGATTAATTTTCCTTTTCCTGGTAAACGGCATCAGTGCAATTTTAGTCGGGTTGATGGAGAGCCCTTTTTCTACACACCATTTATTAATTATTAGTAAGACCATGCCAACCTACTATGTGCACTACTAGGTCATCTGCGTAACCTTGTGTGTGAAAACCTAGGCTATTAAGCTTGTGAAGGAGTTCGTCTATAACTAGCATCCACTGAAGTTGCTGGTAGTTCGGCACAAGTCGCCGAAAGGTCACTACAGACATGGTTTGTTTCAGGCACTATTGCCTCTTACAAGATATTTATTCTGCCATTTGGTCCCACGAGCAAATGTGAAAGAAAGTCTTTTGGTCTGTTGGACTGATTCATTAAATTCATTTAAAAGCTAAGTAGCATCTTACTATACAAAGTGATGCTTCTTCGCCAACGCTTGGCGTTAGTTACTTTCGCATCAGCAGCGTAAATAATATTTATTTGTACAAACGTGCAACATTGTTGGTAGCTGATGCTGCTCTTGATGTTGCGACTGTTGTCGCCAACATCCCAGAATTTATCCCGTATCGGCAGCAGCAGCAGCAACAACTGCGAAACTCTTAAATTTTCTGGACACGTCCACTTTGTGGCGATCCGATGGCTGCGTTAAAGCGTGTGCGACATCTCTCCGGCGTCAGCCAGTGTAATATAATGTGTTGCTTTATTTATAATTTGGTGCTGCTGCTGTTGTTGTTGTTGTTGCTGATGTCGTTAAGGCGTACGTGACATGTACATTTGATTGTTGCTTAGAGTGGTTTTGTGTTGGCCGCTAGAAACATTTTTGCGCGCGAGCGATATTGATATGTTGGCGACAAGCCGACCAATAGACCGGCAGACAGACATACAAACAGGCAGACAGACAAACAGGCAGGCAGGCAGGCAGACAGACAAACAGGCAGACAGACAAACACTATGTTATGCTGCATCATTTTGATATCGTTGTCGCGATAAATTTGCGATTCCAAATGCATGAAACGCTCAAGTAGTTGCTTCAATGATATGGATTTTTGTTTATTTTTTTGGTTCTTATACCTTCCTAAGAAATACAAACTGTTCAATTTTCCATACTTTATAAAAAAGAATATCAAAAACTATAATTAAATGTTTATAGAAATGTATAAAAATGAATATAAAGACATATTGAAGCAAATTCTGCAAGAGTGTCTCCCAAATGGTTTCCAACCGGCAAGTGTGCATGCATTTGCCAGCCCAGTTGGAAATATCCAGAAGGTCATCAATGATTATAATAAAATTTTATTTATTTTTTCTGAAATTTCTTTAAAAATAGTTTCAATTAATTCTATACAACTACAATCTATACTCGTATACTATATATAAAAATATCGTTTTTTATTTTTTTCTATCTTTGTACTCCAGGCGCGTCTAAACCATTCATTCGAATGCGATACAATTTCGAGGATTTACAGTGTGAAGATTTTGGCCTAAAATCGATTGAACTAGGTATAAATTTTAGATTTGTTTGCTAGTATTGCTCTGCAATTTGAATTCTGAGTTTGTATGATCATCGTCAACAACTTCAGAATGGAGTAATTGAACGCCCACTTTTAGAAATAGGTCAGATCAATTTTACGCCCACCACCAATATTCCATCAATAATATTCAATATTTTATTTTTTTTTTAGTTATTTTTGTGTTTATAAATTTTTTTGAAGCAAAATTCCGATCTTTCAAGAGATTACATACAAAAAATGTTAACTTCTTGAGTTGGACCTTTGATGAAATGTTCATTTGAGATTTTAGCAGCCTTTTTGAGTTGTGCCACTTTTGATGAAATTAATTGTCAAAATTGAACAACTTGTTTATTTTAAGTCGATGATGTAATTTCTTTTGAGTTGTGCCACTTTGGAAGTGGAAATAAGAAACAGTCATGGCAATTCATTTATAAGAAAACTTTCGATCATGAAAACTTTAATTCCAACTGGACTGTGTTTAAAAGCACACACTGCCACACACACACACACATATGTATGTGAATAAATAAATACTGCTCCTGCACACTTGTGCGGCATTTGAACACACCAAATCGATATATACGATTTATACCAAAAACAATTCTATTTCGAAAATAGTTTCAAAAAATACGCGCCCAGCCACGGCGGTATGCCAACGTTGCGTTCTTCCATATGTTTTCGATTGTTAAAAGAAAACCAAAAACAAAACAAACACCAGCGTAAAACAACAACGAAAGTATTTTTGAGATATGCGCCCTTTTGAATTGTGCGCCCAGTGCCACTTACAATCGAATTTAATCGAAAACATTTTCAAATGCTGTAGCCTGTGTGTGGAGCATAAGGTGGAGCAAAGGCTTGAACGGGCAAGAGAAGCGGTTGAGCGGTAAAAATCGTTTGTACTATATGTATGCGGGATGCGACTGCAGTGGCCATTAGACCAGCTCTTCAGCGATGAGTGCGGTTCGGCTGCATGTTTTTATGTGTGTGTGTGTGCGAGTATATACATATTGTATATAGTATATGTGTGTGTGTGTAATCGCTAATCTCTATTAGTGAAAAGTGCTGATGCACGCATTATTGAAGTGGTGCAACAACAAAGTGGCCCGAATACACGGCTGACAAGCATTTTATTTTCTCTTCAGCAAGTTTCAAGCTCGAAAATATTTCTCAATATATTTTAAAAACTTAAAACGCTTGCGATTTGTTAAACATAATTCATCATTTAGTTGTCAGAATATGCGACACTTCCAGTCTAAAATCGAATTTTCGCTCGTTGTGCACGGGGCGTGGCAGTGGTGTTAGCATTGTGGCACGTTAACGATTCTCATCGATATTACTTAAATGCGTCCGTGCGTGTATATATATATATATATATACACAATACACGTACCGTATTGTGACTAAAGCCACTTAAGTCGACATTCGCTTCAATTAAATACGGTTGATTATGAATTTTTTTTTTATCAGATCTAAGTTTTTAAAACTTCTGGAATTAATATTTTTAATTATATAAAATTTTAAAAACCATTAAAAAACACGTATTTAAAATCAATATGTGCCACTCACAAGTGAAAATCTCCAAATATATAATTTTGGTTAGGTAGTAAAATTTTTTTTTTAATGAAATTCGAAAAATCGGCTTAAGTCCTTCTATCACAATGCTCCCCAGTTCCGTGACTAATTTAAACATTTCAATTTTCTTTCATTATTTTTATACTTTTTATAACAAATAAAATGTTTGTTATGTATGTGCATACATTTGTACACTTATTCCGATAAAAACCAAAATATTTTAAAGTGTGTTTCATAAATATATTTTCACATTTTTTGTATTTTATATTTTAAAATTTGACAGTTCATTTTATATAGTACCATTTTAATTATTTAGCTTAACATTCAGGCTAATATCTTGTTTTTTGGGACTTATTTTAATTTTAAACCAAGATTCAGTTGTGGTTTCTATCGGTTCTGCGGAAATGTCTTTGTTAATTTTTACGAAAATATCTTTGTAAATTTGATTAAATATTCTAAACAGAGGCAAGGTTCCAGACGCGATCTCGGTTAGAGTCAATAGAAGAAAAATGACTGCGTACAATTTCATTTGACTAAATTGTTTCTGCAATGGTTTAGAAAAGCAAACGGCAACTTCACGACGAAAACTAACTTGGGAAATTCAAATGACCGCGTATTTATTGGAGCATATATATACAATACACTTACATATATATATACAATACACTTACAGTATTGTGACTAAAGCAACTTAAGTCGACATTCGCTTCAATTTATTGCGGTTGAATATGAATATACGCGAAAAACTCCATATATACAATTTTGTTTAGATAGTAAATCTATATATATAAAGAAAAATGAATTTTTCTATCTTTCTATCTTTCTTTCTTTGTACCAAATGGGCGTCTAAACCATTCATCCGATTTTGATGAAATTTTAGGTAGTTGCTGTGCTCATGTTAACTTAGGTTTAGGGCAAAGAAAATTTTGCCACGCCCACCTATTACGCCCACAATTTGCAAAACTAAGTTAAAATATTCGATTATTTCGCTAATATTGCTCCTAAAAATCTGAAATTTGGTATCTAAATTTGTACTGGCACTGTCGATTACTTCTCTAAAAATGGGCGTGGTTGGATCAATTTAACGCACACTTTCAAAAAAAGGGTGTATAATTTTTATGCCTAACACCATTTCTCAGAAACTTGATGTGCTATATAGAAAACATGTAACAGGATGCACCGGAAAGTATAACAGGATATACAAAATTGTCCACGCCCACTTATTACGCCCTCAATTTATTGAATTAAGTAAAAATATACGATGACATTGCTAATATTGCTTCTAAAAATTTGGGATTTTATTTCTGAGTTTGTATGCCGATAATTGCACAGCCATAACTCAGAATAGTTACAACGGTGAATACCGAGAAGTTCCGCTAACTAACGGGAGTACCGGGAAGTACCGGAAAGTACCGGGAAGTACGGAGAAGTACCGGGAAGTACCGGGAAGTTCTGCTACCATTTTTTTTTAAGTGGCATTGCAACGCATGCCGGGCATTCGCTGGTTTTTTTTATAAAAATAAATTCGAAAAATCGACTTAAGTCCTTCTATCACATTGCGCACCAGTTCCGTAACAAAACTTTGAAATATATGACTAATTTCAGCAGTCTTTTGGACTGTTGGACTGATTCATTAAATTCATTCAAAAGCAAAGTAGATTTATTTGTTTTTGATTTAACGAGCAACTGTTGTTATCGTCGTTCCTCACATACACATTTTTTTTGTATTTTAAAGATTCTTATGAAGCTATACAAAGTGACGCTTCTTCGCCTACGCCAATCTTAGTTACTTTCGCATCAGCAGCGTAAATAATATTTATTTTTACAAACGTGCAACATTGTTGGTAGCGTCCGTGCGCTATTGAACTTTGGCTGTGTGGCAATAGTTCACGCTAATTGGATTAATTGCTCCAAAGGTGCCCAACGTATTACGACGGCGGCGGCGGCGGCGGCGGCGGCTTCGTTGTAATTGTGCGAAATTTGTTTTTTCCGACTTGCCAATTAAATTTTCTAAATTGCAATTAAAGCATTTTCGATTTTTATTTTTTATTTTTGTAGATGCGATTTGGGCGTTTGCACCGTAAAGGTTGCTGCTGTTGCGTATTTGCAAATGTTGCAACAATGCGAGTCGAGTTTAAAGGGTTTCTTTTTCTTCGTCTTTTGACTCGTCGTGATTTTACGGCAAAATGATCGCAAGCGATTTCTGCACTTTGTGCCGCAAACTTTGTTCGTTTATGTGAAAAGTTTGTTGTTTCTTTTGTTGGCGAAACATTTTCGCTAGATACGAATTTTACAGCTACATATTTCCACACGTACCAGTGAACTACTCGTACACACACACACACACACACACGTTTACTGTTATCGCCATACCGGAACATGAATATATATTTTCGGTGTGTGTGTGTTTAAACTTTTCACGTGTGATTTGTATGTGTGTGTTTAGGGTGGGTAGTAGGTACCTGTGCTATTTGGAATTTACCTTTAATAAAATTTGCGTTAATTCTCGAAATTGTTGAGCATAAAATTTAGCTTTTAATTATGCATATTATGCACAATCATGCCTTTGAGCAGTTAAGTACTAAAATTAATTACATTCGGAAATTAGTTTAAATTAATGTATTTAAAAGAAGTCAAATGTTATTTTGGAATTCTGACTGAAAAGAAAGTTATCGCTTTAGAAGTTGTAAAACTTACACCAGAGAATTTTCACTAAAATATTTTCAACTCTTTGCATGTTGCATACAATCTTCTAGAAGAGTTTAACGTTGCAGCTAAGTGTTAAAAAAAACATAATAATGTTATGTTAATTTAACATGATAAAATGGTATTTTTAAATCAGCAATTTAAAAAGTTTAGCACAAAGTAAGAGTTAATTTAACATAAAATTATTGTTCAACTAACATTTTTCAAGGTAACGGATCAAAGACTTTGCAAAAATCTACATGGAAAAAAATGTTAAATTTACATTGGGTCTTTTTGGCCAAACATTTTCTATTCTTATTTAATAACAGAATATATTACAGTCTCTGTCTGACAACTGAATGAAACGAATACCGCTTAAAATGTATTTATGAGATATTTATTAGTGCTATAAAAAATTAACCAGAAAATTGTTAAATTTACATTAATTTTACTTGTTTTTGTTGTTGTTCTGTGTAAACATGCAATACAATACAGATAGATACAATGACAACGTAAGTTTATGTTCATTATTCATATTACAATATATTGTATGAATTTTTAAAAGTTCCTTTTAATTTAATCGATAATTGCAAATTTTCAATCCGATTAATTAATATCGAAAGTTACGTGTATGTGACTTGAATTCAGTTCTTGTTATAAAACTAAACTAAACTTAATATTATGTAAAATAAAAATTTACAATTACAAATAACCGAAGTTATTATTTAAAAATTTCCAATTAGCTAGTTTTGCATTTTAACAACTCATTTGTTTTGGTTTTACTCTCCAAGGTAGCGAAATCAATTAATTTATGTTATTCTTCGTTGTTTTTGTCTGCACAAAAACCAATTTGACATTTTTTATCGGTGTTTGCATGTTTTAACGATCCCGAATTTAGACGCCCGACAAAATTTTCCAATCTCACTGTTTGTTGTTTTTGTTGTTGTAGTTGTTGCTTTTTGTTGTCCTCAAAACAACGCGACGTAAGCAAACACAAAACTCAATTGTTGTTCAACTTTTCACCCAAAAAATAAAAGGAAATAAAATGGCAGATCCATAAATTGCTGCGCTCTGTTTTATTGCCGAGATACCGGCAAACGGATGCGGAAGTTGCACAACTTTATAGAGTGCATGTGACGACTGACAGTTATATTTATACAACGAAAACACGATTTAAATTTGTACAAACATAATAAAAACAAAAAACTACCAAGATTCAGCAATAAATAAAATTATTGATTACTATTAGAGATGCAAAATTGATATCGATACATCGATGTATCCCTATAAAATGTTTATAATTAGTAACGGGCAATGTTTTCGCTAAGATCGGTATTATGCTATCGATGTTTTAGAAAACTATTTAACAATACTATCGACATTTTATTATTCGATTTACCAGTATTTCATTTAAGACAATTTTCTTAAGAATAATTTGTCGGTTCCTTTGAACTTTGAAATTTATTGCGTCATTTACGAAATTTGTTGAATCCAACTTTTTACAAAAATATGTTGGAAAATTTTGTCGCTTGATTTGATTTGAATGACGAAACAATTTTATTTCACTGTGAATGACGTTTACTTTCGATGATGTTAAATTAATTTTCGATATCGTATAAGAATATCGACAGTTTTTCGGTTCGGTATATCAAGCAATCGATGTTTTGTTTTCATCAAAACCGATTGTTTTAATATCGATGTTTCTTGTTCGATGTTGCATAGCTTGCAACTATTATTTTGGCCACATATTAAAGAGCTAAGAAATATTTGTTTAAACTTACAAATAGCTTGCTAAAAAGCAAACAAGTCGAGCACATCCGCAATAGAACAAAACAACAAAAAAAACAACAAACGCTTTGTAAACGCATAATTTAAAATACTGAGTGCTGACTTAAGTACTCATCATTTACAAAGAAACGTTGTTGTGTGTGTGTGTGTGTAAAATAATTTGTCAACCTAATTACGGCACAAAAACGCGATTAACTAAACTCGACTGGGAGAAAATCACGCCTCAAACAACACCTTAATTAGCACATTTGCTGAGCATTTTCGTTTTCGTTAAAACTAAGGATGACTGCCAACAGTTTTACGGTCACACAAATACATATACACACATGCACAAAGCACAAATGGCTTGATTTATTGCCAACCCCCCCCGCTAATACATATGGTCACACAGATACACACAGGCACACAAAGTGTCGTATCAACGATTTTATTTTATGGGGGATAAATTGGTAAACAATTGCATATAATTGATAAAGTTAGTCAAGTCAAGCTTAATGATTCAGTTCGTAAAAAGTGGCAAAAGAAAATTTTAAATGTAAACAATTTAAAATGAGTTAATAAATTTAAACGGCAAAAGTAAGAAACCGTTTAAAGGGCATAAAAGTCCGTCTTTAGCCCTACTGAAAAATGTCCCTGCTCTGAAGTGAACAAATTTCGTACAATCATTCATAAATGTATGCTAGTGTTAGTGTGCATAAATTAGCAAAACCACACAAACACACAGACGTAGACACGCACACAGCAGGAACTCCACTCCACTCCACTCCACTCTCTGCTCAACCTAATTCAGCAGCGTAATCCAAGCCAGAAATTCAACAGAGCATACGTACCGTGATATACGAGTACGCTAATTAAATTAAGAACTTCCGTTTCCTGTGTGAAAATTTACACACACACACACACACACACACACACACACACACACACACACACACACATATGTATATATGTGTTTGCATATGTATACTCGGCACATACGAGTATGTACACTCATCTGTACATCTGGCTTCGCCTAATCCTTTTTTATAACTTACCTGCCCAAAAATGTATGCGTATGTATTCTGGACATTATTATAATTCAGTATTATTATCGTGCAATGAGGTCGTTCTGATTTGTGAATATATCTCGAACGATTCATATGGGTGTGTATGTGTGTTGGCTTTGAGTTTGACTGGGCAGCGATATTAATTTGTGCACCCCTCCGGTTGAATTTAAATATTTGTTTGGTTGCGGTCATTATCCTGACTGTCGCATTATTTTGTCGCATTTAAGTATTTTAAATGAAAAGTGGATTAGATGAGGTCAGGGTTGCGTTCCGAATAATTGTGCTCGAAAATAGTAGTTTGAAGTTTTAAATATAATTAAAAAAATTGCTCAATGAATGTCGATATGCTTTATGGAAAATTTATATTAAAAATATTGGTCTACCAATTAAAATTGTTGGAATGGAAGCAACTGCAAAAGAGTTGTAATTATTTCGTTGGAAAGTACTATTTAAGTTTTCTTTTTGTTTTTGTTGTTGTGGAGAAGGAAAGAGTTTTTAATTGTTTTGTACTAAGAGTAAAATCTTTCATTACCCAGCAAAATAATATCTTCATAGTTAAACTAACAACAAAAGTTAATACAAATTGTCGAAACGGTTTCCCAAGAAAATTCCGCAACATTTTTAACCAAAAAAATTATAATAATTATAATAATAATTATAATTTGTACAGCATGTCCACAGCGTGGTTACTTGCAACAATCGTTCGCCTTCATAGCCGCCGTCATCCATCTTCATTCACAATTTCCAGCCACAAATTAAGCTATAAAACTTAAACGAAGCGTAGTCATTTGTTTTTAAATAATTAAGTTTCTCTATTCTATTTTTTCTGTTTTCCGTTTGCTTCCTTTCTGTTGCCGCTACGTTTTCCTCTGCGAATCCTTTGCGGCTGCGCACGAAATGAAAACGGCGACAGGCAGTCGGTATCCTTAAAAATTAACGTGCCATGGCCAACAACATTCATAATAAATAGAGTTACAATGTGCCCGTGTCCGGTCTCATGTGCAGGCAGTTTCTTCTGCCATCCCGTTCTCTTGCCGCCAGCCCAATAGTCCTTCCATCTAAAGGCCATCAAAAACGGAATCGCCAACATCGTAGCGGACTTTGGCTACACAGCATGAATTGTTCTGACTGTGACTCTGGCCGTGTGCGTCCAGTTGTGTTTAATTAAAGTTTATAATGTCAGCGCACACATTTAGAGCACACCACTACCACCACCACCACCACCACCACCGGAGCGCTCCTGTGACGAAGGATGCTATTGTTAAAAATGTATGTCGAAAAAAAAGGCAAAAGCCTGTTTCTGAGCAGACAGAAACATACAGAAGCCGCCATAGTTACGTATCCAGACCACCTACCGACTGACCACATACTTGCCACATTCTGTTGCACTAAACCGCATTTCAATAGCGCACCAATGTGTCGTTGAATTCGCGTTAATGGCTGGTTTTAAACACACAGCAAAATGTCACGGAATATTCAAAAATATGCTTTTACGATGGAGTACTCTTTTGGGATGTATTCCGGAAAGTAGTAGTCTGAAAATGAACGTTCCTTTAAGAAGGAGTTCTCCATATCTTTTCCTTAGAACTACCCATAGAAAACAATGTCCATGAAAACCACTCTAATGTCATTTGTGTCCATGTTGCTGCGCTGGTCTGACAGTTGTGATGGTGGTGGCGCACAATGTCGAAACGGTGCTTCAAATATCAAATAATAAAATAAATTGTCATGTTTGACCGCATCGTACATGCAAAAGCGACACTGTGCAATGGCGGCGCATGCATTTAGTATCATACAAAGGGAGTTCAAAACAATCGCAATTATTGCGGACGCCATTGTTTGTCGGTGTTGAAATGCAATTTTTGATAATAGAGCAGAGCAGAGCAGAGCACAACGGCGGACGTTCGTTCGTTCGAGTTCGAGTGTTTGTGCATATGTTGTAGTCTGGAGTGTTGTTGCCTGCCTATGGAAGGAAGTGTTAACAACACTGACACTTTTCAAATTGCATTGGTATATGTCTGCGTACGTGTGTACGTGTGTGGGATTGCATTGTATTATGTTGCTTGCTTTGGTCGCATTTCAAATTCGTGACATATCGCCACGTTTGTTGATTTCATCTTTTGATGTCTGCTGTCTGCTGTCTGAATTCACTGAGCAGAAATAATTTCGGAAGTATTCGACAGTGTGTCTCATAGTAAGCATAATAAAAAATTAAATATAATAATAACATAGTTTAAACTTTAATGCGGAATTAATCGGAACTTTTCCATAATTGATTCAATATTTAGTTAAGTATATGTAGAACCTATTCTTTGCTTTAAGTAAAGTTTGTTTTATAACTTGAAGTTCAATTCGCGCGGTGAGAAATTCAAGGACTCATTTGGAGCAAAGTCTGGAAAGATTAACAACTTCAGAAGAATAGATTTCCGAGAGTAAAGTAGTAGTACTAGTAAAGTGGAAACTGGTTAAGCTACACCAGCACAAGTAGCACAGTTAGTTCTGTTTTGATACCACATTCTCCTGAAATATGTGATGAGATCAGTCCTGAAAGCAACCTGAAAAATTGAGGAATTTAGTAAGTTAAGCGGTATGTCAGCGAGTTCTTCTAAAGACACTAGGAAAGCGGAATAAATATTGCGAAGTCTAACTCTTGCTAGAGCCGGGTATTGACAGATAAAGTGCACCAACGTCTCTGGTCCACTAGGGTTTTACAACTGCGACAAAATGCATTATAGGAAATTCTTAATCTACGAGCAAATTCTAGTGCAGATATATGTGATCCGCACGATGTCAATGCGTTTCATGTTGATGAGTTCGCGGGATCTCGATGCGGTCAGGTCATTTAGACACCACGAGCCTGAAGGTGTTGTTCTATCTAGACTTGGCTTTCTTTAGGAAAATGGAGAAGATGTCAGATTTGACTTTGGCTATAGGCACCAGAATAGGGACAGACTAATCCGGCGCCATCGCAGAGCCCTTCCTGGCCAGGTCATCAGCCATTTCGTTACCTTCTATGTTCCTATGTTCTGGAACATAGACGATATTAAGTTACTAAAATGTATACTCAACATTTTTTAATAATATTGTTTAAATAAACATATGTCCAAAAAGTCATACAAAGTTATGCATCATTGGATAATCCAAAATGTGCTCTAGGCTTCTTTGTAATATACTCCGGCATAGGACACTTCTAAGGTAATTTTTTTAAACCAAAAGACTTGTGACAACACTCATAACGCTATTCAAAAATTGTGAAGAAAGCTTTGATATTGAAAAATACGAATTTCTGAAATTAAATTATTTCATAAGCTTCTTTAAACATTTCATTTGGTTGTTCAACCAAGATCAAGTTCTTAATAAAAATATCAATAATATTGTTAATTGGCGATAACTTATAACGGGTTATAAATTAATTTTATTCAATAAAGTCATTTAGGTTAAAATATATTTCTCATGTTAAATAAACAATGATCATATTAAAATCTATATTATAAACGGGTTTAAATTTCGCTTGAAGCGAGCAAAATTCTTTCATTTATTTATTTGTATACTTAAAAGAAGAAACTTTTGCCAGCGAGAACATTTCGATTACTGCTTATAAATTTAGTAGCGAGTAAATTACTTCATAGCTTGTATAAAATCGAATTTCCATATTCTTAAACTCATCAAAGCGAATGAATGACTCACGTCGTTTTGTTTCGATATTATTGAATAATTTAACAGCAACAAATAAACAAACGCGCTAAAATGTTAACAAATAGCTGGCAAAAGGTGTATGTAAATATTATATATTATATATGTGTATACTATGTATATATATAAATATTATTAATTCCCTTGTAAATTGTAATTTACCAGTTTAGGCGTAAATTTCATTATACACAAACGAACAAGAATTTTGCTCGACAAACTTAAATAATTGCTTTGGAAGGCAAAAGTCCTTGGTACCAAAAGGAATGGTTATTATTTATTTTTAGTACAATGACTTTAGAGCATTGCCACACACACACATACAAAAAATGGTACAAAAACAACAACAACAAAAAATAAAAAAAAAATTGTGGCTGAAAGTGGTAAGGCGCCTCATTGTCAGGGGCAACCCCAGCGACAGCAGTAGTCGCAAAAACAACAACACCACCACCAAACAAGCGCAAATACTGTGTGCCATAAGGAATTCGTGTTTCCATTAGCAGCAGTCGTCGTCGTCGTCGTCGTCGGTCGTCTTCTTCGTCTTCCTCGTCGCAGGAGCATAATTGACACGCAATGTCAAAAAAAGTAAAGAAAAACGAAAAAAAACAACAAAAACAATTTCACAAATGCGAGAGTTTTGCCAGAAAATTCGCAAATTTTCAGCGCAAATAAATTACCAGCCAACAGCAACAACAACAACAACAACAGCGGCAACAACAAAAAGCACGTCGCATAGCGAAATGTGTGTAGACATTGATGTAGGTTAAGAATGGCGTTAAATTAGAGGAGGAGGACAGGGGGAGCGGGGCATGGTATGTTTTGGAGCTGGGCGGAAAACGAAAAATGTTGATCTTTGAATTAATATTTAAGCGGTTAGGTTTTTCCTTTTTCTTCTTTTTCATCTTTTTTTTCTTTTCGTGTGAATTCATCCTAATTTCGAAGGTGTAAAAATTTATTGCAGCCATGTAAAAATGCAAAAAAAAACATTATTTTTTTTGTTCAGGGCTTTTTCCATAAATAAATGATTTTTATGTAGTACATACACGGAGAAAAAAAATCGAAAATAAATTAATCTGTAGCGTATCTGGTGTTGTGAAAAGTTGTTGGACCGATTTGAGCGTTGGTTATGTCATACTATATTAAAGCTGATAATGTCGGAATATTAATACAATATAATTGAAAAATGCGAAAAGCTGATGAGCCTTAAAATATTCTATAAATTACCCAACAAACCATATGGCGTGAGGTGAATCGTTAACGATGATATTGTTAACATATCGCTAGTGAACATTCACTAACGACTTATAAAATCGATAAATTTGCGATGTGATTCTAAAACGCTTTCGAGAATGATATCGTTATTAATTCGCTAGTGAACATTCACAAACGTATCGTTAAAGTGATTCGTAAAATAATCGCTTTTACAATTTCGATTCGTTAACGAGCGTTGAATTCGGTCGAGATATCATTTAAAAAAGTTTTCATATTTGTTTAAGCCATTTAAAAGTAAGACAAAAAAAAAAATTATGTATTTCTTGGTTGTTTGCGAGGATAACTCGAAGTCATTATTTTCGGGTTTTCATTTGAAATATCGTGACACAAAAAACATTTTTAAATTTTATGTTTTTAACATATGATTTAGTATATATAATTATATAAAACGACACAAGTTCACTTGGAACTTATGGACAAAATGTTCTACAAAATCTTTTCTGTGCTCTGAAAAGCTTTTAGAGACTCAATAATAAGTTCATCAAATAGCTCCTTGCAGTTATCAGGGTATATTGACTTTCTAACCGGAGTTTTAATGCCAGTTAATGCCAGTTAATATAGATAAAGAACGCTTAAACAAAAATTTTTCATTGTTATTTAATATAAAGAAATATTCACGGTGCAGTCAGAGCGCGATTGCTACTTACCATTAACGTTTACGCTGGGGAATTGGAAATAACCTGACTTAGGTTATGTGCGCGGCTGATGTGCAGAACTGTCAGATAGCATATCAACCCTTAAGGTCTGTCTCTGTTGTTGTCGTTGTTTTTGTTTTTGTGTTTGTTTTTGTTCTTGGCTGCTGCTCAAGTCGTATTTCTGTTGGATGAGAGCAAGCTCCCAGCATGTCAAAGGACGCTCTCGTGCGCTCTCAGACACGCGCTCACGTTGTGCGAGTCGTCGAAATCAGCTGTCAAAATGGTGCAAAATGCAAAATTTTCGCATGCAGAACGAACAAAAAAAAAAAAACAACGAAATCTGCACGTATCCTGATTTTGTATAGTAGATTTTTTTGTTGTTTTGTTTTTTTTTTTTTTGATTATTGTGAAAATGTGTTTAAATCTTTTGCGAATTATTTTTCCGTTTAATTAGACTTCGACTTTTTGGTAGACTTCGACTGAGTCTCGCTTTTTCAACAGGATGCCGCACCCTCGGCGCTTTCACATTACACTTGAGCACTTCCTGTTTTGTTATGAAAGCAAAATTTTGTAAGAACAACTTTTTCGATTTCTTAATCGCCTAAAAGTAGGTCGACTTTTGCGCACTTATCTCTTGTGATTTTTAATTAATCTGAATTAATCAGCTTATTTATTTCATTTTTTTTTAGCGCACACTTTTAATAACGCACAAGATAATTATTTGTTGGTACACCTAAAAGTATGCTTTAGTTAATACACTACTCACACACACACACGCACACAAACACACATATATGTGTGTACATTTTATAATAGCGTCGAATCACATTTATGCCACGCACCCGCTTGCCATAACGTTCTGCTCTCTTGCCGTTCACGGATGAACTGAACTGAATTAATTTGTAGTTGGCAGTTTGACAGTTTGCAGATGTTGGCTGCAATGTTTTGGAGCAGCGTACACACACGCGCACGCACACTTATAGACTTAGAGACGATACACGACGCGAACGTGCTCGCGCCAGTCTCGCTTGTGTTTATGAAAATCTGGTTTTGCGCGAAATTTCCAAAAAGCTCTATTAAAGCTGTCCGCTATTCGCTGTTGTTGCTGCCTTCGCTGAATGATGCTCTTCAGTCAGTTCGGCCATTAACCGGAAGTTGAAAATAATTCGTGCTTTTTGAGTTGCTCGTTGCTCAGTTTGTGGTTGTGCCATTGAGTTGTATATATCTCGCTTAAGCTATTTTAGTCTCTTTCCAAATTGTACATGGTTGGTGAAAGTGTTTATTCCGGCTTTGTTCAGTATTTTTATCACAAGATGGCGCTTGTGTTCCATAAACAATCGTTGTTTATTTTAACGCTCAAAATATGTGGGCGGTATTGGACAACTGCAACGCCCACTTTACATATAACGATTTATCTTCTGTAAACAGCAGGCAAAGCCACGGATGACTGTCAGGTGTGAGATGGATGTTTGCACTTTTCCTTTACCGGCTGAAATCCAAACAAAAACAACAAAAAAATGTATGTATGTATTGAAAAACTGCCCAACTTTTAAAATGTAAGTTTGAAGGTTCTTGTATATCTTGATTTTTTTAAATCTAAACAAAAGATTGCGATGGATCATGAGTCGATTTTTGTTAAAGAATTATATCCGGAGCTAGAACCAAGATAACAAGACAGACAATGTACGTTTGACTCTTGAAGGGGGGTTCTCATTGAGATCATCTCATGTTATATACTTTAAAGGAGAGACAATTTAGAGGAGCGATTAACCATTAAACGATTCCAGGATGATACTGAGCGGGCTAAGCGTTTCGGAATATGCAAGTGTGGGTACATTTAAAGGTTGGTAGGCTGGCCGCCGAAGCAACCATAGTAGGGAGCGTAGTGTTAGACCACCAGAGGGACGCTTTCCGCTGGAAATATAGTTTTGTCCGCTGGAAATATGTTTTTGCCAACAATATTTCTAAAATGAAAATAAAAGTACTTCATTTAAATGTCTGATTGAACCTCATCAACTTTTTTTGTATTCGTATTTGATTATTTGCTCTCATAGATCGAAATAGAGAGTAAAACTCATAAGAGAAGAATTTTAAAGAGAGTTGTAGTTGTATCGGGAGGACAGCGTCGTAAACTCTACAAATCAGCTTTATAGTTAAAGCAAAGTATACATTACTCAATCAGCATTAAATGCATCATTGTGTTGCCTCGTTTTGGTGGTCGGAGGGAGGCAGGCGGTGGGATAGGTATGATAATGTGTAAAGTAAGTAATTGGAAATCTTTTGCGAATTTCCCCCCTAAATAAGCCTGAAAATCTTGCGGGATTGCATTAATTAACTTCTGCTCCTATTATTCGCTTTTCTTTTTTCGTTTTTTCTTTCGTATTCTTCGAAGTGTTTTCGTTGATTTTGTTTGGCGTATCATTGCGTTACTTTGTTTCATTTTGTTTCGTTTTGTTTATGGCAGCGCCGCCGCCGTAATGCGTTATTTTGCCAAACAAAACTTTTAATGAGAATTATAAGCACAGGTAGAAGAGTACATACGTATGTATGTAAGTAGGCTGGGCTCAGTTTAATTAACATTTAATGAAAATTAATTAAACTTTTCTTTTTTTTTTTTGCTGTCATTTGACGCGCGTGCTCAAATGAGTTAAGACTTTGCCAGCGAGGTTCTAGGGTACTTATGTGAGATACATACAAGCAAATTGGTTACCTCGAAGAATGTCCAATTTTCTTTATAAAACATTGAAATGTTAATAAAAAGTTGTTAAAACTTGAAATTGATATAACCAAAAGCAGCTGATATTGTTTTTTTATTGGTTGGCATGTTTCAAACTTTAAACTCAATGCTTCGATTTCGCTCTGTCCTTGCGGTATACATTTTACTACCCGAACCTTCACATTTTTTTCATGTAAAATTATAATAAACAAAAAATAAAGAGAAGAATAAAAACGCTGCCAATATGATGAAGTGCGATAAGCGAAAGAAAACAAATAACCAAAAGCAAAGGTAAATGTCAACGCTTTTGGGGTTAATAAATCCACACGCTAAAATGAAGAAGAAGGAAGTAACTAAGTTTCTTTAAAAGTAGTACATACTTAAATATAAACATTTAGAGTTACCAGCCGTTCAACTATAAAATTTAAAAAATGTATTTTGTAGCGACTTTTGGTTATGAATTTTGTTGGGATCGCAAATTTGATACCAAGAAACGAAGGCATACATACATATATAATTTTCGGAATGTATGCAATGCTTTTAAAAAATTAACCAGTTAAATAACTGCAAAATTATCTGAATGTCTAACTTAAAAATTAACCAGTGAAAAAGCTAAAATATTACCAGCACAATAACAAAATTTACCTTTAAAAAACATTTAAATTAATATAACTACAAAAATTGCCGATAATTTTGCAATACTTTAAAAAAATAATCAATAAAATTACTATAAAATTAACCGGTAGAATAACATTTTTCACTTATTTGGTAAAATAAATACAAAACTAACCGGAATAATAACTAAAAAATTAACCGGTAAAATAGCAAATTTATAGTCATTTGGTAAAATTAATGCAAAATTAACCGGAAAATAACTACAAAATAAACCGATGAAATAATAATATAGTAGTTAACTACAATTTTAACCGGTAAAATAACAACTTTTAAGTTATTTGGTAAATAAATACACAATTGACCGGTAAAATACACAATAATAATCTGATTATTAGGTAAGTTATTAAGTTTTGCGTTGGCTTTCCTACGACTATAATGAGGAGCCATTCGACTCTTCTCAAGAAATCCATTGAATCGTTTACAGAACACAGTTATTGTTTAGATATTAAATAAATATATTATAAATATATTAAATTTCCCAATAGAAAAATGTCTATCGAGCTTTTTAAAACAACGCGTTGGTAGCCTTACGAGTTCCTGTACCGAATAAGCCGAATATGCAGCATTTATTTTGGTTAAGCCATTCCATTATTGGCAAAAGTTTTGTATTTTACGTTTTGTATTTTCACGTAAATATTTTGCAGCTGATTGAAATTAGTTAAAAGGAAAAATGAAAATTTAAAAGAGAATAAAAAAAAAACAGAAAAAAGAAAAACCAATAAAGAAGAAAACCAAAACAAAAACTTTGTTTGCAAACAATTTGATAGGAAAACGTTTCGCAGCGGCAAAAGTAAAATTATGACTACTTTGCATATTTGGCGTATTTTCGGGAGCAATGCAAAAGTTTTGGCCACCGCCGCCGCCGCCGTCACCGCTTATTGGCAACGTTCGGAATTTACGGCGCGCGGTTTTGCTCGGGTTCGACGCGACGCCCAAAAGGAATTACATTCAATTCGGTTTCTGTTTGTTGACTTTCGGGAACATTTTTGTTGACTTTGAAATCAATGTGAACAATTTTCTCTGTTTTTTTTACACTTTTTGCGATAATTTTGAACCTTTTTGTTGTTGTTGTTGTAATTGTTGGGAAAATGTTTAACAATGCAAAACGAAAACAGAAATCATTAAATGAACGGCAGATCCGACTTACAACAAATACCACAGAATGCATTTTTTATTTGTTGTTGTGCGGAAAACCAACATAATAACAAAAATATCAAGAAAATACAACAACAACAACAAAACAAAAAAAGAATAATAATAAAATCATTAAAAAACAACAACAACGACAACAACCTCAACTACACGCAAATAAATGTTTTTCATTTTAATTGAATTTTGTCTACAAATACTTTTGCTCACTCATTTGCGACGCAACGACGACGACGACGATGGCGATGCAGAGGGAAGTATAGACAAACCGACAAATGCACTACCACAACCGTATGCCAGAGAGTTGCCATCGTCGAAGTAGCTCGAGTTGTCCGAGTTGTCCGAGCGGCGGCAAGCATAACCGATGCGAGCAAAGTGAATTTGCATGTTTTCCTGGGCCAAACTAACTAACCCAAAGTACAAATTTTTCAATTTAACACTGAGCACTCAGTACATGCATACACGTTCACACACACACACACATGTACATACAACAATGAGGTCTTATACTAACACCGAAATGTGGTGTACACATACATAGACTCACATAAACCGAATAGCTGAGGAAGAAGTCTAAATGAAGGAAAGCAAGATCAAACTAATACGTAGTCTAAAGATTTAACTGAATCGTACTTTGAAATGGCTGTACACTTACACACACACAAAAATTTGTATACACACACACACAGATATGTCATACACCTATCCATTCAGAATTGTCTTTAAAGTGGTAGCAAGTAGAAATGTGTTAAATAATTCATAAAAGCCACTAAACCACTACCAACACTTTTATGATACAACTCGGCTGTAATCAAACGTCATCACTTTCTATTTGACATCTGTCAAATGTTGAATATGGAATATTGAAATATTTGTAAAAATAAATTTATTTTAAGAGTCTAAACAATTGGGACCGGCAATTGAAATGCATGAGTATGTATGTTATATCAAGAAGAAGACATATTTTGCTGGCGTTGAGAACAGAAGTTCAACAGTTTTGCTTAAGATTAATCCGCTTAATTCATAAACGAATTTTGGTTTAAATCTAAAAAAAAGAGAGTTCACAAACATTTTGTTAAATGTTGCTATTAATTTTTAACAATTATTTTAAACACAACTCTTTGAAAAATTTTTTGAGTATTAAACGGAATTAGACTGAAAATTCTTTTTTGAATGAGGATTTAGCAAAGATAGTAAAACAAGATGCAAGATTGATGAACAATATAGATTTTATTTGGATTTCCCTACCATATATGTATGTATATATAAACTGAAATATCTTTTTAGGATATTATTAAATACTAGAAAATAAGTCCATCGATATTAACTATCAGATATGCCACTTAGCCTCTACTTAAACCATTCTATTGATCGTTATGTTTTCATTTAACTTATAATCTATTTATAAAATAGTTATTTAAAGTACTGTTAGATGGCGCCACATTTTTGTGAGTTAAGGTGAGGAGTACATTTGTCTTTTTTATGCTAAATTAACAAAAAGGTCTTTAGAATTTACCAATTTTATAAAAGATATTCAGCATCTCCGAATCTAACTCTAAGTCGTGTACTTAGTCGTCGCTATACATGCCATACCTCATATTCACAGTATTAATTAAAAGAATAATATGTATACAGGGTGAAGCAAAGTTAATCACCCTATATAAAGTTCATCACCTATGCAGATGGCGTCGTCTGCCAATCATATTTGACAGTTGTGAACTAGACAGCTGCAGTATACAAACAGACAAGCAATGGAGCGTTAGACTCCGCAAGAGCGTGGAACAATTGCGTCGATCATTTGCCATTGTATCGACTAGAGATGCAATGATCGACTTTCATTTAGACACTTTACACCCAACATCTTTTAGGCTGTTCTACACATATACATACATATACATGAATATTTAAATGCGCTTATTTGAATATTTACAATTAGGTAAAATCAATTAAGTCATTTTGAATAATAATTACGAGCGGTTAGTTGTTCGCCAAGTGAATTATCTTGACTAAACAAAAACAACAACAACAACAATAACGAGCTCATTAGGGCCCAACAACATGCATGTAAATAAACACACATCGATACAAACTGATATATATTAATACATACGAGTATGTGTAAATGAAAACCCATAACGTAGCTCCCAAGTGGCACTAAGGAAGAAAACCAAATTTTGCCTAATCGAATTGCGACTATTAAATAATTATATAAACCAAACTAAACCAAACCAAAAGGAACGAACGAACGAGCGAAACAAAACGAAGGAACAAACGAACGAAGTGAAGTAAATTTCTTCGAAATTCGAAATTATAAGTGAATAATTACGTAATGTAGCGATGTAATGAAGTTAGTAAAATGCTTTCAAATACACAAATACACAAACACACACACACATAAACATGATAACGATAAAATGTGTGTGGGTGTGTGTGTTGGTGTATGGATAAACTACAAGCGGATCAAAATCAAATGAAAGATATTTAGATGCCACAACGATGATGCACACAGTACTTTAGCTTAATATAAAACAAAACAAAAATTTGGAATGACTTATTCTGACAATATTTAACAGTCAAATATGTTGGGCCAATAGGACACAATGTTAATTTAAGCCCATTTCTTAAAGCTTAGACAACATGTTACCTTAAAAAAATTTAGTTTTGGTACAGTATCTCATTAAATGAACACTTTTTTAAAGCAAACTTTTTTTAATTGCTGAAATTAACATTTCAATTCATGTTAAAGAAACAGCGCATCATGTTAAATTAACATTAACATAATTTAAAAATTGTCATACAAAATTTTATTTTGGATAAAAATTCTCTATGTGTGCACGCAAGTACTGTGCCAGGATGTTGATACTGATAAATAATCACAGGATACGCTTCGAGTGCTACAAAACACACACACACACACAATCTCTCAACTTAAAAAAAAAAAAAATACTTAATAACGTTCGGAGCCACGCTTGGTGTCGTGTCTGTGTTGTGTTGTATAAACGGTGCGCTTCAATAAATCCCGCTCGCAAAATCAATTAAATTAGACGCAAAGTGACATGTTTAAGGCGGGGCGTGGTGTGGCGCGGCAAGATACGAAGCGGTATAGTGCGAAAGACGCCGGCGGGCAGCAGACGACAAGAAAGAAGTTTCGTACTAATTGCAAATAGCAAATAGTCAAAAGCGATTTTCGTTTTATTTTCGCTGTATATGCATTCGGGCGTTTATGGCGCTGCTCTGCGGTGCTCTGCTCCGTACAGCGAGCGTGTTCTTAATTTAATTTGCTACTTAAGTATTTGAAGCAAAAGCGAAATAATTAAATTTTAATTCAATTCAAATTCGTTTTCAGTTGAAATCTGTAAATTTAATTAGCATTTAAATATTTGCAGGCGCTCGAGGCATTCATTTAACCCAGTTTGCCAATGTTTGCATACACAGCAAAAAAAAAAAAAAAACCAAACAACAACAAAATGTGGTTGCCACTGCTATATATTAAAAAAAAAACGTTTAAACTGAAAAGTCTGTGGAAAATCTAATCAAACAAATTTTAATTGTATAGAAATATGTTTTTGTTGTTATACATTTTTGCCAGTGTATTTATTTGAGTGTGTGCAAAAATAGTTAATAACGCCGCTTGGCAAAATTGCGTTTTCAAATTCGCTGCAACCGCGATAAACAAAATAATTGACCATTGACTGACATATTTACACCACAACGCGCGCATACGCCTAAACGTATGCAATGCAAATTATTGAGTTTGTTGTCGTTCGTTGCCGTTGTGGTAGTGGTAGTGTATTTGTGTATAAGCCACGCTCCACTGTTTAGGCCAATATGCTGCGGCATTTTGCAATCAACCGGAAAATATTGTAAAATTCTAAATCGAGAATATTTCTAGTGTGTGCGCGCGCCTAAAAATATGCCAAGCACGCAGTATTTACTTGTATTTTTTTGGAATTTTTTTTTTGTTAACGCGACCAGACGCCGCGCCGTCATAAATCATCGGAATTTGCATGCACTCTCGCTGACAATGTTTGGAAAGTGGCTGGAAATATTTCTGCAAAACTTGTTTATTTTGTGTTGAGTGGTCAATAAAATGTAAGTTGTAGAAAAAAAAACAACAACAACGAAGAGTAAATATTTGCAATTGGCTTGTTTGTCGTAATTGACCACAAATGCTGATACAAGTCTGAACGATTTATTGGCAGAGGTGTCGGAGTAACGTCCTTAAAGGATGTTTAATTTTTATTGACTTTCTATTCACTTTATGTATATATAAAAAAGCAAACTATATCTTCATTTATTTCTTACTTAGACATCTCGTTTGTATTTTCTTCTTTTTCATCTTTAAAGAATTAGATCAAAAGAATCTAAGGTCTTAGTAAGAATAGCCATGCCCTACACTCAACGTATGCAATTTCTTGTTTATTTCTTCCTTTGCTGCTACTAATTGTAGAAAAGGAAAATTGGAAAATTTCAATAATTGGCAAATTGACATCTTCGGAGCCAATAGCTTGACAAAGATTGGCTAGAATAAGAATCAAAGTCACGCCCAAACATAATTTAGTTTGTATAGTTTCGAATTTCAATTTAAGTCAATAACCTAAACCGATTATAAGATTGCCAAAAATTCAATCAAGAAGGATCATTATGGAAACTAGGACAGGCCATTGTTTGGTTAATTACCGCCTAACAAAATGGTGAATATTCTCTGATGGAATTTGTTGGCTTTGTAGGTAAATTTCATACAGGAAACTGAACTCAGGCAAATTCTCTGAATCAATGAAAGGCACGCAATAGATTATTGAGGTCGTAGTACCGCATCCCCCCCAACATAATAATAAATAGTCTTCATTGGAATTTTCGCTTTATGGTTTAAAGCTTCTTAATAAAAAATTAAAATAAGTTTAATCAAGTGTTTAAATATGAAAACTTTTTGTCAAAATCTAAAGCGATTAAGTTTCACTAATTATAGTTTTTATATCGGTGGTTTTACTATACTCAAACAAAGTAATTCGAAGTGATTCGTATAATCACTTCGAATTACTAATCGTATAAACGATTCTGTGACGAATCGTAAAAGCGATGCTAGTTTAAAACGAATCCGCAAATGATATCGTTAACGAAACGTTAGTGAAAATTTGATCTGAAATCGTCAAAATGTTTATACGACGAATAGTTTTTACGTTTCGTTAACGAGCGTGAATTTCTTTCCGATTGCGATAACAAAAGCGATTAATTTGCGAGTGTCATTTTCGAATAAATTGCGATAAGCTAACGATAACATTTACGAAATAATAACCTCAAAATTAATTCGTAGCTTGACTAACCCAACTTTTAATGCTGAAAATTAAGTAAAAATTAAATTAAATAATTCCTTAATTAGAATTTATCATTTTTTTTTTGAACAACGATGGTTTGACTTTTTCTGCATATGCCGCTTGACCGCTTGTAATTTTGCGGCTAACCGGATGAAGCTCCTCACATGCAATTAAACCGATTTGAATATAAAATTTATAGCTTTGGCGTTTTTTCATACTTTTTCAAATTTGTTGTTTTTGTTCACACTTAAATGGCGGCATTAAGCGATTTAAATACATTAATTTGAAATGCGTTTTTGTTGTTGTCGTCGTTGCCACTTCATTAATATAAATGCGATATTTTATTAAATGCAGCAGTCGTCGCGTCGGTCCTTGCCAATGCGAATGCATTTGCAAATGCATAAAATTGAAATGGAAATTTTAAAAATTAACTAAAACGCGAAATTGCAAAATTGTCATCATCAAAATTTCATAATTCATAATTAAAAAACCGCGCGCGAACGCGGCCGCAGACGCAAACGCCGCCGTCGACGCTGCCGTCGACGATGACGGCGACAATAAACCGCAAACAATTTTCATTGCGAAAATGCGAAACTGTTTTTATTTTCGTTGTTGTTGTTATTGTTGTTGTTGTTGTTGTTATTGTTGTTGTTTTTGTAGTAGTGTTTTATTTTTTTGTTCGTTTGTAAATCAACCGCCGCACCGCACCGCACCGCATCGCATCCACACAAACATGCCGCAAATGCACACATGCAACGCCGGCCATCGCCGCCGCGGTGGGCGATGCGAGTAAAAGGCGTACACAGTACTTGGTGTTTTTTTTGTTGAAGTTTAAAAAAAACATGTAAAAAAAATGTTGAATTTTTTTATTCATAAAATTTAACCACAAATACCCGTTAGTTTAACTGTTAATTTACTCGTATATAACATTTTTTTTTTATAAAAATCTAAACCAAAAAAAAAACGCATTTTTATTTTTATAAAAGAAAAAAATATTTTTAACAAAATATCTCACAACTCCATGGTACTGTGCAGAGCATGTTGCAGTGAGTTGCAAAGGTGATTGGAATTAAAAGAAAAAAATATTTTTAACAAAATATCTCACAACTCCATGGTACTGTGCAGAGCATGTTGCAGCGAGTTGCAAAGGCGATTGGAATTAAAAGAAAAAAATATTTTTAACAAAATATCTCACAACTCCATGGTACTGTGCAGAGCATGTTGCAGTGAGTTGCAAAGGTGATTGGAATTAAAAGAAAAAAATATTTTTAACAAAATTTCTCACAACTCCATGATACTGTGCAGAGCATGTTGCAGCGAGTTGCAAAGGCGATTGGAATGCACATAATCAGCGCTGAATGCAGCCGCAAATTTTTACAATTTCCACGTTGAAATGCGGCGGAAATGCATACACACACACATACACACTTACACAGACATGCATGCGGCCGGAAGCTTGTGGCAGTCATGCCTGTGTGTGTGTGTGTGTGGCCTATATGAGTGTGCGCATATGTACTGTGAGTATATATGTGAGTATGTGTGTGTGGGAAAATGTTGTTATGTTTTTGTTGTTGTTATTGTTGTTTCTGTTTTTGCTTTCGTTCAGTTCATGTTTGCATGCATATGAAAATTAAAATTGTTGACAATTGCTGTTGCTTTTGCTATTTGTTGTTGTTGTTGTTGTTGTTGTTATTTCTGTTGCTGTTGGATCTGTGTGTGTGTGTTTGTGTGTGTGCGTGTGTTGCCGTTGTCCGGCGTTAACCGCATTTCAATTGCAGCGCATTCATGAATCGTGCTTGGCGCGAAATTGAAAGCATTTTCCGCTCAGATTTAAAATTCGAAACTGCATTTTCATTTAGTCCGTTTGTCTGTCTGTCGTCGGTCTGTTGGTTTGCTTGTTTTGTTGTTGTTGTTATTATTGTTGTACGTTTGTTTGTTTGGTTGTTTTCATTTGAAACTGCGGATTTGTTTGAAATTATGTAAACTTCTGACTGATTGCAAACTGCTGAGCTGAGTTAGAAATTTTACTGCATCAGTCTGCAGCTGCAGATGCTTCAGCTAATCAGTTGCGAGCGACTAAACTATAATTTTTTTAACTTGATACATTTTTTCAGTTACATGATTTTAGGCTTCTTTATGGAGACATAAGAAATCATTGAGGAAATTTAACTCGCAGCAGAGTTGCATCGGTTTAAATGTATCTCATGTGATTTTGTTGTTTTATTTGTGAATATCGGGGGGAATTTTATTACATAAGAATAGTTCGTCTTGTCATACACAGATTTTCTAGAGAAACATATTTATACACATATATCTTATATACTCGTATATATGTTAACGATCGTGGTCTGTTACCAGCAGTCCCTAAGATTTTTTTGTAGTTCTATTGTCGATAGTTGTTTGGTTACTCTTGAAATTTTGTTGTTCTTTCGGTTGTAGTTTTTGTTGTTGTTTTAGTTGCTAAATCTATTATTGTTTTATTGTAGTTTTTATTGATTCTTTAGTTACTATTGTTGTTTCTGTTGTTTTGGTTGTTGTTTCTCTTCTTTCGGTTGTAATTTCTGTTGTTTCGTTAGTTATTTTTGTTGTTTCGGTTATTTATCTTGTTTCGGTTGTTATATCTGTTGTAATTGCTGTTGTAATTTGTTATGCTTCTTTTGTAAATTCTGTAATGTTTTTTATCGTTGTCCATGTTGTTTCGGATGTTGTTTCCATAGTTTTGATTGTTGTTTCTCTTGTTTCGGCATTAGTTCCTGTAGCTTTTGTTATAGTTCCTGTTGTAGTTTCTTTTGTAATTTCTGTTATGGTTTTTGTTGTTGTTCTCTAGTTTCGATTGTGGTGTCTGTTATTACTTTTGTTTTTCTTCTGCTTTTGTTGTAGTTTTTGTTACGATTTCAGTAGTTGTTTCTTCTGGTTTCGGTGGTTTTTTCTCCGATTTCGGTTGATGCTTATCTTGTTTCGATTTTGATTTCACTATTTTCAGTTGTACTGGCTTGACCGGTTTCTTTTCCTTCTGTTCTTTTTTCAGATTTGTTTTTTTCCCCGGCAGTTTCTTGGCTGAAGCTGAAGCTGCTGGAATAGTTACTGTTGTTATTTCCGGTGTTGTATCATTGCAGCTTTTCCGGTCTTTATTGGGAACACAATCAACATGTGACGCTCCATTTGCAATTGATGTTTGATTACAGCTATAAAACTCCACGCCTATTTTAGTACATGTATTTTTTATGTCGATATTTGCTGCTGCATCTTGTATGCCCAAAATTGTCAAAATCACAAGGAGAAGTAGAAACTTTACGGATTTCTGTAAATAATAAATAAGGTTAAATATGATCTGGAAAGGTGTACATATATAAATATCTGTAGGAGGCTTACCATTGTTGGTGCGTCGATCTGAACGAACTAATATACTAGACAAAATACACACGGTATATATAGATGATTTTCGAATCATGGATAATGCATAAAGTCACACTTTAAATCGGAGGTGGTGCATCAGTAATTTTTTTAAATTATATTCGTTATGGTCGAATTGATGTCATGCTTCTAATTGCATTTTCCACCTGAAATTTGGAAATTGAAAAAATTATTTTAAAGCTATAAAGCAGAAGTAGCCGAAGAGAAAAAAATCGTCGTGGTTATACAAAATGGCGTTAAATTAGAATTATTTCTTGAGAGTTAAGTGGCAAGTTTCCACTAAATCTTGGTAATCGTTAAATTTGTCGATATTTAAGGTAATGCATTCAGTTAATAATTCCAATTCAATAAAATATAAAAAATCGAAACAAGTTCTTTTTGAACTCCTGATATTTTAATTAACAACTATTTTTTTCCGTTATATTTCAGAAGCGTTTCTCAGATAGCGTATCTGAGAAATGCAGTGAACAATGTATAACCAAACTCATGATCCATTTAGCAAAAATTTTGTCTTTTGGTTACAGTAAATCTCAAATGAGTTTCGTAATCCAAGATTTACACAAATATTCCATTAATAAATCAAAATTGTTGTTTTATTTTAAGGAAATATTATATAATATATGTAAAAACCAGCTTATTACAACACAAAATAAATATTCGCTCGATGAATCAATTGTGTAAGATACTGTAATTTGTATTGAATAAATGTCTCACATTAGCCAATAACAACTGGAATGAAAGGATATGGACCTTTAGACTTCTTCTTTTTTGTCGGTTTTGGTTTTGGTTTTGCAGGTGGACCTTTCAAGCTTCGACGACTACCAATGTTGCCTCTATTATAGGTGACACGGTTGCCAAATTGATCTGTCCAAGGATTTAAATGGCCAACATATGTCCAGGCGGTGCTATTACATGTATTTGTTTTAACACTACACCATGAGTGACCCGTTGGTCTGTTCTGGGACTCGCGGACGAGTAAGCTGAGCATGGCCACAGCCATCAAGCACAATGTAAACTGTAATTTAATCTGAAAAAATGTATTGGAATTATGGGAATATTTAAGTAGACATGTTTATATATATATATATATATAGAATTTTGTTTATGATAATATTTACCATTGCGAGTACTCGAAACACTCCACCAATTTAATGTGGATACTTGATGACGTTGCCATGCATCTTCAGTATTTATAGACTTCTTTAAAAAAATAATAACAATTTCTTTTAATTCAATTTGATATGAAAATTGTTCAAATTCGTTTCGCTTAACGGGTTATAATAACCATAACAAATGTGCTAATTTTTTTGTTTGTTTTCAAGGCCTTTAAACAAAGTAGCAGATTTCCTTAAACAAATGTAAATGTTTTTAATTATAGTATAACGTTCGAATTTGTACCACCTCAACTGGACAAAAGTTTAAAGCGCAAAAGCTAAAGGCGTCATAAAAGCTGCGTGAAAGTATTCAAGGATTGTGGCGCTTCTAATTGAGCATGTGTCTAAAACCGAAACTAAACTTGCCCGACCGCACTGAAGCTAACCTGCTCAAAGAGTCAAGCCATTAACGCTTAATATTCCAAAGCGCAATGCGCAAAAAAGCTGCAGAGGCAAAAAAGCATTTTAATGCAATTCTTTGTTGTTTTTTCTTTGTTGGTTTTTTTGTGAGCGTAGATTTTGCGGCAGTGAGGTTAATTTTTTAGAATAATTCAAGAAATTAACGAAGCAAAACTGGGAAATCGCATTTTTTCTTTAGTTTCTACTTAAAGTGCTGCTTAGCTTAATTTGTAGCTTTTAATGGAAAGCTTTCATGTGGAGCAATTTAAAATTTCCAGCTGCCTTAAAGCAAATTGGTTAAATTTGTGAAATATTTGCCACAAGAATTTTGAACCAGATTTTAGGTAAGCTAAAATCCAAAATTTCAGCCGAAAGCATTTGCCAATTTGTATACAAAATCATTTAATTTCACACACACACGAACACACACACACGCACACACATCGAGCTGAAGTTTAAAAATTCAAAACTAATTCAATAAAGCTATTTTAGCATTTACATATCCTCAATTGCACCGACAGGCAGACAGACAGACAGACAGTCAAAAAGACGGACAGACAGACAGTTGTTGGCAGTATGAATGCAAAATCACCTCTTCATAACGACAACAACAAAAACAACAACCCGAAACACGTTTGCCAAAATGTTAAATAAATTAATGGAAGTTGCACACAAATTAATTTCGAAAAGGATTTATGTGCCTCACAAGCAAAAGCAGCAGCAGCAATGCCAAGAGAAGAAGAAGCAGCAGCATAAGGATATTGTGCAACCCAAATAAGATACACTCATTACCAATACACACACACACCCAATATACGCACACACATCTAGCGCAAAACATACACATACAAGTGCATACACTTGTGGCTGAATAAATCACCAAAGTAAGCACACATATGTACATACATCACATACACTCACGCTCATATGAACCGACAGGCAGACATACCGACATACCGACCGACAGACAGACAGACAAATTTCACTACAGTTTCGGAATTTTCGTAAATTAGCATTAATTAATCAAAGGAACAAATGAATCTGAAACAGAGAAATTCTTCCTCAAAATTTTCGCCCCGTCACACGAGCACGCACACACACACACCAGAGTACAACAAAAACATCAACAACATCAACAACAACAATACCAACAACACACGAGTTGAGTTAACAACCCAAAAAGCACACAAATCACACATAGAAACAACACAGAAGCGAAGAGAAAACTGTGCAACACTGCTGCACAGTTCGTTCGAGTACGTCGTATCGAGACACAACTACTAAACACGTTAACGACGAGAACGAAATTACGCCGAAATGCAAACTTGAAAGCGAAGCAGGCAGCAAGCACTATGGGCTAGAAATACATTTTTGCACTCAATTTTTATTTGTTCGTGTACTCGGAAAATTGTTTTTCTCTTATTTTATTAATTTTTTCTTATACAGTCGTGTCTGGATATATTGATCGAATTATTGCAAGGACTGTTCACTATATCCGGGTTGTTCTGTTCACTCTAGCAAGGTGGACATTTGTTGTTCTTGCGTTCAGAAATTAATTTTTCAAGCTATCTGCTTGAAGTTACTTTCAAAAGCATTTCGATTGTTCACTAATTTGAGTAGTACATGTAAAAATTTGGGTGTTCACTATATCCAGACACGACTGTAGTTTTATTAAAAAGATTTAGTTAAGTCTTGTGTGACATTTTCCATTTACCTTCGAATTTTTAGAATTGTTTAAACAACAATAGCAAAATTTTAAGTTTTGCAGAACGAATTTGGATTTCAAGAAATTCAAAAGAATTCTATAAAAATCTCGAAACATCTGTTAAATTCAGAAATTTAACATAATTCTGTCAGCTGTTTTTTTAATTAGTGTTGCTTAAATGTAATTTTGAAATTAGTGCTGCCTATTTCTATTTTCTAATTAGTATTGCCTTCCTTTTGTTTAGATTTTTGCAAGTTTATAAGCTGTGAAATTTATTATTTTTTAAATTAAAAATTTATTTTAAGCTTAAACGCTATACACAACGGCCATAGTGCAAAGGAAGCTGTTTCAACTTCTTCATTGATTGCCAAATGAAGTGAAACGAACCGAACTGAACTGAATCGGAGAGATGCAGCAAGTCGTTTCGAAGTGTGGTGTGGTGTGGTAAGGTGAGGTGAGCAAAGGAGTTGAGCATACAAACTGAGCTGAGCTGAGGTGAAGTGGTGTGCGATGTGCAGCCAACGAGTGGAGTCTTGAGATTTCCACAATTTGACATTATGATGCAAAATTAAATGTGATCATGCAAATAGACACATACATATGAATGCACGCAACATATACAACACTCACAGGCATACATACATATTGTATATACATACATTCACGTATATAAGTATTGCTATACATACTTATATACGTATTAATCTAGACCGATATTAAGAGGCACTACTTCTTTTATTTAAGCTAAACTATTTTTTTGTTGTAAATAACTTTTATCGAGTTTTGTTGCTGAGAAAAAGATTTTCCGCGAAGAATCTCAATTGAAAAACTAAAAACTAAAATGAGACTCAAATGGAGCCTTCAAATGATACCTCATTTATACTACTCAGTATCCAATTGCAAAAAAAAAAACTATTGCATTCATGTACAATACTTCTTTAATTCGGTTGCAAAATAAATATGCTTCACGGATAGTTTCAGTGCTGGGTATAACCAATTTAAATACGTTGAAGCACCCACTTGGCAGCGCACATATTGGACAACGAAGCCAACGAGCAGCGCAGGAACGAACGAGCCAAGAACGAGCGAAGAGCAGGTGTCGTATTGCAAGTCAAGAGGCACTCATTGAGCAAATACTCAAACACAGTTACCCAAATACATGTGCATACATATGCAGTTTGGTATGCTAAGACAAAAGCGCTCACACAAACACAAACACAACAACAACAAACTCACACAAGCACACACATACTCACACACACACGCATATTTGTGCACCATCCCATCCCAAATTCAAAGCTAAATTAAATATTGAGCAAGCAGCAGAAATTTGGCATTTTGAAGCTGACTGACTGAAGCTGACTGACTGCCTCACCTTGCCACGCCTTGCATGTGTAATTAGACTAAATTGCATTTTGCATTGATTGCATTCGGAATGTTGTCGGTTAATTACAGAAAATTGCTCTTGCTCTGACAAATCCTTGCTGGCACTTCTTTTCGCTTCGCTCTGTTGTTGTTCAGTGCTGTGCTGCTCTGCTTTGCGTTGCGTTGCTCTGGTTCGCCTCTTGCCAACTTTGGTGCTTAATTAATTTTTATTGACAGATTTTATTAATTTTATTAAATGTTGCTAATGGTCCGGCCTGCAGCAGGAATTAAATGTAAGCTTTTATATGCACAATATATGAAAATTTGCAAAATATTTTGTGGTCTCTTAGTTTGGCAGACAAACTGAGACAGTGGCAGCGAGTAAATTTAATTATTTATGTAAGTAGTTCGTACAACAATTTTTTTACTTGCCATAAACTCTTAAAGCCACAACAACAACTTTCGTAGTATTCCATGAGTTTTCTTAAGAACGCTCGAACGTCGTATCTGCTTACACTTGATCTTCGTTTGCGTGGTAAAAAAATAACAAGAATAATAATAATAATAATGATAATCATAAAAAGAGAAATCAAAATAATATCTTAATAATGACATTACAGTTGACAGCCGCACAGCTGATGTGACAGGCGAACGGACGCTGCTGACATTGCTATCTCGTAGGATTTTTGTCAGCGCGTAATGCCGCGATGCGTTCACTTCATTTGACGTGACTTGCTGTGGCAGTGGCAGTGGCAGTGGCTGTGGCTTTGGTTTTGGTTTTCCTTACCCATGGGTCATTGTGCTCTCTCGGTCGGTTGGTCGGTCGGTAGCAAATCAAATTAGCCAACTCGTGGCAAGTCGCTGTTTGTAGATACGCCGGCCAAATGTCATTTTCAGATTTATGACAGCAGAAGATATCGAAAGAAAAGTGCGTTTTCTTTTGTTTGTAAAATAAGAAAAGACCACTGAGAATACGTTGTGTAAGTTCACGCAATAAATTACAAAAAGTAATTATTGAATTTTTAGAAAAAAAAATTAATTTTGTTGTGTACTAACTTAGAAAAATGTGTGTGAACTTGCACAAGTCTTTAAAATTTAGAGTTTACTTTGTAAATGAGTCTTAACCATATTTTAATAAGAATGTGATGTAAATTGGTTTGTGTAATTTTGAACAATATGTGTAAACTCACACAAAAAGGGCTTTTTTAAAATTTTTTATATTTTGAGTAAATACATTTTTGAGCCAAATTTTTTTAACGAATTATTTTCCTTCTTTCGTTGTACTTTAAAAAAATTTGTGTGAATTTGCACAAGACTTTTAAATTAAGAGTTCAATTCGTACATAGGTTGTAAACATATTTAAAAAATAATAATTTTAATAGGAAAGTAATGTAAATTGTTTTGTGTAATTTTGAACAATATGTGTAAAATTACATAAAACCTTAAATTGTTTACTTATTAGGTAAATATATTTTACCCAACATTTTTTTAACCTTATTTACTAAGAATATAGTGTAATTTGTTTGATGTAATTTAGAACAATTTGTGTTAACTTGCACAAAAATTTAAACTTTGGTATTCACTTTTTCAAAGTGTTCAATCCAAAGTATTAAGAGGTTTATTTAATATAAATTTAGTATGAATATTTTTGTGTAGTTTAGAACAAATTGTGTAAACTTACACACAAGTTTAAAACCTAGTATTTACACTTAAAAAAGTGTTTTACGCAAAGTCTTTTAATTCATAAGAATGCAACTTAATTCGTTTTGTGTAATTTAGAACAAATCGTGTAAACTTGCACAACAGTATAAAATTTAATATTCACTTTAGTAAAATGATTTACTCTTCTCTTCTAAGACTTATTTAAAGAATTATTGTTTCTATGTTATTTGTACACATTTGTGCAAATTTACACATTAGTGCCATGCAATTAAACAGTTCGCGTATAACTGTTGGTTTAATTAAAATTTAATTAATAATTTAAAGATATAAAAACAAACAGAAAAAGTGAAAATCGCAAAAGTTGTTGTTGCTGCTGTTGTTGTTGTTGTTGTTGGAAACCTGTGCAAATTGCACACTTTGTGCTTAATTTCATTTCCGTTCGTTTAAGCACCGTTTCGAATGACAGCATCTTCTTAAAAGGTCGTAAATTCTAAAAGCATTTCATTTACATTTTGTACGTTTTGGCGCGCGTCGGTTGCTTGGTGGCCATTTAAATTTTTGAACGCCGCAGCAAAAGAAACTTTGCCCGTTAATGCGAGCGCGCTACAAAATTCGACCATCAAAAAGTTTTTTTGCTTTTCGGCCAAAGCGCCCCAACTCCACCCCGCCCCCACACATACTATTTCGAAAAACGAAAAAGCTTTTTATTGTTTTACCATTATTACAGGTGTGCTTCTTTAGCGATTTTTATGACCCAAAAGGTAAGCGAAACTGCGAAACTGCGCGACGCCGAAATGGACAGGCGCAGAGAATGTGATCCGGGACGATTTTTTGTTCTTTGGTTGAATTACAGTACAACAGACAATACTCGAAAAAAGGTGATTGAAGATTTTTGATATATTGCAAGGAAATACTACAGTAATAGGTGGGCGTGGCAAATCTTATATCGCTTTCAAACTTTATTGAACAGCAAAGTGTAAATTTAGAATTTTTGTATATAATTTGAATAATTTTGAAAAATTTATTTCAACTCAAAATTTATTTTCGTGTATATAAAGGTTAGTCCCAAGTACTGTGCGGTGGCGGTGTAGTGGCGAGGGTATTCACAGCTTTCGAACGAATACTTTTTAGTGCACTTTCCGAATTGTGTTTGTTCGTACGTTTGTTTGTTTGTTCGCTCGAATTTGTTTAAGAAATCTATAAAAATCATTGCTTTTCTTGTTCTTGTTTCTTGTTTCTTTTCCTTTTCGATTTTTCACTTTGAATGTTGTTTTAACGCTTACGAATAAAGGAGGGTGCCTCCCCCGCCACCCAATCCCTCCAACCTTTTTAATTCTACGTTTGAGCTGCTGTGGCAACATGAACTTTGCTGCTGTTGTTGTTGTTATCCTTGCTGATGTTGCTACTGCCTTTGCCTTAACGTTAATGTTGCAGCATTGTGCTTGGCCGTTTTTATGCGCTCCTTAAATACGAAATTGTATCCACAAAGAAACGAACGAAACGAACGAAACAGAAGCAGAAACAGAAACAGCGAAATCGAGTTTGCAAATAAATGAAATTACTTTTCGGTCTAATGACCATCATCTGCTGATTTTATTAGATTTGTTTCGTTTTTCTTTGGACGCGCCGCTTCAGCACCCCCACCCCCACTCGCACTCGCACGCTGACTCCTTCGCGTCCATTATTTGTGTGTATTGAATTAAGCGAAAAAGCGTTGTTAAATGAAAATGAAAACAAAAACTTTAAATAGGGATTTTTTTTTTTTGGTTTGCTTCACTGAAAATTCGTTGGGATGTTAGGAAAACCGCTGACGACGGATCGAACAAAAATTGCAAAATGCCTTATGAAAGCGAAACCTTAAAAACGCTTTTGATTTCTTCAAGAGAGTTTAACTAATAATCTTCGTTCTGTAGGTAAACAAAAGTTGCCACTACAGACAAAAAGTCTCAGTTTGAATAATTTTGGAAAAGCTGACTTTAATAAAAATTCGTTTAATGCTTAAAGCTCAAAGCTTTTAAAAACTAAAAGCAACGCTATTTCTTTGGTAAGTTTTTTCAATGGGGTATATCTAAAATTATTTCCAAGTGTGGGCTTATTTGGATTATCCTCCTAATGTCAGTATTAAGCAATATTAACTGTGACCATTGGTTGGCGAAGAGAAGAATGTGTTGTTGTTTGGAGACTTAAAAAATATTTTAAAATGAGTCTATCCAGCGAATAGAAGCGAATAGACAGTGTATAGAATATTAGGAGACATCTTTACAAATCTTTGGTGAATGTCCGACTTTGGCCAGACTTCGTCTTAAATATATCAGCTTTTCCAACAAAAGCTTTAACAATCAAAGACAAGGTAGGAAGGTAGAAGAGATCCTAGTATCGTGTTCTTTAAGTACAATAAAAACAGATCTTAAATGGTCGCTGTGCTCGTAACACGAATGGTTAGCCCTCGAAGTGCTTCTACACCTTCCTAACAGACTTTGATCTGATAAGAATATGTCCTTGTTCTAATAAAAGAGTTAACAAATTAAAATAATGATGAATTTAAAATTTTCATTTAAATGTTTAAACAATTAAAGCAACAAACTCGTGGTTTCAACTTTTCCCTCAGCAACCTTCAATGAGTTTAATTGTTATTTAAAATGTGTCATAATGAGAATTTAAACTAAACGAATACTTATTAAATAAATTAATTAAAAAAGTTTACCGCTCACAAAATCATATTTCATTCTATGTCCACACAACTTGTCCACTTACGCCCCGGAGTCCCCTGACTGCACAACCCCGAACGTTATAATTTTTTAAATTAATTACACAATCTGCTTGCTCGTCGCTCCTAAATCAATTATTTCAATAGAAAGCGAAGAAAGGAAGACATTATAAGAAGAAGAGGAAGCAAAAGAAGAAGCATCCAACGAACTACACCAATGAAGCAGCACAGCACAGCAGAATAGCGCCACTTTTCGAGGTTCAAAGGCTTCACGCTTTTCAACTCCTTTTAATGCAGTTGGACGCCATCGCTGACGGGGCACAAAGAAAAAATACAACAACAAAAAATAATGCCAACAAAATGCCAACAATAATAACTACAATAACACAAAGAAATAACGGCAGTAATTCACGCTTTTGTTGCGATGCGAAGGAGTCTCTTCTCTTCTTCTTTGGCAATCGTCTTCCGCAAAGAAATCATTAATAAGCGCAATGAAGAGCTTAAAATAGACAGACAAAAGCCAAGACAAGACAGGAGAAACAAAAAAAAACAAAAAAAAAACCGCTCCACAAAAAATTAAAAGCAAGCGAAATTTGTTGTTGCAACCGATATAAAGTATCCTTGCGCAGCAATTGTTGACGAAGGAAATCGTTACAAGTGCAAAAATAGAAATGCAAAAAAAATTCAACCAAGTTAAAAAAATCTGATTGCCACCACTTGCAATGGTGTAGAATATGCGCGCAACGTGGCAACACCAAATGACCGAAGCCCGCGGTGCAGTAGCCAGCAACAACAACAGCAGCAACAACAGCAAAACGATGCTGTTAACGCTTTTGTTAGTTACAAGCTTTTAACAATTTTCTTTTACACTGCAGCAGCAATTCGAAAGTGCAAAAGAAAAATGAAATAATCTTTGAAAAAATATTTTCAGTTCAACTGAGCGAAATCACGAAAGTTTAGAATCCTGGTGAGATTTTGACCAGAGGAATAAATTTTGACTTAAAATTGTTTTGATTGACTTTAAAATATTCTAAGCATATATAAAAAGTTTATAAAGAAAAATGCTAAAAAGTGGATTTGCACCAAAGTCCTGAAAAAAGGATCGAGGTCGTCATTCTGTAGGAAAACGCTTACATTTTACAAAATGTAACTTTAAAGCTTTTACGGCTTTTATGATTTTAGGTCCTGGGAAAACTTATTACAGAATGGAATGTACTTTTTTGAAGAATATACATTTTATAATACTAGATCAGAAGATATATTCGAAAATTTAATACATAGCTTAAAGCTTTTTCTTTTTTTTAATTTACAAAAAAAATTCTGTCCTGATATAAATATGAAAACTTAATACAAAGCTTAAAGCTTTTTTTTTAAAGAATTATCATTAAATATTTTTAGGATATATGAAAACTTAATACAAAATGGAATGTATTCTCAAAGCTTTTTCTTAAGAATTTGCATTGATCAATCTATGATAACTAAATAATATACATTTTTATATACAATATATAAATTATTCAGACTTTCGAATAGCTTTGTAGATACATATAAAAATATCCATCTTTAAAGCTGAAAGCATTTTAGTCATTTTGACTACCGGGATTCCGTGCTGCCACCTCATACAAAAGCAAGAATATTGCGTTAATGTTACACTTAATGATGCACTAAACCAAAAAAAAAAACAAGCAAAACAACAAAAATGATTCTAAAAAAGTGTTGCTGGTTGAAGGAGTAGCAATTGCAACAATTATTTTCACATGCCAAAAAGAAATTTCGTTGCCTTCGCACAAAGCACAGCAATAATTCCTTTTCTGTGAAAGCAACTGGCAACTGCCAAAGGCGATCAATGCTTCGCTTAAAAATTAACACTCCTCCTCTTCCTCCTACTATTACAAAAAATATAATAAAAAAAATCTGTCTACTATCACTGGCAACCTTAAAGTATTTTTTTTTAAATTCTATTTAAATGGAAAATCATTTCGTGTTGCCATTAAAAAAGTTTCTTTCCGACATTTGTTGTATTGCGGCGCTGCTGCAGATACCCTGCAAGACAAACGAAATGTGTCCAACCAACTGGGTTAATTGGCTAAAGTAACAAAAAGTTAAGAACCGCTCGTTGCCAAGCCATGGCACATCTTGTTGGCAACCCTAAGCAAAAATTAACACAAAAAATAAATACAAAAAAAAAAACAAACACCATTTACAATTTACAATTGATTTTATTGTATTTGTAGCATGTCTCTGTGGCAGCAGAGCAGCGACAACTTGCATAGATTGCATGTAACATACAGTGACTGTACTAAATAATTGAAACACATAGTTTTTAGAGCTTTGGGTATTGCAAAGCTTTTTTTTCATAAATTTTATATGGAGTATTTTTTTTGATATTTGGAGTAAGCTTTAAAGTTTTACAAAAACAGAATTAGTAAAATTGTAAAAAATCTACAATGTTCACTCAAAATATTCCCAATACTCGTGATCGTGAATGTCCCTTAAAATATAATATAAAATGTTAGCATTTAAAACTTTTTAAGCTTAGAGTTTTCAATTTAAAAAGTTCTTTTTACAAGTTCAGAAAGTCTTTCCTCAAGAAGGTTTGGACTTGAAACTATACTAAAAGCCATTAAAAAGTCATTACAGAAAAAAATGTTGCTTTTAGACTAGGTCTTATCAAGTTCTTTATTTGAAGCCCTTTCAAAGCTCTTAAAATCCCTTACAAAAATTATTTAAAAAAAGGTCTGATGGACATTTCATTCAAAAATAAAATTAACAAAGTGGAAGCAGTATATACCTTCAGGTTCTTAGAAGGTAATTTTAAGCAAATTTTTTTTGCCTACTGAATCAATATTTAAAAAACTGTAACTTACATTTTTATATTATAGAAAATGAAATCTTTCAATAAACTTTTTAATAGCAACAAAGAGATATTTTACTAAAATGAAATTTAATGTAACTTTACTATTTACAAGATTTTTTTTTAAACTTATTTATGTTTTATTTAATCTATGAGATCATTAAAAATAAAATTCAATATATTAAATTTTTTCGTATAAATCGACTGTATCATTTATTTGATGCTGCAGTGTTAGTTAGCATGTAAAGGTAGCACTCACTCACTTTGGTTCTGAGCAAAAACTTCGCTGTCACTTTGGCTTATACACACTAATTAAATAAATAAACTTTTGCATAAAAATATGTCACTCCATATTTGCACACATATACACATACATACACACACACACATACAGTCAAACAACTGCGTAAATAAATAATGCAATTAAAAGACAGGCACAATACGTTCCACAAAATTGTTTCGACTTCATACTCGAAAAATAAAATACAATAAAAAAGTAAATATATTTTATATATATGTAATAAATAAATAAATAAATAAATAAAGAAAAACACTCGGAGGTATTTCTCGAATGTCGAAAAGTTTTGAGTGTCACTCAAGTTTATGAAGTGAAGTTCTTGTTGTTGTTCAAATTTGCTTGACAAACTTGTTTGTCAGTCTGCCATTACAACGCAGTATCCCAGCTAACCGGAATATGAGCCAATAGGCATTTGGCTCAGAAAAGTGTATTAAAAAAATTGGTTCTTCTTTTCGGTTTCTTTTTTGAATCTTTTCTGAGTCATAAGAGCATTCGTTATGACTCCTATTAAACTTTTAAAATCATTTAGACGGTCTATTTTCATATCCGTATCTTGTATCTAACAGATTAAAATTTTTAAGAAGAATACAAAAATATTTAAATTAGAGTCATAAAAGCGTCTTTTCGGTCTCGAAGTGCTTGCTAGGACATTTGTTTTTGTTGTTGTTGTTGTGTGTGTTATCTGCTGTTTGTGTGTGTGTGTGTGTTTGGTAAAACTTTTTATATAGTAATGCAATAGCAAAGTGGCATGTATCGGAAGTGAAGAATAGTGGTGCTCAAGCATAAAGTGGCTCTCTGAGTGAGCACAATGACAATGTGCCTGTGTATTGGTGTGCGAAAGTCAGTTAAACCATAAATGAAATTTATTTAATAATTGAAAAATGTATTTTTGTATTTCTAACAGTTAAACTAAGACAACAACAAACAAACCATATTTCGGCGTAATTTCGACATATTTGAATAAATTCTTATATCAACAAACAATTTAAATGGCAAGTGGCTTTTACAAACACTAACACACATGCACAAACACACACACAGATGCACACAATCACGCAGCAGAAAGAACATACAAGCACATAGACAAATACGCAATAATAATAATTTTAATTATTGTTTACATTGACGCTTGACTGAGCTGAATGTTTGAATGTTTGTTTGTGTAGATTTACTTAAGACGTTGAACAAATTAATGCCGCACTAACATAAACAAACACCTACATTCACATATACATATACGTATATAAATGAACATGTATACTTAAATACATATACAGATAAGTATAGTATGTACGAGTACATAAGAAAGGAATAAATGTACTCCGTTTGAATTTTAGAATTCTTCAGGGTTAGATTTTTCTAATATTTAAAAAACAATTTTTTTAATAAATAAAAGTTATTCAAACGGTTGTTTAAAAAAAACATTAAAATAAAAATCAGATACTATATAAAATTGATATCGGTACAACTGTTATTTGAATATAAATCCAAAAAAAAAACAAAAGAAGCGTTCATAACTTAAAAGCAAACGAAAACCAACTTCGACAATATTCAAAGTGGTGCATTAATTACACTGTGCAACAGCCAAAATACAACCTCGACTAAATATGGATTGTAAGTATTTCTTTCTGGAGATTAAATCCCATCATTGTTTTTGCTCTATATCATTACATTTGCTTGTTCTTGACGTCATATACTTTTAATGTTTTTTGATTCTTTTTTTTTCATCACAATTTTACTTATATTTAAAAGTCGATAACTCCTAAACCTCTCAAAGTTTTGACTTGAATTCTGTAATGAAGTTGTAGCTCTCATAATTTATGATAAATTCTCCTTAACATTGTTTTTTTATAAGTTGTCATAATTAATGAGAGCAACAACTTGAAGATTTCAAGAAGCAAATTTAGAACAGTTAAGAAAATATCGACTAAGCATACTTTTAAACGGAACGTCGAAAATCATAAAAAAATTTGATGACATCATATCAACAAAATTTTAAGGATTTTTAGGACAGAAATACTTTCATACTTTATTATTATGATTTATTATTATCATTAGCGATTCTTAGCACTCACTCAAATCCACAAACTGCTTCGAATCTTCTGCAATTGCACCTTAAATCTATCGAAAAATGGCTGATTGACTGGCGCATCAAAGTTAATGAGATAAAAAGTATACACGTAACTTTCACCCTCAAAAAAGAAACATGTCCGGCTGTAAATCTAAATGGTGTGCTCATCCCGCAAGCAAACGAAGCTAAATATCTAGGTATGCATCTCGACAGAAGACTCACTTGGAGAAAGCATATAGAGGCTAAACGAACACACATGAAGCTAAAAACTAATAACATCTACTGGCTTATTCACAAGCGATCTAAGCTTAAGCTTGATCTTAAAGTTTTACTTTACAAAGCCTTGCTTAAGCCTATTTGGACATATGGTATACAGTTATGGGGCAGCGCCAGTAATTCAAACATTGAATTTATACAAAGGGCACAATCAAAAGTTCTAAGGACCATTTCAGGCGCACCATGGTTTATAAGAAATGCTAACATCCACAAAGATCTAGATATTCCCCTTGTTAGTGATGAAATAGCTAGACTAAAAAAAACTTATACAGAGAAACTAAAAATTCATCCTAACCATCTAGCAAGAAATCTTTTAAATACAAGATCCACCGTGCGCTTAAAAAGACTTGAATATGTTACATTATAATTTGTTTCTCTTAATAGTCAATCTCGCACACCTGAATCCAGATCACAGGTTCTATGATGTCCCAGGAGGTATTGGCCAAAGTTGTGGTCCATGACGGTAATCATACCTATAGGTCTTAAGTTGCGCTTGGCCGGATCGGCATGAAACTACGACTTAATAACGCCATCCAGCCCCAAGATGTGCTAGTTCACATTGGCTTAAACTAAACTGATGAATTTGATCACTCCAAGAGATCCAAGAGCCATCCGGTCCCAAGATGTGCTAGTTCACATTGATCGGCATGAAACTACGACTTAATAGCGCCATCCAGCCCCAAGATGTGCTAGTTCACATTGGCTTAAACTAAACTGATGAATTTGATCCAAGAGACATCCGAATTTGATCACTCCAAGAGATCCCAAGATGTGTTAAATACAGACTCCACGATATCCGAGGTCACAGGCTCTATGATGCACAGGTATTGGCCTATTTTTGCGGTCTATGACGCTGATCACATCAACAGATCCTCAGTTGCGCTCGGTCGCACTGTCCTGAGTCGAGGACTTAATCACCTCAACCTGTCCCAAGTTGTGCTAGATCGTCGTGATGATACAGCCCCTTTGAGCGCTTCGATGTAAATTTCGCTATTTTTTTTACTTTAATTTATTTCTTTTTTTTTACTATCCAAAATAATTCAAAATTTTAACTACAGTTACTCAAGCATTGGCTTGTAATACAGTATATTGTTTAGTTTTAAGATTTGTAAACTTATTGTTAGTCTTTTAAGTTGATAAAGAGATACAATAAATAAAGAATTTTATGAAAAAAAAAAAAAAAAATACTTTATTATATCAGTCGAGGCCCGAAGCAATATTCCTCAAGTTGTTGCATAGTGTTATCGAACTATTATCGAAAACGTTCTCTAGTTTTCAATTTTAAAAAATACAATAACCAAAACTAGTGTTGCCAAAAAAAATGGTAAATTATTGTAAGTGTTAGTGTTATTGTTGTTTTGATAATTTCCAATACGCTGTGCACCAGCTTGTGCAAGATTTATAGCCGCTCGCAAAATAGCTTGATTAAGTTCAACATTTTCCGGGTTGTAATATTTTCACGTTCAATAAATCCGAAAGTTGATTTCTTATATTTCGCTTTTACTTTTTTATGGTTGCCACCATTATTGGTCATATTTCAAACCGCAGTTGGCAATTATTAAAAATACAAGCAGAAATCTATAAAAAAAAAAAGTGCTTTGCTTTTTTTGCAGCGTTTCGCGCGCGTATTTGCCTTGCGCGATTAAGCGTGCTTAATTGGGCGCTGGTTATCCCACGGGCGTGCTTCTTTGACGCTAAATGCTTTTCCACTAAGCAAGCGCCAAAGACGAAACGAAACGAAGCGAGATGCGTACGCGTATGTAGCGCAGCGCCGACATTTCGCCACAGGCGACTATAATTTTCCAACGCTTTTACTTTGCGTTGCGTTGCGTTCTTTACTTTTTTTCCTTCTTTTGTTTTGCTTTCGATTTTTGAAAGGAAAAACTTTTCAATTGGACTTTGTGGATTTAGTGTCTGCATTCAAAGACGATTTTATTTGCCTACTTTTGGGCGGCGGTTGTAGTGGTGGCGGCAAAAGGTGGCCGCGCGTGGTTTTTGCAAAAGTTCGTCCTTTCAGTTGGGCAAGTTTATGCTTCGCTTCGATTGCCAACAGCTGCTGAGCGCGAAATGAAATCAGCGGTTGAGTGCATTTATTTGCGTTGACACATTCGGGTGTGCCCAAACAGGGTGGTTCGAAAAGAGTGTTCGTTGTTGTCAATTATAATTGGTACTGGCTTTAAGTTAATGATTATTTGAAAAAATTTTGATTGGTATATTAAATTCAAAATTCTAAAGGTTCTAAAAGGTTTTGAATGATTTTACAAAGAATTCAGAGTTCCTAGATTAGTAAATTTTTTTGAAGTTTGAATGCCCAGTCACAAAAAGGACTTTATACTCCATTAAAGCAAATTGAAAGCTTTTATTGTTTGTAAGAAATTATACTAAAAAAATGTGTTTGTTGTTTTTGTTAAAAGTTTTTTAATTGCAAGGGTATATAATAAAGATATCGATAGATAATTGGCATCGACCTGCATCGGCTAGAAATGTTGGCATCGGCTTCAGCGTAGGCCAAAACATGGGCTAAAACGTCGTCATCGGTCAAAATATCAGCTAGGCCAACAAATTTAAAATCAGTCTGTTTTTAGAATATAAAAAAATTACATAATTGCTTTTATAAATGTTGCTAGATGCATATTGACTTCCTCTGCCGCATCCTGTACGCAGAGCAATACGAAGTTATAAACTTTTTTTCGTTTGCAAGTGGCGGACTGTTATAATTCATTTGACGTAGTTTTTTCTTACCAAACAGATTGTAATAAAATTTTGGTGTCCAAAAAATCAAAAAAAAAGGAACTGCTTTTACTTTATTAGCTTAAATATGTCATCATAATTTTGAAATTTCTAATGGCAAGACTGCGAAGCCGGGTGAATGAATGCAAACGGCTGAAGTGGCTTCAGGTTAATGTTAATATTTATGGATTTGTTTTCTATAAATGCTAGAAATATTTAAGTAGAATGAGTATTTTCAGTTACCAAAGCCTTATTAATTAGAAAAAATAGTTTTTAAGTAGTTTTTATCTAGTAAAAATTATTATTCAAGCAAAGGTTCTTTTAATAAAACCTTTTCTTTTGTTAATATTTGTATTGTAAAATTAATTTATTATTTATCGATGCACATAGTTTAAAATCATATATTTTCTTTATTAACTACCAAGCTGCCGGCTTAACAACGCGCGCCGCTAAAAACTACGTAAACGGCTTTGAACTTTTCTCAAATCGGCAAATTACTTATGAAAAACGTGTGACCGAAAACTTTTTTAATTTAAAAAATCCAAAAATTTGTCATAGAATGACAAAACCCAAACCAGAAACTTGACGCATCCAACTAAAATTTGGACACGTAAAACTTACAACCAAAATAAAACGGAAAATATGAAAAAGCGGGTGACGAAGCGAAACTTAAAGCGAAAGAATTAATAAGATTTACGATGAGCTTTTAGAAAACATTTAAAATACAAAAATAAAAACTGTTGAAAAAAAAACTCAAAAAAATTTTGCCATCTTTGTTGGCAATTTAACGTTGGCAACACATGTCGACAGTGAGCGCGCGCCCACCGAAAACAGAGTGCCCAACTTTCTTAATAAGTATTTATGCCGCGCGTGAATAAAGCGAGCAACAAAAAATTAATAAAACGAATTTCAATTGCAAATCTGAGCAGAGTACAAAAGAAGTTATAACTGTGGGAATAATGTAATTTTTGTGTGTGGGCTTGTTGTTGCTTTTTTTTAGGGTAAAATGCGGGTTGGGGGTGGTGTGGTGGCTGACCCTCGACAAAGTCGTCGTCGTCGTCGTCTTCGGTTGCTATTAGCCAAATGAAATTTGCGGATTTTATTGCTTATTTGTTAAATGGTTTGTGAAAAGTTAATCAAGCGTGATTTCGATACGTTTTCAGATTAGCCATTTTTATTTGCTGTTGTTGTTGTTGTTATTATTTCGAAATTGTTTTCTTTTGTTTTGATTTGATTTGCTGTGTTTTATTTTGCACTGCTTCCGGTTTTAAGAGCCCAGGCCAACAAAAGTCATTTGAGACAGAGTTTTAGTTTTAAGACGCAATTTTCACACGCCCTCACGCACCACTTTCGCATATGTATGTATATGGTGTGTGTTTGAGTGTGTGTGTGTGTGTGTGGCCATTAACCCAGTGTGTGTGCAATTTGCCGCAACTGATGCTCGCCCGAATCTAGGCGACACATACACGCACAGACTTGCGCGTATCTTTTCGCACCTGCCGTGAATGGAATTTTTTATGAATTAATAAAAGCAGCGCGAGCACAATAAACGACAACATTTTAAACCAACTTATTAAATTTTCGTTTTTACAACGCATTAAACACGAATTTTCACTTTATATGCAAAAGAACGAAAAAAGAAAACGAAACGAAACATGTATGAAACACTATAAACAAAAGCCAGCAAATTCGCTGTCATTTTACTACTTTGTACCTCCAGCCAAGCAAGCGAGCAGGCATCCACCCCACACCTATGAGAGCAGAAAAAAAAACAACAACAACAACAAATATATAAAAATATGCGAATAAGGCGACAACTTGTGTGCGAAATTTGCTTCCTATTAAATTTAACACAAAACTCTGTTCACCCTAAAATGGCGCAATAAAGTTGCTGTTTATACCAAATCACAACAACAACAACAGCAACAAGAACTGCACTGGTAGGGGTACGCCAGTTCGAAAAGTCTTAGTCAGATATCCCTAAAATACTCGAGAGCATTTTTTTTTAGTGATTGAAGTGAAGTGGAAACTTAAATGATTAACAAATATTGAAACAAAATTTAATTAGGAAATTTGAAAAATGTTTAAAGTGAAAAGGACTTCCAGTTTTATGTTGAAACTTGAATGCGTATGATTGATATCTCTTTATTGTTTGAAGATTTGAGTAATTTTTTAGTAATTTACCATAAAAAATTGTTAAATATTTGTTAATATCACATTTAATATATTTATGTTAATTTTTTTTGGATAACTTTATGCTTCTCAAAAAACAAAACAATTTTTTTGAGAATATCTTAAAAAAACATTTCGTGTGCGATGTCATTATAATGTCTTCATTTATTTCTAAATTACATATAAAAACAAAGTAGCTCCGTACCTTATCTAATCTTAAATGACGGGAGACACTTAGCGTTCAATAGCATGGTTCAAATAAAAGCCAAACAACATGTTCAACAGATGGCGCTGTATGAAGGCTAGTGTCGTAGGGAATATGGATAAAATAACGATATCATATCTAGACCGCAATTATTATATTGGAATTTGACTTTCAGAAATAATAAAATCGGTCAAGGAAGCGATTTTAATATTAGATTTCTATTTAATCTTTTGACCTGCTCCAATAAGGAGTTTGTGGATATTACTAATGCATATATATATATTTAGAACTGCTATGTATGTCTTACTTAAATACTTGTATAGATTAAAGCATACAATTGGGATTTCAACCAAGAAATCTGTGATATAAATTATATATACTGATATATATTCATATGGTTCCGCGGGGGAGCAATGGCGCGCAATGAGAATTTAATTGACCTTTCTAAAGTCAAATAATTTAATCAGACAACTTGAAATTTGTTACAAGAGAAATCACTTAAATTTTTATACCAATATTAACTAAATTATTTTTCATTTCATCGCATTTCAAGTTTGCCAAAAACTTCGCATACCAACATTTTCTTTCAAGCGTAAAGATGCTGCCATTTTTTTTTTTCCAAACACATAAGCATAAAAAACGCAGCAGCGATGGCAGGCGGCGGTGGCGGTGGCGACACCTGCTGTTGCAAATTAGAAAAATAAGACATTTCATAAAAACTGAAAAAAATATAAAAGAAAAGAAAGCAATGCAAAACAAAAGAAAATTGAAAATGTCAGCGGAAATGGAGCAGAACAGAGCAAAACAACAGGTGAGCCAAATAAGCGTTTCCACAAATTGTAACATACGAACTTTTAAAATTAAACGCGTGTATCCTGTGTATTATTAAAAATAAACAAATACATGTACATTCATACATACATATGTGATAAGATAAAGAAAAGCCTATTTATAAATTTCTTAATAAACAAAAACGAGGGGAGTTTGTCCTCTTGACGAGATTAGAAAGGAAACAAAGCGAAACAGTTTACTGATTTTATTTGTCTTGCAACATTAAAAAAAAAGTATGAAATACAAATAAGAAATTGCAATGTTCGCAGTTCAAACGGCAATTTTTGACATTTTATTAAGATAATTTGGTTCCTTGCAGACACATCCTGGCCCAAGCCGAAAGATAATGCGTCGAGTATTCGCATAGTAAATAGGAAAATAGGAAAATAAGCAAATCCTTCAATCAGCGCCAAACATCCATTGACTTTGATCCGAGAGGAGCCACATAAGACATTTGCTTAATACGTCAATCACAGACAGACATACAGACTTTATACACCTGCACGCTCGCAAATATCGAAATCAATTGATCCCACACACACAAACACACACACATACTACAATAATATGATAACATTTATCTTAGAAGTTATCCTTGAAATTGAAATAGAAATTCCGCATGTCGTGCGAATTCTATTTCGCGAAATATAAATGACGATGATTAGGTTCATCGTTAGAGCAACCAGAAATTAGTTAAAGAAGGAATTTTGTAACAACGTAAAATACATATTAAAAATTAAAGTATCTAGATACTAATTAAATCAAATACTTGTTATCGGTAAAACAAATATTTGCTATTAGAAAATATTTAATTTATTAGTAAAAATTAATATTTATTGTTGGTTTTCCTAATGATAAAACTGCTGATGGTGATAATGACGATGATAATGACGAGTCTGTGAGCGTTGGATAAAAATGATTATTATGGTAAATTTGATTTGCGCTTCAATCAACAGACAAGCTCACAAGTAAACACATACACATATCGAAACACACACTCAATCACACATATATAAATACATACAGCCTTGCATATCCTTGTCTTCTACTTGTAAGACGTCAGTCAGACATGTCAGAAAATTCAAGTTGAAAGTCAAACGTTTTTCAATTTAGCGATTACATCGGAAGCGGCACCATTGAAGCAAGACAGCAAAGCACCAGCAGCGGCAGCAGCAACAAATTACCGTCAAAATAAACACGAAATTAACAAACACAAACACAAACACTCACACACACACACACACACACACATGCACACACGCAGACATACATTTAAGCAGTCATTCATTTGCGTCAGCGGCAGCTGAAGGATTCACAGGATTTACGCTCGGATTTAGACAAACACAAGTGGGGATATTCTTTTGTCTGTATGCTCCATTAAGACTGGTTTTACCAAATTTTTTTGTATATGAAATCAGAGCTAATTTGTTGTTTTTAATTTTAGATTTGGGATAGATAAGTTTATGGTTAAAATTGTCGATGCAAAAAACTTATATCAGTTATTATATAATAAATTTTCTAGCTTAGAAATCTTAACTGAGACTATTTTCTTTTTAAAAGCTATTTAAAAATCTATGATTATGCATAACTTACAACCAGTCTAGCGCTTTTGTATATACGATTTAATATGCTCGCATGTGTGTAATATGCGAAATTCCTTAAATCAGTTAACTAATTTCTTGGCTTTGGCATAGGCACACCTGCACCACATTTGTGCCTGATGAACTGCTCTTCCTCTGGATTATGATGGCAATTTTATTTTGGTAAAATGTAAAGGAAAAGAATTTAGTAGTTGACTTTAATTGTTTGCATATTAAAGAATACTTAAGGTATAAAAAGACTTGTTCAAAGTTGGTTACATTTACTTAAGAAAAATCAATCTATCTAGTGATTTTTATATGGAGAGTGGAAAATTAAAATATTTGACTTTTCATTTGATTTATGAAAGCATTATTTTAACTTCCGTTTTGGAGACTTGGAGACTTCATTGAAATGCATTTAGCTAGTTTGTTTATACTTTGCATCACAACAATTGAAAGCAACAAGATATCATTTATAAAGTATATAAAATCATTGAAACTATTTTGTAATTATTCATAACAAAGTCTTGCCCACTTTAGATGTGTCTAATAATTACAACTGGTTCGGATTTGTATGGCTTAAAGATAGGTTTTAGGTTGAATGAAATGCAAAGGTTATTCAATTTTTCCTGGTGAGACCTAAACGAAATTTTCGAGAATCTGAATTTAAAATCGAAACAAGTTCCTTTGTCCAAACCAATCTAATATACAATAAAGGCAATTGAAAACTTTCCTGCAGTAAAAGTGGACTAAACAATACTTGTGACATTTTACAACCAACGATTCGAATGTTTAATATAACTATTACATAATATACAAGACTATTTACTTTGTCGAATTTTTTAACAAAATCAACAACTGTCATGGCACATGAAAGCGTGACGAGAACTTTAAATGTAACGCTTCGTTTTTTTCTATATTTTTGTTGTTGTTATTATGCAGCCAGCACTACTGCCAATTAGTACACAAAACTCTAACTAATTTTTATCAACCGCAAAGTCTATTAAAAAGTTCTCAGCAAAGTTGGCCCACATTTCGAACAATGCGAACTGAATTTCAATTTAGCAACAGAACAACAACAACTACAACTACAACAAAAACAACTGCTTCTACTAAAAAACTAAACCAACAACAAGAGCAAATAAAAATGCCGAAGAAGAAGAAGAAGAAGACTATGTTGCTAACGCACTAGCAGCAATCTGCAATTCATGTTTGAAACCTCAATTTCAGTACTACTACCACTACCAAACCAAAAACAAAATTTCCAGCGACACTAAATTGTCAATAGAAACAAAACAACAACAACAACAACAACGAAAAACGTAAATTCGAAACATTTTCCTAACGGCGAAACGAAAACCAAAATATATGCGAAAATGTCAAATGGACTAAAATGTCATATTGCTCACGTATGAATTTGTCAAACTACGAGTTGCCAACTAACTTTGCTGTTGCCGCCGCCGCGTGGTGAAGTTTAGTAACCAGAAAAAAATATAAAAAAGTAAACCTAACCGTAAATATAGACCAGTGACAGTTCGTAAGCATCGTTTACGGTGGCTGGCATAGATAAGGAAACTCGTCAGATATTTCTTAAGGGCGGTTGCCCCTAATACACGCCAAGTCAGTTCAATACAAACAGTGACGTATCTGACAAATTTTTTCAATTTTAAATCAATAAATTTATAATTTTTTATTTCTATCAAATAGTTATATAGATAAACTAATCAAAAAAGTGGTCATATTAAACTGAAAGTGCTTGTCTCGTTCAAATTTTAACGTCTTTTTGAACTAACATTACTGTTTAAATTTTATAATAAAACTGTCAAACTGATAAAATGACAGTTTCACAAATTGATTTTGCAATATACATACATATGTACGTATTTGTTGTTGTTATTTTTGTTGCATTATTATTTATTTTTTTGTATACATATATGTATGTGTGTAGGTAGTGGCAAAGTTTCGTTTATAGAGCATCTTTTGCTGTCATGCATGCATGCACGCAGTCATGCCTTCAATTTTGAGCGTGTGTTTGTGTGTGTTATGTGTGTGTGTGTGTAATGTGTGTGTGTGTGTTTAGTGTGTTAATTTGACACAAAAGTTTGACATTTCAATTTGTCAAAATTTATGCATTCAACTGCTTTTTGGATTGCAACTCACTCGCAATGTAACTGGCATAAACATGCTCAAGTCGAATTGCACTAAATTAAATTGTGGTCCAAGGCAGATTTGAATACATTCCAAATTATTTATGCACAATCACAATAAGTGAATTCGTTTTTGTTTAACGTTGGAATAAGTTTTGACTTTTATATTTGTAAATGCTGTCAATTTCCATGTTAAAGATTTTGATTTACGTTCATATTTTGAATTTATTTGGAAAAAGGTTTTGCCTTTTTATTTAGTTTCAATTTGCAGTTTAAGTGGATTTAACTACTTTTTAGTTATATACACGAAGCAAAATTAAGAAGCTGTAAGACAATTGAATCTTAGTAGCTGAATATTTTATAATATAAATTGTTTGCTTCTTTAAGAGAAATCATTTAAGAGAAAAAGACTATTGCAAACAACTTGATGAAATCGTCGTGAAATAATTATTTACATGACTTAAGTGGTTTCTTTTAAGGTAAAAAAAAATATTTAAAATATATATATTAAACTAGCGAATGCTAGTACTCCCGTTAGTAACGGAACTTCCCGGTACTCCCGTTAGTTATAGGGTCTTTCCGGTACTCACCGTTGTAGCGATTCTGAGTTATGGCTGTGAAATTATCGGCATACAAACTCAGAAACAAAATCCCAAATTTTTAGGAGCAATATTAGCGAAATAATCTAAGTTTTACAAATTGTGGGCGTAATAAGTGGGCGTGGTAACATTTTCTTTGTCCTAAACCTAAGTTAGCGTGAGCACAGCAACTCCCTAAAATTTCATCACAATCGGATAAATGGTTTAGACGCCCATTTGGCACAAAGAAAGATAGAAAGAAAGAAAGAAAGAAAGAAAGAAAGAAAGAAAGAAGAATTTATTTTTATATAATATAAGATATACGAAGTCATATTTGATAAGTAAAAACCTGAGACTAACAACCTGCTTTTATATAAATTTGATAACTTTTATAGTTTATTTATTATAGCAGCTTAAAATGTTTGTTAGGCGCTGGTTGAAATAGGCTGTGAGCCACTGTACTCGTATCTTAAATTGGCTCTATCACAATACCATAAAAAATCGAATTGTTTTTTTTGTAAAAAAGTTTCCAATTAAATTTTATAAACTACGATTTACAACAATTTCGTTACATATACTCGTACATGTAAGCAGATATTTGCAAATGCAAAAGTCAAGTGCCAAAACCCAAGAGGAAAACATTTGGTTTCCCGGTCGTCTGCAGACTTCTATAACAAATGTTCGATTATCCTTACGCATGACATATGCCACAAACAAGTCAAGAAGAAAGAATCTTCAACAATTACAATCGCAATCTACGCATGATTTGACAATTGAATTCGACCAGCAAAGCACGAAACAAAAAAAATAAAATTGAAAGAACTTAACTGAACTCCGCAATGCCATATAGCAAGCGAAGTAGTGCAATGAACGGTGCACGCACTTTTCACCAGCAGACAAAATCTCCATTTTTTAAATGCGGTTTATAAAGAATATTTTGGTTTAAAGCATCCCAATTAACAGATTTTTTTAAAGATGATGTTTCTAAATTAAATTGAAATATAAGCAAAAATTCATGTCATAATTCCCAATTCGAAAATATGCATTATGACCGTCCGGGCTATGTCACAGCCCGGCAATGAACTTCTAATTTATGAAAGAGAGTTCCAAACGAACGAACCAACCCGATAAAATGGCCAAAGTTCACGCGGCATCAGCCCTAGCGGCAGCTTGTATCCTCCAGATACAAGATAGAACCGTCCGTCCAATCGTCTGTCAACAAATTGTTATGTCAAATGTTTGTGCGAAAAATTGCCAACGCTGCCATTAGCAGCGAAATCAAACAAAACGAGCGAAAAACAATTGGCAATCTGCGAGATATGTTGGCGGCGAAATAATACCAACAGCATAATAGCAAAAACAACAAAAAACCGAACTCCTTCGAAAAAACTCAACTAACTTGGCGGGGCAAAAAAAAAATAAAATAAAAATAAGTAAAGAGACCAACGAAATGTAAAAAAAAAATAAAAATGGCGAAAAACTTTTTGACGCCAAAAGGCAAATGGAGCGCACCACAACGCTGGCGACAACTGCGTTGCGAGTCTGTCGCCGATTGTCAACTACAGATAAGATACATCACAGCGTCGTTTGTTGTTTATGGGAGGCGATGCTGCTGCTACTGCTGCTGTTGCTGCTGCTCATGGCGATGATAGCCGCCATGATGATGATGATGTACTTGATGAAGTGCGACGAATTTATGGACTGACTGCTTCTTCACTTCTTCATATGCAGTAAAAATTTGCTAATAAAATATTCTAGCTGAGAGACTGTTGTTGTTGTTGTTGTGTCGCAACAGCTTCAATCGAAGGGGGAGAGGCTGGTTTTATTTTGGCATAATTGATATTATTATTAAGTAATTTTTTATTATTTGTATTACAAAAATGGTTTTTATACTCGGAAGAGTTACCTAAAAAGGTCAACTTTATTAAGAAAACTTCGGCGGTAACTTCTTAGATACGGATACAATCTCTCTTTCAAGATTAAGTTTAAAATAAAATAATTAGTATATTAGTTTGTTAATGACAATTAAATTTTTTCGTTACCATTTTCGTTCATTGCACACCTTCAAAGGCGATTCGAATTAAGGCTTACGATACGAACTCGCTCACAGATACAAAATATAATCAAACAAACACATCAATTAGGCTTAAATTTCCTCAGGGTGATCAAAATTCAAATGCCATCAAATTCATAATTATAATGACAATAACTGCAAATCACAAATGCAACAACAAACGTATTTATACACACACACATACATTTACAGATGCACATGTAAGACTGGCTTTAATTGAAAAATAAGTTTCGATTTTTAAGTGAATGAAATAAACGAAGGTGAATGTGTAAAATTAAAGTTGAATAAAGCTACCAAAAAAACGAGCGAAAGATTTTGCTTGTAAGAAAACTTTAAGTTGAAAAATGAGTTTTAGGGAAATCGTATTTTTGAGCAGCGAATTTTCAATAAAAAATTTTTCAGGAAATTTTTAAAAAGAAGAAAATAATATAACAAAAATTGAATTTGAAAAATTTTAGATTGTGTCATATATTAAATTAACATGATTCAGTGTCAATTTAACATGAATTATAATGTTAAATTTATACAATTTAAATAAAAAATTCTAGAAAGAGGTTTATTAAAAATTATATAGTGTCAATTTAACATGATTGTAATATTAAATTTCACAATTTAAAAACAAAAAAATTAGAAATATGTAATTTAACAACAGATAGTGTCAATTTAATATGATATGTTGTCATATTAACATGAAATAGTGTCAAATTAACCGTTTTTAAGGTAGAGTGACAAACATTTTTAAAAACTCAAAAGACGAAAAAGTGTCAAATTAACATTGAGTCTCATTGGGCCAACATTTTCTAATGTTAAATATTGCCAGCATATGTTAAAGTTTGTAACTGACAACTGAAGAAAATCAACTAACAATATTTCTATTTTATTTGAGTTGAAAAATTGTATCCTGAATTTTTTTATAATTTATACCTTCTTTCTTATTTCATAGTCGAATGGAAGAAAATCAAATTAAATTTTGTTATGAAAACCAGTCTTAGGCGCCTAAGCACACGAGGTAGACAAGCGGATGGAAACGTGCAGCGACATCTGCATTCATAAGGTTACCATAATTACTGCACAATAACAACAATAACAACAACAACAAGAACAGCAACAATAACAATCACAATTATCATTTGTGCCGAATTATGACACCCCATCGAATCGCATAGCAAAGCAAAAGCAAAGCAAAGCGTGTAGCGCCTTGAGGGAAATTAACACCAGGTGTCGGCCACAGCAACATAATTTCTGCTTTGTGTGTATGAGTGTGTGCATGCAACAAAAACAAAAACAACAACAACAATAATAACAGCGACAGGCAGCCACTGCAATAAAGCTTAATCTTATTAAGCGTTTTATTTTCCTTTTCAACAACAATAAAACAACAGCAACAACAATGAAATGGATAAGTTTGCAACAAATTTTGCGCATGCATTTTAATTACGAAATCGTTTCGTTTCACTTTTATTTTTTTGCATTTTTGTTGTTGTTTTTTGTATTTTTTTATTTTTAATTTTAATTTTTTAATTAAGAAATTTTCTACTGCACCGAGTTAATTTTCCAACCCAGTGAGTGCGTTGCACACACAGCGAACTTTATTTAAGCTGATTTCGCATAATACTCATTTAAGTAGTTCACTACACGGCGAATAAAGTTTGTGTACTATATACATATATGCAGGAGAATATTAAATTTCATTCAGGATGTTTCGCTTGAAGAGGAGAATCCGTCGGATGATGATTCCTAACATCGAGTGATGATTTCTTTTATCAAGAAAGTCCTAAAGTTAGTAAGGTAAAAAGGTTCTGCCTCCCCCTTATACTGAGTAACTCAGGATTCGAACCAATTTAAAATTTAGTTAGTTGCTTTTGTTGGCTTTAATTCGTGGGCCACTTAATCCATGGAAACGTTTTAAACTATTTTGTAAAGAGATTTTCATGGCAAACATTTGTTAACAAAATTTCGTGGAAATTTAATAAGCCAGTACAAAAATATAAGATCACAAAGTCAAAGAATATATTTTATCTCGTATGTTTTTTGTAAATAGAAATAAGATATGTTATATAAATAAAAATTTATAACATTTGTAATTGGGTTTAATAATACATATATACGAGTATGTGTGTGTATTGTATATATATATTAAATGTAACTATTTATCCTTTTTATTTTAGCGAGTAAAGGTTTTCATCCTTTTTATCCTTACTATATGACAACTTAATCATTTTTATTAGTGTAGAAATTTCCTCCGTATTCTGTTTTTTTTTTGTATTGCATTTTATTGCGTTGCGGCTTTTGTTATTGTTGTTGTTGTTTGTTGCTTTTGTTGTTTGCGGTGTTAACCTGTGCGCATCTTTTATTTAACCGCATTTAAAACGTTCTTAAGTATTAATACGTCTGCAGTGTCTAACTTCCGCTTTTGCAGCTTTATTTGTGGTGCTGCACTTATTGTTGTAGTTGTTGTTGTTTTTATTGTTGTTGTGGTTGTTGCTGGTCGCTCTTATCGTCAAGTGAAATTATTTAAGCTTGGAAAATTACGTGCTTTATGACGTAAGTACTAGAGAAGATTTTTTACATTTTTGATTTTTAATAAAAAAATAATTTAGACAGATAGATAATCCGATTAAACGGAAAATATTTAGTTAAATGTTAGTATTATAATTTAGTACTTATATTTGACTAACATTTTGACTAAACTTGCTCATTTCTACTATTTAAGTATGACTGCAAAATTTAAATCCACGATTTAACTAGCCTTACAGCCACTTTTGCTTATGCAGCCACCACCACGTACAAAAACAAACACACACACACACATCATACATACACACACGCGCACACACACTCGCCACTAAACATCAACTTTCAATTAATTGTGTGCGCCGACACACCTTACCGGAAAGGTGTTGCTGCTAACAAAAACGCCCAGAAGTATGCTTCTCATATATGACTTAATACCGGCCAAGATGGGAAAAGCGTTCGTTCGTTCGTTCGTTGGTCTGTGTTTGTTGTTTTGCGGCAGGATGAACAAGACTCCAAAGATCCGCAGTGAAACTACAATAAAATTCACTTTAAAACTGCCGAGCATGACGGTGGCAGCGGCGGCGGCGGCGGGTCGGACCCGGGCCTGTACCAAAAATAAGCTCAAACTTATGCCCGGCAACGAAAATATCCTCAGGTCGTGAATAACATTAGACACATACTTTTCCATGCATGTTCTCTCGGTGTGCACACAAACAAATGCAATTACATATAGATGTGCATTTGCTGTTGGCTGGTTTTGAATAAAAAAAAATTTGCGAATTATTTTATTTTTTATTGTTAAACAATCTTTGGCTTTGAAATTTTTGTATGCAATTAACTTCTAAATTTCTAGGCAGATGAGAATTTCATTAGACGGAAAAGAAGAATCAAAAGCACAAAAGAAAAAAAATTTTTTTTAAATTTTGCCTGTTGCTATGCAGTATTTTGAAAAGTAATATTTTGTATCTCTGATTAGACCGACATTTTCAATTCTTGTCTATATAAAATTTTTGACAAACCTATTTGAACTAATTCTTTTACCTCAAATTTTTTGACTTTCCATTTATAAAGTATTTCATAGTAAAAACCAGCCTAACATGCATCTAGGTATGTGTGCTTGGTTGCTGCAACTTTTGGTGTTTTGTGTCATTGCTACAGAACTGACTACGTCGACTGTTAGACGACTGCGACTACGACTGCGAGTCTGACAACGACAAGAGCAACTACCAACCGAAACACATCATTTGTCTACAAATTTGTACGCTGTGGATCCGGCAACTCGCACCGACCGAGCGTAGACAATTAAAATCAGGAAGCATTTTAATCCGCTTAATAAGGGATTTCTTAGCCAAGGACCAAACTCAAACTCAAACTGAAACCCAAACGAAACGAAACGAAACCAAGCCGAAGTGTTTTTACAACGCTGCTGCTTGGCAAAAGGATAACCCAAATGCAAAGCATGTGCGCTTTCTAAATTATGGCCTGGGGTTTACTTTTAGTGGTAGTCTACAGTTTGTTACTTTCTTCTTTTTTTTTTTTTTGGAGAGCTTTTTTCGTTTAGTTTTTGCTCAGAGTTTTAGAATTGCTGCAGTGGAAAGATGTAGTAAATACGTTACGTCGTGAGCTACAAGGCGGACGCATGCTGCTAAACGTGCCCTGCTAAATATTTAAAATGGTATTTGCCGAAGTTTTATGACCAACTTTAAATAACAACAACAAAAATTCATGTGTTAAAATTATAATTTATTTATTAAATAGAAGGAGAAAGAAGAAGAAGAATTTTATCAATTTCTGAAGAAAAAATTCAATAATTGAAAGTGTTGACATTGTCGAAATTCCATCGACGAATTAAAGTAATTCTAGTGTCGTTTACTTTGTCTTTAAATATTTTGTTAAACAAAATTTTCATTGAAAGTTTACCAAACCGAAAGGCAAATACCTGGAAGCAAACTGACTACTGCTCCTCCGAAATGAAGCTTATCTCAATCCATTGAATAGTTCCAGTCGAGCGGGCAGGAATAAATGTTAATTTAAATAAAATACTTTGAACTATTCAACGGAGCAAATATTTCATTTGTCGACCATAAAACTGGCAAACTGTGTGTGGCATAATCCTTGTGACAATATGCCCCCCAAAACGAAAACGAAAACCAGAAGTAAATCTTTATGCCTCCGTTGTCACACTGGAGCGGCTCCATCGGTCCATCTGTCCACTTAAGCCACAGCACAGTTGCAAGTGGATGCATGTTTGTGGGCTGCCGCTTCAACTGCCTGCCTGCCTGCCAGCCGCAGGATATTTTGTGCAAAATTTAATTTGCACCACAAATGCAAATAGCAGCAGTCGGTGCTATCAGGACACTCATTGTCAGCCCAACTAAAAAGGTGAGAAATGAAATCACTTTATGAATTTTGGTCAAGGAATCAGTCGAAGTGGAACTGTCTCAGGCAAAATGCAACATCTCAAAGTTTATAGGTGGAAGTACATAAGAATATATGTGCATTAAAACATATTTACAAAATTTTATAATTACATATCTACATAACTACATAATTACATAATTTCATATAATATATTCATAATTTTTTAATTACTTAAAATTTAATAACATAATTACATATTTATATAATAACATAATTCCTTAATTACATTATTATATTACATAAGTACCTAATACTAAATTACTTAATTACATAATTACATAATTACTTAATTACTTAATTACCTAAGTAATTAATGACATAAATACATAATTACATACATACAAAATAACATAATAATTACTTAATTATAATAATTACATAATTTCATAATTACGTAATTACATAATTACATAAGTACATAATTACATAAATATATAATTACATAAGCACATAATTACATAATAATATAATAACATTATTACATAATTACTTAATTACATACTTAAATAATTACATTATCACATGATTACATAATTACTTACTTAAATAATTACTTATTTACATAATTACATTATTATTTAATTATTAATTATTACATTATTACTTAATTACATAATTTCATAAGTACATAATAATACATTACATGTAATTATGTAACATAATTACACAAGTACATAAGTACATAATTCCATTATTACATAAGTACATAAATACATAATTTCAAAATGTCATAATAACATAGTTACATTTTTACTCAATTACTAAATTACTTAATTACATAATTACATAATTACTGAATTTCATAGTTTCACATAAACAAATTTACTTAATTTCATTATTTAATAATTACATATATCCACAAATACAAACCTACATAATTATATTGTATTATTAAACAATTACAGAATTATAACATAAAGTAATCACAAAAAGTGAAATTGTTCACATTTGATTTGTATAGCCTCAATCGTACTTTAAACAATCGTTTTGCTGTGCAAGTGTTCGTTTGATTCTCATATAAGGCAATCAGGAATTGAATATTTGTTTCATTTGGAAAATGATGTAATGATTTTTCTGCACACAGCCCAACCATTGTGTTGGGTAAACTTATGTTTTCTGTGTATATATATGTAAGTATTTGTGTAGATTTACACTCCGGTAGATTTTGACAGTACCACATTGAAACTTTTTAACACTTATACAATTTTGTATATACAATTTACGGATCAAAAGTTCAATTTTGGTTGTTGTATTTTAAAAAGACCATCTTAGTTGACATTCAATTAAAAAAATGGATTGTATTCATGGTGGACCCATAGATGCGATCGCTTGTGTACGTCTACATTTGTAATAGTCGATTTCGTATAGTTTTATTATTGCAAACAATGTACGCAAATATTTGCCCACACAAAAGATAAGATAAGAACATTTTTCAATTATAAATTTTGTTATTAAAGTATTATGCTGAATTGATAAAATGTGCTGCAAAATGTGCTGCAAAATGTGCTGCAAAATGTACTCTACTCCGAGCGTTAACAAACTTTTTCGGTTTATTTAGAGATTTTAATTAATCTATGAAAACTTTCATATGGTAATAAAAAAAAAAGAGAAAATATTCTGAACTAGATTGCAAACGAGATAACTTTGGGAAAATTAAAATTCCTTTTGTATATACATACATACATATAAAATTCATAGTTTGGGTATGTTTAAAATATTTCTCAACTTTTCGTTAACTTATCAGCTAAAGGGAACGAAGTATGCTGAAAAAACTTAATCATTACAATTAATTTGTTGTTTGATATTATTAACGAAACTCCATTCTCAACGATTTTGATCAATACAATTACCAGCGTTTAATGAAAATATCAATTTTTTGAACTCTGACAGAAAGGTGTTGAACATTAAACAAAAAAAAATAAAACTCAATTTTGGAATTATCCGGGTATTGAACCTAGTTGATCTACGTCAGAGGAGAGAGAGTCTTAAGACTGTGCCACTGATGTGCCCACAATAGCTGTGGTCGAATTTGTGCATATGTGATTTCTAAGCTGAGAAGCAATGAAGCAACAATTTTTTTTTAAATAATACATTCGATATTTTTGTCAATTATAATAATAAATTAATCAAAACAATTAAATTTGTCTAAGTTTTCTTCATGCATGGTTGATGTGGGCTGGCATGGGACCATAGCTCTCAGTCCTCAGGGACCATTGAGCTGATCATGTATGGTACTAAAATGTCTTTTTCATTTGTTTGAAGTGTTTGTTTATTAGTTGCATATTTTTTTAAAACAATTAAAAACTTTGCTGAATCAACAAAACTTTACATCAATTATTTTAAAAATGTCTGTTCATGCATAAAACTGAATATTCCTCCACTTGTTTCGATGTCATTACTTTTTTAAATTCGTATATTCCGGCTTTAAATTCAATAAACGCCGAAATGAAATTGCGTGAAAATTATGACTTCGAATGCATAAAAAAGACGAATAAAAAAAATGTTGTTAACAATTTTAAAGTCTCACAAAATTCTTTATGACGCGCGCGAACTGAAGCGAACAGTAAAGCCACTCCACCCACTACCCAACGCGTCGCTCAACGCGTCGACAGGACATTTTAATTAAAATTAAATAGTGTCGAGTGCGGCGAAGAAGCGTTCGTCGCGATTTCGATGAAGTCGATACGGCATAATAAAATAAAAGTAAAAGAAAAACCAAAAAAAAAAACGAAAAGTATTCATCGAGCTTCTTCGTAGCGCTCCTTGGCAGTAATAATTCACATTTTAATCGACCAGAAAATGAAGGGAAAAATAAAATAACCAACGAATAAACCAACGAACGAACGGGCGAAAAGAAAAAGACGAGTAAAAATAAAAAATTAACACTTTGCGCAGATAAATTACGCAATTTTGCACAATACAATGGCGCCGCACTCTCGGTAACCCTTGATTTCGAGCGGCCGGCTTAGTGGATAGGGTTGCCACTTGCCAGTTAACCCGCCTAAGTACTGGCGCACGCTGCCGCGCTCATTAAAGGTCAACTCGGTTCCGTGCGATTCGCTCGCTTAAGATGCGTATCGGTGAGTACTAAATTTCAAAGCACTCTCGAGGGGGACAGACACACCTAAAAGTATGCAGCAATTATTTGCGCGACTATAAATAGATTATTTCGCTTTTTCGCTTGCGCTTGAGCATGCTAAATTGTTTTTCCTTTTGTACGCATTTCAGGTTTTTTTCGTCTTCTTTTAATTTCGGCTGTCTGTAATCGCGCTGAAAGTGAAATAAAAAATTGGCAACACTGCTCGCGTTAGAGCGTTCTTGGCGTTAGGTTACCAACCGGAAGTTTGAATGGCGTAGACAAAGTTTAAAAATAATTGAACAAGTCTTAAAAGTTAGTTCTTTGTTTCATCTGAAAATAATTGTAAAATGTATCTTTCGGATTGATTTATACAACTTTAAACATGAATTGCTCAGATACTTAAGTTTCGTATCTTTCATAATTTAATAATAAAAAAAAATCGAGTACGTCTGGTCATTCTAAATCAACCCTTTCTTCTGTTTGTCCTCCAGTCGTTGGACCGCCAGGTTAAAGCGCCAATCTTGCCTTTTATATCCGGCGTTAATTTTGGCCTTTTGTTTTAGCGCTGCTCGCGAACGCTTTCAAAATTATCGCATTGGAAATAAATTTCGCGGAAATCTTTCGCGTTAACATTTTCAGCTTTTTTTTCTTTTTTTAGTGTGCCATTCCATTCGGTTTTTAGCCTTGGACTTTTCTCGAATTATTTCTAAATGGTTGTCAACACTTTTTTTCTCGCTACGCTGTAAATTTGGGTGGTTGGGTGGGCGGTGGTTATTTTGCTTTTGAACTTAAAATTCATTTACGCGGCATTCACTTTGTGTTTCAGGTTTTTTTCTTTTTCTTCTTCTTCTTCTTCTTCTTGGTAGTTTATGGCCCTTGCGGCCATTTTTCTTTGTACGAAAAATTGTTTTGCAACGCAATTTTCACTCATTATTTTGTTGTAGGCTTTAGAGCTGCGCTGGGTGCGCTCGCGCTCTATTTGCCGCTTTTTGCGCGTTTTCAATTTTAGTAGCCTTGGGGCAGTTTGTCTTTTTGCGTCGGATATGCTTTTAAATGGCAATTTAAACTTTACAACAAACAGACATTTTAGTTAGGTATTTAGGTCTAATGTTGTCTACTTTTAGGCGTCCGAAAGTAGAAAGGCTTTGAAACACCTGCTGGGCGGCGAACAAAAAAAAGAAGATTGCAAGTAAACAGCAGATTTTTGTTGTAAAGATGTTGGCAAGAAGAAGATGGAGCATCTTCTGGTTTTTAATTTTCGATTGAGAAAATAATGAGTTTGCTTTTGGGCGAATAAGCAGCGAAATACGAATTCTGTTTAGACATACAAATTTGGCTAATGGTAGATTTCAAAGGTTGTAATTTCTCTCTCTGGTTTCAAATGTTTGTGCTAGCACTGACTGGTCAAACTTTAATTGACCACATATATACAAAAAAAAATGTATCTGCTTTTTTAGATCCATTGTTGGAACCTTTATGAATATTATTCAATATTATTAAATATTTTTTAATATGCTAATGTAAACAATATTTATTTTTGGAATATTAAGTGTAACTCCGGTCATGCTTTAACTGACCATATTACTTTGGAATAACAACTTATATGTCTGAACTACTAATGAATCCATTATTTACTATGTTAATGGCTTCGGTTTATTTCTAATGACCAAATTAATTTATTTGCAGACTCAGTTACTGATTGTCAGAACAGAATATTTGTGTACTGGTCAAACTTCAATTGACCAGGTTTTTAAGAAAAAAAAAAAAAGTACGAGTGCCTTTGACATTTATTTGTCCTTCTTTAATGCCAACATAAATTTAATAGCTTAATTATTTACTGATGGTTGGGATAAGGTTTCTATGAATGGTCAAACTACAATTGACCAGCGGTTAAGGAAGAATATTTGAATGGCTTTGTTTTTGTTTACTTGTCAAACTGAATTTAATAAAATTTTATGGCTAAATTAATAAATTTAATTTCTCAATTTCATTGACTGATTGACTGACCCATCATAAATAGTCCTTGGGTGACCATATGAACCCAATATAGCTTAAAAATAACGCTACAATTTGTCTCATTAAAATAAACCTTGAATTCTAATTTCATATTATTATGATTTTAAATTAGTTCTTTCAAAATTATTTAATCACTTTAATTTGAATTCATTTTCATTCAAGTTTTGTGTGAAATTGATTGAATTCAATCAAATTGACAAAATGACAATAAACAAAACGAATAATTAAAATTTTTTAATATCAATTCATTGTCCAGTTTTTTACTCAATGTCCAGGCAGCGGCAATACAATTGGACAATTTTCTACTCATTTAACTGGAAAATTAAATGCGGTGTTAAGGTGTGCACGAGCATTGGCATTGGCATTGGCATTAAAATTGCAGTCCTCTCGACGTTGTAGTGGCGCCAAATAAAAATTGCAATCTTTGTCAATGTGAAATCCGGATGTGCGTCATTAAATGGCCAAACCAAAAAAAAAAATTTGTATACACATTAAAAAGACCGCGGAACGGTAATAAATATCAATTAGTAATTTTAATTTAATTTAATTTAATTACAAATGCGTTGTGCCGCTTCACTTGAAAATCCGTTTAAAGAATAAAACAACAACCAAACTGTGCGCTGCGGAGATAATATTAAAAAAAAAGAAGAGACTAAGAAGAAGAAAATCTCTACTGAAGTGTATAAAAAGATGGCGATGAGAAAATCTTTTGATTAAAACATTTTTAATTTAATTCAATTTTCACACACACAATAGCCACGAGAAAAGAGAAACACAAATCAGCCAACAATGTTATCAACGCTTGGCCACAAAAGTCCGTCCAAGTGCCAAGCCAAGCCAAACCAAGCCGAAGCTTTTATTTTGCCCAAAAAATATACGAGTATCAAAAAAATGAAGAAATCTGCAATAAAAAAATTTTAATGCGCAAATAACAATAACAAAATTAGGCGAGCTGGCTGAAAACGCAAGAGAGAAAAAAAGCAAAAATAAAAAAGGAAAAACGCTGCAAAATAAAAACCCACAAAAATTTCACGCTTTGCTGAAAATGACTTTCTAAGTTAATTTCCTTTTAAAAATTCTTGGCTTACACTTAACGGAAAGTATTAGTTGAGTGGTTAATATTTATATTCCAGGGATACTAATCTGAAGTATCTAGCGAATAAAGAAAGCTTAATATGGAATTTATACTTACATATATATAGTTGATCCAGGCGAACTCAAGAACCGATGAAACGATTTAATAGAAATTTGGTATACATAAGCCTAAGCGATCTGGTCTTGGTGTAGGCTATATACGATTTTATACGCCCACATATAAAGCCCACATGTAAGACATTTCCGATTAAAAAACTCGGACTTATTGTTCTTAGAAATTTGGTTTACAAATCAATATATGCACTAACAATAACTGTACGAAATGTGGGCGTGGTTGGATTAATTTAACGCCCACCGCCGTTTCTCATAAATTCAAATTGATTTTGTGTAGCTGCACAGTGATCAAATCCATTGTCTCACAAAAACTGGCCGAGATTAGGCAAGTCTGTTTAATTATTATAATTCAACCGTTGTCCTAGTAACATTTTCTTGCTGGTGTAATTCACAAAAAAAAACCCAAACATTGAGATTAGGTATACGCTTAAGCGTAGAAAAAAGGAACTTGATAATTTCCGAGCACGAGTAAGAAAAAAATTAATATACAAAATATTGCATGGAAGGAGTATACAAAAAAAAATACGAAAAGAAAAAAAAAAAAGTAAAATAACTGTTAATAATGAAGACGTCTGTTGTCCGTGTGTCTGTCTGTCTGTCTGGCAGCAGTCGCTATCAGCAGCTATGCCAGAAGATAGCGAGCGAGCGAGCATCGCGCACGTAAAATATTTTACTCGACCGTATTTCATAAGCTGTGAACAGTTTTTTTCGCCGCTTGGTTTTTCTTAGGTTTTTTTTTGCGTTTTCGACTTATTATTAAGTCGAGTGTGAAATCTTTGAGGCACTTCCTATTTGGCAGTGTTGGCCCAAATACGCTGTCAAGGTAAAATAAAAAAATAAAAATTTGTAAGTATAAATAAAAAGTATCTAATTCGCAATCTTACCTTCCAAATTACTTGACACATTTACCTAATTTATTTACACACACAAAGTCACAACACTGACATTTCGTTTCGATGCCGCGTTTACATTTCACGCGCTGCCAGCGTCTGTAATCAACTTGAATCGCGATAATAATTCTAAAAATCAGACGAGGAAAAAAAAAATGAAAAAGGAAAAACCTCGTGAGGAAAATAATTTGACGCAGAGAGTCGCGCGCATTCATAAATCCGCAGCAACGCATGTTGGGGACATTTGTTGCGCTTCATTTTCCGCATCAGCAATTTTGTGTGTAAGTGTGTGTGTGCGAGATGCGACGCGCCGCTTCACATTAAATTCGAAAAAATTGTGCTTTGACGCGCAGTTTTTGTTGGTGTGGGTGTCTGGTTGATGCCACAACGTTGTGGCACTGTTGCTTGCGTATGGTAATTTTTTTTTGATTTGGATTTGAATTGTGGCGATGTGTGGACTTTTTTAAATAAAAAAAAAACGACAACTACATGAAATGATTAGCTGCGCTAGAATGAAGTTTAAATAAACGTATTGGCTTTTACAGTGGATACACAGACTTTAATTTGATAGTTATTTAATAAAGAAATTATTGAGAAGTTGTATAACTCGAAAACGGGCGAAAAGCATTCATCGAACATAAAACAGTGGAATAGGCCAACATATTAGACCTTCAATTTCAAGCACAACATTTAGCTTGATTCTAAACAATTCCAGAATTTAATAGAATTAAGAAATCTAGGAGACTATTGAAAACATATAATTCTGTTTAAAGATATAAAAGAAAACTTAAAGGAGAGATCAGCTCTTGTTTTAAATTGGGTACATTCAATGAAGTATTCAAATAAAACAGTTAAAAAAGTCAGCCAAACCGGAATCGATTTTGACAATTTGTAGCTCACTAAGTTTAGTTTTAAATTTATATTTATATACACTACACAAAGCCGTGGCCAGGATTTTTTCTGAGTGGATTTGATTTCCAGTAATATCACATACATATACGAATTCAGTTAAAACTAGTAAGAGAATTATCTTCGGTTATGCAAAAGCTGATATACCCTTCGTCATTTCAGTGACACCAAAAATGTGCTTTTTTTTAACACATAAGTGCTACAGGTCTCTATAAGTGGGCGTTTTTCTCATTGGATCACGCCCAGTTTTCATTGGTAGTTTTGTAGGTCGACTAAAGTGGTTAATATTTTTACTGGATATCTGCACTGGAACTATTTGAATTAATTTTTGTGTTCGCATGGAGAGGCGAGGTTTGTATGAGAGGGCGCAGAAGTTTCCGAAAGTTCGATTTGGCCCATCTTAGAACTTAGCCGCCGCTTGGAGAATAGGAACTCACAAAAATTCAGCTCGATAGCACTAAAACTACGGATGTAATCGCTGGGACAGACATACGTACAGACAGACGGATACACAGACGACAGATAGACAGACTTGGCTACATTGACTTAGTTTTAAATTCTGACCAAGTTTTTAATGAGGGCGGTCCGATTAGTACTTAGCCACAAAAAAAAAAATCTAGAAAAGTGGCTATTTATTTCGTATTTTCCAGTATAATAACGTCAAAAGGTTCCAACTTTCAATTTTGAAGTTTCCAAACTGCAATTCCTGACAAAATTTTATATTGAGAAAGGCTCGATCAAACTTAAATTGCTCATTTAATTTGCAACCCGTGTTCCACCAGGCGCCCATAATACAATATAAAGTAAGGCAAAAACAAAAAAAGCTAATTTCGGTTTTTTTCTCTTTCTCTTTCCTTCAGATCGCACTAACATACGATTGATTTGTTTTTGTTTACCTTGTTCCTTACTCTCTTGAAAAATGCTTATGCGAAAGATCTCTCCTCTTCCTTGTAACGGAGAATAAATTTGTTAGTTAAAACAACAACAAGAACTCAATGCGTGGAGAAGTGGAGTATAGCATGTTTGTAGTTGTTGTGAGTTCGATTGAAATTGACATTTCAATTTTGCTGCGTGCTACTCTCTTTCTATTTATGTGCGCCTAGTATGAAAAATTTTTCTTTTATAAAGTTTTACTTTTTATTCAATTTGAAATGAGAAACTTTAAACTTCTCGAATTTAAATCTTAAAATTGATAAGAAAATCGTATAAACACACAAAACAATTAAATGACATGTGCTCTAGGCCCTTATCTGACACAAATCGAATAAACAATTGAAAGAAAAGAAAATCTTTCCCTTGCCATCGTTTGATTTGAAAGGAAAAAGGAAAACGGAAAAACTTCAACGATGCGGTTTCATTTAATTTTTGCATAAATTATTTTGCATAAGTCGGCGTAAGTGATTTCTTGTGTCGATAACAGCAGCAATATCCGATTACATTACGTTGAATTTTTTTTTGTTCAACTTGTTGTTGTTGTTTCATTTATAGTCGTCACCCCTGTACTCCCCGCCCTGCCCAGCAATAACGCTATCTATAAAACTATTTGTGTATTTATTTTAACCCATTCCAGGCAAAAGTTTTCTTCCATTCAGCATCAGAAATGGAAATTCGTTTCAATTAAAACGTCCTTCAACTTGGTGGGGTGAGTTGAGGTGGCGAGGGGGGGGGCGGTGTTTCTCGGGAGAAAAGAGCACAAGTGTAGTTAAAAGGGGAAAAAGTGTGTATTCAAGTGAATATTTTAATTGGCAATACTTTTTGAAGCGGCAAGCCAATGTAATGCGCAAGAAAATACAACAAATACAACAAATACAACAACAAAAAGCATTGGTTTTTCGCTGCTCTTGCTGCCTGCAACGGAAGCGGAAACAAAGGCTCGCACTCAAACACATTCACACAAATACTTAAACGCAAGCAGCGAGCGCCTACGACAGCTGGCGTACGCATTTTCGTAAGCATTTAAAACGCATTTAACGAACGCTCACAACAACAAAAGTACGCCCGCACCTTGCGTTTGTGTGCGAGTGTATTTGTATTTATATTTGTATGGGGAAACAGTGTCGGTTGAAATTATTTGACCATAATAAATATTTTTAATTAAAATATTGTTCAATTTTAAGTAAAATAAAAATTTTGACTTGAAGATGACTTTTGAATTTTGAGCTTCTTCCTTATATGGACATAAACGTTTTTGATTTAAAACTTCTCGTGACAACGACAACGACAAAGCTCAAAATAGTTTAAAAATATATATATATAACTCTTGATGAAAAGCAACAACGAATTTACTAACAATTCTAAAAAGCTTTTCTTCTACATTTCCAATTTATTGTTACAATTTCAAAATTTAACAAAATGCGTCGCATAGTTTAAGCATCGACTGTAATTCGGTTTTCTGATTCCTTTTGTATATGTGCGCATACACACACGCGCATACACACACGCGCATACACACACGCATACGCACGAACACCTTCTTGTCGAGTTTTAATTAATTTCTCACTCGTACCTTTTGACAAAAACGGAAATGGAAATTTTCTTTGCAAAGTATCTGAACAGAAAATCCGGCATTTTTATGACGGACGCATTTAGCGGAAGAGTGATTTTCTCTCTCTGCGTGTGTGTGTGTGTGTGAGTGGAAGAAGAACGCATACATTTGGCGAATATTAATTTCTATGTGTGGTATTGGTTTAATTCAGCATATTTAATACATTGAAGTCAAAATGTTGTATTAGGGATTTGATTTCTTAAAATATGCGATTTTATTCAATTAAATTTTACTGGGTTCGGATTCGATAGAAGCTTTTTGCCTACAGATATGACGCAAGCAACTTAAAGTTATCTTAAAATTATTTCAAAACCAATTTTACAATTAAAACGATTTTGCGGTTACCATCCTGAGAATTTAAATAATTCAAAAATAAAAGAAAATGATAGGATAAAGCAGAAGCATAAGGTTGTTTAAGATGAAAGGTCAAGGTTTATACGAGTATACTGAGAGAGATAAGAAACAAGTTTTTAGTTTTTGCCCGATAGTCTTAGAATATTAACCGGTAAAATTACTTAAAAATATTGGGAAAACTGTAAAATTAAATTTAAAAAATTAAAGAAAATATTAACAAAGTTTATTAAAATATTTCCAGTGTAGATAACGAGTTTATAACCAATATTTGACCAGTATTTAACCAGTATTTAACATTTTAGTAGTTACTCGAAATTACTCACAACAAATGAGAGTAATCGGTTAAGAACAACGCCCACTTTTAATAGATACATTTAGCACTTTTATGCTAAAAGAAGCACATTTTTATTGTCACTGAAATGACGCAGGGTATTTGAGCTCCAGCATAGCCCAAGATAATTTTGTTACTGTTTTTACCTTAAAGAACATGAAAAATTAAACCAAAATTTTTTCGAATAAGTAAATTCCCTTTTCCTCACTAAGTTTTCTTCTAGCCTTTTAAAATTGCTATAACTCTCAAATGAAGGATGACAATTTCTTTGTTGATAACTTCCAAATCTCGTTCATATGAAATTAAACAACTTCTCTTTTTAAGTTTTTGTAATAATAATTTTATTTTATTTAAATTTATTTAAAACTATTTACTTAAAGCTAATGCCATAAAGAAAGAAAACGAATAAAACGAATAAAACGACTCATTTGATTACTAAACGATTGCAACCAAAGGGAGAAAGTCAAAAGAATACATTAAAGTAAGGTAAAGTATAAACGAATCCGGCAGATATGCAACTTTCATATTGACTTAACTCAATTATTAAACTTAATTAGACTAAAAACTACGCGCAGGTCTCTCCTTTAGCCAACGAGTTATATGCATACAATACATAAATGCAACTGTCAGAGTGACGTTAGCGACGTTTACAATAAAAGTATAAGAAGAAGAAGATGATAGGAAAATGATAATTTCAACAGTTTTCGTAGCGAAATTTACAAATTTACACAAAATATTTGCAAGTTTATATCTTTCTTATCTTTTGTTTGCTTAATTAGGTTTCTCACATGATAATGTTAGTTAAATGTTAAGTACATACTTAAATGCTAATACAAAAACAAAGTTTAATTAAAAAAAAAGGTTCTTATTATAAAAGTTTTAAGAAATAAATGCCATTGATTTAATTAGTTGTTGGTTTATATATGTAAAAAATGCATTTTAAATATGTTTGTTTGTATGTATGCTTGTATGTATGTCGTTCTGTTTATTAATCTATGGACTGCCTCGACTTATGCGTTTCTATATTTTGTATATTTTTTTTCCTTCCAATTTTCATTTTAAATTTTTTAATGCAAAATTTCAAATTAAATTTAATTAAGTTAAGTAAAATGAAATTGAAAAAAAACGAGTATTGCCGTTATTTTACCGTTTTATGTTATGTTTATTTGCATAAATTTATCAAAACTTAACATCACATTGCTTGTCGGTTTACTTTTAAGTTTTTCATTTAGTTAAATTCAATTTCGTTAAAGTGTTAATTTGTCTTTTTGCTTTTACTTTTGCTTTTGTTGTTTTGTTTTTGCTTTTGTTTTTGTAAATTATTCATATAAAAGTGAATTTTGTTTTGTAATACTTTTTTAATGTAGCTGAAAGTTTGTTTAATAGTTTGATTTGTTGTTGTTGTTGTTGTTGTTGTTGTTGTTGTTTTATAACTATTAACTTTATTTGTTGTTTGTTATTTTTAAACGCTTACAAATTGTTGCCGTGTTTTGTTTTTTTAAATAATTTGCATAACTTTTAATGTTTTGATTTTGTTTAGATATAAGTTTTAAGTTTTCAATTTTAGTTTTAGTTTAAGTTTTAATGTACTCGTACGATATGAAAAATTGTCTGACAATATGAAGTGAGTTGCAGTTTGTTTATATGTTAAGAGTTTATGTCTTTTAATAAAATCCTTTTCAATTGCGATCGTGTTCTGGAATAGTTCTTTTTTTTTATTATTGGATGATTTAAAAGATGTTCCATTCAAGCAGATACTATGCGAAAATCGTCTCTCATAGATTATGCAAAGGTCCTTGCATATGTTGGGTTTTAAAAAGGTGTTCCTTCGGTTCATTGTTTTTTTTTTATAATAATAAAAGCTTAAGATATTTAAGCTTTTTCGGCTCAAGACTGTTGCCCGTCAATTTGAATTACAACAAAAATCAATAGCAAGTCAGAGTATATCCATTTCGAAGATCGCCAGACTATACTCATCAGAAGTCTTTTGCAAATTTTAACTCTCACTATAAGACTTTTTCATTTCAAGTCGAATAAGACGCGAAAGAAAGATCAAAAGCACAAAGGAAAATAAAACTTACAAGATTTTTCGATCAATTATTGTTGCTATGCAGTCAGCTTCTTATAACTCAGTATCTATTGAAGCCTTTAAAATAATACAAAATGGAACATTTTACTTGGTTGCTCACTAATTTCTATTCTTTTCTAAACTCGTTTTTAAATTATAATTGAGTACAACCGTTTGAGAGAGTGTTTCGATTGCTCTTCTCAAAATGTAACACTAAAAAATTTCAACAATGCAATATTTGTTGTACTCTCAAAAATGTACGGTTTCGAATGAGCCAGCTGATCCTTGAAAACGAAAAATCTTTGTAAATCGTGAGTTAGACAAGGATAGACATATTAATTTTGACATCAGCTGACAATTATCTGACTGAATTTTGGTGTTCTTCTCTCAGCAGGAAATTGATAATATTGAGAAAGTTTGAGAAAGTTTGAGAACGTCATTGAAGAAAAAATCTTATAGCCTGAGAGGACAACATTTTTACCGAGAAAAGCAAACACCACAGATGATTTGATGGTTGTTTCGATTCCAGGCATATTCCAACTTCAGTACACCCTACACAAGTCATGTTTTTGTTTGTTTATATATATATGAATATGTTGCGACAGGAACATTTGCTAATGCAAGAAAAAAAAAAAAACATTTCAAGACTTTCCTTTTTAAATGCTTTAAAAATTAATTTAAACTAACTTTAGCGTAATACTTAATGATATTTAGCTATTGTATTTGTATTTGAATTTGTTGTTGTTGTTATGGTTTTTGTTGCTATTGCTATTGCAGTGTGGTTGGTTAAGATGTGTTAAAAACTTAATGCTATCAGTTCAGCGCCAATTAAATGTGTTTTAGTTTTTCCTTCTTTAATATTTACTTTTATTTTGTTTGTCATTTGCGTTTATTAATTGTTTAGTTTTGTTTTTGTATGTTCGTTTGTTTGTTTTTAATTAATTATGAATAACTAAAATGAATATTGCTATTGTTTGCGTGCGTGCGTTATCCTTTTGCAACTGTCATGCGGAACTTTTGTTTATTTTTTGCTTTAATATATTTTTAAATGATTTTCTTATTTATATTTAATTGTTGTTGTTGTTGTTGGTTTAATAAGCGATTGCTTCGAGTTTTGTGTTTTGCTTAGCGTAGTTGATTTATTTTGTCTATATGTAATTCTGTTAAATGCTGCTGGAAATTTGTTTAGTCCTGCTCAACTCAACGCTGACCCGACGGTCAGTGACGGTTCTTGGTATGGCCAGAGTTGTTCCAGTTTATATTAGTTTATTGTTGTTTTATTTTAAATTTCGCTTTTATGTTTTATATGTTTTTTTTTCGCTGCATTTAGAAATCGTTGAAATTATTAAAAAAGTTTGATGGACGTCGGCGTAAATTGATTTTGTTGATATCAGACGTTATTTTTCCGAAAGACTTCATTTGAGTGCTGATTGCTGTAGTTGGAGCGTGTGGAACATTGCTATAGGAAAATAAAAGATACAACAAATTTATGAATTAATAAATTTTTACTTAAACAATTTTATTAAACGAGACTCCTTTATTTTAAAACCAGCCTAATCTCACTGCTTAGTAAAAGTACTTTTCTATGATGTGAAATATTTCAATTTTTATATAGCAAGTTTAACATTTTTATAAACAATAATTAACCAACTTTTATTTTACCAAAAACCAGCCTAATCTCTGTCGCTAAATAACAGTACTTATGCCGTGCTATATTGCAATTATTTTTCAATTTTCGTATTGCGTCGCATGGCATAATATTAATGGCCTTTTAAAGGCTTTGCTTTGGCGTCGTATTCCAACACTTTTGAACTGGTGCAGAAAGCAAAAACAAAAACACAAAAATAACAAGTTGCCCATAAATATCGCTAATCAATGCTGTTGTTGTTGTTCCACACTGAATCGCCAGCGGTAATAAAACGTTAGTTGTTGCTTTGTGTATTAAATATTTAGCAGCTTGTGTGCCAGTGGCACTTTGACACACATCGAGTGAATTGAGTGGGGCCGCCGCCAACAAATTGTCAGGACACCTTTGCGATTAGGCGGGCGCCCTTAACGCTGAGCCACCACCGATTAACAGACAGCGTGTTTTGACATATGTGGCAGTGTTTCGTTCTATTATGAAAAGCGCTATTAAAATAATTGCCACAACAATATTGCTGCATTTCTTTTGTACAACAGTTGCTGGCAAGAATTCTTCTGTTGCCTGTTCTCTTGGTGGAATGTCGTAGTGGTAGTTGGCGTGTGTGTCATTTTGATTATGACAGTTTTAGGTTTGTTTTGCTAACATATTTCTGCACTTCGCTGCACTGTGTCTTTGTATGCTAGACTAATGACTTACCGCCTGTTTCTTTTCCCAGGATTTCATTGCAGTTTTGTATTTTTCGAATTCATGACACCAATCCGAATAGATCTTCTGATAGTCGTTGCTTTTGTTCGGTGGGGTGCATCTGAAATGATTTGTAAAGGAAGTTTCGAAGTTCAATATATAAACAAGATGTGCTTCAAATTAGTACAGATTGATTAAATTATCTAACAAAAAAAGTTAAGTGGAAGTAAGATCAACTCTTAAGACAATCTTTAATGCAAACGTATTTGACAGCAGGATTCTTGAGGAATTAGAAGGTTAAAAGAGCTTTTGAACTATAAGTAATTCTATATTGAAATTTATGGTATTTGTTACAATATTATCTTTAAGCATTATAAGGGAAATATTAAGAGAATTAAAAAGAAATCAAAGTTTCCAAATTAATTCACGTTTTACAATATTTGCTCTATGTTATTGCTTTTAAAATCTGCCCGAGCTGAGTCTGAAAGTCTCGCTAAAAACCCTTTTTCCATACAATCATTTTTCTTCCCTTAAAGAAAAGTAAACTCCCATTAAAAATAACACCAATTGTCCATTGTTAGTGACTTACCTGTGTGCATCCACAGTGATATTATAGCTGCACAACAACGAACCGCCCAAATGGCAATCGTAACGACCGCCATCAGCCTCATTGACCGATACCACAACCAAGCCACGTTCGGTGGTCTCAATATATTTCGTTGGACTGTATTTAATTTCATAGCTGTAAATAATTGTACAACATTTTAATTAGAAATGGTAAAATGAAATTTCAATTAAAATGATTAGAAATTGTGAAAATTCGGACAGAAGAAAAATCGTCCACAGTAAAGGCAAACAAAATACGCTCGAAACTTGAGTGCGATAAAATTCAAATCGCTTTCCAAAAAAAAATTATAAAATTTATTAGAAATACTCACCGTCCCTTGTCCTTTGAATGATGATACCAGGTAACCTGCTCGTTCTTGAGTACTTCCGGAATTTTGACGAAACAACCCAAATGTACGCTCTGTCCGTAGGTGACAACGATTTTCTTCTTAAGCACACTGGAATCGCAAATGTCGCTTGTTTCGTTGCCCACATCCTGCAATTGAGCAATTTCGTATGCGCTTAGTTTAAAACGGGGTTAACGTGGGCAAGAGGGGAGGGGGGCGAGGATGTATTCTCTCTGGTGCAATATGCTGGTGGTGCAAAAAATGCATCGAGTTCGAAATGCAAATGTCAAAATGACGACATTGACATTTGGTGGTGACTATTGTCGACAGACTGAATTGCTGCCGCAACTTGGCAACTTGGTGGTTGGGTGAATTTTGACTTTATCGATGACTTACCTGCAGCAAATCCAATTCGTATGGACGACATGTGTTCGCTTCCTTGTCCCAGCCGCAATACGGATCACGCACACAGCGGAAGCAATTGTCATAACGACGATTGCACATCGCCAAATCGATTTGTTTGATGCGTTGATCTGTGGCCACATACAGCGATTTACGTGTCTGACTGATTTCCATCACTTGAATCGCTTCGTTTTGTGCGATTTCGAAGATGTCGAGCAGCTTTGACAGCGACTCCCCATTGCGATAGTATTGTACGATTTTGTAGATGCGTCCCAAATTCGTGCCGACATAGTAGACGGTGTACTCCTGGTTGAGAATGTCGATTTTGATTCTGCAAGTTGGAGGGCAAAATTCAAAAGAAGCTAAGTTAAATATTTTACACTTTAAAAGCTCTTTTTATACTTTATGAAATGTGAAGTTCGTAAATGGTGAAAGTATTTTTTTTGGGATATTGGGTATTCTGAGAAGTAATTTTCCAACAATACAAACAGAAGCCTTTATTAAATATTATGATTTTCATAGAACCAACTGGAAAATTAGTGTTGCTTACTTTTGTATGTCATATATTCCGCAGTAAATTTTTTATTGCTACTACATTCATTTCTCAAGAGAAGGCGATGCTTCAGTAGTAGTGTAAGAATTTATTTTTGCTCAAAGTTTGTCATTATAAGTTCATTGTCTAGAATGACGCGAAATCAATTTTCGAAAAGATTTGGGATTTCTTTAAGAGGATTTTGTTGTTCATGTCTTCATTTTGTTCAGATATTATTATTCCAATCTGAATTTTAGCCATTATGCCAACTTCATACAACTTCATTACCTTTTAAGTAATACCAAACCGTCGATCTTTTACTGCATTATATTTAAAATGATTACACGTCTTTATTGTTTTAAATACAAAATAAATAATAAAAATAAAGAATACTCTTAACAAAGGCCGACGGCGCCCATTAAAATCCGGTACTTAACAATCAGCTTTTGTGAGAATTTAATGCACATTTAAAATGATATTTCAGGCGAAAAAAAACGCGTAAAACACGCAAAGTTTTCATTTTTAAAAATTTCATTATTACGTGATTTTCGATGCCACCTGCCCAGCTGCCACAAAGGTATTGCATACTTATAGGCGCTACCGTGGGCTTACAGTGCCCGGTGTTTCTCGGGTTGTTTATTAAAACGCAAAATTTCCAAGGAATAATAAATAATTGATAGCATATGTATACAAATTTGTATGTGAGCGTTTGAGATCTTATATAGACTGCCATATAAGTATATGCTTAGTTTAAAGATTATCACTAGACTGAGTTAAGCTTATTGTGGACACAAACAAATAACCAAAAACAATGCCAAACAGACACACGAGTACATACATAACAACCGAATTTTAATATTAATGATAGCGTAAGCATGATGTACATCAGCTCTTTCCACCTTAAGCGCTAAAAGCAGAGTAAAAATTATTGATATGCACTGAGGCGGGCAAACAAAAACAAAAACAACAACAACAGCAGAACAATAAAAAAAAAAGAAAATGCAACTTTACCGCCGTAAATTAAGGAATTAAAATTCGCCGCATGCTAACGATGACAGTAAACATGCCGCGCACACGCTTATGGTATGGTATGGTATGGTATGAAGAGCGCGGCAATTTTTAAGCCGTTGTCCGTGTGCGCTTCACGTTGCTGGTCATTATTATAATTCGTACGATGTGCGAGCGCGCTTGCATTCTTGTTGCAATTTCTGTTCTTGTTGTTATTGTTGTTATTGTTGTAATTGTATACCAATACAACGTGTCGTTGCGTACGCGCATATTAAATCAAAAAGTATCAAAAAGCAATTAAGTATTAAGTTTAATAATTTAATATGGCGGTGTGCGAGTGCAAGTGTGTTCGCTTATGCGTATGCTTTTTGTTGTATCGCAGCGTTCTTGTAGGGTGTTCTGGTTCGTTGTGGTCCTGGGTATGATGCGGTATGCGTGCGCTTAATTATGCACTCGCTGTTGCTCAGAGCGAATAGGTTCGATCGCGCGCGGAAATTAATTTTCACGTGAAATGAAACTTAACCAGCAAATGATTAATTTGATTTTTAAGAAAATTGCATTGAATGACAGACAGACAGACAGACGGACAGACCGACGGACTGACTGACTGCGTCCGTCTGTCATATTTTTTATTGAGTGTACACTCTTTATAATAAGTGTACATAAAGAATACGATTGCATTTAAATTGCCTGACGATGGCGGCAGAGTTCGATGAAATAGTCGACCGTCGCCTAAAGGTATGCTGCGATTTTTTGCTTTTTTTTATAGACCAAGCAAATCAAATGATTAACGATTTTACTAATTTATGGGCATATTAATATTGTATATACGTGGGTGTGGCAACGAAGCTTTAAACACTCTTCAACGAAGCTTTAAACACTTCTTCATACATGAATGATCCAAGTTACATGAAAATCCTTTGGCGGTTCAAGCTTAAAACGACCACAAGCAAACTGACAGACAGACCGACAAATAAATATAATAAATATTATTACAAATTATTTGCAATTGCTTTACATACTCAAAAAATGTTTTCCATGTGTGCGTGCGTGTGTGTGTGTGTGTGCGTGTGCTGTAATTTTAATATTGTAAATCGTGTCAAACGAAACAAATGATATAAAAAAATGCGTGTTCCACAAATCAATTAAGCATAATTACAATTTCAATTAACAGCAAATTTTACATAATTCATTAATTCGAAACAAAACCAACAACACACAACAACAATAAACGAGGACGTTATACAAAAGCAAAACAAACAAAATGGAAAAAAGGAAAAAAAAAATGTTGCAGCAGCTGCGCACATTTGTTACAATTAAATTTTGTCAAGTTTTTGAATTATTTTTTAATTAAATTTTAATTTATTACATGCGCCAGCATGTACGTTTCAAATATCAACAACAACAACAACAACAATAACAACAGCGTTGTCGCTTTTTTGTGTCCTTTAAATGTTGCAAATTGATTTATAATACGATTCACACTTGTCACATAAAAATTGAATCAAATGCAATCAAAAAATGCCGCCAGCCAATTTATGCGTTTTTTTTTTGCGTATATCTCAAAATTGTACTTTTTTCTTTTAAGTGGACTTAATTTCCAATTCATTAGAATGGCATGTATCCGGAGTGCGTCTACCATGAGTGTCACTTAATTCTGTTGGCGATAGTAAATGTAGTTTAAACTAATTTTTAATTAATAAATTTAAATATACGAGTCTTAATATTTTTAAGCGATATACCGAATCGGGCAAATGTGGTTTTGGTCGTTTTTGATACTATATCATGCATAAAAGAATATATATGACTAAGTTAAAAGTTTAAAATCCAATTTAAATGGCAGACCCAGAAGGTTTTTTAGAACTTAAATCCCGACATTGATTATGGCTTACTAATAATTATATTTGTATACTATTTTTTATTCCATTTTTAACGCCCATATGGAGGCGTGGTAGATATGAAAACATATACTCGTACATTTAATGATAAGAAATATATTTTAAGATGGAGTCATTTTATAGTTAGCTCAGTAGTTGCGGTTATAACTCATGGTACGAGCACATATTCAACTAGTTAAGTTTTTCAAACGTGTCACATTGTCTAATCCAACTACAAATTAAATTTAAAATATCAAAAAACCTGTCATTGTTGTTGTGCAACAAATGACAACAATACAAACCGAGGCAGGACATTACAACACGATTTTGCACTTCAAAAACTTTTCGCAAAATAACAAAAAACAGAAAAACCAAAACGCTTCACACAAAAAGTTAAACAAAATTTAAACATGAGCGCACGACAATATCGGGAAAACCAAAAATTTTAAACAAAAACAACAACAACAATTTGGAACAACTTACTTGTCAACAACGAGCTTAGTGAAGACCAGATCACGCTTATAATAGACGGGATTGTTGTGTTCATGATTTACCGCTTTGTCCATAAGCGGATGCGAGCGTATAAAGTTCAGCACGGTATCCGGCAGATTTGAGGTATCGTTGACACAAGTGCCGGGACGGGGATCGGGCACGCGCGAATTTAACACTGGCAACCAAGCCGAATTGGATGAGGATTGCTCCTTGAATTTGCCTGCAAAGAAGGAAGAAAGGAATAAACAAAACAACGCCAAAAACAACATGAGAAAATAAATAAAATATATTTACAATTTGCAATTGCTTTTGCTTTTGTGTTGGTTTCTTTTTTTGTACACAAATAGCAGATAATCCCAAAACAATTAAATAAATTTCCCATGGAAAATTTCCAAATGGAAACGAAATCTGTATAGAGTGTGTGTGTGTGTGCGGGTGTGTGTGTGTGTGGCAACGCAACGTTGACACATGTATCCAAGCGAGACGCACACAAGCGGATGAAAGCCGAGCAACATAGCAAAGCACTTTGCTAGTGCGTCGGTGTATCAAACACTTGTGTTCATAAATATTGGGACACTTGGATTTATGTTGCACAAATAAAAAGTTGAAAAATGTATACCTTAAGAAAGGAAAATACTTTTTTAATGAAATTTTTAAATTTTTGAGAGACAGTTCTTTGATTCAGCAAAACTTTTAATTGTATTAACTAAATATTTAACTAAACAATTGCGAATTGCAAACAAAAATATTGTATTTATTTATGAAATTAAATTTTTATTTGAAAAAAGTAAAGTTAAAGAGAATTTCCTAGAATAGAAACAAATTTTGATTGTATTGGTGAATTTATTAATTGAAAAATAATATCGAATATTTCGCTTTTTTTGTTGCTTCATCAACTACTGGTAGAGTGCATCAGTAGAAGACTCTCGCCTCTGATGCAGTAGGCCCAGGTTCGAATTCAGTTAAGCAGCAATTTGTTTTATATTAGGTGTACAAATAAGTTTCCGCCGTTTTTTGTTAATAAAATAATATTTAAACGATTTTAAACGATGTGGGACTGCTTGCTGAGTGACTTCTAAACTAAGTGCAAGTTCCTTTTGTGTTTGAGACGAATCTTCACCCAATAATTTCTCCAAATCTGCATCCTCGTAAATTTTCGGCCTTCCACTGGATCTTTGTCTTTTATGTCAAAATCACCTTTTTCAAATTTTTGAAACCACTCACGACATGTTCTCTCACTCAAAGCATCCTCATTATATGCTTCTACGAGCAATCGATGCGACTCAGCAGCAGATTTTTTTAAATTAAAAACATAAATTAAAAGTTCCCGCAAATGACACTTAGTTGGCTCAAATTGAGACATTTTTAGATGAAGAAAAATATATGATGCTAATGCGAACTTAATAACATGATAAGGTTATGTTGTTCTGGAATAAACAAACTAATTTTCAAGTAGGTTACCATCTGCGAATTCCAACGTAAACCTCGTGCCACGCCATCTTTCTCAAAACGGCGGAAACTTATTTGTACACCTAATAATTAAAAAAAAGTACAAGTATAATCAAAATATGTTTAGGTGTTGCAGTTGAAAACTATTTGAGTCAAACAAAAAATTAATTGTATTGATAAATCTTTCAGAATATTTCGTTCTGTGCAAAGAATAAAAATTATAGGTAGATATTTTCGGAAACTCAACGTTTTTATATTTATACCGAAGTTTTCGAAACTGAAAAACATCCGAATGCTGGGCTTGTGGATTTCGGAGATCCAAGATTTAAATCTCCAGTTTAATAAATAACAAAATTTGTCCATTAATATTTTTCTCTAATTGTGAAAATGAAATGTTAAAAATAGTTCATTAATGAGAAAAAGAAAGCAAGTTATATCAAAAATTTTTATGTGCCGCTATTTGTTTGCTCACAAGCGTAATAGATGTACGTATGTGAATGTAGATGTGCACGTTCGTCAGTGGGTCGTATAGTAGTTGTTGGCCTAAAGCAAGGTAGCTTTACCAAACGTATTTGTATCGTTAGGAAGATGTTTGGTAAAGGAAGGCAAGACGAGGCGTGGCGTGGCAAGGCAAATCAAAGCAAGGTATTGTGCACATCTATAATCCATCAAAATGGATTTTCTAATGCGATTTGCTTTCGGATTTTTTTCCAAGGTTGTGCGTTGTTTTTTCTTATATTTTTTATATGTTTGTATTTACGTAGTTCAGCTTTTTCAAAAATAAGCAAAACAGCTCAAGTGTATCGCATGGAATATAGTAGTAGTTAGAATTATTTTTATGCATTGCAGATACAGAAGTAGAGTATCTAGTGCTTACAGTGTTGCGTTTAAATCTGTGAAATTGGATCAGTTGCAGTTTTGCCTTTTTGCTGATTTTTTTTTTGGTTCGAAAGCGAACACAAAAAAAGAAAACCATACCATACCATACAAATCGAAAACTAAATTTCTAAATTGTATCCTGACGAGTGAAATACTTTGAATATCGAGTGTGAGCAGAGAAAAAGGTAAAATTCACTTATACGAGTACGAGTATGTGTGCAGTTATTTTTTGCATGTGTAGCTGTTGCAATTGAAGTCAATAATTCCAATAATATTTGTGAATTTTGTTTGGTCAAAGCGGATTTGGAAAGGCGATTCTTTTGGGGGGTGTGTACAATGAAAATGAAATTTGTGTGAAAATGGTGAAAATGAAAGATAAAAAAAAGACATGCTTTGGTTAGTATCAATTGACAAGTAAAATTTTGTTTGGTTGTTAAGTGTTTGAGTACAAGTACCAATACAAAATTATTAGGCATCGAAACATATCAAGTAATTAATTCAAGATTAGAGACATTTAAAAATGAAACACTAATAGTAAACCGTTTTAAAAACAGATTATCTTTTGACCTCTCAATGAAATCTGGCTTGCGGATTTTGTACCTTAGATTATAATTAAAACTAAAAAGGTCAACAATAAAATTCGCTGATTACAAATTTTGAATTTTGAAGCAAATTTAATGCGAAAAGTTTCCAACTGTTCAGACACTTCGATTTCGACATTTGTGGGGCACGGAACATAATCGCTACAATAACTGATTGCAAAAATGACAAAAATATTTTTAGGATTGCTATTGAGCGCATTTTTGCTGGCACAAGTAAGTAACCGAAATGGTAGATTGTTGGAATATAACATATAACTTTAAACTAATTTGCAGTGCTATCAGCAAGCCGAAGCAGATACACCAAAAGATGTGGAAAAAGATACGAAATATTATAGCTTTGTGTCTGATGCCGTCTATCCCATATTGAACTGTACCATAATGCAGGGAAAATACCTTTTCAAAAATGTCCTCGCCGATATTTCCGTTTTGAAGACGCCCACCGAGGAGCTACAAACGCGACTTAAAGATATTTCCGAATATATAATATCACTAGAGACGGGCGAAAACTACGATGGATACGGATTAGTTGAGTACTTTTGGAATACAACGGAAAAATTCAATACGACCGTAATGAAGGCGCCCATTGTGGAAGATCTGCTCATTGAGTTATCGCTGAAAAAGAACGGTCTCACAGTGTTCGATTCTGATTTTGATAAACAATGTTCGGAGTGGATGAAACCATTCTGGGATACAACGGACGCTTATGTGGCTGCGCTAACAGCAGAAGAACGCGTTGAACGCAAAAGCTTTGTCGATGAATGGTATCCAAAGTTTAAGAACGAGCAGAGCGTTAAGGAAAAGGTCCAACTTTTCTACGATCTCTTGAAAGATAAAAATATTGAATGATGTAAACTAATATTTAAGTTGTAGAGATACAAATCGGTTTAATAAAAAGATGATTCTTTCATATGTGTTGAGTCTTCATTTAGAAGAGATCCATTAAACAAATCTTTGATTATGTAGAATCAGTCGCATTCCAAATATTTAAAGAGAATGAATTATTCAACAGTTCCATGCTTATGGTGAATATTTCGATGATATAAATCATATGATTGGAAATTTCGTATTCATTCGAATATTTAAGCCTCGAGCTTAGTTTTTTTTTAGCAAGTTTTTTTCAAAATACGAAATGAGAGATCTCAAGCAGTTCTCTGATTGTCATCAGCATTTCATCTTCCTTAAATAAATAAAAAACTATATAACCTTGAATATCGGCCGATGTTTTATCAACTACTTTTCTTTATAATACAAACTTCAAGTATTAAACGGACCTGACGAAATTAATTTAAAAATAAAAAAATATCTTAACTCACCATTAAAAGCCGCCTGCACCTCATTGATGTGAAAACTGCAGACCGCTGAGCCAATTAGACCATTTGTGCTCGTCGTAAAGGTCGCATAGAAACGCGTCTTATCCGTTGGCAACTGATAAACCGATTGTATCTCATTGAAGTAGAACGGAAATTCACCGGAAATGCTGCAGTTTAGACGCGCCTTCAGATAGGTCGCCCAATTGTGCGCCAACAGGTTTTTGCCGCCGACATCCTTCTTGCAGACGCGTGCGATACGCGAATAAACCGCTTTGCCGCAATTGATATACTCGACAGCCGTTTCGCGAAAGAAGAAATACACGTATTCGCCAATATCGAAGGAGCCAACGAAATTAGGTTCTGCAAAATAAAAATGGAAAATGGAAAATGAAAGGCTTTAGAAATGTTGCACAATTAATTGAAAGGATCTCTGCTGCCAATCAGCTTAAAAAGTGCCTGGCAGCTGTGGCGGCGGATAAGCGGCATTTGTAAGTTGCCATTGGATTTAGAACGATACTCGCTGGCAGATATGGCGAGCTCAATGACAACTCATATTTTTCCTTCTAATAATAATAGTAATAAGCTTAAAGTGTCCTTATATCCTAAGGTAGAACTTCGTATATGCTTCTTTGTAATTGCAACATTTGCTTTTTGATCTTAATTATTGCAATTACACGCTTTGTATTTAAGCCGTTTCTTGGTATTAAAAGCGTTTAAAAATATTATTAAAAGGTGAAATGTGTAGAGAATTTCGTTATAGGCCGCGATTTTAATTAAACCCATTTGCAGTCTAATGAAATTTTGTCATCTCATCTCGAGCAAGTGTTAAACTTTTACATAGTTCGTTGGTTGGTTCGGCTTGGTTCTGCGTCTTGACACTTTGAACCTCGCGCGCATATGCTGCAAATTGATTTAGCAGTTTTAGTCGCGGCGTAAAGTCAGTGCACAGTGGAATAAATGCTTTGAATTTTGTGGTAATAAAATATGGTCAATGGAAAAAAATAAAATTTGTGAAATCGTATCAAGAAAAGCAAAAGTAACTAAGACTGTTCCGAATTTCACAGCCCTTCTAATAATAGGAAAATTATAACTTGAAATTGTAATACGGTCGTAGCCACTTAAATTCAACTGTAGCTTTTCTAATAAGCTTTGTGAAGTAGTTGGTGGGGCAATTGAAGGTGAACTTCAAAGACATAACACATGCCTTTTGTTTGCATTTCTCTAAATTGTCTTTAACTTAATAATATTCCATAAGTATTCTATTTCTAAAAAAAGAGATTGAACTTACTGAGACTCAGGGGCATAAAACTTGGCTTAGCTTCTGCTCTCAAATATAACTTTTCTCTTAAAAAGATGCGATAAGTTCCACTTTAAATTTTAAACAGCTTCCCACTGTGCTCTATCTGCGCTTCTACTTGCTATTCAAAATTGTGATTGTATTCATTTTTTGTGTACAAAATTTGTTATGTTTAATAAATTTGATTACGGCAGAAAATGAGTTATTAGATTAGGCGATAACTACGGTGACATAAGACAAATAAGAAAAGTTTATTTTCTTCAGGCAGAAAATTGTTAAGAAAATCTCAAAAAAGACTGAGAAAATAAATGTTGCGCATCTTATCAAACGTGTGCGAGAGACATACAGACAGACAAAATGAATGCAAATTGAAATTAAATTTGAAATTGAAAATTTTTGCAGAAAATCAAAGTCACTGCCGGAAAAACAACGAACAGTCACACGAAATGACATTGCGCCAGAATACGCTGCGCCTCCCGCCACTGAAAATGTGAAAATGACTTTTATTTGTTGACGCCAAGACTTAAATTAATTATGCAAATTTGTCGAAAGTTTCCAAAGATTTTCCCTAACCAAATTATTTGTGTGCGTGTGTTTGTGCGTGTGTGAGTTTTCGAGGGATTTATGCCTATGCAAGGAAGTAGTTTCATGGTTAAAATTGTTAAACTTATTTAATTTTTCAACACAAATATATATTTAGAAATAAATTTGTAATGTAACAAAATTGTTCTTGTTTAAATTTTTCATTTACTATATCAATTAACGATATCTTTAATTAATTTATTTACTATATAAAATAGACTATGGAAATGGTTTAAAATGAAAAAAGAAAACAAGTTGCGATTTGACGGAACGTTAACACGTAAATCTGTCAAGCAGTGGTGGAAATTCGACGACAAAAAAGCTGAAGTCAACAAAGAAAGTTTATAAAAAGAAAACAAACTGACACAAATGGAAAAGATGCGTTGCAGTTTAACCAAGGAATGCGATGGAAAACTGAATTGATAGTTCATAAGCTCTACTGGTTAAATTACAGGTAATATAACTGTTACATATCTTAAAGGGTAGTATTTTGCAAATCTTCAAAGATCTGCAATTCAGACTTTTAATAGGAACATTGAGTTGAATTGACTTGATTCATTTAGACCGCTTTGCTCCCAACAAATTTCATTACAAACTTATTATTATTGTGATAAATTCTTTACTATACATACATACAAATTTTCATTTTCTTTTTTTTCTATAAGTAAACTATCAAGAATAAATTAATAAATGAAGTAAGAGGAAATTAACCGGACTAGTTTGTCGAATTTTAGCGCTGATTGCAAACGCTGCAGACTAAAAAGAGCTTAAGTTTTCCTTCTTCAATTTATCGATTGTTCCGGTTAGCAGAGGTTATTTTAATTTTTTTCAGCTGTTTGCTATGCAAAGCACAAGGATTAGGTATTTCACGCCTATTTCGCTGGAAGTGGAATATTAAGAATTGCAATTCTTGTAAGGTGGATGTCCTGAACAACAATTTTTAAAAGCAACTTTTTAAGTCAATAGAAATGCAAAAAAAAAAAATGCAACTCAAATTTAATTCGATTATCAATCAATTGGTCTCAGAAATAAAAACAAACAATGCGTTACTAAGAGTATTACTCCATTATTTCCGCTTGATTCGACTTGGCTTGCTTGGTTATTTACGCTGATTGGAGTTCGTATTACAAATTTTCTATTTAAAACTGTTTTGTACATTAAGTTCTTAGAACAGTTGTTGTTTTTTGTCACGACTGTTTGTGAGCACTTCTGACCACATTAATACAGAAAGCAACAAAAAGTACGACATAAAAATGAAGTTATTTGCAATAATTTGTGTCATTTTGGCTCTGACTGCAATCGCTGCAGGCGCAAAAGACCGTAAGTTCATTTCTTCAGTTTTGGCTTAGTAAATTTTCTTTGTTCATTTCGATGATATTTCGATTAAATGCCAATCGATTTATTTCAGCCGTTTGCGCCGAGAAGTCTGCTGTAAATCAAACAAAGCGCGGTCGAGTTTGTAAGGCGCGCATGATTCGGTATACCTGGAATGGAGAAGAGTGCATCTCATTTCAGTTTGGTGGCTGCGGCGGTAATAGAAACAAATTCCTAACCCAGAGCGATTGTGAGAGAAAATGCAAATAATTGGAATTTATTAAAAAAATTGTAAAAAACTTATTGTCATTTTGAATTATTCCTCAAATTGACACGGGTTTAATGGATAAAATAAATTTCTAATTGAACTAATACGAATTCTTTTAACTAAAGTTTGTAGAAATCTAAAAACTTCAAAAGATTAGTTTAGTTGCTTTAATTGACTTAGGCTGCTTTCAACCTAACAAGATATTTTATTTACTTATTCTGAGAACTTGTTCATTTTATAAATCGAAATCTATCTACATATATACAAATGAATGTTTCTATCTTTGTATCTTTCTTTGTAACTTATTCGCGTTTAAGCCATTTATCTGATTGCGATTACATATTGGGAAGTTTCTGTGCTCACACCGGAAAAGGTTTTAGGCCAAAAACAAAATCTGCCAGGCCAAAACTATTTCATCCACAATTTGTGAAATTAAGTAAAAATGTTGGATTACTTCGCTAATATTCCTCCTAAATATTTTAAATTTGGTATCTGGGCTTGTAGCATCACTGTCGATAACTTCAAAAATGTGCGTGGTTGGATCATTTTAACGCCCACCACTCAGAAACGAAAAGTTTCGCTTTTTTATTATCTTTTACATATTTCTATTCAAAACAAATCCAGTCCAACGCCGGTTACTATAAGCTTGTTTTCCCATAAAATATGGTTTAATTTACTTAACCGAACCAGTTGCAGTTTCATCACTCGACTGCTTGCAACTACTTATTGAGTGCAATGAAATTGTTTGTACTAATTTGTGGCCTTTTGGCGTTGACTGGAATCGTTGCAGGCTTAAGGAACCGTAAGTTTTAAATTGGCTAAGTCAGTGTTTCAAGCGTTTCCATTAACTGTGATTATATTCGATTGTGTTTTAGGTGTTTGCGGTTTAAGGCCCGCTGTCGATGGTTATCCAAACGGTCGGAAATGTCGCGCTCTCTTAACTCGTTACAGCTGGAACGGACGCGAGTGCATCCCTTTTTCATATGGCGGTTGTGGTGGTAATGATAATAATTTCTCAGACCTTCGACAATGCGAGTTAAAATGCAAATAAGATTTTGTAACTATAAAATCTCATTCATTAATAATAAAACAACAACAGTTTAAAACTATGACTTATCACAAGTGCCCTCAGATACGAGAAAATAAATCTAGCAACATGAATTCTTATTGCTAAAAGCTGTACAAGCTTAGAGAGAAAATAAATTCAACGCTGTGTGCGTATTACAGCGCTTTCATATTTATTGCTTGTCGCTCTTCCAACTCATAAACAAAATAAATAAATTGAAATCACTGTAAATACTTGAAAATCCATTTCGGAATTGTTTGCTCATGCTGAACTGCCATCCTCCACTTTGAATAGGAAAAATAGGAAAAGGACAAAAACAACAACAAAAAGGAAAATCGTAGAAGATAGATACTTACTGTCCAACCACTTGGAATCATATTTGAGTGTTCGCTTAAATTTGTATTCCAAACGCTTTGCTGTGATATTATATAAATCCGTACGAAAGATCACTGTATCCGCTTTGGTGAATTCCGCATTTGTGCCAGAGTACTAAAAAAATACAAGAACAAAATACAAAAAAAAAACAACAATAAAATCTTTGAGTTCAAACAATTACAAGAAAAATAAAAGTAATAATAGTAAATATAAGCAAAACAGGAAACTTGTTCAAAGCTTCGATTTATATTAAGCGGGGGCACTTTTTTTTGGGAAAAATAAACTTTTTTTGAGATTTTTTTTAATACTTAATCTACAATTTTCTTTAATTAAACACGATTTTAAAATTGTTTTGGTTTTCCTTTAAAAATTTTAATAATTCCATTAATGCCCAGACTACGCCCCTGACGGAGACTGTTATGAAATATGCAAAAATAGTGAAACGTCGCTTAAGTACCTCTAAATAAATAGTAGCGAAGAGCAGGAGTGGAGAGGACACACTGCAAATATTAGCTTAAGACGATTGGACAGTCAGACAGACAGACGGATGGATAGATAGATAGATAGATGAAAAAACCAACAATATTAAAAAAAATGGTAAAGAAATTGAAAATGGAAAATATATCTTTGAGTGCGTTCTTGAGGCGCATAAAAAAAATTTTCGTTTCTATTTTCCTGTGATTATCTTCAAGTTTTAGTTTTAGTTCAGCTTTTGCTGCTTACGTTATTTTCCCCCGGTTGTTAAAACAAAATAAAGTTCAGCTGGCTGCTATGCCTGTAAGCTTTGCGCTTGTTAGATTTACAAGGGATTTTAATATTTGCTGATAGACTTCTGTGTCTATGAATGTAAACATTAATGCGCTAACAAGTCGAAGGAGCATGCTTTATCGTATTGACAACAATTTTAGTTTATACATATATATATATATACAAATTTATAGAAAACATTTAAGATAATTCAGCTTTTTCAATTTGCAACTTGTAACACTCGACAGCTAAGCGCGCTTATATGCAAAATTGAAAAAAACAAAAAATAAAGCCAAATCTAAAAAAGTACTTACCAAACCGGGTAGGTCGCCGGGATTGCCGTCCTCGACATAAATGGCCGTGGAATTGTCAAGTGGATCGTAGGGACATTTGGCAATGCCCAAGCCAACGCCGATCACGTATTCCGAACGCGGCAAATGTGTTAGATTCGACTGAAAGTAATCCAGAAAAAAACAAAAAACAAATATAAGTAAAATATAAGAATAGTGGAAGTTGTTGTTGTTGTTGTGCATTTAGCAAATGCTTGCTGCGAACAATAAATAGAAAAACAAAGTATAGTAAACCACTGCAAGAACAAGAATGCAAACTGTGCAACAAACTTGCGCTGCATTCGAAATAGACAAAAATGTACTTTTTTCTATTTGTCAAACGCTCAACTCAACTGAGAATTGTAGAGTACAAAACGGCCTAACTGAAGAAATGAAATATCTGTTCTTAAACTGAAATTGTGAGGGCTTTTAGAAAAATATTTCTAAATTAATAACTTTAAAATGTCGTTTTGTCGTTGTTGAATATTTTTGCATATCTTTTAATTCATGCATGGTTTTGCATATTATTGCATTAATGCATTTTTTGCATATTTACACATCATAATTTTTTATCAATTTGAATAGCGTTTTAAAGTACATTATAAACTATTTTAGGAAAATTGATCTCTATAATTGCATATTTTAAATATTTTAAGTGCATATTTTGATATTTTTTGGCATATTTATTGATTTTATGTGCATATTTTGATATGCGTTTTTTACTGCATATCCTTTTTATACATATAAATACGAAAATAATTCTATAAACACATTCTATTAAAGAAAATTAAACCTGAAACAATATTTATTTCGCGTGCTATAGCGGCGCGAAAACGCAAGGACTCAGCAAGGATTGCCAACTAGAAGCGCTGCTGCTGCTGCTGTGAAACCGATTAGCAAATGGTGTGCGAAAATAGACGACGTTGTTGTTGTTGTTGTTGTCGAAACAAACTATTTCGCTCCACTTTCTGGTTGTGGCGTTTTTTTCTGTTTGTTTGTGTGTTTGTTTTTCAGACGCTCCATTTAAAATTTCGCACGTTTTTCAAATAATCCTTGAGTTTGGTTCTACTCTTTCCGATTGCGCGTGTGTTTTTTGTTTGTTTGTTTGTTTGTTTATTTGGTGCTTGTATGTATGTGTTTTTTTCTTCTTCTTCTTTACATTTGTTAAATACCTTCCAAAGTGTTTTTGGGGGCATTTTGGAAAATTTTCGGGTTTTTTTGTTGTTGTTTCACATGCACTGCATTTTAATTTTTTGATGTTTTATTTAGTAAAAGTAAAATAGGATGAAAAAAAAAGATTTTACACATTTTCCGATTTTAGATTGCCATACACGTTCGCTGGGATATAAGTCATATTTGTACTCGTTGGAGCGTTCTTGTGGTCTTGCATCATAATGACATAAACTTATTTGAAATTTTCTTTGAAATCGAAGTTTGTAGTGCAACCGAGTAATGTTTGGAATTAAATGAAATTACTTGTACACTGTTTAATAAGTTAAATACTTTTACTTTTGTGGACATTTCCATTTAGTATATGTAGAGGACTGAATGTTTGAGTAGTTGTACATCATCATAATGTGATACTATTATGTACGCCTTGATAAAAAAGTATTTCTTTATTTAAAATTGTGTTTACAGAAGGTCCTTAAATTCCTCGTTTATTTGCAATAAAATATAAATTTAAATATACACACAATCATTTCACTGATTTTAGCATAAAAGTTTCTACTTCTCTGGACTTGAAACTATCAATTTTCATACGGAATTAAATGCTAAAATGTGTTTTTCAACACGGAAATGTGTCAAGTGCTATAAGAAATAAACGTTGTCAGTATTGCAACATTTCGCTGTGATTGCGATCGTGTACATACAGACAAACAAACAGAATTATATACGACAAAAATACACTTTGAAAATATTTGAAAGCGATTTCAGTTACACTAACAGATTTTTTTTTATCATAAAGATGCAATTTTACATTTTTTAAGTTTAAAATATTAATGAAATTACTTTTTTACAAATAATGTTTATTGTCATTCCACAGTAAACAAATGATTACTTTTTTTAACAAACAAGTCGACAGTTTAACATGAAGATGTGTAAATTTAAATATTTATACAAATCGGTTGCTTATTGTATTTCAATCTTGAAGATGATTTTTTTTAAATTTTGTTTGTTTTACTATAAACGACAGATGTAGAAAGATGACATGTATGTGTAAATTTACATGATTTTCAAGAGTTTTTCAACAAAATGTATATTTACTTTCGTGTTGTATTTTATAGATTTTATTTAAAAATGAAAAAATTTCCCGAAGTTTCGCATGTAAAAATGCACAATTCAATATAGTAAGTTTTTACGCATTTTACGCGAGTGTTAGTGTATATGTTTATTGCCTAAGCGCTGTCGAGCATTTTTTCTCAATAGTCCACAAAAGTAATAATGATTACATAAGTAAATAAACAAACTGTGTAAATCTAAACAATTTTAAAAATTGAATGCGATTTCGTATGTACGTTTGCATCGTAATGGTTCCTAATAAAAGCTTTTTCTGTTGCACTATAAACAAGAGGTGTATAAAAATATTACATGTGTGTAAATTCACATATATTTTTGTGCATTTTTCAACATAATTTGTGAAAATGTTTGTCTGAAAGTTTTTATGTAAGCAAATTTATTTAAGTTTACATGTAAAAATGCACAATTTATTGTAGTAAGTTTCAACGCATTTTACGCGAGTGTGTAAGTTTATATATGTAAGTAAGTATATATATATATTAGTATATTCCCCCAGCGTTGTCGATGTAAGTAAAAGGCGGAATTTACTTCTGCCAAAGTAAAGTAAAGCTTTGCGATAACTTGCTTCAATGTGTCTTTCAAGTGGCACACGAAGTGGAGAAGCCCTAAACAAATCAAAAGGAAAATACAAAAATAAAGAAGACAAAAAATCAAAAGAAACGCAGCAGCAACCATTCACGTTTGTCGAAGATGTCCCGTGCGTTCCCCGTTACCCTCTTCCCCTCTTCCTCACTTCTCATTTTTCATTTTTCTTCTTTGCAATTTTGTATTCAGCATTTAACTGATTTTTTTTCTTCGTTTTTTGCAGCGTTTTGCTGTTTGTCACAGCTTTTGCCATTATGCCACCCATTCTTCGTAGCTTCAATTCATTCTTACTCATACATACATACATCGTAATACTTACATAGATGACATAATCCTTAGGATTGTGAGCATTTGTGCCGCACACGTAGAGCCTGTTGCCTTGTTGCATCGATTGTATGACGCGTATGTGATTCTTGCAATCGAAAACCTACAAAAGAAAACGAAACAAGAATTGGAGAAAATGAGAATTGTGAGAAAATATTTTTGTTTTGTTTGTTGTTTTTTTACTTTAGTGTTATGTTGATAAGTGGTAATGTTGGCTAGATAGATTGTAGTTAGATGGTAAGTTATGGGGACTGTGTTACCAGATTTAAATATTTTTTTTTAGGCTTTTTAACTTTATACAAATTATTTCTTTTATACATTTGAAAGATTCCCCAAACCCACCTCCACTGGTCGATATAAATTGAAAAGGAAATTTTTGGAATGAAATTACACTCGGGATTTTCTATAAAGATATTGAAAAGGAGAAAAGGAATTCACTGAATCGGTTCATATATTTTTATATCTCTTGTTTTTCCTTACCCTATCATTCATTAAAATTGTTACTTTGGGTCGACTGGAAATTGAACCTGTGTTCCAAATGCACTGGGCATGGTCAGTAGTTGAACAGACTTAACCCACAGAACTATTGACCACTACCCTAAAAATGGCAAAGATTCAAAGTTCACATTCGCTCGAATCTCAACCTTTATCAAGTAAATTTGTAATTCAATTCTTCCAGCAGCTTTTCCAACAACTGGCAGCACTGTACGGCCGATAATAGGGAATACAAACATCGGAGCACATGTTGCAAGTGTGCTGCCGGTAATGAGAATTTGTTGTTTTCGAAATTACTTTAAGCTGCGAATTGATGTCACAGAAAATAGTTATGAATGGCAAAACAAAGAAAAAAGAAAAAGAAAAAGGAAATGAAACGAAACAAAATCTGTGCAAATAGATTTCGAACAAGGCTGCCAGTTTGTTGCAAATATTGTTATCGGAGACGACATATTGCAGCAGTTCATTTCGTGTGCTGCAAAATAGCAGCTGGTGCCTACTGAGATTGCTTTCGCAATAAATTGCTGATAAAATAAGCTTACCTCTTAAGCAGGTATTCGCAAACTTAAGATAATATAATAAATAATAGAAGATATTTATTTAAAATAAAGAGTTGAATTTATTTCCAAGTAAGCATTTAGAGAGATAATTTACCAGATAAAAGGATACTCGAGTAATATGTGAAAATTAGAACAACAACAACAAAAGATATGATTCGCCATCGCATGTGATATGTAGTCACAAATATCACCAGCAAATGCAATTTGTATCGCCAGAGTTGATAATAAATTGTGTAAGCCTATAAAAGTATATCGCAAATCCACTTTTAAAGGATTTACGCTTATTTAAAGTTGAACCGGAGCGCACAGCCCACATTCAATCTGTAGCACAGAGTCAGCTACAATTCGCGTTTTCATCATTTCTTTTCACAACGTTCGATTTTGTCGTGCAAAGGCTAAACAAAAATAAAAAAAAAAGACAAGTTTGAGCCAGAAAGCTAGAAAACGTGAAAATGCTGCCACAAGAAAATTCAATTTTTGCTATTTTGCTATAGCTTCCGGTTTACGCATTTGTGCACTGAACAAAAATTATTTTCTATTTGAAAGTTTTATTTAATTTATTCCTAAATTACAGGTGTGATAGTAAGTGGGTGGTACTCGAGTTATCATACCTATAAATATTTAAATTATTATAATCACTATGACTCGACAAAATTTGCCACTTATAACAGTATAAGTAATTTGAGGATGCCTATGGTAACTAACAAAAGCAGTAGTTGCAAAAGGACTTCACTGAATGAGCTGAAAAGGCTTAACGGAATAGATTCGGAAAGACTTAAAGGACTGAAAAGACTGAATAGTATGATCTGGAATGAAAGGACTAAAGAACCAAAAGACTGAAAAGTCTGGACTGACTAAACTGACTCAGAATGATTAAACTGAAAGGACTCAAAGTACTAATACTGTATGGAATCAAAGGACTAACAGGATTGAAAGGACAGGACTAAATGGATTGATTGGACTGGACGGACTGAAGAAAAAGGACTGAAAAAACTGGACCAAATGGACTATACGCTCTTAAGGAAATAAGATGATTAGAAAGACTGCACTAAATTGACTAAATCCACTGGAGGGATTAGAAGGACTATAGGATTGAGAAGGACTACCATGATAGAATGGTTTGTTAAAATTGGCGAAATATATTGGATATAACAGACGGATTGGGCTAAGATCGATAGGCGAAGGTGGTCTAAAATTAAATAGTTTAAAATTTTCTAATTCCCGGTTGGTGTTAATTTTCAGCAATGCACAAATTAAATATAAGTTGCCTAACTTTTCTTTTGCGGTGTCTGTCAATTTAACGCATATATCCTTTTCCTTTTTCCGACCGATATACGAAAGCGTATGTGTTAGTTTTGCGTGTGCGTGTGTGTGTTTTCCAATAAGTGTGTTTGTCACAGGCAAGTCTTAAGGAATATTGCATGTACTTGAAGCAATTGATTGATTTTTATATCGTACGCTCGCACACATACACACAGAAAAAACTGCGACTTCCTTTTCTGCTTTTCTTTATTTATTTTACTTGTTTTCTTATAGCCAAGGTTTTCTCTTATTTTTGTTGTTGTTGTTGTTGTTGTTATTGACGATTCTGCTTTTTCTGGTACTGTGGCTGCGGCTGCTGCTGCGGCTGAGATTATTGTAGTTCGTTTACAATGTGACAGCACATCCTTTCATTTGAAATCTCGTCAATTTATTCGTGGACTTTTTTTGATTTGCAATTTATTTCGCTTGTTGTTGTTGCTGTTGTTGTTGGTGTTGTTGCTTTTGTTATTGCTTTCGAAATTTGAAATTGCACGCTTGTGCTGTCATTCTGCAATTTGTGCACCATAAGCGTATTACCAAAGTCATCATAGTGCAACCCTGGCTCACACAGTACGTTTAAAGTAGTGCAAGAACATGAGACAAAAGTTTATATTTTTATGTACTTTTTTTTATATTTGGTGTTTTGAATACTAACGAAATTGTAAATTTAAATGATAGAAATAAATTGTTTTTAAATTATATTTTTTTTATTAAATTTATCGCGTTTCTGATTTTATATTAAAAAAAATCTACAAATTCCTTTTTTATAATTTTTGTCTCAAAAGTTATTCAAAATAAACTTCCATGTTAATTTATCATAGAATTTATCTTTAGAATTTCTACAACAAAGTACTGTGCGCCGCGTGTGCGTGTACGTTTGCAGCTTCTGTGGTTTTGGCGGCGTCGTTTAGTGTTACAGTATTTTGCTGCTTGCGAAATGAACTTGCCAAATCCATGCGTGTGTGTATGTGTACTGTGTATTGTACATTGTAAATGTGTGCGTGTATTTTTGTGTGCGTATATCCATTTGCGGCGCATATCCATCTTTGCTGCGCTTTGCGTTTCATTGTTGCGATTGATTTGTTGCCGCTGCCGCTCAGCATTTCTATTCAATTCTGCGCTGCGCTTCAATGCATTTTTGCAATTTTTCTTAGATTCAAAAAAAATATATATTGGATTTTCTTTTCTTTTTTTCGTTTGCTTAGGTACGAGTATATCGTGTTCGGGCTCAAAGTAAAAATACAAATACCGCAAATATGTGTGGGGGGGGGGGGGTGTGTGGGGAGGGAAACTTCAGAAATATGCTAAGTGGGTTTTCAAGCCAAAATATATGTCAACTATTTGTTAGTATTGAAATTCTATTATTCAAAGAATTGATTTGAGCTATTTTTTTTGTATATTTTTCGTTTGTATTTGACTTAACTCAAATTTTAGTTTCCGGTCTCATACAGGAGAAAAAAAACACAGTACAACAAAATACATTTTCTTGGAGACCTGCTAAGCGAGTTAAAATGGTTTCATTGTGAAATCAGCTTTTTGTGAACTGGTAAGGTGGATTAAGTGGGCCCACAAAATATAGAAGAAAACTTTATTTTGAAGAATGATTAAAAATATGAATAGTGATTGTAGCGCACCAATATGGGTACCAAATTATAGGCAATTATCTCTATTAATAATTTTATATAAACAAATTTGTATCTCACTTAAATGGGCCCCTTATGAGATTAATAAAATTGATTAGCCTCAAATCAAATGAGTTGATTCGATTTGATTGTTGATCTTTCAGTAAACTCAGATAAATCGAATAAATTGAATTTAATATATCGGAAAAAATTGGTTAATTGTAAAACTAAAATTGATATTTTATGGAGTTCAAATGTTAACTTATATACAAAATTGAATGTTCAAATTAACAACAACTAAGCAGCAGATGAAAATAATTTAGTTTAGCTTTGCTTTTGGTACTAAAATTTGCTATTTTATGATTATTTTCGATATGTTTAACTATTTTATAAAAACTATGAAATAATTTTTTGTTGTAATATTTTATTAATTGCCATACATGTTTAAATTAGTGTATTTGTAGTCTACAACCAAAGTAACCTGATACAACTCACCTGACTCTTGCCCTTTGAAACGCAGCTGACAACATCATCGCGCGTTGGCTCCAGATTAATAACATCGCGCTGTAAAATTCGAGTGAGACATTGTTAAATATTTATACTACGTAATTAACTAATTTGTAAAATACCAAAATATATATATACATATATAAAACAGAGACTAAATGCAATGCAACACATGTTGAAACCGCTGACAGCTCAATTAGACTTTGACAGTTCCATGAAGGATTTCATATATCACATTTAACTAGGCAGACAGGCGGCTAGATTGGGATTGTGTAAAATTCGCATTATTAAAATGTTGCCAAGTCAGCAGAGCAGCATCAGCGTCAATTATTTGCAATTTAACTTTTTGACATTGTGAGCTCTTCGTTGTGTCTTGTATTTAATGTACACAAATGCGCCAAAAAAAAAATGTATTCAAATAAAAAATTGTATATTGAATATTAATGACAAATTTACTGTGTGATTTTTATTTGCTAAGTTGGCATCTTCTATGCATATTAAATTAAACTCTCTGCAGTTATCTCAATTTTAATAATAAAATACAAATTGTTTGCGAACTAGAATTGAATCAAAACTAAAGTTAATTGCCAACTGAACTTTAATCGAATAAGTTGGTGTGTAAATCTGTGTGATACTTTAATGAAATGAAAAGTTTATTTTAATTACATACGGTGTGCGCAACCTTTAATCAGATTAGTGTCAAATGTGCAAATAAACTTTTGCTACCCATACGTGTACACACACACACACACACACACACACTTATGCCCACACTAGTGACATTTTCGCAGCGTATAGTGAAGGCTGCCAACGGTGAAATTTTATATACGACTGTCAATCCTTTCGGGTATTTGTTAAATTAATCGAATTTGAAGAAATTTTGTGTACAAAATAGTATTGAATTTTAGTACTTTAATACTAAATATGTAGTAAAAAACTAAATGGAATTTTTTATGACGATGTCCAACATTTTAATAAAATATTTATATTATTTAAACAATTTTAAACGTTTAATAAAAAGCCTTTGAATTGCAAAAATATTTAAAAAAATAGTCTTTAACTTTTCTTAATCAAACAGTTGGTAGCCCTAGTTGCAGCTACAGTGGCAAAGTCATACCCGCCATGGTTGTTCGTTTAAGTTGTTTTTGTATTTTTTTGCTATTGCGTTTATTTAATTTTATTTCATTTCTCAAAGCAAAGCTAAGCAGAGCAAAGCAAATAAAATGAACTCATGCGAAAGTGAATTTGCAACACTTTTGCTGAGTTACGAGTCGCTACTGTCGACAGGACATTCCATGCAGATAAACAAAGTGTTGCTCCTGCCAGACGGACGGACGAACGGACGGACCTGCCTGCACTCATACACTGATACTCTATTAAAATGATGGCATAGCCCTTCGTCTTCTAGTTTTTCTCTTCTTTTGCTACTGCTACTTTTGCTGTTCATCATCGGACTGCTGGTCCTTGACAGCGTTAATGCTATTTCAGCCAGCAGCAGCAGCAAAAGTCCACACACACACACATACACACATAATAAATTTAATTTGTTTGTCCACAGCGCATCCACAGTTAATTTAATTTCGTTTGTTGTCTTGTTTTTTTTCTTTCTACTATACTCTCCAACTTGATGTTGTGTATTCGCAACACCTTTGCTTGACATGTTGGACGGTCTTAATGTCCTTACAGAAGAGTTTGAGTTTGAAAAATTTCACACATGCATTTAGTACCAAATTGAAGGTAATTGAATGTGAATTCTGATAACTTAAAAGCGAACTTAGTTTAATGATTTATAAAATCAGATAACGTCATTAGAAGCCAATACAAAATTTTTTATTAAAAATTCTGGAAGCTTCAGGATGGAATTAGAATTACCATTTAAATGGTTTATCAAATATTTTCGACTTAAGAGCGGATCTGTGGACCATGACCATATATTGTCGAACTTTCATTCAATACCAAGAAGATCAATAAATATGTACATCCTGTTATACCTTTTCTGCATATTTGGTAGCAACAGAGACTTTTCCATTTAATTTTCGTTGATCCTTTGTAAAGGACCAATTAAATCCAGACATATATAAAATAAAATTCCAAATCAATGACAATTACAATTCCAATACAACTTAACTGCACTTTATTCGAATGTGAAGTGGTCTTTAGGCCTGCAACTTCTGATAACCACACGCGCAAATTGTTCAGCCAAAGGCGTTATTTTGATAACCTTGCAAGTAGAGGCTGCATGCACAAAGAAAGCAACAGCAATAATGTCCACATCATTAACATCACCTTCACATCACCCCAACGAACAGGAGTAGCAACACAATCACGAGTCTGTGTTGAAACTGGTTGCGACAATGTGCAGAATTAGAATAAAAACTTCTTTTGATTTCAAAGAATTTCTTTATAAGCGTTTTATGAGTGAGCAGAGAGAGTGCGCCACGTTTTCACTGTTTCTGACAGGCTCTGGCAAAAGGAACCCTTGAAGCGTTCAAGTGTTTAAAAATATGTTTGAAGTTTATTAGTTTTGTGGTTGGGTGGTTGGGTGGTGTTAGTTGAAAAGGATACATTTGTGCACATTTATCGTGACAGTGTGAGTGTATAGTAAATGTTCACGTCAACATTTAAGATGACTATTATTGATTTAGGAAAGTTTTTAAATCTATTAAGTAATTGCCTAAGTACTGAAATTGCTTTTGGTCGAAAGAATTTAAAAAAAAAATTAATTGCTTGACATCCATTAGATACTTAGTTTGCCAACAACATCAAAATATGTCTTTACAACAATTTCAACTTTAACTTAAAGTATCTAAATCCGTTGAATAAAATTTCGTAAATTGCAATTGTCTTTCAGAATGACAAAAGTATGAATATTTATTGCGACTGAAGCGTCTGCAGTGCGTGTCACTTCAAAGGGTTTATTGCTCTAAACTTTGTTAACTTTTCGCTGAACAACGACAAAGGCTACATATACATATACGTATGTATGTAAGTATGTACATATGTGCTTATACGCATACTAAAAACATAGTACTTAAGGGATAAGGAGAAAAGAGAAACTTGACTCATTATAAGACATAATTGAAATCATAAGAATGTTACATACTTGTATATATAAATACTTGCGTCAGAACGATTCAACAAGCAAATAACAACAAAATGGATTCAAAGGATTTGCTGCCAACAAACGAAAGGAGAAGAAGAAGAAAATGACGAAAAACAAAAAAGAAAAAGTTTGACTATAAGCTATGGTTATGACAAATTATGACGATAAGAGGTCTTAACGTATCTTACTGTCAATGTCAGCGTTGAGCTGTTTGCGCTGAAGTGTTTGGGTTGCAAAGTGTTGAAGACGTTTGTCGCTTCAGATATTTACGAGTATATGTAGATATATTCAAAAGTTTTGTTGTCTTTCACTTTTTACTTTTGCAGTTTAATTTTGTGAGTTCATGTTGTAAACTTTATAATACAAATGCAAATTGAATTTTTACCGGAATGTATGTATGCAAGATATTCTGTTTAAATAATTGATTCTGGTAGACATCAACATGTAAATAATTCGTTTTACTACTATGAAACGAAATCTTATTCAAAATGCATAGAAAAGTGCATCCTTTGTTAAATATCTTTTTCATAAGAATGACTTTGTTTTGCATTTTATTTATAGCGTTTGTTATCAATGACATTTTGGTTTTTAGAATAAAATTATTGCGAGATTTGAATTATATGATGGGATTTTAAGTTGCATCCATTGTTTATCCTTCAGAGGTGAATAAAAGTGGAGCTCTCGCGGTAACTATAAATTAATGGTTTTATGGCAAAGATAAAAAAAATGTTTGTAAATAAATATCACGATAAAAATAGCAATCAAAGTAAAAATAATAATTACAACAAAAATACAAATCTTAGCAAATAAATGAATAATCAAAAGTAGACATCACTGACTGATAATTATAAACAAATGCGTTTTGCTTGAAGTTTATATCTCTACGCGTTTCATAGTTAAACGCTGCTTTAAGGCATAGAAGTGAATAAAATTATAAACAAAAACTACTTTAGACCAAAGTTTATATCTTTAGAAGTATAAAAGATACAGGCTGAAAAACGTTTTTTTTGTACAAAAAATTTAAAAAATATATTTTCTCTAATATTGTTCAATGATTATTAAATATTACGAAAAGTTTATTACAATACAAACAACAAACTTTATGACAAAAAATGTCTATCTCATACGGTTTCGAAGTTATCACAAATTTACTAATATTGGCAGTTGGTTATATTTAATTATGTTAATTTTCAGTGATCAATTAAAAATATTTTAGGAATACATTAACTTAGTTAAAGGCGTGAAAGTACAAATTTTGACTGGAGCTTGTTTTCATACATCTTAACTCAATTTATATATGAATGGCATGCGTGAAAAACCAAAAAATTTTAATTTTTATCAGTTGGGTACCACATGAAAGGTTATTCGTGTATATTATATATTCGTATGTATTTTTTAAACATTTAACGGCGACCATTTAAAAACTATTTAATTTTTCATATTTTTAACAAATGTTGCCATTAGATTTGCCAACTAAATTCAAACTCGGTTACAAATGAACACAATTTTGGGTATGCAGTAAATTGTGTCTTTCTTAACTTGCCACGCACGTACGTCTTCGCACACATATACTACACATTCAAATGCATACATACATACAGACACTATAACTAAATTTAATCAAAAATGTTCTAAACCGCAATTCAACATTATGTATGTGCAAGCGCGCCTGAAAGTATGCACTAACAAATTGCTGCTACAGCCGTAGCACACAGACACATCTGCATATTTATGACATACGCGCTGCGTATGCGGTGCCTGACTGCCTGCCGCACTTAAGTGTAGCCTTCGTCGTCGTCGTCGTCATAGTGCACGGACCACGCCTACTCCAAAATAACACACGCACACCACACTACACACACACACACACACACACACTGAAACTCATTTCCACGCGCAACATTTGTAAATTTTAATAATATTACAGCCACCCTGGCAGCTAAGCGCCGTACACTATGCTTCACTATACCTCACTCCCGGTTTGCTGCGCTGCGCTGCTCTGCTCGAATGTATGCTTTCAACTAAATTGATTTATAAATCACGTAACGTAACGAGCGCAAATTTTTCGAACTAAAAATACGTTAACGCAACACCTCGAAACAGCAAAAGCAGCAACACTAACAACAGCAGCAGCAACAGCAACAGCAACAGCAGCGGCACTCGGAGGCTTATAAAATGCGCCGCACTTATTCACATACATGCAAAAACACACGCACACACCCACACACACGGGCACATTCACAAAACCAAAATCATGCATTATTAAGCATTTTTGCATTTACACACCACATCCGGCGCCCAGCGAGTGCTATGCACGAACTACTCTTCTAAACCAATAAAAACACAGTGGTTGTCAGAAATATTTTGCCACTATGCAATAGTTGAGAGCATTTTAATAATATATATATTAAAATGCTTTTCCAAAGTTGATAAACTTTCCAAGAAGAGACGGTCTAAAGAAAATTCAAAACTGATTCGAATTATTTTTTGCACTGAGTGGGAATTGAACCTGTGGTTCTCAGCGCACCAAGCTTGTTTAGAAGTTAAGCAGACTTAACCAACAGAACTATTGACTGCCACCTTTCAAGTTCTTTATATAATATTACTAGGTTTCTTTAGAGTTGGCAACACTATTTCCAACTAAAGCCTAATTGACAGCTGACAGCTGATTTGTGTACAGTTTAGTTTGTTATATGACAATAAGTAGAGCTATGCCAGAAACACGCTTGCAAATGAACGCATTTTATTTTAAAAATCAGCGACTTTGTTGACACATCAAAAAACAAATCAGATGGCAACATAATTGCGACCCACACCGTATACGAGGAAACGAGGAAAATAACAAAACAACGCAACATATATTGACATATGACGACTTATGTTACATTACATCGAGCAGTAAGAGCGGTAAAGACGAACGACTAGAGAGCTAGAGCGTGTGGTAAAGCACAGCGCTCCCAAAGGCGCATTACGCGGTGGGCAGGTGGTAATGCGGCATGGCACGGCACAGCAACATAGGCACACACACACACACACGAAAAGCACTAAAATGCCGACATTGTGTCGTAAAGAAACATTGGAGGAGGCATGTGTGTGTGTGTGCGTGTGCGTGTATGTTGATGGTTTGCTTGGAATTTTCGGCTCCCGAAGGTATGCGCTGAATAGATTTAATGGCGACGACGAAACATTTCTAACCACCATATGCTGGCATGCGGGCGGCGGTTAACTCTCATAATGTGAGTTTCATGTGGCCAAACCGCTCATAAAGTATTTTGTAGCTCGCTCGCCCTCGCCCTTGCCCACGAATAGTTGCGGAAAATTATGCTTCCGGTGGGGAGAGTTTCAAAATTTCACAAAAAACACATTTTCACATTTTCACTTCTAGAATTGTTAAAAAAAAAGTAATATTATATTTTATGTTAGAGTTTTTGTAAATCCTTCCGCAATCCTAGCTGGCATTTAAAATACGAACAATAAAAGCTTTTGGCTCTTATCCTGGGAGATTATACAAAAAAATGAAAAGCACACACACAGTTGCTGCAACAAAGCGAACTAAATGTGTCAAGGTAAGCGACTAAATCTAAGGACTGGCGCTTAACTTTAGATTTAGGTTAATTAGTGTTTTTAAAATTGTGTTGGTAGTAGTATACAACATATTATACCAAGTTTTTTTGTTGCATACAATTAGGCTAATGAAAAGTTATGTCATTAGTCTTCAGTGTCCGTTCCAGAAGCATTTCGAATTTTTCTTCACAATCAATGAAAAGTTTCGATAATGAAATCAACATGTAATTATAATTGGAATAGTAATGATAATGAAATGCATACGAAGGAAAAATTAATTAGAGTTGGAAACCTAAATCAAAGTTCCTAAAAGTAGGCTGCAGTAAAATTCCTGACATCAAAATTGTTTTAAAGCATTAAACAAAATTATTAAATTTTACAAGAATGAATTTAATAATATGTTTAAAATATTCAGATTTGATTTTAAGTGTCACTAAACTATTAAAACGCATTTTTTTTTCATTTAAAGCGCCTAAAAGCCGTTGACTTTTTCAAAGTTAATTTCAATTTATTATTAAATCTGTTTTTTAGAGAAGTTTTTAATACTCGAAAAAAATTTTTGTAAATGTAAACATTTGGATTTGTAAACAAAAAATGTAATATACAATATACAAAAATGAAATCCTAAAAGTATGCCACATAAAAAATGATGTCCTTTTATTTATGCCGACACCATGTGAATATTAAAAAATGATCTGCTCAATTTCAGTTGATATCAAATCAAATTGCGATTTCAATTTACATATCACACATTAATAATCGCTTTTTTTTCCACTTTTTTCGTATTCGCTAAATTTAATGGCTTTATTGTTTTGCTTGTCGCCCCTAAAATCAGGCTACACTGCAAACTGCAACAGCAAAAAAGCTGCTTATGTTTTTTTATTGTATCTCTCTGTTAGATTTGTGCGGTTTTTGTTTTTGTTTTGTTTGTTCGCTTTCAAGTCATACGGGACACATTTCCATTAAAAATTTATGCAATTTTGTTAAAGTTTGGCCTTTTTTTTTTTTTTGGTTTTGTGAAGCAGTGCTGCCAAGCGAAAACAACAACAACTACACTGAAATTATAAAAAACCAGTGGAATAAAAAAAAAATGACATAAATCTATTTCTGTTGGGCTTTTGTCATGCTTTGGGGACAACATGTGTTGCATCAGATACATTTTTTTTTTGGTTTTTGCTTTTTTTTTGGCAAATGATTTTTTGCTGTTTGTTTTGTTTTTGTTTTGGCTTTTCCTATGATGATCCAACTGAATGCGAAATGCATTAATCAAATTTTAATTATGGCTTAAATTTAAGTATGTACTTACATCGCATAATGAGGATGAAATATTTTTTAAGCTCAAACGGAATACGCGATCCCTGTGGTCCAGCGCCAACGAACACAACAACCAAAAGCGAGTCGACATGAAAGAGATGCGGAGAAAAAATGAAACAAAAAGAAGAAACAAAAAAAAAAACGGATATTAATATTGGTTACAAATAATGTTACAAAGTGGACCGACTACTCAAAACGTATTATTTATGCTAAAACGTTTGATTTAGCGTTGGCCGGAGTTGGCGGCGGGGGGGTGGTACTTACATGGCGCCCACAAAAAGCGAATCACGCTCCTCGTCGATGTGAAAGGTGCGGTAGTAGAGTTTGCCGCAACTGAATTCGCGTACATGATCTAAAATGATAAAGAAAATTATGATTTGAATTTTATTGAAATTATCTAAGAAGGGAAATATTTTTAAATTAAAATAATTATAGAAGGGATAAGATTCAAAACTGGATTATGGACAATGATTCAAAATTGCTTTGCTAATCCTTGACAAAACATCCTACAAACAAATTTAAATGTCTTAAGATGTGTCGAGGCCCTATGCTCCCCAAAGAATTCAAAGATCTATTGAAAATGTGATTGCAATAACATTTACAGTCACCGATATAATTAATGTGAAGATTATTGTGACGGGTATTGTGACGGGTATTGTGACGGGTATTGTGACGGGTATTGTGACGGGTATTGTGACGGAAATTGTAAGTTATTGTGTAGGTTATTGTGAGGGTTATTGTTTCGGGTATTGTAACGAGCATTGTTATAGTTATTTTCACGGTTATTCTGTGTTTTGTGACGGTTTTGGTCTTCGACACTTGAATTTTACAAAAGCTTTTAACTCGATACATATTTGATATAACTAACTCCAAAACTTTATTGAGGTTAAGTATTACTTACAATTCAATATATGAAAGTCTGATAAGCGAAAACATCGAAATCTGCTTTTTAAAAAACATTCCCGAAACAAGTGACTTAATAAAATATTCTGGAATCAGGCGCCGAGAGGAGCGCTATTTGGATTGAAGTGCTCAGGAGCTTTCAAAAAAGTTTCTTTAAATATTTCGTATTTTAAATAAATAAGCCTAGTATCTCAGAAACGTTAATGTTTGGATTTTGTTAAAAGAGTATCTCGAAGTACTTTAGATAACTTAAAAATTAGATTTACAAGTTTATGATAGGTTTCTTTTACGCTTAAAATAATTTCCAATGAAATCTTCTTTACATTAGATAATAATATTATATTTAATATAAAAATTTTAATCAACCTCATCAGCAACATTTCAAAATAAAATATAAAAATAAAAGAACTGTCAAAAATCAAACAAAGTCTTGAATAGAGCATTTTCATTTGTGTGAATACCCGAAACGAGCATATGCCATTATTTTTCATATTCCATTGCGATAATCTTTATATTGTTGTTGTTTTTGTTGTTGTTTTTATTTTTGGTAACTTAACGACTTTCTCTTCGTTATGCCAAGAAAATGATAGTAAATATATTTTGCAATTGTCACAAACAACAAACAAAATGGATTCGCATATGAAATGACTAAGTCCATAAAAATATAACAACGTCATAAACAGCAAAGATATGCAAGACGGCGTAAACCAAATCCATTTCGTATACATACATACATATGTATAGTACACACACAAATGTATTTACATATTTTTATGCATTTATGGACATTTAACAGTTGATTGGTAATTCTTTTATATTTGTATGGTATGTTTTTATTGGGTATGAAAGCTTAAGCGTAGCAGTAGTAGTAGCAGCAAATACCAAACAATGCTAATAAATAATAAATAGAACGGAAGGAAGCAACAAATTCGTAGCATATTGTTTCAACCGGAAACGCATATGAGCCGTGAATATGCACAGCAAAAGAAAACGAGATTTTTGCAAAGTAAACTTTTCTATTTGTATTGCATACTTACAGGCTTGCGGGCGTCACATTCATATACATATAAATAAATACGAAGAAGTGCAGGCAATCGTGTCGAAAATTATGAACTGTGTCGACATAAGTCAAATTTGCTATTTAGATAACAAAAAAAAAAAGAAATTGGGAGCAAAATTTGCTTGTGTGGAAAATTTCATTTACTTGGTAAACAATTTGTATTTACTTTATTTGCTTTAAATAAACTAAAAATACAACTTGAAGAAGTTTATTCGACCACTTGTGGTCAATGCATATTTCATGCGTTCTGCTACAACTTGTACTATATTTTATTTTATTTGTTGTTGTTGTTTATTTATTGCCTTTTTGTGCAAATAAAATACAACTTGAATTAAAAGCATAATAAAACCGGGCTTCTTCAAACGAAAGCTGCAGCGCCTAAGAGTATGCACAATAAAAACTTATTTTTATGACTTAATCGAAAGCACTCGTCTGAATTCGTGAACATTTTCTCCACAAAAAGAAAATACAACAACAAAAAAAACCTACTCACACTTGCAGCATATGCGAAAAATATTTGCGCAACATTCGTGTCCATTCATGCCACCACCTGCACTTGCCTTGCCTCCATACACACACACATATCATACTTTTAGGCTGACTTGATGGAAAACGTTTTCACACACACACAAACGACAATAAATTTCGAACGAATATAAAAAGCAATTTCAATTTAATTTCACAATTTTTATGTACTTTTAATCTAGCTTCAATCAAAATCAAATTGCATTTATAGCCATTTATATAGCATCAAATGCCAACAAGGAGCATCACAGGAGCAGCCGCCGCAACAGCACCAACAACAACAACACAGCGCCACATTATGATGCACACACACAGAAAGAGGGAGAGAGAGAGGGAGAAAAGTCTTGAAGGATGTGCGTTGAAATAATGCGGCATCCTTTGTGCGAGTGAATGACAGACAGTTTGAATGACTAACTGACTGACTGAATAACTGACTGACTGACTGACTGATTGGCGACTGGCTCTGACTAGGGAAATGCCAATAATTTTTATGAGGTCCATAAAGATGCGTGCAGTTATATTTGAGGAATTTGCCGAAATAATACATACGCTCATGCATACACTCCGTTTCCAAATTATTGGTTGCACATATTGCTTTGGATTAACAAATTTATATGTTTTATTAACAAAATAAAATTTAAATAGAAGAGTGTGAATGTTAGTAAGCGTGTTAAAATAAAAATTAAGATGAGAGCTTTTGTAAGCTTTTAAGCTTTTATCAACTTTTTTGAAATAGAAGAGGATTTTATTATTATATACTTCTAATATTGCTCATAAATGCCTTACGAACTGATGCCTGTAATAATTTTGTAACGCACTGTGCACACACACGAACACACACACACACACACCCGCACGGAATTCCATGCAACTTAATAAAAAGCTAATAAAGTCGCCAACATTTTGTGATTTTATGTTTGCGAAGTTCTCGTATATTTCCAAAAAAAAAGTCGCCTGCGTCCCTTCTTCAACCTTCTTTAACCTTGCCGTAATTTTATAAAAAAATTCATAAACATGAAAAGAAATTACTTTTATATTTTATTTTATTTGAAATTTTTTTGTTGCTTTACTCTCGATTATGCACAAAGACGAGTTAAAGGCTTTTTGATAGCTGAATGCTAAAGTCAAGTTGGGGACGAACAAAAAAAGCAAATCCTTTTCTCCAAGTTGTCAAATGTCACATGCAGCATATGTGTGTGTGTGTGTGTGCGCGTGTGTGTGTGACTGAAATTTATTGCATTTATAAAATCTTGGCTTTGTCCTTTCATAAAATAAATTGCGTTTGCCGTCGCAAGACAAAAACCATTTCAATTTTATTGCATAATACTTGGTGTTTTGTTTTTGCTTTTTGTGTTTTTGTTTTTAATTTTCTGCCTACAGGCACAAGGTAGTCTCTCTGTCATGCTGCGATTCCTTAAGATATCTGCGAATGTGATTTCACTGCTGGAGAGATATTTTATAAAGTTTGTGATTTTCTTTGATTAATTTGGTATTTAAATTTTAAATGGCGAAATTTTTGAATTTTCATACTTGAATAATGAACAAAATAGTTAACAACAATTTTGCATTTGAGCAGCGAGAACTTTGTTACGCTTTAATAAATTTATATAACTTTTCAAGGAAACCTTTTCTAATTAGTTGAGCTTCAATGCCATATTTTTAAATATTTTTAGCTCCAATGGTTTTTCAGTTATAGCGGAAATACCGGAGACACTTTTGGTTTTTACACATCTCCAATTAAGCTTTGAGAATTTTAATCGGTTAATTTTTCCTTTCTTCTCCCAACAAATAATTTTTAAATACAATAATTGAATAAGTTATTTGTTGCTAACTATATTGCAATTTTTTAAATCGTGCAACAATTGCAGCATTTTGCAATTAACAACAATTTTCATACATTTTTCAAACTGACAAACATTTTCCAATTCATTTTTTCGTTTTCTCAGCGCAGCGCATTTACAAATTCCCAAATGACCGGAAACAGAGAACGGAAAAAAACAACAACAACAACAACAACAAAAAGACTGTTGTGCAACGCATCACCACAACCGAAGATAATTTCTGTGGTCACTGATTATGGCCTGAGTATGCCACATGAACCGAGAACGAGGCATGTCCTTTCAATGTCCCGGACCTGTACAACCAAACAGCAGCAGTAGCAAAATGCTGTTGTTGTTGATGTCGTTGTTGTTGTTGGTTCATTGTGGTTTTTGTGTGCTTTTGTATTGTTCTCATTTTCCTGTGCGGTGCTCAACAGACACACACACGCACACACAAAACGCTTCCAATGAACCACAACCAAAGCAAAACTCAAGGGGGCGGCAGGCATGCCTTTTCAACATCAACGCGAGAAAGAGAAAGAGCGAACTGATTGTAAGGATTACAACATGAGAAAAAAAATAACAACAACAATAAAAACACACACACACGAACACTATTTCGAAAGCTTAAAAATTCATTCAAATGCTCACATTTGAAAATTTGAAAATTTGTCACATAATCGGGCGCACCCGACAACTTGGCACAAAATGCATTTATGCAAATATTTCCAAATACGTTCGAAAGCACCGAAAAGTATGCAAATATTTTTGTGATTTTACCTTTTGGAAAATTGGCAAATTCTTCGTTTGGTGCGGCGGCACATGAAACATGCATCATTTGTTTTGTTTTGTTTTGTTTTGCTGTTGTTGTTCGGTTGGGCAAGAGACCGGCCTAAATGTGTTGTGCCAGCGTTGACTCCAAAGGGAAGTGGATACTCTTGCTTTGTGTTTTTTCGGTTCTTGTTGCTGTTGTTGCTGTTGTTTTATTTGTTATCTCTTCGTTCCGCTGACAAACAATGCTGCCAATGCAAAAGCCATAAACGATTTTTATGGTCGAGTGGTAACATTGTTCAATGCACACAAGCACACACAGTGCGATTCACTTATATATGAACATGGTTTTAAAGTTTGAAAAATTAAAAGCAAAAATAAATTTATAAATTTTAATTATTGCTATTAAATTTGTTTATATAAAATTGTAAAAATAAACAATTTGGAGACATTTTTAATTTATAAAAATACGTGGTCTTTTTAAAATGCACCGGAGTGTATATTTGGCAAAATTAATGTTGCTATTTCTGTGAGCTCGAATGCGAATTTCGAGACAAACCAAACAATGCGTTAATGATAATTGCATTCACACACATACCCCCATACACGCACACAGTCGCGCGACACACACACACACACATTCACAAGGCTGCATACAAAATGTTGCTGTGCATATTTTGTGGCGCCTCTTTGGAAATAAATGAGTTGCTTTCGGATGTATTTGTGAAGTTGCAACAAAAACGAGATTGATTGAGATGGCGAACTAAATTTTCAATGTTAATTCGGGCAGTTTAAACAAGCTCCGATAATAAATAACCCAAAAATAAATTATTTGGAAATACTTTCGCCACCATTTGCAAAATATTTAAGATAACAACAAAAGTAACTACAAAAATCTAAAAAAACAACAACAAAGAACATTGTTTGCAGGGGAACTTGTCGCCAGCGGAAATGACAAAATGTAAATTTCATAAAAAAAAGAAACCGAATTTACTTTTTGCTTTCACAAACAAAGCAAAACAACACAACAAACAAACAATTTCTTTCGTTTTTTGTTGTTGTTTGTTTGTTTGTTTCTTACACAACTACAGCAACAACAACAACGAACGAAATAAAAGGGAAAAACAATAACAATAACAACAATTCAAGCATATACAAGCGTACTTCCGGTTTGGCAAGGACATGACCAAATAATGCTTGTTACAGCAACAACAACAAAAGCAGTAGCAGATCAAAAACGAAAAACAACAACAACAACTTTTACTGTTTGGGTCTGGTCGAGCGAAATTTGCTTTAAATCGGAAATCAAAAATAGCTTTAGTCGTTGCTGTCGAAATTGTCAACAAACACTGAAAGTCACTGAAAATAAAAAAAGGGTTTATTTACATACTAACAAGTGTGTGTGTGTGTTTGCACTGAAAAATTTCGCCTAGTGAAACTCAAATATTGCAAAATCTGGTTTTAATTTAGAAAACATAGATTTCGAAAATTTCCCAAGCATTGTTAAATCAGTTTCCGATGACGAAAGCAGAAGTTTCTACCAAAGTTTGTTTACCAATTGTTTTTTTTATTTATTGAGTCCTAGTAGCATTCTGAAATTTTGGAGAATTGCCAACTTAGGTTTAGGGCAAAGAAAATTTTGCCACGCCCACCTTTTACGCTCACAATTTGTCAAACTATGTTAAAATATTCGACTATTTCGCTAATATTGCCCCTAATTCTAAATCTGTAATTAGGTATCTGAGTTTGAATAAACACTGTCGACAACTTCACCAAAAATGGGCGAGGTTGGATCAATTTTACGCCCACTTTGAAAAAAAAAGGAAAATATGCGATTACATGGCTAATATTTCTTCTAAAAATCTGAAATTGGGTATCTGAGTTTGTATAAACACTGTCTATAACTTCACCAAAAATGGGTGTGGTTGGATCAATTTTCCGACCACTTTCAAAAAAAGGGTGGATCAATTTTACGCATACCATCATTGCTCAGGAACTTGATGCGCTATATACAAAACAAGTAACGGGATACACCGGGAAGAATAACAGGATATACAAAATCTGCCACGCCCACTTATTACGCCCACAATTTGTTTAATTAAGTGAAAATATACGATGACATTTCTAATATTGATCTCAAATTTTTGATTTTGTTTCTGAGTTAGTATGGTAACTGCCGATAATTTCAACGCCGTAACTCAGAATCGTTACAACGGTACCGGGAAATTCCGCTAACTAACTGGGAGTACCGGGAAGTTCTGGTAAACAATTGTTTTAAGTGCCATTGCAACGCATGCCGGGCATTCGCTAGTATCTTATAACAATGAAACATTTGCAAAATGAAAGCACATGGTCAGTTTATTTCGACCGTAGTATTTAAATTTTAGTTACTAGGTGTACATTTTTTTTGTATATAACGATTTTTTTATTATAGAACTATAACACCTTTTATAATGCCACATGTCTTTAATTCTATAAATAAATTATTATAAATTTCTTGTTTTCAGATATTTTAATTCTTTAAATAAAACATAAATAAGGAAAATATAACAACGTCAATGAAGAAAAGCACATCGTTGATTTAACCACGATTCAAGATTTTGTGACTTTTTTGACAATGATACAGTCGAAATTAATCACGGCGTAGTTAGTGTTTTCAATTTTTTTTATAAATTTCGACTAGAAGTATAGTTTTTATCAAGTAAATTGCATTAGGCTATTTAAAAAACTGAACTGCATATGTTAAAAAGCAAAATGTTATCAATAATTAGAAAAAGATCTTTAAACATTCATTAATTTCATTGCAATTTTAATTTTCAGTGTAATCTTAAGTATGTGTGTCTTTGCGTGTGTGCCCTTACAAGTGTGCGAGCGTGTATTCGAGCGGCAAAATGTTGTTGGCATTAGCATCAACAGCACAACATAAGGAAAGCGTTCGTCGCTTTCTTTTGTTACTGTCAAAGGGCAAAGGTTAACTTTCGTTTCGGTAATAAGCTTGTTTGTATTTTTGTATTTGCATTTCAAAGGAATTTCCACAATGATCGCCCCCAAACTCTTTTTCGCATTCAAATCGAGACTGTTGGTATTTGTAAATCGAAATAAAAAAGAAAGAGGAGGAAACAATTTATATACATATTTAAAATAATAATCCTTTAATAGAGTTGACTGAATAATTAAACTCTTCGCTCTGCTTGACATTCACGACACGAAGTCGTGTGCTGCTCTTCTGCGTCTTTTCTAAGCCACTGGATTTTCTATTTCAACTTTCTGTTTATGGCTTTGTGAGCAGACTTGTAAAAACAACAAGTACAACAACAGCAACAACAACAACACCAAGTGGTGCTAGAAAACTGCGCTGCCAAGGCCGCGCACAGCCGGAAGAAAAACCAAAAGAGTTTTCTTAATTAACTTAAGTTGTAAAATTCATTTTTAAACACAAAGAAATGCGCTTTTCTTTTTCTTTTTGGTTTTCTTTTTAGTTCGCATTCCTTTTTAAGCGCTGTTTTTGATGTCCTTTTCGGCGCAAACGCTTTTTCCTGGCGTTTCTGTTTTAAATTGTCATCGCTTTTGTTGGCTGCTGGTTGCTTGCTTGCTTGAAAACGGCGAGGACGACGGCGATGACGACTGCTGCTGCTGGTGCTGCTGCGTTTTATTTGCTAGCTCTTTTGTTTTTGTTTTTATTTTTATCTACGTCTTTACTTAATTTTCTTTTATTTTTTGTGTTTTTTTTTCCCCTCGTTTCAGTGTTGTCAACTAATAATTAACAGCGTTGCCAACTACGCTGCGCTGGCAGTTCAAAATAAAAAGAAGGCAAAAATTAAATTAGTTAAAAAATAGACAAAATTAACTCGACTACAAAACAAAAACTCCAATTAAAGTTTATTTAGTTTCTCTTTAGTGTTTTATTTTATTCTTCTTCTGCTTCAAATGTAGTTGAAGCGTTGCCAAGCTAAAGCGGTTAAATTTACTATACATATCTTCTCGATATAAATAAAAATTAAACAACATTAGTCCATGTACATGTCAATTGTTTGAGGTTAACTCGTGAATGGGGCAACTGATTTCATTCTAATTTTATGCTGAAGGAATCGGAGTTTCGAATTTGTTATATTAAATGTGCCACGCCTACATTAAAGCCTACATTTTACGCCTACGTTTAATATATTCATTTTGAAACTTCTGGTTATTTCGCTTTAATTGCATTTAGAAAATTAAAATGTATGCTCTGAGTTATCTCTGGTATGGTCACTGTCGAACTATTCAACAAAAGTGGGCGTAGTTGGAGAACTACCACGCTTAAGTGTATTATAAAGAATATTAAAATAATTATTTAAAATATTTTTATAAATATATATATATATATGAAATGATAAACAAAACTATGCACATACGAGTATATACATATGTATGTGTTCTGGTGGATGTTATGTATTTCATATTTGAAGCTTCTTTTTTGTTATTTAATATTTGTCCTTATCATATTTTGTTTATCATTATTACTGTACAATATGCTTCGCCATTTTTATAGGCAAATTACTGAAAAAAAAAAAATTTTAATCTCCATTCTAGGAAAGTGAACAAAAAACCGTCTCGAAAGGAATTCTTTATTGACTGCAAATGAAATATGCAAAAGGGCAGCAACACTGGTCAAAATGGCGTGAACACACACACACACACACACATACAAACAAACGCTGGCAATTCCAAACTAAAAATGCAAAAGCATATCGAGTGCAAGAAATAGTCAACAAAATAAAAAATAAGAAGTGTAAGAAATTGAAAATTTAATTCGCTTATGTTCATAAAAATTCAAAGAACTGCTGCGGCAAAAGTTGCCGAGAAGACTCAACAAAGTAAGAAGAAGAACATGATGGGCAGGCAGGCTGGCAGGCAGGCAGGCGGGCAGCAACTGATGAAGCCAGCAGCAATGTGCTAAATTATAAAAGACACTCTTTGCAACCATATGAATATTTTCGTAGCGAGAAGCAGCAAAAACGGCTTAAGGTGCCTGAGAATTGTAGCAGCTGAACTCGTTGGGCGGTGGCGGGGAATGGTTGTATGACAATTTATTTTCCACACCATTTTGTACTTGTGTACGAACGAAGAGAATAGATTTCAATTTTGAATGCATATTTTTTGGCGTTTTATTGTGACGAAAATAATTCGAGCGGAAATTCTTAGCGAAAATGTATTCTCAGAAGTTCTCGAGATTATTTAACATGTCAGTGATGAGAGGTGCGGAAATGTATCATACATTTAAAAAAAATATCAATTCCAATAATTTGCATACTTTATATTAGTAAAAAAAATGGTTAAAAATTTCTATTAGTAAAAATTTAAACTTCTAAAAAATGTTCGACAATTTTGTTATTGTTATTAAAGCACAAAACTTAACTTAACTTTTCATTTTAATTTTAATTTGTTGAATTTTTATTTTAAACTCCAAATTCGTAAAACAGTTGCAGCGTGCTCTTTTGGCAACGTGGTATCTAACAACAGCAACAACAATAACTACAACAACAAAAGCTCAGAAAATATATCGCTTTCGGCTATAAACGAGTTAAGGATGCGCCACGCCAAAATCAACGTTTTTTTTTATATCTTTTGTTTTAGCCAAAAAAGCACAAACAAAAAAAATGGTAATAAAACCAACAACAGCAGCAGATATTGTATTTCTGTACAAATATCCAAACGTAGAAGAAAACAAAAAATACGCTATCCAGCACACATACTCGTAGATACAGATACAGATACAAGCTTCAATTTCAGCAAACGAAAAACACGAAAAATAAAAGAAACATAAAATGGAAACCACTGCAGACAGTAATTGAAATTCTAATCAATTGTCAAATTGCTGCAGGTTATGCGATACAGCAACAGCAACAGCAAAAACAAAACAAAAAACAAAAATGATTGAAGCTTAAAAAAGTATCTTAAAAATTCAGCTAGTTGAAAAAGCTGCAAGGAGTTAAGTTTTTCACTAAATATAACAAAGAGAATTTTAACTTTTAATAGAGTTGCCGTGTTTCGATTAATCATATCTAAGAAGCTATAATTTGCATACACAGAAAAAAATTGCAACAAATTTTTTATTTACAATTTTGCATCAATTGAGCCACAATTTGTTGTTTCAGCAAAGTTTTTAATTGTATTAAACCAATATTTATTAAAAGAAAACTAAAAATTGCACACAAAAGTGTTTAGTGAAAGCAAAATTTTAGTTTTGAGAAACTCTTCATAAGTGATAAACGTTTAGACAAATTTTTAATTGTACTAATTAATGTATTAATCTATTTATATAAAAATGACGTCACGTCAACTTAGGGCAAAGACAAATTTGCCACGCCCACCTATTACGCCCACAATATGTAAAACTAAGTTAAAATATTCGATTATTTCGCTAATATTGCTCCTAAAAATCTGAAAATTGGTATTGGTAAAATGGGCGAGGTTGGATCAATAATAATATTGCTCATAAAAATCTGATATTTGGTATCTGAGTTTGTATTGGCACTGTCGATAACTTTCCCAAAAATGGGTGGATCATTTTTACGCCTAACACTATTTGCTAAGAAACTTGATGTGCTATATAGAAAACATGTAACAGGATATACAAAATTTGCCACGCCCACTTATTACGCCCTCAATTTCTTTAGTTAAGTGAAAATATACAATGACACTGCGAATATTGCTCCTAACAATTTGGGATTTTGTTTCTGAGTTTGTATGCCGATAATTTCACAGCCATAACTCAGAATAGCTACAACGGTGAGTTCCGAGAACTTCCGTTACTAACGAAAGTACCGGGAAGTTCTGCTACCAATTTTTTTAATTGGCATTGCAACGCATGCCGGGCATTCGCTAGTTAAAAATAAAAGTCTTATATTTCAACTAAATAAAAAGTAATGAGCAGAGTTGTTTATTTGCTACTCGGCTTTAACTGGGTATGTACTCGTATATGCACAAAATCAACTTCCGATATTGTGCGTCAGTGTGACAGTTTCAAAATGTTCGCCTCTGAAACAATTTCGATTCGTGGCAATGTATTTTAAAATTTAAAAAATTCATTTTAAGTGCAATGCACTTTTTCAATTTTCAATTAACGCTGTTAATTGTTTTGGTAAAAATGTTTTTTGCTTGAGTTTCAATGAAAAACTTATTGTATTAAACAAAAAATTAATCGATTAAATATTAAGTTTAAATTTGATTAAGGAATATTCCGTTTGCTTTAACTGTTTAGAAAAATTTTGGCTAGAAAGTCTCGTCATATTTACTTTACTATTTGCAGCTGGGCACGATTGAGTTAATTAGTTAAAAGTTAGTTATCGATTTTAATTTTAACTTAGACGTTAACTTGTCAACTCAATTAACGATATTAACTAACGAAGTTAAATTTTTGATTAGCTGTTTTCGGATTAATGAAGTTAAATTTTGAATTAACGATGTCCATCTATTATGATGTTATTATTTATAAAACTTATCTATGAAATCTATATGAAAAACACAAAACAATATTTAAAATAAATCTAATTATGTTTAAATATTTCTGTTCATTTAATTTGTGGTAGAGAGAATAGCAACAACAGCAAATATGACAAAGTGCCAATTTGTAGGCACAAATATGTTTAGTTGGCACAATCATTCATTCATTCGGCCACAAACCCACACACGCACAACAAAATCATTTACCATTGACATAACCATTACCATCAATTAACAAATGCCAATTTCCGACGACGTCCATTTGTCTGCTTTGATTTCTTACACGATCAAAAAACCAAAAACAAAACAAACACACACAACAACAACAACAACAACAAAAAAAGACAAAAATCAAGAAAAAAACCCAAATCACACAAAGTTAAGCAAAAACCGCAAAGTGCACAACATTTAATTAATGTAATTAATATTTGCTTCCGATAGAGACCAGAAACACACAAACGCACATACACACACACACAAGCGCACACATACTTATACCAACACAACCACAAAATCCAAATCGCCAATTAAACATGCCACATCGCATTGGATCGGATCTCGTCTTAAGCAATTAATATCCTTGTTTGTGCTACGCATTGACTTTGTGTCTGTCTGTCTGTCTGATTGTGTGTTTATGTTTGTGTATGTATGTAGTTGTATGTGTGTGTGTGTGTGTCAAAGACAATAACAAACAAATTGTCCAACGACGCCATGAAAATGTCGCTCGGTTCACTCATTAATTGTAAACCCTTCATAACAGCGCGCTCAAACATTTTTGTCATATTTGTACTTTGTATGTTGTTGTATTGCGTTGTGTATGTATGCGATTCGGTCTATCGCTGTGTATGTGTGTGTGTGAATGTAAACAACAACTAAAGTGAGCAACCAGGATGATATTAAACCACTAAGTGAATAGATAAAATGACAAAAGGAAATAATGAGATTTTTTTTTTGTGTCCGGCCCTTATGGATATGAAAAATTTTCATTAGAGTCAAAGAAAATTTAGGTCAGTTCTTGTACCCCAAGAGGAGCATTTTCACAAATATATTTTCAGAAAGCTTTGCAAGCTTAATAAAGTTGTCTATGATAATTAAATATTGCTTATTAGTACAAAAATCACATGAGAAAGTTTCTTTAATTTAACATGATGCAGTGTTAATTTAACATAATGCAGTGTTAATTTGACACGAAATGTAAGGTTAAAATCAGAAATTGAAAAGTGTTAATTTAACAATATTTATCCACTTATACTTCACTTGCATAAAAGCCAACCGAATAATTTAATAACATTCTGGCAATATCGAAATATCGCAACTGAAATATTTAATGCAATCCGTAATCGAAGCTAACGACACGCTCAGACGAATTGACCAATCAATGATGTGACTCCAACAGCAGCAGCACCAGTAGCAGCAGGAGTAGCCATACTTGATTGACTTACAGTCAGGCTTGGGGCGTCACATAGTTGATGGTGTGGTTGGATGGAAGTAGTCGAAGTCAGACGAGCGGAACTTCCGCATAGCGTAATTTAGAAGCTTCCGTTTTCAGAGCATTGCGAAAAATACGAATGAGAAGTGCATTGGAGACTGTCAAAATAAAAGACAAAAGCGAAACGCCAGACGAAAGTAAAAGAGAAAAAGGCAAATAGCAACAAAATACAATGAGCGCCATTTCGACCACTTAACAAATCTGGCGAAAACTGTCCATCACTTTGTGTCCTCGAGTACCTCAACGCCACTGCCACTGCTCACTACAAGTTTCTCTTCATGCTGCAAGTGCTGCTTTTCTGCAGTTCACTTTGTTTCGGAATTTCTATTTGGTTTTTTTTTTTTTTTGCTCAACGCTCGGTACACTGATTGCGCAGCGCGTTGACGAGAACCGGGTGAAAGTGAGGGAGGAGGCGGGGCTTTACCATAGTTGGCTAGGAGCGGCGCTATCAAGACAAAGTTAAACGTAAACAACATTTAAGGTTGTACACGCTCGTCGTAACGCGATAATGTCAAATGTTAAGCAAAAGAAATGTCAAAATGTCATTCGATGGGAATGCGATAGTCTGGACTGTCGCAAGAGTACAAGAGTGTCTGTCTGTCTGTTTGTATAGGAATATGTGTAGACGTTGTTGACAGTTTGGCGCGCGCCTGCTTGTGTGTATGTTAGTGAATATATATATGTGTATGTGTGTGTGTGTCTTTGCGGACATTGAAACTTAACTTTGAAATTTGTTAAGTAAATATGACAGGAAGGAAAAAAGTTAAACTTTTAAATAAAACCGCTTGAAAGCGTAGCAAACAAAATATTTGCAGCCGGTCAATACAGAAGCAAAATGTTGGTGCCAGTAGAAGAACGGACGGTCCGACGGACGGACGGACAGACGGATGGACTGACGATGTTGTTCACGTTGACAGTTAAAAGGGTTTTGTGTGAAATTGACACATGTACGTGCACGAGTATGCGTGCGGTCAGTGTTGCCAACAGCAAAGGCAACCTTTAGCAGAATTAAGTACATATTTTAATTTTAATTTTGTTATTTTAATGAGCGATTTTTTGCTTTGAATTCAAGAAAATCCTTTAATGAAAAAAACAATTTAAAAATAAACCCGATCGGATTTAAATTTTGTTTGCAATTTGTTTCTTAGTGTAGCTTAGTTGCTCAGAAAGGAAACCTTAAACAAATTAAACTCTCCAAGATAATTCCGTATTTTTAAAATAAGGATTATTAATCAGCATCACCTGGTGATGAACTGCCGCTGAAGAGCAGCGCAAAAGTCTAGACACACGGGAGCATATTAACGACATTTTTTCATTGTTGTTGTTGTTTTATATTCAACTGATCTAATGAGAAATTATGATAGCCCGCAGGCAATAAATTTATATAAATATAAATTGTTATTGCGAGCAAAAAACAAACACAAAGACACACACACGCACACACACACAGAAAGAGAAACACAGACACAAGCGACAGACAAATAAACACAAAATGGTAATTAATAAAATAATTAAACAACAGAAATGGTTAAAAAAAATGGTAAAATAATAATAAAAAAAAAACATTCCAAAATGAACAACAACAACAACAACAAAAAAAAAATGAAAATACTAAAAGCGGAAAAATAATTTATTTGCAGATGCGTTCGCAGCGCAGCAGAATACAGAAAAAAAATTCACCTGAGCTGATGCTGATGTTGCTGCTCCTTCACCTGTTCACCCAGTCGCAGTCGCAGGCAGCATACATTGATGCCAATGACAACAACAACAATAGCAGCAGCAACAGCAACAGCAATGAAACAACCTTAATAATATTTTCCGCCATTTTCACATGTGAACTGCTGCAGTGCAACAACACATTCGCGTCGTAAAAAAAAGCACGCCGGCAACATGCATCCCGGTGGTAGCAACATCCAATATCCTTGCATGTATGCTTAAAAATGAATTAACAATAAAATACTCGTGCAGTAGTTACCGCTACCCACAAATAAAGCAGCAAGTATAAAAATAAAGGAAGCAACTTATACAGCTGCAACATAAAGGCGAAGCGGGTTGGTACGAGATGCACGCGAACAAAAAGGAGAAGAAGAGGAGAAGAAGAAGCAGGGAAAAGTTGTAGGTGGATATATTTGGTAGCATTAAAAAATCCACCGCTGAATGCATTGAAATTTATGACACTCGTAAAAATTCATTTTCGCGGGCAAAAAAAAAGGTTGCCACTACCTGCTGCTGCTGTTCGTCATGCTGCTGTTGCACGGTACTTAAAATTTAAGTTGATTTGTTTAATTATGAAATATTTAAGTTTATAATTATTGGATTATTGTTAACTAAATTAAGAAAATTGAAAATATTTATTTTTGATCTGGAAATATCAATTTTATAAACTTTTCTCTGCACAGTACAAAATATTTTGAAATATTAATCAATGCAATTAATTTGTTGTTTAATATAACTAAATTTTCACTGAAACTTCAACCACAAGAGTTTCAATCAATACAAATAAACTGATTTTAATTTTTTGTGTGTAGACATTTTAATTTTTCAATTAATAAATTAATCAATACAATGAAAATATGTTTGAATTTTTATTTTGTATGAAAATATTTCAAGACTAAAATTGTCTAATTAAAAATTTAATTATATTAATAAACATTATTGTTTAAAAACTGCAGCTTTTAGGTTAAATACTTGTTTAATACAATTAAAAAGTTTGCTAAATCAACAAACTGCGTCTCAATTCAAACGAAATTTTCAATTAAAAAATTTATATAACAAAATTTTCGTCAAAATATTTTACATAACATTTTACTTATGTACATACGAGTATGTATAAAATCGCATCAATCTTTTATAGAACATCAAAGTACTGTGCGCTCTTTTCCAAAAAAAATGTGTCTTCTTGTTTAATGGCTGCGCTGCAGAAGTGCATTTCGTTTGAATGTGCCCCCAAATAATCCAAAAAGGTGAATATAAATACACGGCATAAAAGTGCAGCAAAATAGCGGCAAAATCGCTCTGCGTGTGTTTGCTTGTGTGTGTGCTTGCGCCAACTTCATTTGATACTTTTGAGGTTGTTTTGTGTGTGTGTGCGGGTTCCAGGTATGCGCCTGAAAGGCTGCAACAATTTTCTGACACGAATTTGTGTTGTTGCACTATTGAAGCCGAGCATAAAGTAAATTTGACACTCACATTGAAACGAAAGTCGGCGACTTTATTGCACGACTTTTATGACGCTTGAGGGAGACAGCCGCCGCCAGCCGCAACTGCAGCGAATGTTGCGCCCAACTTTAACAAATTTTTATTATAGTAAAGTGGCTGAATTTTAGCTAATTTCATTGAAATGTTTGTTGGAAAACTAATACAATTTTTATAAACTGTCATGATGAAAGAGTCGACAAAATTTGTTGCGCTTACGTAATAAAGCGTGTGGCCATAAAACTATAAAATTTCAATTTTCATTTGGTAATTAAATTTTTTGAAGATAATTCATGGCAAATGCAGGAAAAACCATAAACTACAATAATCTAAAGTCTTGAAATGCTTTGCTCGAATACTTGTCTTATAAATGCGCTCTTGCGAATTACGGCCGCTTCAACTGAATAATATCAAAATTAAATCCTACTAATTGCACACAATTGAATTAGGCTGGCAACATGGCTGACCACAATTATCAATAGTTAAGCAATGCAAATTGCAGTTGCAATTACAATCGCAATCACTTAAGAACTCCAATTTGATGTATTGCAAAATGGAAAATCTCTTCGACGTTAGCGAATCCCTGTGGAATTTGGAGAGCATTTTCAGTGAGGCAGCTGCAAGAATTCAGTTAAGCAGATATGCGCAAGTAATGTATTGAATCTGTCATAATTTTTGGCTTAAGGAACTGCTTATAATAAACTATATATGCAACAAGTTTGATAAGAATACGTTTAGTGGTGATAGTGTCCATAAGTAACAACACGGATAACAAAAATGTATTTGTCGCAAATAAAATTATATTTGGGTCTAGTACATTTTTTTTATTAATACCAAAAGTATTTTCTTTAGTTCAAACAAATGCATATTTAAGTAACAACACGGATAACAAAAATGTATTTGTCGCAAATAAAATTATAGTTGGGTCTATTACTTTTTTTTATTAATACCAAAAGTGTTTTCTTTAGTTCAAACAAATGCATATTTAAGTCAAGCATACAATTTATATTTGTCACAAATAAATGTTTGTTTAGCACTAATAACTTTAATTTTACACTGAAGAAATATTATATCTGGAGTTTGGTAAAGTTTGTATTTGCAATATTTACTCTAGGCAAGTAAGTAAACGTGTTTAGAAAATATTATTGTTTGACATAAGTAAATGAATATGTTTCCCTCAAACAATTATTCATTAAATATATTTAATAATTTGCTGTAAATACATTACAGCAATAACATAAATATTATTTGTCCAAAATAAAAACTACATTTGATGCAAATAAAATGCAAATCAAATATATTTTGTTATTTGACGCAAATAAATGTTTTACTTCATCATCATCTGTTTCACGAGGAAACAAAATAAATGTAATAACCGACAAACACAATTAATCAGACTTTTAATTTAAAACATATGTACTACATATATAAATGTACATATATACTAAAAACATGTGCGCTCCATGCAGTAATTATTGTATAATACAATTTATCAGTTTTCCTGACCTGCATTTCCTTTGAAAGCGTTACAAATAAATAATTACTGATAAGTATTTCTCAGTTTCTGCCTTTTTATATTTCGCTGCTTCAACGTTGCCGCCTTTTATATTGATAAAACAAACTGTGACCATACATTTCTGACGTTTAACAAGTCATACTAAATTCAATTCAATTCCATTTCGTTTCTTTGCTTTGCTTATATTTACATACGTATGTATTTGCATATATATGGACTTAGTATTATTATTCATTCATATGAACAAATCATTTTTTATACAGATATAACAAGCTGAAGGTTTTCAAGCTTTAACACGTGTTAGTTCAAAATAACAAATTGGAACGGATTGTAACACACGAAAAATGAAAGAAACAGTTTCGAAAAATTAATTATAAATTATTTAATAAATTTGTTATCTACAAATTTATTAAATTTTTTTTTTGTTACACTTCTTTCAAGCTCGTAACCGCTTAAACGATGCAATGGATTTTTCACAACTTTTCTTTTTGCGAAATTTCGCAAAAATGCAATTGAATTTTAATTCGAAATAAAAGATCGCCTCAATGTCGTCGCAACGTTTTAAAAACTATTCACTAGCAATTTGTTGCAATTCGCAGCTTCATTACACCGAACGAACGCAGAAGGAAACGCCGGAAGTACTGGCTAAGAGGTCGTCGGTAAAACGGGTACAAGGTGCCGGTGCCGGTGCAGTGCGTTGCGGAGCGATGTGCGCGTCAAGAAAAACTACTTACCAAACTAAAAAGTACAGATTTTTCTCAAGCTTATGGAAAAAGTTTGTGTGCAAAGATGAGCTGAGTAAAAGTTAAACTGAGTGATGCTAAAAGAAATCACGAGCAGAAAACTTTCAGCGATTTTTTTACCGTTAGTTTGTTCGTTCGTTCGTTTTTCTTCAGCAAGAAATATTGCACAAAATATTAAGTTGACGGCAAAAAGCAGACGTAGAAGAAGAAAAAGCGAAAAAAAAGAGTTGCATACGGCAAGGCGCAGTCAACCCGAAAAAGGTGTAGCAAAGTTTTTGCATTGTCATTGCGCGCAAAATACATAAACAACAAAAACGAAACAGAAAAAAAAACAACACTAACAAAGTTTAGAAATTGCAGCACGTTTTAATGTTTCGTGTTTTGTGTCGTTTTTCTTTAGTTTTTCGCTGCAGTGTGGCAACACTTTTGCAACAGTAAAACTATATTCATAATTTATTTACAAATCGTTTAACTTTGGTGAAATTGTGAAAAGTTATTGAAAGTTATTTAAGGGCGGCGGAAATCGATGCGCGCAAGTTTACTATTAAGAATTTAACGCTTATTGCAATCAACACGTCAGTAAGCGTTTTGAAGCGTGAGGGAGCATCGTCATAGTAGTTTCGCTAAATCTACTGTTACCTAAGACGGGTATTTTAAAATATTAAGCGTTAAATAAACGCAATTCTCTGACAAAAATCACTGCAAAATATTTAGAAACTGCAGCATGCTTTTAGGCTTCACGCCTTTGTGTGCGCTGTAAGAGCGTCAATGGCGTTTAAAAACTGTCACAACTTGCCACAAATGCCAAAACGAACAAGCGACCGCAGCAGCAGTAGCAGTAGCTGCAATAGCAATAGCAACACAGCAATAACAAAATCAACAACAATGTCAACAACATTGTCAGAAGGAGGCTTCCGTTCGTTCGAAAGCGCTGGCCTCCTCTAAGTGTAAAGTGTGACGGTCACGTCGCTGTGTCACGTTATTGCTGCTTTTGTTTACATTTGCTGCCGGCTTGTTGGTGGTGTGGTCGTGTGTGTGTGTGCGTTTTTTGCTGCTATTGCCGCTTGCTTGCAACAAACATTTCTATTGCTGACGTTTTACTGTGTCACTCAATAAAACTCGATTCTTGTCGCAACGTCGTTTTTCTTTTTGTCGGTTTTGTGACCAAGTTTGTCATCGTTGAGTTTCCTGCTCGTTATGTTTTTATTGTTGTTGTCGCTGTTGTTGTCGTTGTAGTTGTGTCGCTCTTAAGCGTCTTTCAATTTGTGTCAATTATGTGCTTGTCCATGTTTGGGTCACATATGGAAAAGTTCTGCCGTTGTCCTGCCTCTTTGCTTTTACAAAAGTATGCTAAAAAAAATTCTTATCGTCGAGATGTTGTTGTTGCTTTTCTAAGTCAATGGAAAATATTGTCTATTGTCGCTGTTGTTATTGTTGTTGTGTGTGACATTGACATTAACTGCACTTGTTCAGAGCAAATTAATTTGCAGACTTCGAACTAACTTCACTTTGAAGCTCTACAGCATTTTACTGGAGCACTCCGATAAAATCTAAGGTAAAGCTTGAGATATTAGGAAGGATTTCAAACCAATACGGAGCGCTTCATTGGAAAAGTGCACTCCGGAGTGATTTTATTGAAATTTTAGCAATGTTTAAAATTTTCAATTATACCTTTTAAAGTTTAAACAACAAAATTTAATGATTATATGCTAAACATTTTTGTTATTGTTAAATATTTGTAGGCGTGTCGATATGCTTACCCCGACATTTTTCATTTAAAAGCGTATAAAAGTCTTTTTTTCGAACTCACCGGCAAAGAAACAAAGCAAAAAGTTGCAATTTAATAAAGCTCCTAAAACATGTTAAGAAAAGTGTGCGAAAAGAAGTAAAAGTTTCGACACAGACGACCGACTTGCAACACAAAAGGATCATTCCGGCTGTTTTCAAGCGTTACGCCACATTTTAACAAACCTCAATGGCAACACGAAATGGGCGGATGCACCTGAGTTTATTTTCCAAATGTATCGAAAAAGGAGAACAAAGAAAAAAGAAAATGTAAACCTCTGTCAATTTCAAAATGTTTCTTTGCACGGCGCTTGTGTCAATAAAAGGCGTGGATACACTTTGCGCTGACCGAGATGACAGAGACAAACAAACATTACCCACCATACACACTTGACCGAACTAGTATAACTAGGCTTGCCATATTCCTCTAAAGATCGTATTTTAAAAGTGTACTAAGAACAAATAACATATTCTAGAGTACTCCCTTGTAGCTATTAGTTGAATATAAAAATTTTTCGAGTATCCAAAATTAAAGTCGACTTCAGATAGTTTTTAAGAACATCATAAATATTTAATTCCAAACAAATGGCAAGCCTGTTAAAGTATAACCCACTACACAACATGTGATCAAAGTAAAGTAGGACATTCGATGCAAGGACATTATCAAGAGTATACATCGACACAAACAGAACGAAACGAATGAACGAGCGAATGACAATGCGTTTACTATTACGGTTGCGTTAACGTTGACGTTGACGGCGATTTACTTTGACTAAATGTCAAAGTGGATGTTCAACGCCATCGAACAGTGTCAGTTGTACGCTCGTTCGTTCGTTCGATTTTACGCTTGTCATCCCAGCATATTGTGTCGTATGTGACGCACAGCCTCGGCAATTTGCAACGCATTTTCGCCAATGTTGACAACCTTGCAAAGGACTCAATAAAATTCCCACTCTTAACGAAAAAAAAAAAAAAAACCGAAATGGTTTAAATGAAAACGTGTCACTGGGTTTTAATTGTTGACATTCGTTCGTTATTGACTTTGCGTATATATTACGCTATATTGCATGCGGGCGGAGTGGAGCGGAAAGAGACATGGCGCTTCGAGGTTAAATGTCGTGGGAGGCGTTTTTGGACATATGTATGTATAACGCCTCGACACTTTGCCGTTTTATATGGCTTTAACGTTAAGGATTGACAGCAGATTCGATTAAAAAAAATAATAATATAGGTCTGCTCTACAAATACATAAAGAAAATTATTTATTCAAGGCAAACAATGAGTGAAAATGGCGAAAGTACAATTATTTGTATTAAATATCGACTTAATAATATAGTAACTTGTTAATTTAAATTTTTCAATTACAATTCTCCTTTGTAATATAAGTATACATATAAAACTGATTACCCAGTCATTAGCACAAAATCTTCCTATTGGGTGCTAACAACTCAATTACAAACCCGCTTTATTCTCTACTCTCATAATCAACCTCATCTTTGTCTCACCTTTCGTTAACAATAACTCCACTGCTCATAAACAATCCAAACTCATTTACATTTTCTTTGCTCTTGCTCTGCTCGATAATGAAGCCATCAACGGGAGTCATTATTATTATTTTTTTTTCGTTTTAACCAAAAACAGCTAAGCCTGTTGTACTCGTATAAAACAACAACAACAACGAATACAAAAATGCCGACAGCAAAAACAAAGACAAGAAGAAAAAAAACATGCAAGAGAACCCAGAGAACACATGAAAAGACAGCAGCAAGAGATACAACGAAATAAATTAAATTTAAAGCAGGCAGCAATTTTAAAAATAGATAAGAATATGAAACCGAAAAAAGTAAGGATGAACCATGTCAGAACATCTGTTATCCCGCACGTTTGTCGCACTACCGATCATCGCAGTTGCAGTCGCACTCGGTCTCGTTCCCGTTTACATTCCCATTCGAAATATTTATCACTTGGACTATTGATGAATGTCGTCTGTGGACTTTAAAGTACTTTGGCGAGTTGGAAAATAAAAAAAAAAGAGCGGGAGAGTGCTAGAGCTAGAGAGAAGGCAAATGCACTGTTGTTGTTGTTCTGGTAATTTGAGAGGTACATAAATTTTGTTACTTTCTTCTTTTGCGATTTTCGGCTTTTGTGGTGCATCATTGTTCTGGGAATTACGGTGAGTTCACAGTGAGACAAAGGAAAGATTTTTCTTGAGATATTTAGCAACTTTATGAAAGAAATTAAAACTACATTTGACCTTTTCAAAAACAACAAAACAATTAATTGTTGTTTTTTTATTTTAATTAGGTTATACCCTTAACCTTTCCATGCTTAGATTTAAAATAAACCTTCCTAAAATTAAACTATTTTTTTTGGCAAGTATGGTAAAATAAAATGGTTAAGATCGTATTTTAAGAGGCATTTTTTAAAACTGGAAAGGTCTCTTAATTAGGTTTCCAAAACCCAGAAATATATATCTTAAAAGTTGTTTAATTATTCTTTTTTTAGGAATTTATCGATTTGTGATTTAAAGCTCAACTCGTAATTATTCGTTACTAAATTTTGATCAATTAAACACGGAGTTTTGACCTACTTCAGTACCTCGATCTGTTTAAAAAACATTCGAAACGCATTTAAAATTTTTATTTTTACTTAATCTTAAATTTGAACTCTTTATATTTAAGAGATTCTTTGAGGGATTTGTAGAAACAGAGCACTTCACTATTTTGTGTCCCTTTTCGTCGCACTCGCTATATGAGTACATATTTGATTTTCCAGTACCTATTGATTATTTTAAGAAATTGTAGTTTTCTAAAGTTTTCCCCCCCTATCTTTACCAACAACTTGGCTGGTCTCGCCCTAAAGCAGCGCCACCTATGCCAAACTATGCGCTAACAACTTAAGCGCTTTTCTAATCGCATCACGTTTCAGCAAGTGCTTTGCCAGGATATTGCTGTAAATTTATAAGAAGTTTATTTTTGCTTGTTTTCTCCAAACAATATTCCCACAATACAACTGGGCGGCACAGCTCCGCCTCAACCACTCTATGGCACAGAAATTGCATCCAATATGTGCAAACGACAAACCTATTTTTATATGCCTGACACACAACATTTCGGAGGGAGGAGAAGCGGCAGCAAACGCTGAAGAAGAATGTCGCTGACGCATGAGATGGTAGAGAAGCAGTCGACCGACCGACCTTTTACCCACAGAAAACATCCTTGAACGTGAACTCGTAAAACACGAAAACTGGACATGAACATGCACCACTAACACAAGGACGACTACAACAACAACAATAACAATAACAACAACCGCAACAAGACCAAGAACATCCAGCACAGCAAAAGCTGAAACATGCCTGTACACGATTTCGAGATGAGAGAAAACTCTTCGTACAAATCCTTTGAACACTTTGAAAGGATGCAACAAGAAAGGATCTACAACAAAAATATACTGCAAAATGTTTACATGCATATATTTTTTTTTTGTATTTTTGTTAGTGGTCTATGAACAATCCACAGAGACATAACGACAAATTTTTAATTTTAATTATGGCTTTATTCCTTAATAGCGGTGGTCGGTTCTTGAATTCAGCAATAGAACTATTTTTCTTTTAATGACAGTTTATGGGATTGCTCTGAACGTTATTAGTACAGGAATGGGTCCATCAAATACTCAATTGAAGTTTGTTTGGAAAGTAGATAATTTTATAAAAAGAAGTAATTTATTAGAGGGTGAACTAATAAATTTTAACAGACATTTTAAATTTATTGATGTATACAATGTATAGATTAATCTCATAAAAGACAGAAGACAGTTCAATGTATGAGAAACCTAAGGAAAAATCTTATAAAAGTAATAATCAAAACTGTGACTTGATCCGACTTCAGGTCCTCTTCAACCAAATAAATATTTATATTAGTTCCATATTTTCAAATATTTAGAGAATAAAGAAAATATTAGTTTTCGGAATTATGTCTGCCAGTGTTTGGACTTCGTCTTGAATTTTACAAGAGTTGCAAAACAGCAGCACTACAACAACAACAACAAACGAACAAATGCAAACTTAAAAATTGCAGACTGAGAACGCATAAATTATTCAAGATATAAACTACATGCGGAAATAAAAATGTGTTTTCTTTTCTTGGGCACCGAGCGTCTAGTAGTGCGACTCGGCATGACTGGGAGACGCATCTCAGACTCAATGAAAATACCAAAAACAGTCGAAATAGTTTATATGTCGATTTCGTGCGAAAAGTTTTCCCATGTCAATGTGGAGAGATGGACCAGAGATGAAAAACAACAACAGCAACAACTCAAGTTTCCTATGGCACGAATTTCTCTTTTCAATTTTCTCAAAGTGTCTCAAAAGCACAACTAAAAAAAATTGTAATATATGCTTCCTTTGCAGCGCGATGTCGCGCCACTTTGGCATTAAATATTTAGCGTAAGTGCAAAAGAATCATTTTCAACTTCTTGTGTAAATTTGCACTCTTTAAAGTGAAAATCAACACATTTAAAAAAAAATCAAAATTTCGTTAAGTGTAAAATTTAAAAAAATAAAAAAAAAACCTTATTAAACGCCGAAACGTAAACTTATTGCGAATATTTCGCTGATTCCGCTTAATGGTATTTCAAAAAAATATTTATTATAGTTTCGGTTTTTTTTCGACAACAGCGCTCCATGTCAAAAAAAATTGATTAATCGTTGATTTTCTCATAAAAACGTTTTTGCACATGGTCAGCTTTTTTGTTGTTGTTGTTGTTGTTTTTTGTTGGAATTTTTTAAATTTAATGACTCAATATAATCAGCTCGTGATCGCTATTGTAGCGAAGAGATACAACCGGTATTCTTTTTTAATGAGATACCACAGTAGGCATCATCTGCGGCAGCACCTTTTTCTGTAGCTTAAGGCTTTGAAAATTTGTGTACATTAATTAAAACATAAGAAAAAAATGAATCGAAATACCTTCTTTAAGTTGGATGAAATACATATTTGTATCTTTCAGATACTTCACACCGTTTGCTGCTTTAGACATACCACATGTTTGCTTTGATTGTTATTATTGAAATGTTGTTTGTTATTTGAATTTTGTGCCGACCAATAAATACCATAACCAAAAAGGAAGTTATGGTAGAAGGCCAAAAAGAAAGACGAAAAGCCGATGAGCTATGTATAAAAAATAGAGACTTTAGACGGGGTATAAAAGTCTTGAGCAGAGTTCTACGCTTCAACCAAACAAGCAACTCTAAAATGATGTAGTGGAATTTTAGTGTCTCGCAATCTCAAAGCACATTAAAAACAATTGTTATATATAAAAGTGCGCTTAAAATTATAAATGAGATAAATAATTGATTTATATACAAAAGTAAATATATCATTTAAAAAAAAAATATATATAAATTCTGTCCTTTTTCCGGTTCATAAAAGTAAGCGGCTTAAATTCTTAAATCGCAATCTCTCATTTACACCGTTTGCATATGTGCATATGTGTGCGTATTATATAGCCACTTTTGGGAATTGACACTATAAAATTAAAATTAAATAAAAATTAATGCAAATTGCCGCAAGACACATTTGGGCATGCAAATTTAATTAAACAGCAATAAATTATGGCAAAAAAAAAAGTATTCACAACAACAACAACAACAAGAACAACAACAAGAGAAAAACAACCTAGCACAATTAAAAATACATCAGCCTTAATGGCGCTTGACCCGTAACAATATACATACATACATACATATATGTATGTATACATATATAAACAAACTACAGCATAACAAGCCAAAATGGTCCTGCACAATTACGACAGAATACATGACCGGGGGTTAGTAGTGTCATCATCGTTGGCAAAACCTTAACACCGCAGAACAACAAAAACAACAACAACAGAAAACTGTAAATAAATAAAAATAAACATACGCGAAAAATACAACAACTGCCAGCGTAATAAAATCGCAAATAAATATTACCAAAGGTGATTAAGGGCGATTTAAAAATTACAATTTCGATATTAAAAATGTATTAAAAACATATAAAAATAACAATAACAATCATAATAAAAAAAAATTTTATATTTAAAAAATAATTTCAGCAATAATAACGCACGCAATCGAAAAAACAACAATAACAACAACAAAAAAAAACGCAGGGAGCCATCAATAAATCATGACAGTTTTTTAAAGGCAAATAGTCGCATCAGCGGGGCAAAATGCGCTTAAAACGACACAGCCGCATTGCACAGTACTTCGACTTAGTAATCGCATATATGTACATATGTATATACAACAACTTCAGCAACAATTTTTAAGCAGTCGTTGACTTAATAGTAGACTTAGGCTGTTTCGAAGAATTTTAAAATCTAAAAATCTGACTTCATAAATTTCAAGTTTTTACCACGTTTTAAATCTTAAAAGTTTTACACTACTTTGTCAAAATTCATTTCGAACGTTTCTAAATAATTAAAATGTTTGTGAAAAAAGTGAAAAAATAGTCTCTTATTTCTTTTTAAGTACAATTGGTCCAAAAACTATATGAACCACTTTTATTGAATAGAAGTTGTTGTAACATAAACTTAAAAATTTCATATTTCAAATGACGGTCAAATTTGGGCGAGTTTAGAATCGCAGGTTCCAATCCCTCTCGGTGCAGAGTAGAAATTGACAATTTTCTGTTTGGCCGTCCGTTTAAGAACCAGGCATTAAATTCGCTTAATAAAAGGACTGGAGGTTTACTCGTAATAAATTTCGGAAAAATTTGGATTTTTTTATTAGACTGTCACTTAACCTATTGGGACCACAATCAGTTGTTTTAAAAAAAATTGCAAACAAAATCTGTTGTTCGAACTTCGAATACGGATTTAAATAAATTGAGAATACCACGGATATGGTGGCAACGAAAAAAAAAGTATCTAATCTAGTAGATAAAGGACCAGCTTCTTATACAGTTTTTATTTACATTTAAACTTCAAAGATTGAGAAGCATAAATTTTGCAATTTACTAAAAAAAATCTTGCATAAATGAGATTTTTGTTTTGCATTTTATTTTTCCAATTGAACTATTTCATAAAATAATTATTTAAAAAAAGTTATTCATTGAATTGGAAAGTATTACTAATAAAAGTTATAAGTCCAACTAAATGTGCTTTCAACGAAAAGTTTGACTCTTGTTGATATTTTGGCAACAATAATTTTATCAATTTTTGTAACTGCAACAAAGTGCTGTGCAGTGCCGGGTGCTGAGCTTCGAAATGTGCTTTTTATTTAATTCTGTTTTTTTTTTTTTAGCTTATACATAAGTATTATTTTTTCAATTGACGGAAAATTTTTGTAATTCTCTGGTTTTACTTTTTGCAATGGTTTTGTTATTTGTTTTAGTGTTTTTTTTTTCTTTTTTCATAAATATTTTTATATTTATTTGTTCTTTATGTATTTTTACCTCTTTTGTGTTTGGCGTAATTCGTGACCTCATTGCCGCAGCACGGTTGTTCGTAGTAGAAATTCCATGTATTCTCGTAATCGCAGGAAATGTTTTGTACGCAAAATGCCAGCAACACGGTCGCAAGGACGCAGATATGACGCAGCGTGCTGACGCTGCTGCTGCTGCTGCTGCCGGTGATGCCGAGCGGGGACCACAACCTCAATTGGATTATTGAGGTTTTTGTGCGGGATAACATTTCGCTCGATATGAGTTTTTCCCCGTTGTTGTTGTTGTTGTTGTTCGTCTTGTTTAACTTTTATTATTTTAATTCTGCATGGAATATTTTCACTTAACAAACGTGCTTTTGCAAAATTTTGCGTATTTTAATTTATTGATTTAAGGTTTTTTTTGTGTTGCTTTTGCTTTTGTTTGTTGACAATTTTATTGTGACAGGGTAAAACTTATTGTAAAGCTATGCTCGGGCGCTGTAATAATTATTTATCGGATTTTATTTGTATTTAAATATATGTATTTAAGCGATAAGAAAAACTCACAAACTTCTTTATTACAGTTTTATTGATGAATGCATTTTTTTTATTAAATTAACTTTTTTCTTGCTGTTTTTTTATTGAAGTTTAGTTTTTGAAATACGAAATTTTTAAAAACAAACAATTTATTTACTAATTTATGATTTGTTAATTGAGGAAATAAAATTGAATAAAAATTCTTTAAGAATTCAAAAATAAATTTCAAAAGAGAACTGCCATACTGAAAATTTGTTCCTTTTACAATTGCCCCATTAAAAAATCTACAAAATAAGACAGAAATCTACATTCGGTAATTTCGATATTGTAAATAAACAAATACACATCTCGGCTCTTAGTACAAAAATACAAAAACAAAGAGTTTTGCACTGAAATAGTTCTCGTAGATAATCGTTATTCTATGGAGTGATATTTGTTTAATAAAGCGACTCTAATGAAAAGAACATATCGAATAAAATGGTTTCATAGAATAACTCTACAACAACACTTTACCCATAAGTATATTTATTGTTATTGTAATAATAAAAATGCTTTTTCGGTTTTCAGTTTTGAAGCAATAATATTAAGCAAACTGACATTACAGCAAGTGAACCACAAAAATTAATGTACCCTTCCATGTAGAATATAGGGCAAATACAGATCGTGAAGTCAAAGAGCAACGTTGAATAAAGCGGAAAACTGGTTTCTGTGCCCACACAACATATCCACCTCAAAAAAAAATAAAATTATTGTATGCGGTACCTACTAAAAACTTATTGCGGATGAGGCGAAAACAGTGTAAAGAGAAGAGAATAGAAGAAAAAACGCGTATAAGAAAAACCGATATTGCCACCTAAAGAGCAATTTCTAACTTCAACAAATCAAACAACAAACTCAATCGTTTATTTTTATACGCCTTGAAGTAACTTTTTCTTTGTAGCGTAAACAAATTTTATTTTCAAAGAAATTATGATTTAATATTTGTTATTGTTTATTATTTATAATAATTATTAATGGATTATGCGTGGCAAAAGTAAAAAAATATGGCAACTTATTTTTTTTTTTTTTTTTTTTTAAGTATTTAGGTTACCACCTTCCCCCTACAACTAATGTGTAAGGTTGGTGGATCCACTAGGGAATTATTTGGCCAAACCGAAGTTTTATAACGCCACACAAAATTATAGATTCAAATCTATTAAGACTTTTTTCACCATACGCGTGCAAAATTTAAGATTAAGCCACGCGGACTCGTGTTTGTTCCGTTAGCAAACGCGCGTCCCGCTACTCGGATCCCGTTACTTCCACTAGCCTTAAAAGGTCTGTGGAAAACACAATCCGAATAGCTCCGAAGATCGACTGTACGCTACCGATCACAAAACACGAATGTATGGCAACTTAGTTGTGGAAATGAAAAAGAGCCAATCTTACATTTTGGGTACACACTTGAAGTGGAATTGGAATTTAGAGGAAACAATTCAATGAAGAAGAAGAAGAAGAAGAAAATGGCATTTTTTATACGATAAACTGTGATATAAAATTCTCAAATGTGATATTTTTATTAGATGTACAAATTGTATATTTCAAATAGTGAAACTTCAAACAACAAAAACAGCAAATAATATTTTGCCTAAAACATGGAATTTTTTCTTTTCGTAATGGTGTTTTTTCAAATTTATTTAGCATTTCTTTTTTCAAATTTGTTGGTTTAAAATTGCACTTTTCATATTCCAACCTTATTCAATATATTTTTTATTTAATAACACTGTAAACAATTAAAAACTGCACTTAAACAAAGCACAAACGAAATAATAAACAAAACAAAAATATCAAAACTGCGCTCACAACACGTCGATTTGAGGCAACATCGCGAAGATCACTGAACCGAAATGCCTCAACGCAGTAACTCACGAAAAAAGCACCAACAATTTTCTTTCTCCAAGAAATGTTTCAATTTCAAATTGTGTTTTTGTTGTGAGTAAAGTAAGCAAATACACTGGCATACACCGAAAAAAAACCACATAAACAACAAATTGCTGTGCATTCGTTTTATACAGAGAGAATGAGAGAATATGATGTGATACGTTGAGCGCAACAGGCAAACAATATTAACACAATGGATGGATTCTTCTCGTGTGTTTGGCTAGAGACAAATAATAATTCTCTGATCGCGTTCGGCTGAGTAGTGCCTCTGCAGAGAAGTAAACAACAAAAGCAAAACACAATTTGAAAAAAGCGCATGCAGCAATAACCAGTTTTACGGCTGCAAAAGTATTTATATATATTGTACTGTGTGTATGTTTGGTAGTAGGAAATTATGCTACCGATGACTAAGTCATGATTATATAAATATATAAAGAAATAGTTATTTAGGGCTTAATAATATTAAATATAATTCTATTATAAATTCTTTAATTTTCTATAATATTTTTTTTAATTTTAGTAATTCTATTTACGAAACGTAAACGCAAAAAAAAAAAATTTTAAATCGCGTGAGTTATTTACAAATACAAAAAGAGCAAGAGAGCTGCTCTAACTTAATTGCAGTATGCGTAAATTCCCAACAAAGCAGTGCAACTGTGAAAATTATACAAAAAAAAAAAAATTCTCAAAATTATGCGTTCAACCAGTAGCGTATTTATTTAAAAAACTTCGCATACATTGTATAAAAAAAAAATTAACTAAATATTTGATTGTAATAGAATCAAAAGAATTTTAAATACTGTCAATCATATTAATCGTATTTTATTAGAAAAAAACCCAAATAGTCTTATTTATAGTAAGTGGCCAATAAAAATGTCAAACTATTGATTAATGTGCACATTTAAGCACAGATATTTATTTATGGTTGTCAGTTCGTGTTGGATCATCTGGCTGTCGACATTTTCGATTTTCAAAGTATTTGGGAAGTTTAATAAAAAATTTAAAAACAGCAGAACGAATGAGTTTCTTTTGGACAAGAATTTTTAAAAGTAGATCATTGCTCGAATGTGCTCTTGTTTGACAGCAAAATATAAAAAAAAAATTAACTGTTGATGTTAAGAATTTAGGCTGCGATTTATTTACTTCGAAATGACAAGAATCTCTTATTTTTTTGTTTAACAATTTTTAGCTTAAAGTTTAATATAATTTTAGTTGCTAAATGTGAGAAGCGTGAAATTTTTGCTTTTAATAATAATGAAAGCAATAACATTATAAATCGCCTGTCATTGTTCAGTGAAAATAAAAAAAAGTTCAATATAAATTTCAAAATGATTAACGAAAAGATTCCACGACTGGCAAAACAATAACAATTTTCGTTAATTTTTCATTGCGCTTATATTTTTAATATAATATATTTTGTCCTTTAAAAATATTTGCCTGCCTACGCCACTGAGCCCTGCTAACCTTGCAAATATTTTTTTCCTGTGTGTGTCGCTTATCAAGTGCCGCAAATGCAAATGCAAAGGCAAATCCATTCAAATGAAAACGAGAATACCTAAAAACGAACAAAAGCGCAAATGCCAAAGCGACCGAAAGGAGGTTCAAACGAACGAACGAGCGAGCGAGCGGCAAAACTAGCGTATTTATGCAGCAGCATTTCAGGCGCAGTAACCAACGAACAAACCAACGACATTGAGGAATTTGCCCATAAAGCGCGCAGCTCCAAACCGCATATTAACGCAATAATAATGCAACCAGCAACCAACAACAGCGAGCGACAACAACGCAACATAACAATAAAAACAATTTTCCAACAAATCCTTTCGAATTTAGTTCAAGCTTAGAAGGAGGCGGGCGCGCCACGCTGCAGTGTCGAGAGGCGGCTAAATATGTGTAATGATGACAGGATTGCATTTGTGGGCGCTGAGCAAGAAGGTGAGCATTTGCGTATTGGAATTTCGAGAGGTGTCTGTCTGGGTATGTGCATGCGTGTGTGTTTGTGTTTGTGAATAACATTTTGTTGCATTTTGAATTTTGCGATTAAAAGTTAGAGCAGCACATACAACAGTGTTGGGTAAATTGTTTTATGAGCTGTCGATGACCTAATCAGCAGATTTTATTACTGTCAAATACATTTGTTAGTTTGATATCCTAAAATTACGAACAATTAAAAATAAGTTAATTATATACAATTTTAATAATATTTAAGATACAAGTGGAATTATGTACAAAAAAAGACGATGAAATGTAAATATTACTTTAATATTTTTACCAACATTTAAGAAAAAGGTAAATTTTGTATTTCTTTTGTTAATTAAACTAAAGCGAACAATTGAAATAATTTATTTCATTAATAAACTATTTTATATCCGTATTAAAAATGAACAAAATTAATTAAAAATGGTTTTTAATATAATATTTTTTGACATTGCAAATTTTACTTACGTAAACAAATTATATACTGAATATTTAATACAATATATGACATGTAAAGATATCTTAACATGCACAACACTTGCAAAACTCTCTCTCATTAGTGCAACCTTAACATTGACTCTTGTCGTTTGTTGTTGCTGCTCTTGCTGCTGCATCCGCCTAAAAGTGTGCAAACAAATGTCGCACAAAACAAAAGTCTGCTGTGCCTGCAGCGAACACACGCACACGTAAACAAATGTGCACAAAAACACGCACACACACAAACACTGCGAAAACACGACTGTGCACAGTACTTTGTTAAATTTAAATTTTAAATTGTGTAATCTCTCTCTCTCTCTCTTTTAGAGCAGAGTTCCCAAGTTTTACAATAAATGAAATAAAAATATTATATAAACAAAAATTTCGCTTGATCAACTTTTGCTGAATTAATTTGATCCTTCAACTTTTAAGTACTGTGCATTAGCATCCACCAACAATAACAACAACAACAAAAAGGTAACTACAACACGTTTATCCCGATTTGCCGCATTTGGCCACAACGAAAGCCAAGTTTGCAATAAATGCGACAATTGTGCCTGATCGCATAATTCCCAGACAGTGTACAGAGGGGGGGGGGCGGACGAACAGACACCCGGACAGACGGGCAGGAGTTAGGGCAGACGCTGCGGCACTACACCTTTGCAACGACGACGCTTCCATACCCGCCGCACGCCACACGCCACACCATGCAATTGCAAACCGGCGGCAATGGCGGCAACATTCCGTTGTGCAGAAAATCTCGTCTGCAATGAGCGCACAAAAAAAAAATATTACAAAAAAAAAACAAATAAAACGGACAAGTGGAAAACTTTTTTGTGTGCTGCTAAAATGGCAGCAGAGGAAGCAAATATGCAAAAACGCACGCGACTGCACACAATGGCGGGCGTTCTTCGTATATTTTTTTGTTTCTGTTTTTGTTTTTGTTTTGTTACCATTTCCGCCGGGTTTTGGCGCTTTTTTTTCTTTTTTATTTGTTCAGTTTTTTCATTTCTTTTTTTTTCAATTTTTCAAATGCTTCAGCGGTATTTTTCAATTTGAATGGAAACTCTGGCGGAAATGTTAAATGAACGCGTTTGGCTTGCAGTTAAAGTCGGAGTTGGAGTTGGGGTCGGAGTTGGGTTCGGAATGTTGTGTGGTTATGATGCGACGATGTGGATGCAAAAGTGTCCAGCTTTATAAACAACTGCAGTCACGTGGTTTCGGAATTGGTTAAAGTATTTTAATTTTTCATTTGGCAACCGCTCGTGTGCGTCTGAGTTTAATGCTGGAAAGTTATCTATTAAAATGGAAATTTTTAGTATTTAGCATGCTCGATATATATTTCTATCCTTTTCTAATGCACTTATTACAAAGCTTTCTAATCGGCTGATTTTACATGGAACAGTAAATCCTATTGACAATTGAGAGGGCAGAGAATGTTGAATTTTTCTCAGTTTTTAGGTAAGAAATTTTGAGAAAAGAAATCACGATTTTGCACTGAGAACACAAACAATTTTTGAGTGTGAGAACAACTTAAAAAATTTTTGTTGGAAAAGAAAGCAACAAAAGATATGGATATCACTCTGTAAGCTCTCAAACTCAAACAGATACGAGTACCCTGAAGGAATTTGGTTAGGTGTTAAGTCAAAAACCGATAAATCCATCCAACACGTTATGAGTATTAAAAGAGTTATTAAAAAACAGTTTCTTTGCAAAACCAAAATATTTTATAAAATTTAATAAGCTCTCAAATTGCTAAACAAAATTTGAATATGAAAGTTTATATTAAGTATGTCAGTGTTTGAAATTGTTTTTAGTTTTGAGTTTATCAGTTTTTGGTATCAAAACCTTAATTTTTGATCGATTCCGAGAGTTCGCTTAGTAGTAGTAGTAGCGAAAGGTGAGAGAGGACTTCCAATGAGGTTGGAAATGCGAAGTGGATGATACGAATCCTGACTCTTGCTAAAGCCGGACATTCGCAGCAGAAGTAAATCAGTGTCTCTGGCTCACTGTTGTTGTTGCAACTTCGATAGTGGAAATTATAGGGGATTCCTAATCTGCGAGCATGCTCGCCAAGAGATCAGTGTCCTGTGCAGTTTCGCTTATGTCATTAAAGTTACTTTGCCATGGTAAGAGATAACTGGAATAATATTAAGGAGCTTTTAGGCGTCAAGAATACAACTTTTTGGTGAAGAATTAAAATTTGGATAACGGTAATTGTTTACGAAATCGTCATTTTGCCATTAATTTTTCAGATCTTAATTAAGATTAATCGTTGGAGGTATCAGAGTGATATCGATATCTTAAGTTGATGTCTTCTCTAACCAAAAATTTTAAATCTTTTTCGCTCTTACGATATTTTGTGTTCTTTTTTAAAGTTTGCGTTCTTTTCTAAAATGTGTCTTAATTTTTTAACTAAAAATTTGACATTTAAAAGGTGATTAATATGAAACAATATCTTCCTCGGAATTTAATGTATCATGTATCACTTATGTCCCCAATGGGATTTGTTGTCTTTACTAAAAGTTTATAAATTTATCAAATTGTTAATAATAAACTAATAACCAGCAAAGATTTAAGATAATATGTTAAGTTTAATAGACCAACTTTATTTTCAATTTACAAATAAAAAAAACTCTTTAAAGCTGCGCATAAATTTCACAACTTACTTTCAAAATAAGTCTCGGAGTGAACGATTTTTGTTGTTGTGGGGTTAAAATCACTTCCTGGCAAATGTTGGCGTCACTTGAAGAGGTTTTCAATAATGACTTTATCATGGCGGAAATTAAGAAAAGTTTTCGTTTGTCGTTTGAAGGATACGTGCGCAGACAGAAACACACTCAAACACTAACACAAACACACACACACACACATGCCTTCGGCATTCTTTGTTAATACTTTGGCTAAGTAATGCCACACCTGCCCAAACTGTCGAACGAACTAAAAAGCCCAGCGAAGCGATTTAAGAAGCTCAAATGAAAATTGAAAAACTACAGCGCAACGTTTAATAATGCTGCGATTGTATTAGTAAAAGAAAATTAATTAAAATATGTTTGTAAAAAAGAATTTCTACAAGTCTTGTGAACTTTGTCGGGTAGACAATGAAGAAAAAAGAGAAAACATTTGTTTGCCGCCTGAACGCTTCTAAATCGTTTTGGCCGCTACGCCGTAATGTATGCTAAGTAAATGCTAGCATAAGTGCGACATGGCATACATTTTTCGTATTTTTCGTATTTCGCATGTCAACACAAAAAAATCAAAAAACCTAACAGCCCAATGTGAAATTTGGCAACGTTGTCATGAGTATGTGACAACGTTGCCAAATTACGCTTAATGCACACAGACATCGGCGTTCGTTTGCGACCGCCTGTCAGTGTATGTGTGTGTGTCTGTGTGCCATGCTAATGACTTTTACCTGCTGCTGCACGTATGTATGCAGTAATTATGATATTTACCTTGCAGAATATTAAAAGGACCAGCAAGCAAGCAAGCAAAAAAATAATAATATCTACATACGTACGTACGAGTATATATGTATGCATATATATCCGGTTGCATAGATTGTCTTCTTAAAGTGTGCGATTTTCAACACTTCGCAGTGGCGACAACAGCGCAACAAAAAAAAAAGGAAAACCAAAATGAAGAAAAGTGAAACGAAGAGAAAAGAGAGAAAAAATCGCTTTGTTCGCACAACGTCAACTTTCGAACAAAGCACTTTAATTAAGCCCTTAATGACAACTTAATTTACCACCGCATCGCACACAAACAATATCCTTTAGTTTTTCGGTCTTTTGCGTTTGTCTGTCTGTGCGTGTGTGTATGTGTGACTGTGTGTGTGTCCGGTGTTTTTGCGTTTGTGTGTGTTTGCAGTGTCAGCACCCCGTTTGATGCTGTATGTGTGTGCAGATTTTGCTATGGCAGCAAATAGTATAAAAGTATAGCATACTTTCAGGTGCTTAACTATTATACAGCTAAAAATGAAATGTGTCAATTTGTCTTTTGTATAATTTTTTTAATATATAAATACTAAACAGTCATACAAGTTTAGCAGTTCAATTCAAATTTTAAGCTCCTAAAAGTAGACTTTCATATTTTAAAGTTGCTTTTTAACATCACAAATCTGCTTTTAAATATATATATATAGATATATATGTATGTATGTAATTTTTTATAAATGAAAGATCCTAATGACTATATAAAATAAATACAATATAAAAGAAATAAAAAATGTTTGTTGCATATTTTTAGGCTTATTGCATTGTTGTCAAAATCTTGTTCTATTAAAAGTTTCTGGTTTTAGTATTTAAAAAAGATTTAAATTTAATTTTAGAAATACAAAATTTTTTAAATTAAATCTTCAACTTTCATTGCATATTTTTAGGCGCCAATACCTTTTCACTTTTTCCTCAACTCAAAGTAAACTTCGGCATTTCTGCTTAAAAACTTGAAAACTTCTCGACTCACAAACAATTTTAATTATATTTGGACAAAAGCCTTAATGAGTGTCAATACGAGCCGAACAATAGCAGCCAAATACAACAAAATTAAAAACAACAAAACAAGCAACAACAACCAAAAAACAAAGCCAAGATGTCGACTGATTGTTGACTTTATGTGTTGAACGTGATTACTGGCAAACGCTGGCGCCGCTGCTAGTCAGTATTAAGGACCGCTTAAAATGTTTGCTTAATCGTTGGTAAGAACGAAAAAAAAAAAAAACAACAACAGCAAAAAAAGAAACAATCAAAATATGTGAAACACGAGCTTAAGTACACAAAACTGTTGCAGCGTTTTAGGGTGCCTGCTTGATACGACTGACTATTTGTTTGTGTATGCTCGTGTGCTGTGTTAGAGTGTAGTGTGGTGTGTTGTGTAATTGTTTTTGGCATTTAATATGGGCACTTGAGCGCACCTGCTGCAGTTGTGGAAAATTGAAAGTCTTCGTCAAATAGCAGTGCATAATTTTAGGCGCACAATGATAGTAAGGTTTTCAATATGAAAAATCAATGAAGAAATATTGTAGAAAAAATATAATGCCGTTTAAAATTTTAGTTTACTTGTTTAAAGAAATTTAACTTAGATAAAATTTATATTAAAAAAATTAATAATAAAATATTTAAATTTAAAATAAAAACTATTTTTTTTATCAGACTTAATAAAGTTTATATTAAATTTTAAATTAAAGCAGTTAGTTGCTTTGCTTTTCTCGTTAAATTTAAAGCCTTTTGCACACTTTTAGGCGCATTTAATATTCGCGTTGCACACTTCTTCTAGTCTGCTGGTCCCTTTCAGATTTTTCTTCTTTTTGCAAGTGCTGCTGTTGTTGTTGTTGTTTTTGCAACGACAACGACGTCTGCGGCTTCACTATTTTTGCACATTGAAATGCAACGAATTTTGCACCGTCTGCTGCATTTGCATTGAGTGACACAATAAGTCGAAAAGTAGTTGAACCCCAAACGCACCACACCGCTCCACAACGCCGGAGAGAGCGAAAAGAAAATGCTTTCTGCTATTTCTTTTTTTTAATTATGCACACACAAACACACATAAACCTCGTTTTGGCATGGCTTTCTCGCAGTTTTCTTTTTTTTTATGCACAGTGCTGGACTAAACTTTGGACTAGGCGCGGTCATACCAAAAAAATAAAAAACAAAAACAAAGAATAGCATTAATGAAAAAAAGGTTAACTTTTTTCATACTTTAAAAATAAATTTTGAGTATTTTAAATTCAAACTTAAATTGGCGACCGACTGTTCGATCCGCCCATGTCCATGCCACACTGTCGACTTATGTCAAAGCATCGCGTATTTACAGCAATTCACAGCAGAGAAAAAGCAAAAAAAAAGAACCAAAAAAAAAAGAAGCATACAAAAATTAAAAAGAAGTGGAAGCAAAGCGAGCAATTTCAGAAGTTTTGTGTTTGTGCCACGCTGCAACACCGACCGACAGACGACAGCCAGACTAGATTTGTGTTGTTGTGACAAAGCAGCTACACGGCTGGCTCTAGTAAGCAAAACTAAAAAAAAAAACAACAAAAAAATGTCTCACAAACTGACGGATGCGTAACGACGCGATTCAAGACGGATTCAGTCGTGCTGCGCGGACAGCGGTGACAGCGGGACGCGGTAAATGTCATGTTTGGGCGACATTAATCTTTGTCCCGTTCATAGACTAAACTGACGGACAGACGGACGGACTTAATGTTGCATTGCTGCCACATGAAAGTCGAGTCAAGTTGATGTTTCGCAAATAAATGAAGAGAGGCTGTCGGAAGTGCAGCCAGCGCAGCACCTACGGAATTATTTGCGGAATTCTTCTTAAATTGCTTTTTCGGCAATTTTTTGCAGAACGCCTAAAAGTATGCTTTGTTTTAAGAAACAGTTTGGGGACTTGTATGTATATAAACAACGAAACAACAATGCAGACTTAATGCTCGCCTAGAAGTATACTTACTTATTTTACAAAAATTATATCAGGCACCATTAGTTAAGCAGCACAACAACAATGTTGTCGCTCGCCTAAAAGCATGCTTAATATAATCAAAAGCTTTAAATATTAACTTCTTAACTAAGGTAGAAGCTACATGTACCTTGTCAAAAGGTGCTCACAGTTCAGTCAGTAAAAGTTAAGCAAATTTTATTTAAACATATTTCCACAATATTCAATTTTATTATTTTTTTCATCTACTGCACATATACTCGTACATGGTACACATACATATATACTGACCAGGCTTAAAAGGAAAGCGCTTTAAAAGCTTTTATGTTAAGGTTGCTATAAAGTGACTTAACCTCATACGCAGACGTGAACCAACACGTACGCTTTGATCCTGTGGCAAAATGTCAAAGTGACAGCGGTAAATATGGTCACTTTAGAGCAGTATTTGTTGTTGTTTTTGTTGTTGTTGGTGCTGTATGAAAGGTAGAGAGGTATGTCAAACCGCTTAAAAGCAAGCTATGACATTTTTGCATAAATTTTAACATAGCTTTGTATGGTTTGGTTTTGATAAAAAAATAAGTAAAAAAAAATACAAAAAAGCAACAAAATAATTTAAAAAATTTGCAATAAAGATGTCAACTTATTCCAAAGCGTTTTTTGTTTTCTACCTTATTTGACATGTTAATTTTTAGCTTGGCTGTGAGGACAGTTTTAAGGCGCACACACACGCAGTCCTCTACCTGTTAATTTGTCTCCAGCATACAAAAAAAAAAGACGAAACTTTTGTGTGAAAAACTTAATTACTCGCAATGACAGGAACACATTTTTTGCGGTATTGTGCACATGGTGAATATTTTCCCGAAGGAATTCCCGAGCTTAAGCGTGGAAGCACAAGTACACCAACAATATACGTTGTATATAATTTTAAAACATCGAACAGAGCAGACATAGGATGAAGAAGGTGTCAATGCGGTTTTGTCATATGGTCGCGCAGAATTCGGAGCACAATTTTGACAGTTTGGATGTGGCCGAAGAAAATTCGATTAACTTTGAACTATTGAAAGAATTTGTTGCAAAAAATTTTTTTGTTCGAAGTAAAGTTCGTTAAGTGGAAGTTTTTTATAACGTTTTTTTTATTGGAATTTTTTTAAACTTGTTTCATATACCTTAATTAAATTGAGTTAAGCGAAAATTAATGGCTGGGATTGTAAAACATTAGGCAAGATTTGCTCGATATGGGGTCACACACAACTGCCTTGAGAGTTGATATTTATTATATAGCTAATCTAATCGATCTAGTGTCGTGTTGGTAAGAGGTAGCTGACATTTTCTTAAGAGATCAAATGGGTTCTTAAATAGACACTGAGGCAAGTTGTCTGAGGCTTACCTAGTCCAGAAATTAATGGTATCAGATTCTTACTTTGGGTGTCACCTTCAAAAATTAGATTTTATTTTAAGGGTTAACCCTTTTTCAAGTTTATAATTTTGTCTATATTTTATATAAAAGAAACGTACTTTTAATAAAATTGAAGTGGTCGGAGTTAATGGGTGAGGTTGTTAAACATTTGGTAAGCATTGTTTGATAGGATCTAGTTAAACTAATCAAATCTAAGTTTTGGTCTTAAAATATTCATTCTCCTTTTATAAATTTTTCCATAAAAAAATGTGGAAATGCTAATTTTTACATTAATTTTTCATGGAGTATACTGCCGGGTTATACCTCAACAGTGTCACCCGCATTTATTTCAAACTTATTAAGAGTAATTTTTAAAATAAATGCTTAATATTCATAACTATTTTGTTGTATTAACTTTTGTATACTAGATATTCTCCTTCAAATTAAATAGTTAAACAACTTGTGGCTAGCAACATTGTTTCCGTTTCGGTCACGTTGTCAACATAAAGTTTACTTTTGTGCACATTTTTTTCACGAAGTTTTACCCAAGATTGTTTTTCGCTTGCAAACGGAAATACACAAACAAAAAAGAAAGAAAGCCAGGCCAGGCCAACAAAAACCAACACAACAACAACAATAGCAATAATACGACTTCTGCTAACTGTCAACAAATTGTTGGCGGTCACTGTGTACGTATGTACTCGTATGTCCTAAGAAGTCCAACGATGGCCACTAATTCTAATGGCCAAGGCGAATGGTTTTCAACGTTATACAAATACAAAAAATACAACAAAAAAAAAAGCACATTTTTCATTTCTTCAGTTTTAGCTGAAGTTACAATTTTTTTTTATTGACATGAAGCAACTTTTTCTTGTGTCTTGTGTCCTTCTCCGTAAAAGTTGCGACATTGCAACGATTTTCTGTTTTTTTTTGACAACTCCGACTTTCAAGTTCAATTAATTTAAAATGCACTTTTTGTTGTTGTTGTTTTGTCATTTTTTGTGAATAAAACTTGCGCATTGAACTTAACTTTGACATGCAATGTCGTCCGTGCGCCTGCAAGTATACAACTACGACTACTACTATGCACTGCTGCACTGACGCCATAAATTATGCAACATATTTTGCATAATGCCTGCTTCCGAGTTCAAGAACCGCAAAGCGATAATTTACCAGAGTTTTGCAAAGTATAAGCGCAGCGAGTTTTGCACAAATCAATGCAAACAAAAATAAATTTGCGACATACTTTTAGGCGCAGAAGCAAGTCGAATCAGGGTTGTGTCGTTTCTTGGACCTCAGATTGTTATCCTTTTTTTTAAGAAACTCAATACGTCATGCCCAAAAAAAAAATAAAGTAAACGAACGAAATGTTTTGTCTTTGACCCTAACCTCCGGCCGCTTTTACCTTTCGAGCGCTTTCATATTGAGCTTAAAAGTTTGCGCAACTTTTTCAACAAAAAAGTTTTTCATTTAATACACTTTGTCTCTGGTGCCCCTAAATGCACACATTGTCCTAACAACCAATTTATTTTGTCAAAAACAAAACTTGTTCCTGCTGCCTTTCGTTTTTCAGCTGCTTTTTTTTTTGAATGCAGCGTACACGCTAATATTGTTAGGGTGACCATATATATTACTTATGCGAAAATAATGCTCATAAAGTAAGTTATTCCATTTCCATGTAATTCATTTTGGAAGCTTGTGATTTTCTTCATCATGCGAAGAAGTCCATCGCTGATGAGAAATCTATTTGTAAAATCGATTTCCCATATATTAAGAAAAAAAACTAAAACTGTTTTAGATTAAATATGTATTACCAGGTTCTCTCCAGAGTACTCTCAAGTCTCCTGTGCTAGAAGAACGCCCATTCATTTTGGAGGCTTGTGATTTTCATCCTCAAATCATGTGAAGAATTCCATGACAGATGAAGAATCTATTTGTTTAATTTTCTAAATATATTCAAAAGAAATCCAGAAATGTTTCAGTTTAAATATGTATTGCTAGGATCTCTCCAGAGTACTCCCAAGTCTCCTTTACAAGAGGAACGCTTCCTCGGTGTTTGCTCCGGAAGTTATATCATTAGTTTCTTGTGCATCTTCCAGCTTAAAAATTTAATTGAAGACATCACAATCAATTAAAAAATTCCACCGATAACTCTTTTGTAACAAACTATTATTTTTATATGCCTACAAGTACGTTCCGCTTTCGCTAAATATGGTCACTTTAATTTTGGTAAAAGAAAAAACTGCAAACAAAAAAATGTAAGCTTCCTTTTATCGCGGTATAATGCGCTTATTTATATGAAATACAAAAGTTTTTAGATTGGCACGCTCGCTCGCTCGCTCGGTTCCACGCGCCGTTAATGCATCGCCGGAGCGATTATTTCGATGTTATTGCGGAGCGCTGGCGCTGGTTCTTTTTTTTTTAGTTATTCTGTTTTTTTTTGTTGGATTTTTAGCTGGCAGGTGAAAGTGTCACCACAAAACCGCGAGGTGTTAACATTATGCGTTTGGGATAATTGCAAGTTTTTGTGATGCCATTAAAAAATTTAATGAAAAACCTGTTGTCCATGGAAAAGTGTTGCTTAGTAGTTTTTTGTTTGCGCAAAAGCTTAGTTTATATTTTTGCCCAGAAGTAAAGAGTATTAAAATTATTTATTTAAATTTAGAAAAACTGCTCAAAGTGGTGGATGATAATAGATGGGATATTTAATGATAGATAGCGAATGTGAGCTTAATAATTTAAGGTATTATAACGCTCTATATAAAGTCGAATATTTAGCAAAAGAGTTGAGTATATATTCGGGAATATTCCAATATTATTTATAAGTAAAGATCTTCTTTTTCTTCGGAGTGATTGTGGCTTTTTAAACCGACCAACGAGTTTTTTCCATTGGTCTATATGTAAGAAGTATGACGTTGAAAATTTAATATCGGAGCTCCTGGATATCAAAGAAGTAATCATAAACCATCAACATTGTTCTGACGTATGTAAAGATATTAAAAGCTTCAACTTCTAGTATCATTAACTTCCTTTTAAATAATACATAACAAACAACAAATATCAAATTTAGTTTTCAAATATTTTCTCATTCTCCACCAGCTAAGGTGGTTAAATTTTTCTTTTATTCCATCATAGAATACCATCTTAAGTTGAATAGAATTTTCGAAAACTTCAAACATCAAAAACATGCAACAGAAAAATAAAAGGAGCCTGAACAAAGTCAAAAGCATAAGATACATCCGTAGATACGAACTCAGCTTAATATGGGCATGGGCGAGACAAAAGAAAACGTTGGGCGGTAAAAAACACTTATGGACGAATACGCCCCAGTGTACTCGTACTCGTACAAACCAAAGGAGCGAGAAGTCGTTCGTCCTTCTGCTTTATAACCAAACTAGAAGAATAGCTTCCAAACATGGACACACAGAACAGTATAAAGTACCTCTACACGTAGCACAATTAAATACGGATATCAATTAACAGGATGCCTGAATGTCAGCTAGCTGGGAATGAGACTGAGCACGACAGCAGACAGACAGACAGACAGACAGCAAGGAAAGTCATGATGCTAATAAAAGAATGAAAAGTGCCAAATAAATGCAGCAACTTCAAAACATGGACACAAGGACTATCATACATTATCGTACAGGTTGAAGCAAGCAATACTGCATAGAAGACTGCCAGACTTCTATATATACATTCATACATACGAGTACATATGTATATATGGACAGACAGACAGACAGACAGACATTGGAATGACAATGTTGCATAAATCTTTTGGTGGAGATATACAACTGAAAAACCATCGCCAGCAAATGTAAAATTTAATCCAAAATGTCAAACTGACATTTGACAGTAGAATGCAACTACTTCGGCTTTTTCTCAAAGGCCAATAAGAAATCGAGCCTACTTGGTTCTATAGAGGACACACGGACTATATGTGCCATTGCTGAGAAGAACTTGAACAACTTTAGTTACTTTAATACAAGTTACACCATCTTTCCCTACATTACACTTAGTACTATACATGCAACTGTTTGAGTGTTGTGTTGCAGCAAAACCAACAACAAAAAGTATTGTTTGAGCCACCAGCAACCAGCAACGGAAAACAACTCGGAAAAACCAAAACTCGAATACTTACTAGCATCCAGCCAAAGGCAAACGCAGATGATACGTTGGTAAAAACGTAAACGCAAACGTGATGAGGTGGCATCTTCGTTCGTTCATACATACGTGCATACGTTTGTTGGGTTAAATGAATGCATTGCTTAATCGTATACATACAAGTATCTTCAAAAGTTGAAGGTACAGACATGCCAACAGGCACGACACGACAGGATGGAGCATGGTTGTAATGTTTTTCAACTGCTTCAGTTGCAAACGAAGGTGTTGCACAGGTTGTGCTACACAGCAGAATATGTTTATGATATCCATCTTTGTAGCTTCAGTTACGATCTGTTAGTGTACGGTACAGTTATAATTGAATTTCAACTCGAAATGAAATTACGAAAATAGCAATGAACGCACGATGTCATGATGTGTGTGTGTGTGTGTGTGTGCGGAGAACAGTGACGTTGCATTATTCATTAATTAAAGTACCTTAATAATAATTCATATTTATCTCATGGATACTTTTTGGCAAAAATAGCACTTTTGAAATATTTTCAATTTTACTAGTTAAATTTCGGTATAATACCAAGTAATGTTGCTAGTACTTGTATGTGTAATGTGTCAAAGCGAGATAACAAATGTTCTGTGAAACCTGTCAATAAATGTGTGAGAAAGAAATCCAAATTCACACAAGTTCTTTTAGAGAAAATTCGTTAAACTTCTGCTGAAGTTCCAGCAATGTAATGGGAAATTTAACGGACAGTTAAGTAGCGCTAGTGGATAAATTACAGGCAATATAGCCGGTACATGTCTTGCAAATAATGCGATGTTATTTAAATGGTAAGTAGTTTGAAAATTTTTAAGCAATCTACGTTGTTAGTTTAAAGCTATAAAAATAGTTTGCATTTATTAGATGACATTATGAAGATCCACTAGAAAGCTGTTGAGAAATAAAACATCACAACTCTACTTTTCGGATGTCTTGGATTTCACATAACTATCTTTAGAATTTCAAGTGGATTTTAAAAATGAATACTAGCTTCGATTTGATTTTACTTACTTCATTATGCGACATACAAGTTCCAGAACTTAAAACTTCTGAACCGAAACAGGAAATGTTCTTGCTTTAAAATTAAAGTCTATGAAATATTTTATACTATTGTGACTTTTTTTTAATCGTAAGGATTTTTCAATAAATTTTTATAAAGAATTTATTATTATTTGAAATTAAAAACTTCAATCAAATTCAACTAAGTAATGATGCCACAATATATTTCAAGATGTTCCTAAACTTAAAGTTTGCACCGCTACTGTTGAAGATTTCCAAACAAACCGACAGATACAAAAATACAATACACTCTGTCTGTCTGTTTGTCTGCACTGCAGTGCAGTGCATCTGTGAAGTTTTCGTAAAAAGAAATGAAAATGAAAATCAGTTTTCTCGAAACGCAAACGCAAACGAGAATGCGAGAATTGTTTTACGGGAAATTTTCAACATTTTCTCTCGTTTTGTTAACTCGACTTCAGCTGACAATGGGTCTTCAATCATAATTTGAATAGGAAATACACTTGCACTGTTGTGTTTGTGTGTGTGCCTGTCTGTCGACATACATGCACATAAATACGAGTATACTGTGTATATTTATGTGTGTGTGAGTTGGATTTGAATTACGAGTATTTTCGAAATATACACACACACACACCTACAGTTTGTTGAAATATTGATGTCGAATGAAATTTCAATTTCCATAAAATTCAACGGCAACTTTTGACTTGCAAATATTTTTGTAAAATTTTCTGTTGGTCGTTTGTGCTTGTTTTTGTATTTGTATTTGATGTGAGTGATAAGAGACCAAAAATCTACTTATATGATTTGAGTTGGTTCTTCGAAAATCCGAAAAATACCTGCTGCTATCTAATTGTTGGTTTCATGTCGATGTGAATGTGAACGTGGATTTATTATGATAAATCTATGCGAACGAAGTTTAAGATTAAATGTCAGGAATTTTCGACATTCGTCATTACAAATTTAGTTGTTCGCAAACGACGCCTCTTTGGGGGGCGTAGCACAGAACTGGTCATGTCACTTTTAGCCGCAGCGGTACACACACTCCTGAGGCGTTCGACCACAATTTCATTCGATTCTCCATACTATTCACAGAGTTATTGAGATTAGTAGTTTAGCATAGTTTGAGTGTATTGAATTAGTTTCGCTTTTCCTGTTTGTCTGTATGCATGTATGCGTGCATGCATATTTGAGTGCGTGTGTGCATATCCGCTTCTGGTTTTATGATTTCCGTTTGTTGCTTATTTGCAATTTGCATATAAGGAAATAAGCAAATAATGCAACTTTATTAACTTTACCCTTTGCTTCCGCCTCTCTTCCTTTCTTTGTGCGCCAGTCAGTGTCTGACCGGAACCCATTGGCTACCTGCCTTAACTGACGCAAATGAACGCCGTTGCAAATCGGATTCGGTTATTCAAATTTGTTTGCTTGCTTACCTGAAATGAAAGAGATGACAAATTGACGGATTAGTTTTGAATTGATTTCGCTGTTGATTAATTTTGCAAAGAGTCTTTAAAGAGCGAATTTCGTATATCAAAAATTTTGAAAGAGATTATCAAAATTTTTATAATTTATATGTCGCTATTAACTGTTTTCATTGATATTTTTGTATTAATTGAAACACAGTTGGTTGATTCTGCAAAGTTATTAATTGTATTAAACAAATACTTAATTAAAAAAATACAATACAAATTTCAAACAAAAGTGTTGATTAATACAATTAATTTAATCATTTTAATTGACAATAATTTCAGATTAGTATGTCTTCTTATACAGGATGAGCATATAATCATAGTATTAATTATAATGATTAATTTATTAATTAAATAAAAAATGGAGAACTTCAACTCAACAAAAGATTGTGTTCTATATTGCGTAATATAAATATAATCGATGTGAAAACAGTTTTCAATTAACACTGTCATTGTATTAATTAAAACGATGGTGGTTTGAGTTTCAGTTCAAAATTAATTGAACCAAACAAAAAATTAATTGTATATATATATATTTTAGAAAATTTCTTTCGGCGTAGATGGAAACCCAACCAAATTTTTTATAATATTGTTATACCTCGAGTTACAAAATAGAATAACACAAACTGGGATTCAATGAAATCCTTCTCCAGAGTACTCCGGAGAACACGAATTCGATGCTGAGTTTGCTTCTACTATTTCTTTAAGGAGTTCACTAAAAAATTTTTAATAAGAATTGTCATCGCAGGAGTACTCCGGAGAACACTGACTATTAGTAGTATACAGTTAACGTCTTTAAGGAGTGCACTCAATAGAGTAGTACATTTTTAAATAGAACTGCTTTCAGTTCTGACGGCTGTTTTATTTAAAGAAGAGGTTTATGGAGCGTTTTTAACCGAAAATATTTTAAAAGAACAACGAAAAGGAAAACATCCTTTCGAAATGAAATGAAGTTCTTTCTGTAGGACGTCTTTTAAAACGTTAAGGAACAATGCAAACTTCATCGCATTTTAGTCTTATTAAAAATACTTTTTTTTTGCTATTGACTGGTTGCCTTAGCCTGAAACGTTTAAAGTGGAAAATATTTACAAAATGCGAAAAACAAATACTCGACAAACAATTGCAACATGCAGACAGCAGGACAGACAGACAGACAGACAGTCAGACTAACAGACAGACAACAAAAAGGCAAATCATTACTAAAACATTAAAAAAAAGCAAGATTAAAGTCAGAAGCATATTTTTGTGCGCGCCCAACAAATAATAAATCTCCCTCTCTGCCTCTCGTCGGGCACTGCTGCCCTTAATTGTTCAAAAAGTTGCGTTACTTTTGTGAGTTACTTACTTACTTACTTAGTTACTTAAATGCTACAAACTCACAAATGTCTAGCAATGAAATTCGCATTTGTTTGATGAAATGAAATATTGTTGATTGTCTGTCTGGGGGCGCATTGCAATTTGGCTAAAGTAAACAATGGCTACTTTTTTTTTTTTTTGCAAATAATACAGCACGCCTGAGAGTATGCAATGCCAATTGTAATGATGCCATTAATGCGAAAAGTGCGCACAGAAATGTTGTTTGTGGAATTTAAGGCTTAGATACGAAGTATTGAAAAAGTAGTGAGCAATTGTAAAATTTATTTACAAATTTATTTGTTTAAAATTCGTTTGTCTTTATAAATATTTTTCACGATATTTGACGTGCTTAAAATTCACAAGTGCAAATAACCAATAAACATAAAGTGGCCCTTTTGCAACTTGCCTCTATATGCCATTGAATCCTTATTACTATGCTTGTGCACCAAATCGTATTCGTACATATGTATGTATATACTCGTACATATGCCTATGCACATACATATTCTGTTCGAACCATACTTAACTTTTCAATACGCTCGCCGTACCTATTTTACACTTCAGTGCTCTCCTGAGTATACTTTAGCATTTAAAGTGCATTCGTTGGTACTTCTTAACTATTTATACACCGCACTGAATGTGCCAGGGGAATATTTATTTGTTGTTTCGATACTGTGCTGTTATATATAAAGTGTATAATACTAGAGTATTAGAGTATTGAAGCTTTGTATGAAAGCACATTTTTTCTATATAACATTTTAAAATAATTTTGTTAAAAAACTATTCAAAGAATAAGTGAAAAAAGAAGGCTTTGTATGAAAGCACATTTTTTCTATATAACATTTTAAAATAATTTTGTTAAAAAACTATTCAAAGAATAAGTGAAAAAAGAAGACCTTTCGAAAAAAGCTTTCCGAACAAAGCTCTGCGGAAAAAGTCTTGTGATTTAAGCTTTCAAGAATTCTTTACAAAATTAATTTAGCTTTAAGTTACATCTGAAAACTATAACTAATAGATATATATGAAGACCGCCAATACTTCTAGAACCAATAAAGTTGGAAGATTTATATAGCTCGAGACCAAAAATCAGACCTAATTTTTGTTATAGCTGGAATTATTGTTAAGCGTTAATTCTTTTTTGATTCGAACAGTCAATTTTACCTTTTTTGTGCCTACTACCAACTATAGGACGTGTGGTACTCTAACTTCGGTATAGCCAATATTATATATTTAAAACAGTTTACATTTCTTTTTGTATTTTTGACTGTGTTAGGCACCTTTCTACTTTGGTATGTGTGGTTCGGTTCGATGGTTTTGTTGTTGTTGTTTGTTTATATGTTTGTTGTTGTTGTTTTGTTTCTAGTACCGTACTTTACAAGCTTGTTTAGTACCTTTTCCCAAGTGCACGTCTATCCGTTCGTCTCTTTGTCTGTCTGCAATGGAGTTACACTGCATCTGTATGGTATATATTACATATACATACATATATATATACATATATATATTTTTTTTTTATTATAGCCTGTTTTTATATCTGTCCGAGAATGTTTGTCTGTTCCTGTTCAACTGTCAGACAGACAGACATTTTGCATATTTAGTACTTCAGTTGATGTTGATATTGTTGTTGTATTTGTTGTTGATATTGTTGTTGTATTTGTTGTTGTTGTTTTTTGTACTTGTTGTTGTTGTCTGCTGTATGGTGTTGATTCCCAAAAGTGTTTGTTTGTAGTTAGAGCATCCTTTCTTTTTTGTTTGTATTCAACTACGTGAGTTAGTGTGTTCTTTTGCCTAAAATTGTGCTACGTTTTTTGGGCGGAATTTTTGACCATGTTGAAATCAACTGCTAAACCACAATTTAATGGTGATGGTGTGAAATTTATATATTTTCTGTGTGTTATATCTTGCGCATAAGCGAAATTATGTTGAGGAATTTTAATAAACGATGAGGTAAGATGATATGGAAAACTTCTCAAGAATTTTAAAACCTTTTTTACAATCTACAAAAATTTTATTTTCTTTATTTTCTCATTTTACAGGATAATAATTCTCATTTATTTTATTACTATTAAACTGTTATTTAAAAAGCTTTGCATTGTAAATTTGATATAAAAACTGAATTTTGTTAATTTAATCGAGATTATTAAACACGCCTTATATGTTAGGAACTCAGGTTTGAAACTCAACCGTAGCAGAGATCTGCAAAAACTTTACAATTTTAAGTTGGCAATTCTTTGGGTGATCGCAATTAAATTTAATACCTATCAAGGATATTGACTTTCTTAGCTGAGACTTATCAGCAAATCAATAATATGATGGAGATATGTTTTTCTTTTTTTGTCCCAAAAATATCCTTCTCAACCATGCCAAACAATTCAACTTTCTTAAGTTGACCTTCTTCAGGCGACTGAAACTTAACCGAATGCTTTACTCCTTATACCAGCCGGAGTTCCAATCTGCCTCCGACCGAATGCGGCCGCCACAATTATTTGCATTTTGGTTTATGCGCAACTGAACTGTACTTTATTTTACGTTTTGTTGCCACTTTTCAATGCATGTATTTTTTTCCCGTATATCCTTTTATTTTTTGCATACTTTTGGGCACTACAGCGTGTTGTGGTTCACTTGTTTTTTGTAGTATACTTGCGGGCGTAAAAGCTTGAACAAGCATTGAAAGAACGTGTAAAACGAGTGCAGGGATGCGCACATAAGGGCGCACCTGAAGGACGCCGCCACAATGCTGGCCAAAAAGGATTTATTATCTTTGTTGTAGCCGCTTTTTTTTTTGGTGGTTTCTCTTTTGTTATTTTATAAAAAAAATAAAAGAAAGATGCAACAAAATGTTTTAAATTTCTATTTGGCTTGCAGTTTATTATTAAAGCAATCGTTGCTTATGTAGGCCAATGATTTTAGATCTTAGCTTGAACTATTTTGATTTTCTTTTTGATTTCGTTAACAAAATAAATCGGTTTGCTATTAAGCAACAACAAATTTTAATCACCATAAAATCCATGAACCGCGCGAATTGCTCCTTAATCCAAATTCACGCGCTCGCTTTTAATGTCATCTTGCGTAATTAACAGCGCCGCAGGATGTTTTCTTCGGCACAAGTTTTGGTAACACGCTCCACGCCTACCCACTAAAAACTGTACGCTAAGCTAAAGCAAAGCTTTTAAATGAATTTCACGCCTTAGCGCTGCAGGGCAATACCGAACGCAGGTTAGGACATGCTGTTTGGCCAGCGACCACGGACGTTTGTTAGTGTTTTTGTTGTTACCCGCCAATTTCTTTGCCGTCTGTTAAGTACCCACTTAAATTGCGAACGCGATTGTGAACAATTTTTGCTGCTTAATTATGCTAAATAAATATTAAAATTGAAAATTATTTCAATATAGAAAAATGAAAAGAAAGTCGAATTCCTCAAGCATAATTGCTGAACATTTTAATTTATTTTTGAAAAGCGGAAAATGCGAACAAAAACAAAACAGAATGAAAACATGAAAACGTGTCAAATTTTAGCTTTGAAGTTTTTGTGAGAAAAAAAAATGCAATTTGCTGTACGAAATGAAGGAAACAGCAGGACATCTTTGAGCAGAGTCGGCCACAGGAAGTTGATGAAACAATTTTTTATTTGAGAATTAATTGCAATTTAAGAATATTTTAAAGATAAAATATAATACGAGAAGGTATTTATTAAAGAATAAGAAAATAAAAGAATTGTGGAATGAAATGTTCATAAAATTTACATAACCACAAGGACATTTATAAGGATATTCTTAAGCTAGCCAAAAAATTGTCGTTTTGTTTCCAAGCTTATCGCAGCATTACAGTTGGTAACCTTACTTATGCTAAATACTGCACCGCAGTGGGGGAGGTATGGCGGATACATATACACGTATATACTTCCTTTGCCTCTAGATGCAAAGGTACGTCGAAGGATCTAAGAGTTACTTATATATAAAATATTTCCTTCGCCTTTCAAAGCAAAGACGTTGGCAGAGAGTATCGAAAGTGTAGATTAGAAAAAATGTATGGAGAATCAGAAGTAAAAGTCTTAAATTTTCAAAAAGGTGACATTTTCATAGCTATGGAAATAGATTGGAAATAGCTAAGAAAATGCCCAAGTTTTTTAAAAAGTTTTCAAAGTAAAATTGAATAGTAAAATTTTTTAGAATTCAAAATGACAAATCGTTAGTTTGTTCTACCCCTTTGATAAATCCTCTCCACGCCACTGCTGCACCGTGTAAGAGTTTTGCATTTTTCAACTTCTTTTGCAACCCGACGACAAAATGGTTAATAATAGAATTAAGGCTAAAAGTGAAACGTTAAGCAAACATGACATGGCTTTTAAGTTTATTGCGCCAAAATGTTACTTTGGGGTTGAATGGCGTCCAAAATGAATGGCTCGCTGTGTGTGTGTGTGTGTGTGTGTGCACACTAACTCGAATGAGCTGCTCCATAAGCGCTATGAACTATGGGGAATACCCTTAAAATAAAAATAAATAAAAAATGAAAAATGAAAAACGGTCACATTGTTTTAAAGGGGTGGTAAGGGGACAAAGGGGGTTTACTTACAGACACTCTTTGTTACATTTTGTAATAAAAAGCTTTTAGTCGCACGCTAATTTAATAATTTTCGGACAGCAAATGCAAATGCAAACCAGCAGAGACAGACTGAAAGACCGACAGACAGACCGACAGATAGACAGACAGACCGACCGACCGACCGACCGACAATTCAGACAGGGATTTTTCGGTTTGCCAGTGTTGCAAAATCGAGCAATTAGTAGAACAGTGTCTCGTGTGCTTTTCGTGTTTTAGTAAAAGGATTTGAAAAAAAAGAGCAGCTGGGGATAAAAATAAGGAAGAGATTTTGGTTAAGAAGAATTGTAGGCATATTATTTAAAGACTGAAATTTAAAAATCACTTAATAAATAAATCACAATCATTCATAATCATCAACATTGGATGCTTTAACGTCTGGAATAACTACTTATAACTCGCTTTAAAATAATTGTCTATACTTTTGTTTTGTATGCTAAACATTTACTTCTGTCTTATGTAAATAATTTCCGTTTCCTGTTTCCTGCTTAGTGCACAAATACACATACACATGTAACGATAATTGCTTTGAACTCTTCCACCTCCAATTCGACGTTCAATAAATGCTCAAAGATTATTTATTATATTTACATTTGCCATAAGCGTAAGATGTCATTTACGTTTGTTTACATTATTTATTGCATTCACCCTGACAGCCCTTGTGGTATACCGGCTCCTTTTACTGTACATGGGGGCAGTAGTTTTATTTGTATAAGTATTTTATACACAGACCCTTGTATGGACCCATTAGACAGTCTCTTAAAGTTTTTTTTTTTTTGAAGTTGTTCATTTGTAACTTGAATTTGAGTAATTGCGATTTTAAACCAAGTTCCACGTGAAATTCCTACTCTAAAGTGTATCTAATAAACGTCTCGTTTTAGGGCATGTGGTTCGTTTTTTTATCTAACTCAATAGAAATACAATTTTCATGTTATTTGAACAGTCAAAATGTAATTTTTTCACGTACAAATTAAATAAATTGCACTTTGATTGCACATCAATTCAATTGCTAAAATTGAGATAAAAATATATAAAACCGTCAAACAATACAAAACTAGTGAAATTTAAAACGGTTTTGTTGTTTTTGTCACAATGTTGCCATATTGGAAATTGAAGCAATACTAAAAATTGTAGTTGAGCTTAAAAGTTTTGTGAATTTTACAAGTTTAAATTTAGTAAAAGCGAAAACGAATTGACACCATTGCTGAAATGTTTGAGATACTCTTGACCCTTATGTGAGTGACAGGACACTCGAAAAACTTTTTAAGTTAACTGAAAATAAACATAAATAAATATACAATATATTAAATATTATAGGGGGATTCCTTTTAACGCGAAAAATGGAAAACTCGAAAAAAGCGAGCATCTTTTCAAAAATGCACCTTTTCGAGTTTTCGAAAACATTTGAGATTTTCAGCAATTTGACAGTTCTGTCAGCTGTTTTCAACGTATAGCTGTTTTAATTAGTATTGCCCAATGTAATTTTTTCATGGGAGTAATATGTTTTTTTTTAAATACAGGCAACACTGAAACTTACGAGTAATATTTCGAGGCTCTTTTCGCGTGGCAAATTGCCTCGAAAATTTTCAATATTTGAAATCTTTTTAAGGCTCGGAAAAATACGAAGTTTCGAGGTTTTCGAGGAATTTCGCGTTTAAGGGAACACCCTTATTTTGTTAGTATTCGCTTTACTCTGCTGTCGAGTTGATCAGCCAAGCCAGCAAAACAAAAGAATACCAATTTCTCTGCACATTTCACACCTCAACAAGCCAAAACTTGAGATTGGCGCTTTTGGCTGGTTGTGTGCATTTGTCACAGCCACTGGCTGCGTTCGTAAATAAATTTAAAATTGCTGAGCAATTTTTACTATTTGCTCGACAAGAACAACGAAAAAAAAATGCTAACATTTGGCAACGCCAGCAATGCACACACCTGAACACCCGCTACAAAACACACACACACAGAGATGCACTACATAACCCAGCAAACCATTTTAGATGGAATTTACTATTTTGTGAGTGCTTAAAATACGAATACAGAAAAGAACGCTTTAAATAAGAGGTTGTCCTTTCTATATGCTTCAAATGACGTTTAGATGACTAAGAAAGGATCGAGTGAAAACGTACAAAACTGAGCCCAAAAAAAAAAAAGAGTCATAGCTCTGAAAGCTCTTAAATCGTTCACTGGGTAATATTGCGCGCGAGAAATCGTTGACAAGTGGTGGAAAACGCTTGTAAAAACTATACGAGCGGTGCAAGAGCAAGAGGTAAGCAAGTGCACCCAATAAACGCAAAGAGTCTACCCGTGCAATTTTTTGTGGGCAAACCAAAAACAAAAACAAAAAAAATTGGAAAACGAAAAATGCCGAGTATTTTGTTGTTGTATTTTGCTGTTCGCTCGACACGCGACGAAGCGAAATTATTGGTGCAAAAAACAGGAGGTGCAAAATTGTGTAAATGTGCAATCAAATGAAATGAAATGAAAGAGGAACCAATAATCGAAAAAATGCCAATGCAGTAGTGTAAAGAGAATTATTGGCTTCCAAGAGGAGCAAAAAAGGAAAAAAAAAAAGAAATAAGCAACAAGAAAAAATAAACGAAATTTAAAAAGAAATGGCGAAAAATATCTGCAGTATGCCCAAAGTGGGTGTAAAGTAGTTTTAAATGCGGAAAGGTGTTCGGTACATATGAAGCTTCCAAAAATTATGTGCGCCATGAAGTTTTGGCAATAAATTGAGAAAATGCAGGCAGGTGTTGTGTTGTTTTGTTGTTGTTGTTATTTTCTATACAGAATTATTGCCCTCCAAGTTCAGCACGTACTCGTATATTGTGAATAGTTGAATGCCAAGTTTTTAAATAGGAAATTCGTATAATTAGAATGGCCTCGAACGGGTTTTAAAATATTCAGTCAAAAGCTGCATTCAACAAATGTTGGAAAACTTAGAAAACAAGTTATAAAAAAAATGATATTACAATGTTAATTTAACATTAAGAGCACTTTAATCAACATTTATATTGTAATGCTAACTAAATGGGCTTTTATTTGTTAATTAAAAAAAACATTACTAACCGATAGTTCGCATACCTGCATATAAAATTTATAGGTCACTAACACATATATAACACATTACTATACATTAAAACATGAAGTTTAAGGTAAGCAATACAAATATTTAAAAGGTACGGAGTCATATGAATACTTATTCACACAGAAAGAGATTAAGTTTCAGTCCGTTGCTTTCGCAAATTTAACTGGAAAGAAACAAGAAAAGTAACAGGTAGGTCATTGGTTATTTACCAGTTAGTTTTTTTGCATGATTTTAAGAAGGATGTTTTATGTTGTTTTAATTTAATTTTATATATAATGAAAATAAAATAAGTTCAACTGGTAGCAAATGATTCACGCCGACTCTGCCAAGAGGAGCAGAAAACGGCTGAACATGTTCTTTGCACTTGTCCAGCGGTGGCAAGACGCAGATTTAACTACTAAGGCAGTGGGATTCTGGTTCCAAATGGCATAGTAAAAATAAAGACCACAACAATTACGAGATTTATAAGTAGTCTATAATTATGTTTGTAGGGCAACGAGGATCTTTCAGGTCACCTTTATTAATAATAATAAAAAATAAGTTCAAAAGATTATTATAAAACTTCTTAGAAAGAAATTTGTTTTATATAAAAATGGTTTCAAATAAAATTGATAAAATATTTGTAATCGTTTAAATTTTTTTATATAAATATGCAAAGAACATGTATTTATTGGTAAATATGTACAATTCTTAGAAATATTTACAATCTTGCATATATTGCAAAAATATGCACTTACGATTGAATTCCATTTTTAAGGAATTTCCATGATTCATAAATATGACTTAACTCCTTCACTCTTGAGATGACCAGTTCAGGAAGTGCATATGCATAAAATTCCTATTCCAAAATGTGAAATTTTCTACATAGTTATATACAACACTTGCAAATTACTTTCCTGAACATATACAAACACTAACTTGCACAATTATTTGGCATGTTACAAACAAAACTACTTATAGCATTCGGGCGTTTTTTCCCAGAGCACACTTGAAATAGCATCAAAATCCACAGAAGACTTGCGGCCATAACTTTTAATCAATCTCACCAACTCAAAACAAAAGTAAAGCTTTACTTTGGCATACAAATTTAAGAAGAGGGTTGAACTTACAATTTACCCTAATAAAAACGAGTAAACCACATTTTCGAAAAAAAATTAAGTATGCCAATTTGGTAGTGAAGTGAAGTGCGGAATATAATCTACAAGGGTACTACAAGTCTCAGTGCGTGTGTTTGGGCAATACGCTCGTAATAAGGCAATTTATTGGCAACAAGAATTCGTATATTTCAAATCAAGTCCACAGACAACAGTTGCGGAAATCTTTAGCGAATTGTATAAAGCTAAAGCGAAGCGTAAATACGCCGCACTTCTTTGGAAGAATATTTTATTTTGGAATGCAATAACTTTGTCTTGGCATAATGACATTGAATTAATGTAAATTTTATATCAATAATTAATCACAAAATACAAGGAAAATATTGTTTGATATTTTTAATTGTGTTATTAATAATGCTAACATATAAGCTTGTAAGGCACGTATCCCGATGGTTAGTATGTAGGCCATTGTGTACCGTCCCCGGTTTGACGCTCAGGCGAGCAAAATAAGAAAATGTTTTCGTTTTAAGAAAATGTTTCTGTATGACCGCACCCTCTCAATTAGCATTTGGCAAATATTCTCAGTGTAAAAAAAAAACGCATATACCTTATCTACCATCGATGCGGTGTATTTTTAAAACGAAAAAGATTCAAGATGCTGATGCCGAGCTTGTCGAAATAAAATAACATTATTTGCAATTATTATTGTTTAATAAGTGTATAAGAAGACACTTATCCCACACAAAGCACTCCCGCACAACTCCGGAGCTGGATATAAATGATGATGATGTTGCCACAGAAGTACAGAGGCAGCCCAACATAAGCCAAAACCCACTCAGCAACCACAATGACAAGAGTCGCATAAGACAACCCAAGCGTACGCCGCACTGCAACAATTTCGACAAGTGCGAAAAACTGTCATTTTTCACAAGCTAAGGAACGAGCGTGCGAGCGAGCGAGTGAACAAACAAATGAAAAAATGGGAAAAATGGAAAAACTCATTTGAGAAACCTTCATTTGAAGCCGAAATCCTTACAGCGCGCTGTCAAAATTATCATAAGACATTTCAAAATCAGAAATTTTCAGTTTTCCATTTGTTGCTTCGGTTCGGTTCGTCGGTAGGTAGCAGCGGAAGGAGGAACAAACACACACACTTAAGTGGCACGTTTTCCGTTTCCGTTGCCCTGCTCGAACCGAAAATAAATGGATGGTTCCCAGCACGTCGAAAAACTGTGCAAAATTCCAGAATAATTTCGGTTTCGAGTGGATGTTGGGACAAGCGTTCGCCATGTCCCACAGCAGAAGTTTCCATTTCCCAAAAAAAATAACAAATAAAAAATATTGTTGTAACCAACAAGACGTTCTTCATCGTTCGGCTCGTGAAAGCGTATAAATCTCGAGCTCGCTCACTTTTTTTCGGTGCGGCGGCGCGCGTCTCGCTCAAAATGATAAATTGACAAATTTATTTGGGTCACAGTGCGACGCATTCATCATCATTTGCGGCGGCCCGAAGAAGTCGACTCAACCGAAATTGTATAGCAAAAGAAAAGTTGCCACAGTTTGCAATGAAAATTGAAAATTTATTTGGAGGTCGTGGCATTTGCCCAAATTAATGCGAATTGCTTAGATATAAGGATTATTATTATTATACTTTTTTCTTCTTCAACTTCAACTTCAACTTCATCTTCTTCTATTTCTTTCGTTTAGCCTTAATGCGTCCAAGAAGTGGGCAATGCGGATGCTGGCGTGTCTATTTTGAGGATGTAGATTTAAAAGACTGTCTGCCAGCTTGACTGAACTTCCGGCCTGCTCTTCATTGTAGTGAAGCACTTTGGTTCGGTGTTGTTGTTACTGCTGCTGTTGTTGCTGTGATTGCTTCGAGGTCAAGTCAGTGATTTCAATCAAAATGACATTTGCAAAATTAAAATTAATGACATTTAAGGGCGGTTCGTTGGCGGTTATTACAGATTTAATGGAAAATTAATATGCAGATTAGCTTGGATTGAGATAAGTTCGAGAAGGTGTCGGGTATTTCACGGTTCAGTTGCAGAGTTTTATGTGGCAAGTAATTTTTGTTTTCAGAGTTATCGAAAAGGAATAATCAAATACTTTAAGTAAATAATAATAAGAAGAGTTTAAATAGTCATATTAACAAAATATAAGCTAACATAGAGCTGTCTCCTAGGCTTAATGAGGAAGCTAAACTTATGGCAAAGGAAACTCTCAAAGTGAAATTCTATACTAAATAAAGATTATTAATTTATAGCCCTAAAATAAATGAGAGTTGCCCCTGAAATACCTGGCCAAACGTATTTAAGGCGGTTGTTGTTGTTTGAAGGTGTTTAGTAATAATGATAGTCAATTTAAATACCAAGCAATGAGGTATCTCGAAACTAAAAACTTCATACTTGAGCTCCAGCTTATAAGTAAATTATACCATGAAATAACAACCTTCATTCATATGTCATTCCGAGACTATCTGCATAAACCTCTAACAAATCAGGCCGAAAATAAAATAGTAGAACCCGAATTGTTTTCTGTTTACATACAATAGGTAATACAATCTTTATCCTTTTAAGATAGTTAATAAATTTTTAACATAAAAATATTATCTGCAATTTAAAAGTACAATAAAAAAATACTCAAATGTCGACCGCTTTGATAATAACTCCCCAAACTCGCTGGCAATGAAGAATTTTTATTAATGATCTAATTCGAAATATAAACCGACATTGAAGCACGAGGTGACAGCAGTGCAAGTAGAAATTCTTAAGATTATTAACTTCAAAGGTACAAAATGGAAATGAATGGCAAATGAATTACTCCAAAAAGCGGGGGAAGACTCTTGACATGTCCTTTTTTTTCCCCAAACTAACTTTCTTAACCATTTTTGAGTGTGGTAAAAAGTGTGGAAAAAGTAGCCCCACATTTTGGGGTAAACAATGATAATGACGATAATAATAATGATAATGATGATAATGATTATGGTGGCGGTATTCGTGTTGCTGTTGGTGGTGTGCTCGAGTCTATGATGGGTGACATTGCACGGGCAGGAGCACATTTTTGGTTGTTATTATTAATGACACAAAGGTTGTAAAGGACAAAATTACGCAATGAATATGGTGAATGGCGAATGGTGAATACCCCCGCCCACCCCCACAACTACCGCATTCGTAAAATTTTACGAAAATTATAAATTTCAACTATGGTCGAACATTTTGCCATATAGACAAAGTGAAAAGAGTAGAGTGGCTGACTGCCTGCCAGCCTGACATTAAAATCTACGCTGGGGTAATGGGGCCACTAATAAAAGAGAATTATTAATATGGCAAGACAAATGAGTCGTCGCCGTATATACTCGTACATACAAACATATTAACGCATAGCAAAGGACATTGCCAAGTTGACAGTTGAAACAAAGACTTTTGTTATGTCGAAGGGACACAAAAGTGAAAATTGAAAATGCTTCTCGAAATGAGCAATGAAATTGGGATTGGGGGAGGGGGGGGGGTTAAAGTGTCACACGGAGTGCAGAACGGAACGAAGGAAAGTGTTTTGCGGATATAGGGGAAATGTGTGCGTTACGTGTAAATGTAAAGTCCATGTTAATAAATGTTGATTGAAATAATGATGATTAATCGTAATTTATGTGTGTGCGTATTTTGACATTTGACTTTGTGTAGTAGTGTGCGGCGGTGTGTTGTATTATGCTTGGCAAATGCCAAAAGGAAAATATTAAGTTTGAAATTGTTTTTTCTTTTACCATTTTTTGTTTTGGTTTGCGTTTCGTTGGACAATGGAGTTGAGTAGTTTCGTTTTTTTTATACGCTCCTCCAAATGGCTAATGGTGTGATAATAGTTGTTGGCTTTTAAAATATGATCTTTTCGAATATTGTGCGTTGGCTTGCGATGATGATGAATAATGATTGTAAGCTTGGAAGCAACTAATTTTTAAATTTTATTGTGGTTCCGTTTCAAAGGCAGCGCATCCAGTTATGGGGTAGTTAACGTCTTTCAAGTTGGAATAATATTCGTAAAATTGATTTCGCGACAAGCTTCTTTTCATTTGTTGATTTATCTTAATTTAAAACGCATTAATAAAAGCGCACTGCTTGTTAGAATTTTGCTAAAAGTTACTTTGCCAACTGTACGACTGCTTCCAGTTAAAGTTCAGTTAATTTGGTTATGTCTTATGATTTGATTTTCATGAGTTTTGCAATTGTAAAAAAATATCTTATAAATATATTTCTAGTATTCTTTTTATCAGAAGATAACAAAAAGTGCAATATCTGTATAAAAAAAATTATATAAATTAGATCAGGATCTAGCAAGCTAAATAATAATATGTCGATCTAATTCTCGATACTCTATTTCTTTCCGTTTCACGACATATTATTGAAAGACTAAGCAAAGATAAACTGAGACTTGTGCTATGTTAATCTAATTCCAGAAAATTGAAGTATAGAAGGGTTGAAATGGAAGCCCTCTTTCTTTACCTTACGTGGAATTTTTTTGAAAGAAGAGACAAAGAGAAACTATGGCAAGGCATGTATTATGTCATCAAAGCTTAAAAAGCTCAATCTCTTTTCCTTGTTCTCTTCCAATTGCCCAACTACCAATAATTCGATATTTCACAAAAGCGAATTAGATAACGTACAGTGGAATTTTAGTCGAAACGAAAATACCCGAAAGATTTAATTATCAAAAGTTTTACTTAAACTTTTAAGAGATAAATTTTACTAAAACGGATAAAATATATGAAATAAATCTTATTACAGGAACTTATTACCAAAGAAGTTTATTATTTGGCAATTACGCGAAAAATAAACAACTTCAGTTTGAATGCAGTGGAAAATAAATCTCTTCTGTACGACTTTTCCATCAACCAATTAATTCACTGAAGTGAAGTAATACGCAGGCGCAACCTTGCATCGATTGCATCATAAAACATTATCGAAGCGAACAAAAGTTGCAAATAAAATCGAGGTCAAATGCAAAAAAATCACAACAAATACAAGAAACAAAAAATTGTATCCACCGAATGACAAACCAGACAACAAGAGAAATGTTTATTTTATTTTTATATATATACGGGTGACGTTTTTGTTATCTTGTTGTAGTTGCTGTTGTTTGTCTTGTCATGATTGTGTGTGTGTAAAGAATGTATCTGGAACAACTTGAGAGTATGTTGAAATGCAATGGGAAAAATTCATGAATTATGCAAAAGTTTAAATGAAACACTGCACACACAAAATGTGAACAAAAAAGGGAGATATCAAATAAAAAAAATATCATCGTAGATAAAAGTCGTAAGAGTAGAAAATAACAAGAAAAAAAAAGGAAAAAATTTGTTGCAAAAAAAAAATGTCAATAAAAAATTGAGTGGCTGCAGAACGACCGAAACGACACATTCGCAGTTTTCGAGATTGTGGAAAAATTGTGAAAATGTTGTGCATGATTGAATTTATATGCAGTTGACAGTACACACACAATCACATACACACACATAGATACAGTTTCGATTCGCCCTTGCCGCACAGCGCTTACTTATAATCAAGTGTGCTTAAAGTGCCATTTTTTTGTTGCCATCATGCACTTTCTAAATCCGCTTTGAGTACAACAAAAAACAAACAACAAAAAAATTTACTGAACGTTTTGAATTTTTATTTGCAGTTTTAGTACACGCAGAAAAATTACAAAGCGTAAATGAACTTGTTGTTTGTTAAAGAAAAACGACATAACTCCAATTAGTAGATTATTTCTAAATTCTGGTTTAATATTGTAAATGAATTTTTTCTAGATCCAAAAATACTAGTATATACACATATATAGACTTTATATTTTTAACCAAAGCCAGCTTAATCGATCTAGTTCAGCTTATAAAAAATTGTATCTCATTGGCGCCACTGACTCTGGCAAAAGTATCGAAGTATATAAACGAGCATTTTTTTTATAAATCTTCTAAGCCGACATTTTCTTTTGGTGTACGAACTTTCGCAACACTTCAGCTTGCAATTGCTTCATTGAAATCAGATGCAACACTGCAGACACACACACACATACACACACATGCACATATACACACACACTCACCTGGTGACAATTCCTCCGTAATCCCTTGAATGGGCATGGTAAATAGTGTCAACAGGACGACTGACACAAGCAGCCATTGTTGGCCGACGAGTTGCTTCTTCCGTTGCTGCAGCGTCGCCGCTGCGGCCAGTCTTGCCATTGTGCTCGTTTTCGTTAGTGTTGCTTCTACTCTTGTTGTTATTCTTGTTGTTGTTGTTGTTGCTGTTGTCATGTAAAACAAGTGTTTTAATTTTTGTTTCGTTGGTTTGCTGCTTTTTGCTTCTTTTTTTTTTTGTTCTGGCTTGTGCGCGCAATTTGAAGCGCAGCAAGTGACTTGAGCGCCCTCTGGTAGCGCTGCACGCTTAAGTTCTTTTGGCGCTTTGGTCCTTTTGATGCACCACTTTGTCGTCGTCGTTGGTTTTTTTTTTTTTGCAGTCAACTTAAACTGTTGACCGATTTTAGAAGTTTTTCTTTTTCGAAATTTTCAAACGAAATTCTGGTTACTTTAGTTTTTTGGTTGCGGGCAGAGTGCGAATTATTCGGGTCTTAAAACGTTGAAATGATGGCGTTGAATTTGAGGAAACTGAAAAAAGAGATTTCAAATTTTATATTAAATATTTTATTTATTTAAAGGATTCTTATCGCAAGTATTCAAAAACATTCAAAGAAAAATTTTTATGACCATTCTTAAACTTTTACAAACAACTGCATAAACTCTCTTGAGTTACAGATTGAATCCTTTTAAGTCACATTTATCGATAAGTCTATTTGTAAATTTATAATTTAAAATTGAACATTTTTAAATCGAAGTTAAGTCTGTTTAAAAATTTTCTAAACAAGTTATTAACACATTAATCAAGTCTTCATCTCGTTCAGAAGCAAAACAAAAATAAAAACCCAAACACATTATTTCGCTATTAGAGTGTCTGGGGCTAAAACATGCTTCAACGTCAACAAGCGTCATCTTGCCAATGATGTGGGAAATTTGTAAATATGTATACTCGTCTAAGCAGGGGGAACAAAAAGTCGGTCTTAACATTTACTATATATTCGCCACATTGTTCGCTGATATTTATTTTGTTATTTTTACGATTTAACTTAAAAATCCGAGACTATGATAGTAAAACTGCATAATATGCCCTAACGACAACGAAATTATGCACTTAAAACTATTTTTTGTTAAACAATTTATTAAAAAAACACAACAACAACAAATCAAATAGTGCATGTTATTGAACAAACTTAAGTGGAAAACAAATTCAATTTAAAATAAATTATTAAAAAATATAAGGAAGGTGTATAAGTTGGTGATAAATTTACCCAAAATATGCAAATACAATGCATATATTCGAAAATATGCAAAATATGCATTAACGATAGAATACCATTTTATAGAAAAATTTCATGATTCGTAAAGATGCTCTTAACCCAATCACTTCGAGAAATGTTTAGCTTTAGATTGTGTAATTTTTAGAAAGGTTTTGTAATCGTTGTAGCGAATTTCAGGTCGATATCTCCAGAAGTTCTAAAGTTTAGTAAAAAAAGTAGGAAGTAGGGGATGGTTAGAATAAGAACCAGGTGTCAAAAAATTGCATTTAATATGAAAACAAACTTTATTAAATATATTTTAAGAGAAGAACAGGTAAGCAACATTAAACATTAAAACAAAAAAACTGTTCTTGAAATAAAAGTAATTTGTTTATACCTAATAATGTTATATATGTAAATTAATTATTTGCCTTTTTTATGGTCGTTTATTTTTGCCTAAAACATATGCTCCAAACCAACATGTCGACCAATTGCGGTCAACTTCGAGCTTAAATGTTTGCAGCAAACATTTTACATCGCAACAGCTGTCAGCGCGATGCTTTGCAATACATTTAAAAAAGTGAAGTGAGAAATAAAAAAAATACAAATACACACACACGCACACACACAAAATAAATTTATCAAAATCAAAAATTGCAAATTGTAAACATAACGTTGACAGGGGTAGTGGGAAGGGGGGCGACCCTTAACTTTTACGAAATGAAACGCAATTTCTGTGCAATTTCATTAAATTTTGCCCTTCCGCTGGCGAAAGAAGAATTTAAAACTTTGGTTGAAATAAGCGTTGGCAACCTTGTGTTGATTTAGCCCGTGCCATGCCAAAAGCGTGTCAGTAGCACATGTGCGCTCTGCTATGCGATTCGAATTGTGCGTGCTCTGACAGTGTCAAATGCCGTTTTAATGAAGACTTCTAAATTAAATTTCAACTGAGGAAAAATTTCAATTTATATCTCGATGATTTCTGAACTGTTTTCTGTTGTATTATTTTCTATATATAGATAAGAGCAGCTTTAAAGACCTTGAATATTTCCAAATTCATTAAAATCTATCTTAAAGTTACTTTGTTTTATAAACCTGTATCTACAAATTTACCATGACACTTTACAAATCTTTAAACACTTCGTGTTTCTCTTCTTGAAAGAAAAAGCGATTTGCCTTGCGCGCGTTGAGCTCGTCCTACGAGCCATGGCAGGGCTAGAAAAGAAAAATATCTTTGGTGCTGACAAGTCGACACTTGACAGTCGCTGCACTGCAGCGAAAGATAAAAATGCAACACTGCAACTGGGATGACATTTAAAATATATACGAAAACATTTCCGTTTCCGCTTCGAACGTTATGTTCGTTATGTATGTATAGTATATGTGTGTCTGTGTGTGTTTGTAAATTTAAATAATAAATAACGTATGCACAACTTCATTTTCAAAGCTTTGTTTGTCGTTGTTGTTGTTCTTGTTGTTGGGTTTATGTTGTTCTTGTTCTTGCTGCTGGATTTGTGGCATATGCATTGTGCGCCAGCTCGACAGGCTGTGGTAGCAACCGTTTCGGGATTTCAACGCGCTTGACACTTTCAACGCTCGCTCGCAAAGGCATTCGAAAAAAATGTACATATGTATGTATATAAGAAACAATAAATAAGAAATAGAAAATAGAAAATAAAGAAGAAAACAGAATCAGATACTTGAAGTTATGGCGTCAAAGTAAAATTCTAACTTACAATTAAAAAACATCCTCTTCTTTTTTTGAAAAATTAAAAGAAATATTTTTCGCAAAAAAAATGACATTTCGAAATGTCATTGTAAAAGTGTGACCTAAAAAAAATTAATGCCCAGTCATTAATCTATAAAATTATGTGTTTCGGCCGCATTCGCAAAATTACTTTTCGAATTCTTTGCTCGAACTGGAACGGGTCACGCGTACACAGCGTTTAAACGCCGCAATGTATGCAGCGTCATTCAGCGACTTTGCGCGCTGCGGTGGCATTCTTCTTAATCATTATTGAAGCGCCGCCGCTGTAATGTGAGGCGCGCAGTGACGCCAACTTGTCAGGCACATCCATCATGAGGCATGTGCCATGCCAACTGACGACACGACTGACGGTCGCCGACTGATTGCTGCATTGTATGACCCCACCGCCATCACCGCCATCACTGCCATACCAACACAACGACCACCGCCGACATCAACCACCGCCACCACCACCTGCAGCAGCAGCAGGCCCGTGTGTCAACAAGCGTCGGCCGCAACCTTGCCGTTGCGCAACATTTTCCAATTATTGACAATTGCGCGCGCATTTCCGAAAATGGAAAGTAATTTTTCATTTGCAGCAGAATTTTTCATTAATATCAAAAAAAAAACTTAAAATGTGAATAGCGCAAAATCAGCAGCAGCAACCTTGACGCGGTATTCGAAAGATTCGCAGTTTGTGTCGCTGTTGTTGTTGTTGTTCAAGTCATTTGTCAGACTTTAATTGACAGCGAAGGTTGAAGATTTTATTGGAAAAATTATGCAGCAGCGGATTTAATTTTCTCATTCCGTTGAATAAAAGAAATAAGTAAACGGAAGCTACAATCCTGGCTCCATTAGTATGAAAACAAATGGCGGTCAACATTAATAAGTTACACAAAGGATGTTAGATTGGATGTGGCATTTTTTAAATTGTTTTATGGGCGTTAAATCGATCCAACCACGCCTACTCTTTGGTAAAGTTTTTGGCTGAGACCATACCAAATTTATACTTAAATCATGAAATCAAAATATGAAAAATTAACCAGTTTTTCAATAATGTTCCAAGTATGTTGTAGGCATTATAGGAGGGCGTGGTTGATATTATATGGAGTATAATTCCTTGCAAACCCAACCTAAAATATATTTATAGTTTCCAAAAAATAGCTCAGCCGTTTAGACGTGTTGGGGAAACAAACTCATCACTGAGTAACGTCAAATCAAAAATTTTTTTTTTAATATAATCCTGGCAATAATAAAATTCTTAATTTTTTTAAGATTTAAGAATTAATTTATATTCTATTCATTAATTGAATTTTCAACTGCTTTGTTATTATATTCAAAGAAATTATTTAAATTGTGGATTTCATTGTAATTGTTCTATCGAATAAATTGAATATTCAATTTCAATCTATTTCAATTCAAATAAATTCTTATATTTTTAATTGAAAATATCAATTTTTTATTATTCAATTGAAGAAGTGAATTGACTTTTTAATTAATTTATTATTTTATTCTAGGAATTAATTAACTTTATATTTTGATATATATGATTAAAGTGGCCATTCCCATATTGATCAATTATGAATTTGATTGAACTTTCAATTGCTTTGTTATTATATTCAAAGAAATTGATTAAATTTTCAGATCAATTGATTTTCTTCCATTGAATAAATTGATTGAATATTCAATTCCAATATAATTCAATTTAAGGAATTTAATTCATATATTCTTATATTCAAAGGAATAGTTTGAAGTATTCATATTCAATTGAAGAAGTGAATTGAAATAGAAATTTCTTTATTATTATATTCTAGGAATAAATTAATTTTATTATTTTGATATTATTACATTTAAATGAATAGATTAAAGTGACCATTTCCCCATTGATCAATTCAAGAAATTTATTAAATTTTTAATTCAATGATTTTATGAATTTTTTTTTTAATTCTATTCAAGGATTTGATTGAATATTTGCTTAATCTTTCATTATTCTTTTCAAGGAATTCATTTAAGTTCCAATTCCTTTATGACTAGTATTCTATTGCATAAAATAAATTAAATAATTTTTCATAATTCTTTACTGTTCTTTACTATTCAAGGAATCGATTGAATTTCCAATATAATCAAATTGCTTCACTCATTTGAAATCAGTCGAAGTCTTAAGACTTGCCACTTGAAAATCTGCTTCAACTGACTTTTATAAATGTGCGTTCAGTTAACCTTTCGAAGCACTTAAGCCGTTATTTACCGTGTGCACATTCACATTCACATTCACCTACACTAACTCTAATGAAATGTTAAACAAGCGCTTAAATGTTGGCAAATCCCAATGACCCATAATATTAGCATAAAATCACTCCAATGGGGGTTGGGGGGAGGGTTTTCAATATGCAGAAGCACCCTTGCCCGAAGTTGGCAAACTTTAACGGCTCCACTATAGTTAAGTAGTTAAAGGCAACAACGCTGGCAACACTTGAACATGTTCTTGAGCCAAGGGATTGCTATGAGCAGCAGCAGTAGCGCAGCAGAATACAAGCGTTGGGACACGACAACGACGACGGCGAGAGCAGGAGCAGGAGCAAGACACGAGAGCCAAAAGCAAAGCAGAAGCGAGCACACAGAATGTTGTGCCAACCGAACATGGCCATTAAGCCAAAAATTTTAGTTTAACAAGTTTTTGCGTTTCGCGTTAGTTTCAGTTTAAGTTTAGCTTGGATTAGCTTGGAAAATTTCACTTACGCGTAGTAAGTTTATGTTCGCACGGGGGAAACGCCTCATGTTAGCCCCACCATCATCATATTCGGAACCACACAATTTAATATCTCAAAGCTATTTCAAATGTTTTGCTGTTGTTGTTGTTGTTTTGCTGTGTTTTTTTAGGTTAGTTTCACTTGTGAAATTTAATAACTGCAAATTTAATATTCTTGTTAGTCGTTCGTTATTTTTTGTAGTTACTATAGTAGTAAAAAATAATCGCCTAAGGCTTTTTATTTGTTTTTAGTTAACATCGAAGTTTCGCTTTGAGGGTGTGTGTATGTGTGTGTGTGGACTTTTTGAAAATTTAATGTTTTCTGTGTGTGGGTGTGTGTGTTTCCACAAATTACATTAAAATTCCTGGCCATCATTCGTTGTGGGAATTTATTTATGCGCTTTATTTGCTCCCCTGCACTCCCGCCATACTCCAGGAGGATATTTCGGTTGTAAACTTGCGAAGTATCCTTCGAGGCAATTAGTTTATTTGTACAATTTCATTTTATTTAGGCCTCCGGAATTTTAATGCGCTTTATTTACTGTGAGCGAAAAGTTTTTAACGTTTTCCTTTGCATTGAGTGATTTTTTTTTTAAACAATTGTTTAACATTTGTCATTTTAAAAATTTAATAACACAAAAAGGACATTTTGCGAGTTAACTTTTAACTGTTGTGCATTATTGACGATTGAATTGTGCATTTGTTTTCGATTTTAAGAGGTAGCGCGGTATAAAAAAATCTTGGCGGATAAATCAAATATATGAGCTCAAAAAAAAATTTGAATTGTTGAAAATTTTCAGGTAGAAAATTTTTATATATAAGAAGAATTCAATAGCTTTTAATTAGTCCTTTTACATATCACGTAGATATAAAAGAAGTTTAAATATAGTTAATATATTATAAGATATAGTCCAGTTGAGGCCCTATGCCTCCCGAGGAGTTCACGGATCTAATGATGATGATAGTCCAGATAGAACGACAGGTAACATTCCAATTTATTAGAAGCAAGTTTGCTTTCCTTTAAAAAACAAACAACCACCTTTATAGGTAATCAGGTAATATCTTTTATACCTGGCTATCAATATAAACAAAACATAAATAGGTATAATCTCTTTTGGGATTTTTGAGGGTTTGATATGAGATCCCTTTCAAATTTAGGAATAAATAATTAATAAGGTGTCTGGTCTAAGCGCCGTGTGTGCTATTCAATTTAATTGTCAGAATTTTTGTATAAATACCCCCGATATGTCCAGATACATTTTGTATTCCAACAGCATTCAAAGAGTGAACTACATCAGAAATATCTCCAGGAATTTTATAGAAAGAATTTTATTTAAAAGATCAGCAACTGCAACAATTTTTTTGAAATCTGCGCAACATCACACTGACAACTGCTTTACATCACACGTTTGCCAAACATTCCGTTGAAGCATCCAACACTCTCGAAGCCAACACCGAAAATCGAAGAGAAATATTCTTCATTCCAGTTTCGCTAGTTCTCACGCAAGCACATCTCTCAAAATGCAATTGTTCGTCCGTGGTTTGAAGAACATCGAGACCCTCGAGGTCCAACAGAATGTCACCATCGCCGCCGTTAAGACTCAAATCGCCCAGCAGTATGGCTGCGATGCCAAGGAAATCATTCTCAACTGTGAAGGTGTTGCACTGTCCAACAATGTCAATGTCGCAACATTGTCCTCGCTCGAGCTCGATGTCACCGTGCCGATATTGGGGGGCAAGGTGCACGGTTCTCTGGCGCGTGCCGGTAAGGTTAGGAGTCAGACACCCAAAGTAGAAAAGCAGGAAAAAAAGAAGAAACTGACTGGTCGCGCAAAGAAGCGGATGCAGTACAACAAACGATTTAATGACAACGACGAAGGTGTTGTTGGTCCTCGTCGGGGACCCAACTCGAATGCGCCGATTTATTTGAAATTTTAAAAATATAATTTTTAAAACAACAATTTATTTACTTTAAGCAATGTTGGTGATTTAGTATTAAGAATTGAAGTTTGAATAGATTCAAGAAAAACAAATAAAATTGGTCAATTATAAGTCCTCAAAACAACCGCGTATTTCTTTTTAAGATTATTTAATTGTCTACCTTATGTAGTTCATCAATACCAAAAGTCCTTCTAAACTAAGTACCCTGATAAGTGTTTTATTGAGGTACACTGCTTGTTTCTGTGACCAAAGTTTTGTAAACAATTTATATATTTTTTTCAATATGATGACCTTTGTTTCGAGGGTTCTTTTTTTGTCCACGTTACCTAATCTCGTTTTCGATTTGTATTACAAATCCACTCTACCATTTGATATTACCTGAAATGTAACATACGGGCAAATATTTCGCAATAAAATTTAATGCTGGCAATGCCATTTAAAAAATAACAACAATCGCACAAAGGTGCAAAGAAACCAAAATTCGGAAGAATGAACGGAACGCAAAGAGAAACGTAAAAGGACATAAAGGACTAGCGCATAAATTAAGCGCAAACATAACGCAAAAGCAGGATTAAAAAATGATTTATCGAAGCACATTACAAGCGAGAGAGATAAATAATAAATTCGCAAACGAAACTGCAAAATAGGGTAAATAAATATGCTTGTATATATGTATGTATGTATATACATTTGTACATATATTTAGAGGTTCGAGGCCAGGTACACACTCTGGCATTTTTAAGATATTACTAACAATGAAATAAGTTTACTAAAGTTATCGAATGGGAATTACCTGGTTTCTTAAGCGTTTTCCGCGTTTTCCTAGGAAAATTAATTTTATTTTCGCAAACGATTTGAACGGCAGAAAATCACAGAAAAGTAAACACATAAATACACAAAAAATAATCACGATAGGAATTTTTTTGCACAGCGCTGTTCTCTTTCTCTGGGGAACGTCCGTGCCGAAAAGAAAAAAATTTTAGACCCAATGAATTTTCACTTAGATCTCAATGAAATCGGCGATTTTTCCAACACTTTCCACCGCACACACACGCACCGATAAATTAATTTGCAACAATTGCAAAGTTTTTGCAATTTTGCAAATGTTTTTATAAAGAATTTAAGCGATTTTGCAAAAAGATTGACGAAAAAATTCACGACCGAACAAATTGTGTTGACAGACAGTTGGACGTTTGTTCCGATTCCGTACGTTTCCGTACGGTGCGGGAGAGCGAACAAATGTCAAAATCGACCAACTCGCTCTCCGAAGAGCGTAAACTCTCAAGCAAGGGTGGTTTCGAGCCACCGAATGACAGTTGCGAACTGTCAAAGCGTTCTTTTTTTTACTGAATTTTAGTTTTACGCAATATTAAAAACAAAACAAAACAAAAAAACTCATCCCAAACATTTGAGCAACTGTTCCAAATTTCGCTTTGTTACTTTCAAGCGTGTTTCGTACTCTCGTTAACGCGCACAACTGTCATTTTGACAGTTGCCAATTGAATATTGCGCATGTGCTCGTTGTTGGGTGATTACCCTGAAAGTGTTTCATGTTCACATACTTACTAACAACATCGACACTTGAGTGCAAAAGATTGGTTTTTGTTGTTGTTGTTGTTGTTGTTGTTGTTTGTGCTACCTACCTCGACTGCTGCGCTAGGCTACGCTACCTGACGTGACATTAGCTCATCGTATAGCACCGTTATAAATTGCAAAATGTCACTTTAGAGGAAAACCATTTTCACTTGACAATGGAGGGTTGTTTTCTTTTCTTCTTCTTTTTTTCATCTCTTCGTTTCTTCGTCTCTTCGTCTCTGTACCTCTTCTTCTGCTTGAATGGCGTTTATTGCCGTTTCATCGTTGCAATCCGGATTTTATCTGCGTGTCGTATTTTAATTTCGTTTTTTGATTTCTCTCTGCTTTTGTAATATGTACATTCCGAAGACTAAATGACATTAATTCATTCTCCGCTTTTGCGATTTTATTGTCGATTGGCAATGCATGTTGCATGACTTTGATGTTCATGTTCGCACAGATGAGATCGCATGAATATGCAATGTGGAACTATTGCATTTCTCCACACTGGTAAGTGGAAATAAATAGCTACACATCATATGCCGTAATGGAATTGATATGCATGGCGGTGTACTAGAGAATTTCACCTGGTAGGAAAGGTGATTTTGGGATATAAAAATTTTACATTTCCAAAAAATTTTATTTCTGGGCCTACTCAGATTAATCATCTATAATTCATCCTTTTTGGTACCAGCGCGAAAATAAGTTTTCAAATTATTATTGATTATATAGGCACTGCGATCTGAAAGATCTATTGTGCAGCGTCGTTGCCCCACAAACACAATTCTAGACTATTTATAAATCTTGTAATTGTTGTGGGGTTAATTTTTACTGCCATTTGGAACCAGAACCCCATTGCCTAAGTACTTACATTTGCGTCTTGCCTTTGCTGGACAAGTGCAATGAACATTGTTCAGCCGTTTCTTGCTCCTCTTGGCAGAGTCGGCATGAATCATTTTCTACATTCGATTTCGTAACTGTTCATCCGGTTATCTCACGTGAAATTATCAAACTAAAATATGTAGCATATGGCCACATTGCATCCCGTCGATTGTTTTCAGTTTCAATTGTCCGAGAGAAAAATAAACAAATAGATTAATCCTTTGGAAACGCTTTTCTGATTTCAGTTAGCTCCTCAATTGATCAAGAGGTATAAAACTATTCTTAAACATTAGCAAAATGAGTTCATGATTAAATCTCAATATCAAATTTTGTTAATATCGGGTTATAAAACCGAAGTTAGCAAGTTACCAGTAAAACGGTATCACTGATAATTTCAATCAACACCAACAAGCAACAGTCATCATTAGCTACATACATTACAGCATCATTGACAGTGGTATCTCTATTGTCAACAGCATTCCATGTCATCGTCCATTTCCAACTCATCCACAGTCAATTTGAGCGTCCGAGTTGCTTCTTTTGTATCTGTTGATTCATTTTCCAAAACGTCTTTTCCTTTGACTGTAAATTAAATATTATTATTTTTTTTCATCCAGGGGTATGTGATTTTTTATATTAATGTCCTTTTTTGTCCTTTCCTTTAGCTTAAAAAAGAAACCCAACTCGAACCGAGTTCCTTGTAAATCTTTCTCCACTCATTCTAAATTTGTTAGGTTCGACCTATGGAATAGTCCAACTAAAGACAATTTGATAGCGTAATTTTTTAATTCGAAAAACTCGAGAACACATCAAAATTCGAATAACAACATGAAATTTATATATATGCGCGGCATTATTTTTTCTCAGGATCTTTATCCGTTTTCGTTGTGGCCTCCTTCTTAGTCGCTTCGGTTTTTGCGCTTTCGGCGGGGTCGGCTTTTTTGGGCGCAACAGCTGCGGGTGTGCTTGTACTTGCCGCTGCAGCCTTTGGTTGTTCCGGCTCCGTCAGCGGTATGCCCGTCTCCTCTTCCTCGACCAGCTGAAGTGCTGCCATTTCGTCTTCGTACGCCATTTGCTCCGGTGTCTTTTGCACACCCGCCGGCCCGGGAGTTTGTTCTTCGGGGGTGTGCGGCCAAAAAAGCGGTTTGCCGTCGCACGGAAAGAATTCCGCATGATCGGGACACAACTCACAGAAATCCTGTGCGGTCATCTGGTCGTAGGGTATAAGCGCTTGAATGCGTGCGATTTCATCTTCATACGACTTAATGCGTTTATTCGAATCGCTGATGAAATTATCGACTTCGGACTTGACATCTTTGGCCAACTTTTCGACTTCGGTGTAGTAGCCGCTCGTATCGACCAGATCGTGACGACTGTCGAAGACCTTACTCAGTTCCTGGTACTTGCGTTCGAATTCATCGACCATCTTGACATATTCGGTGCGTACATTGGTGCGATAGTATTCCCAATCGATGCGGGGCAAATGTTTGGGCAGCTTCTCAACACGATTCTTGTACTCGGCATGTTGATCGCGCATCTGTTGGAATTTTTTTAACTGATTTGGTGGACATCGTTTGTAAAGTTCCGGAAGATTTGCAAGTTGTGTTAATTTCTAGTAAATTTTTTTGGAAGATTCCCATGTAACCATAATCGTGCCAGATTTGTAAGTGATTTAGGTGCTTTACTTACTTTGGTAAATTTTTGACAAGTCATTGGTCCAGACGGCGGAATGTATATGTCTTAAAAAATAAATGTTACAAAAGGAAAAAAAAACTCGATATTGATGGAATTTGTCAGAAAAATAGAAGTTTAAGTTTAATGTGCGTTGACATTAAATTGAAATGAAAATTGAAATTTATTTTTTACACATGAAAAACATTTAAATTAAGTGTTGAAATGTCCAAGTGATCTGCTCCATGGTGATACATGTAGATACAAAAGATTTTTTTTTATCCATGTCCGTTGGCTAGTCGAAAAATCGAGCAGTGCCAGGTCAATAATTTGACCACCAGTCGGATATGGGTTAAACAAAAGTTCGGCGGTATGTGGTACAAACTTGAATTTAAACTGTCATTAGGTTTTCTGGACTTACATATTATTAGCCAAACGCTTTCGTTATATATTAACAAAGTATGTTAAAATTAAATTTTTAACATGTTCATTCAAAAAAAGTGGTAATTAAATGTTAATTTAACATGATAACAATATCAAAATTGCCAACTTCCAGTATTCAATTAATTTTGTTTGCATAACTTCATATTAAAAGAGATATGTACTCCTTTTGCCATAAGGACTTTTTCGTTTGTCTTAAACTAAAGCAAATGCGCCTTAAACAATCTAAATTGTGTGTGTATGTGTGTGTGTGTGTGTATGTATTAGTGTACTCGCACACAGTCGCATGCATAAATGTGCTTGATGTGGAAAGATGGTCTAATGCGGGTGGGCAAGTACACGTACATGCAAACATCGACCGAATTGGGTGGCACAAAACTTTCTTCTATGCTTTTAGCCGCAAGTAAAACTTTTCGTACTGACGTTTGCAATTAGTTTCATTTGAACATAAATTACTGTTGCCAGGATTAATTTATGAGCGGTTAAGTACTGATTCTATGTATAGTATGTGTGTGTGTGCGTGTGTGTGTGTAAGAAAGAAAACGAAAGGATTTTGCACAAAGATTTAAATACATATACTCACTCGTACATGTATAGAGCGCAAATTTAATAATACCGCTGCATTTAAAGCTTGCCTTTGGTAACTTTTAAGCCCTTTGCAAGTGCTAATTGTATTTGGCAACAACAATAATAACAACAACAATAACAACATGAACAACAAACAATATTAAGGCGCTTTATGCGAATATGCAAATTTAGATTTAACCCAAAAGTCGAGGAAAATTGACGCCCACTTTAGGCTGCTTAAAAGTTGGTTGTCAAAGAAGACACGAGAAAGAACTCTTGCGGCGGCAGCGGCAGCGTCTCGCTTGAGATGAATTGAATCCCTGCGCCCTGGAGAATACTTTTTGTCACTTTTAAATCGATTAAAAGATAAGCGGCTCGATGCTTATTTTTTATTAACTCTTTTGTTGTTGTTTTTGTGTTGTCAATACAACAACAGCACACAACACAAAAGGACACTAAAAAGGCAAAGGCACGCCTTTTGTATTGCAAAAAAAAAAATGGCGGAATGGGAGTTCATAAAAAGGATTTACGCACACAAAAGGATTACGCGCTGTAAAGGTGTTTCGATTCGTTTCGTTTGTGTTGTATAGTAAACTGCAAACAGGTGCTTTTTTGTTTGTTGTTTATTTTTGTTGGTGTTGTTGTGCTGTTTTTTGTTTTCTGTTCTGAGTTGTTTAAAATTTGTGACAAAATTGAATTGTTGTTGCTGGTGTTAGGGGTACCAAAGCAGTGCCAAAGGAGCTGCCATATTCCTCCTATTGCGATTTCTATGCAAATGAGTCGAAGTGTTGGGCAGGACAAAAGGATAGCTATATTAATATTGTTGTTGTTGTTGTTGTTGCAGGAAACGACTTTGTTGCTTTCATTATATCCCAAAAGTAACTAACTGCTGTCAACGAAACTATTAAACTAAAATTTCGCACTATAGTAAACCAACCCGCTCGCTAAGTTGCTTATGCGCCCGGCGCTCGCTCGTTCGCTCATTGAATAATTATGCAAATGCGTTGATTTTGAAATTGAACTTTTCATGCGTTCGAAAGGGTTCGATGTCGAAATCCAATTTAATGAAATCTCGAATTTGTAAATGCTGCAAAATACTGTTAAGAGAAGTTCTGATGATCGTGGAAGTTAACTCCAAAATTCAGTGGAACGGGGAGATAAGATACTGAATAACTTCATTTTTTGTTCTGTAGAAATATTGTTAATCGTTTTTACACGCTATTGGGTATTCAAACTTTTAACTCTCTGGATTTTTAAGAGAACAAAATTTTCATTTGAATTAAACTTGAGTTGAAGTTTGTCTTATTTGCACGCTGAACAGGAATTGTAGATATATTAGGTGTACAAATTTGAGAAAGATGGCGTGGCACGAGGTTTACGTTGGAATTCGCAGATGGTAACCTACTTGAAAATTAGTTTGTTTATTCCAGAACAACATAACCTTATCATGTTATTAAGTTCGCATTAGCATCATATATTTTTTTTCATCTAAAAATGTCTCAATTTGAGCCAACTAAGTGTCATTTATTTTTTTAATATAAAAAAAACTGCTGCTGAGTCACATCGATTGCTCGTAGAAGCATATAATGAGGATGCTTTGAGTGAGAGAACATGTCGTGAGTGGTTTCAAAAATTTAAAAAAGGTGATTTTGACATAAAAGACAAAGATCCAGTGGAAGGCCGAAAATTTACGAGGATGCAGATTTGGAGAAATTATTGGGTGAAGATTCGTCTCAAACACAAAAGGAACTTGCACTTAGTTTAGAAGTCACTCAGCAAGCAGTCTCACATCGTTTAAAATCGTTTAAATATTATTTTATTAACAAAAAACGGCGGAAATTTATTTGTACACCTAATATTTTTCATTTTGGTTGTTTAAATATTTGGTATTCATTTTTGTTTGGAAATTTCTTCATAAATAAAATTTACTTTCATCATAATCAAATGCTCGAGCTCGTTATTAAATTAAAAGCACAAAATTTACCTATACATATTTTTATCTCTAGATAAATACCAAGTTGCTATCGGTTAGCATCAAACTGCATAAAAGCAATAAATACATAAAAGAAAGATATACATGTACAAGTACATTAGTATCAGTTTGAAAGAGTTAATAGGTCAATGTATGTTCCCAAAAAATGAATTGGTATAATAACAGGTAAAATAACTACAAAAAACCTTATGAGATAAAATTTAATTTAGGAAAATTAAAGACTTTTCTCTTTATACAAACTGATTTCGTTTTATCATAAATTACAGAATTACAAAATTAACTGGTAAGATAAGTAATACAAAAATAACTGGTAGTTTACCTTCTATTTACTAGTTAAATTTTTTGTTGCCTTTCCTTAAATACTCGTATAAAGATTTTTAGTGCAAAAACAAACAATATTTTTGTTTTTAATAGTGTAGGGTATTTATGATTCTGCTTATTAAGAGGTTATAAAATTATATATTGTATATACAAAATGGTTTCTACAGATAACTTTACTTAAATTTCATGACTAAAATGGATTACTTAAATTTTTTAAATAGCGAAGTTCGAGTGATTTTTAAAACCATGCGGCATAATTTTACAAACATAAACATAAAACTAATAACTATTAGTAACTTAAAAATGAATGTTCATTTGCCATGAAATGTCAGATTTTCTAAACTAAGAATAATTTTAAATTTTATGAACCACACAAGATTTTAACATTGACTTTCACATGGTATGAAACTTCTCGTTTCTGTTTCTTTTTAGCGTTTTGGCATTTTGTCTTATTGGTATTTTATTTGATGGTTTTCCAATTTCACAAGCACTGCCGCGGCACCATCGCCACGGCTTGCCGCGCATGTTTCCCAGCCGAAAAACTAAATTTGCATAATTATGCAATGTAGAACGTTACTTTCTATTTTCCAACATACTAGATACTTTTTGTTGTATGTACATATGTATATGTAGGTATGAATTTTTTTTTTACAATTTTGGCTTTGCTTAAAATTTCGTTGGAAAGTGAAAAACGTAAAAATTTCAAAATTAGCAAAACTTTTGCGTTTCTCGGTCGTTACGGTTTGGTTTGTTTTTGGTAGTTTGGATTTTTTTTCCGACGCCTTCTTCACGCTTATTGTGGTTGTGGTTGTTTTTGTTGTTATTATTGGAAATTTATAGCGCGCTAAATGCTTAAGCTTTTGGGGCTACTAATCTGCATATTTCGTACATATATTACCAGTTCTATATCGCTTCGGGTCGGCGCACAATTTGGCATATGGTTTTTCATTCTGTGTGCGTGTGTGTGTGTGTAAATGTGTGTGAGTGTGTTTACGAATGCCACGCAAACAAACAAACAAATATAAAAAAAGTGAAATTAAGTGGGTTAAATTGAATTTCCTTTTCCTTAGGCGAAATTGAAATTAAACGGAAATGTAGGTGAGCAGCAGTTCTGGGCGTGCTAAGCTGCAGTTCACCTTTTGAAGGTGAACTGCAGGCAGGCTTAAAATAGCAGATAAAATAAACATCGCAGCGTATGAGTGACCTCAATTGTAATTCCGGCAAAGTGTCTTAAATGTCGTTTTAAGCTTTTGTGAATTTAATGTTTTGTTTTTCTGGCTTTAAATTCTAATTAATTGTATAGTATATGTTAATATAACATGATACATTGTTAATTTTACATGAATTGTAATGTTAATGTCAGCTATTTTAGAAATGTGTTAATTTAACATGATATATCATTAAATTAATATTTTTTAATGTGTGTAATTGGGAAAATTTGTACAAAAATGTTAAATTAACATTGGATCATATAGACCGAACATTTTATAATGTTAAACATTGACAGAATATGTTGAATTTTTAGCATCGGATAACTGAGTAAAAAAAATAATATTTAGAATTTAAATTTTTAACGTGACGAACATGTTTTGCAAACAATTAACATTACAAAGTGATTATTTCATGTTAATTTTACATGATTTTTTACTTTTGAATTTTAATGGAAAATTTCAACTTAAAATTTAAATGTTTATCTATGCCTCAGAATTTCTTTTAATAATTTTGACCCAACTGTTTTCTTGTCCTAGCAAATGTATCCTTCGTCCTTTCGAGCAATTAAGTTAATAATTAATGCCGGTATAAATTTTTATTGCGACAGCATATCTACAAATAAATTTTTAGAGATAAATTTAACATTTCTCTGTTCTCTGTGCCTTGTTCTGCAGTACTTGTTCCACTTTACTTTTAGACTTTAACTTCAACACGTTGCATGTCATTTACGCATTTTCGCTAACAATTTGTGTCAGTCATTAAAACTTTTTTGCGATTTCCATAATTTTTGCATTCAACGTTCACCATTCACCATTCACCAACTCCAGCTCATCCTTGTCCTCATCATCTGTCCGTCCAGTTTGTACTCTCCGTCTCCTTTGGCACTTCCTTTCGCTAGTGCCAATTTAATTTTAATTCCGAGGTGATGATTTGCGGCAGTAATTTTTTGCTTAATTACTTTGGCGAGGATTTGGCGCGGATTATTGCCCCAAAAGTAGACCATAAAGTGGCTGCAAATAAAATTTACAAATGTTCGTTGCTCCTTTTCCGGTTGTTGTTCTTGTTGTTGTTGTTGTGTTGTCTTAATGTCGGCCAATAAAAATGCTGTTTTAAGATTTCACTTTACAACACGTTGACATGCAGTCGAGCAAGTCTGTCGGCATTTGAGGCATTTATTTTGTACAATTTTATTGGCCAATTTGGCGGATAAGCGTATGTTTAACATTTTATAGGCATAGTTTCAGGCGGGCAGGACACTGCAATTAAAATGAGCGTTGCACAGTATTCTGAGGTGAGATTTCAATTTTATATGATATAGAAAAATGTTTTGTCTGATTTATTAATATCGATTCAGGCTTAAAAGAAGTTTGAAAAAAAAACAAAATTAGAGATCTCTCTCCTGAATGGAGTGCTCCAAAGTGCTTTTTATACTCTTAGTATGAAATAAATAATAATAATAATAATCTAAAAGACAAATAATGGTCCAGAAATTTTATATCTGGCCATTTTATTGTTTCGCTACTTGTAATCGCTTTCAACAAAGTACTGTGCATTGGTATAGTATCGGAGAAGGACAACCATTAAAACAGTTAGCATGAATAGACAGGATATCTTTAGTCTATGTAATTACGTTCATTCTGTCATTTCCTTTTCCGATGTGAATTTTAAATGCCTTCAAACCACCGACAAAAGTCGAAATACCGCAATTTCATTCATTCATTTATTCGTTCATTTCCGTCGAGTGCGTCTAATATGGCCAAAAATTTAATTGTTTATCACACACACACACACACGCACACAAATACTGACACTGGCAATGGCAGTGTTGTAAGTTCTACGCGTGTTGCTTACTAAAAATACGAAAAATGTATGCGAGAGCAGTTGTTCAAGGTTTGACATGTTTTATTTATGCGTTCACGTTTTGCATAAACAATGCCAACACAAAACACACACACACACAAAAAAGTAACAAATAAACAAAAAAAAAAAAAATGGAAAATGTACAAATGCCGGCCATAAACCAAAAAATAAAGCGCCCGAAAGGCATAACCGCAAAACGAAACAGAGCGGCGGACGGGCTGGGTGCAAATTCATGCGCCTAAAAATATGCTACATTATTTTGCATGTTTGAAAAGTTTAATGCTGACAAGCGAAAAAGTTTTTCAGAGTTTTTTTTGTTCAGCCTGTTTCGCGTGTGTCCCTTCGGGTTTGCGCGTTGCTCCCTCTGTCCCTCCGTTGTGTGTACACCCACACTCTCGTGCTGTGTAAAGGTGCGCAATTAATTTGTGGTCTTGACAAGCATACTTTTAGGCGCCTGCACCGAAATTCATTCATTCATTTCGTGTCCGTTAGTTCGATTGATTGCGTGTCTTTATTTGTTTTAATTTTCGCTTAATGAGTGCGATTTTTATTACATTTTGTGGGCAGTGTTTGTGTGTGTGTGTGTGCGAGTGTGTCTGTGTGTGTCGGCGTGTGTTTTTCTTTGAGGTTGAAATTACTTCGTTTTTTATGTTGTATGTTTCGTGTTTTTCTGTTTCTTTTATACCGTTTTAACGCGCTTGTTTGTTGGTAAATTGCAGGAAAATTAAAAAGTAAATAAAAGTCGTAAAAGTAAATACTCGCACATATTTGCCCCATGCCGCACAGTACGAAGAAACAGCGGAAAATCTCTAACTGGCAAATGACGATTGCTTAGTTTTGTATGACATATATTTCGAAATAAATTTTATTATTGCTATTTTACTCACTTCTCTGGAGAAGTGAATACTTCAGCAATAAAGTGAAATAGTCTTCTTGTTAGAAATTTATCCGGGCGTAAGCGCATAAGTCAGCTTACAAGTCTCATCGAATTTACTGCTACCTGTCTCGCTTTCTAAGGAAGTGAATGGAGTAGTTATTTTTCTATTATTGCTACCTCTTTCGCTTACAAAGTGAAACTAAAGAAGTATCTCTTATATTGCATTTGACATGACCCATATTAAAAAGGAATATCATATGTGATCAATAGTTAATGCTACTCTCATAGCACTATTGCTGACATTTTGCCATCCTATTGCTGATTTTTCCTGAAACCCGAAAATAAATTTCTTTATTTTTACCAATTTTTGTTGCATACTTTAAAGCATTAATTTGGTAAAAAAAATATTTTTAAAATTTAAAACCTCGCCTTGTCAACCCGAAATCTTTTCATAAACATTTTAAAAATATCTTAAAATCAATTCCTAACACTTTTTTGCATATACACGCCACACTGTGCACCACGCTACGTTGGCTTATGCCGCAAATATTTTTGTTCGTATACAATTTGCAGTTTTCTTTTTATTTTAATTGGACGATTTATCTGCGCAAATATACGCTTGCATTTTTAATGACGGATTCGGCACGAAGTTTTACAAAAAAAAAAAATAAAATATATATGTATATATATATAGATATACCATATATAAACGGTTAAGAACTGCGCTAGTTAGCAACGAGAGCAACTGGTCTTTAAAGAGTAACCCAAAGTTAAGAACCCAAAGAAAAAAAAACAGAGGAAATTGTATTTCATTCACTTTGCCAACAATTTGGCTTAATTCAGTGCTTCACTCTCGAGCACATTAGTCATTCAAAGCGTCATCACTGCTTTCCAAATAAAGCAGCGAAAAACGTTAAATAAAGCAAAAAAAAAACATGAAATTGTCAAAGGTTCTGCGTTACCAGGCCGTATACTGAGTTGTCTTGTCGTGTCGTGCCCATGTACTCTTGCTGCGCGCACGTGATACTCCAGCGCCTGGTCGATTCGGAGGAGTACTGCTCTGTCTCCTCCTGGCATAACTAATAAGACACTTATTATGCTGGCCTCGCTGTGTTTTTAGCCCGGCGCGCTGTGCTAGAGCTGGAGCTGGAGCTGGTGCTGTGTGTAACGTTATACCAATTTAACGATATCACGTACATACGTTAACTAACGCTAACTACATAGTTAAGTGGTAGTAGAAGTGGCCGTGGTTGTTGTTGTTCTTGTTTTAGTTTTTGTTGTTGTTGTTGGATATGTTCAAATGTTTGAGTGCATAAAATTATGCGAGAACCACACTAATCAAGCGCCAAATAACACAGCAGCGGGTCTCACTCGCTTGCTGGCTGGCTCGCTCGCTCGCTAGCTCGTTTGCTCATTCGGACTAAATTACCATTTCAAGGTACAAACGTTTATTAGTGTATACAGGGTACTGAGGAGTTGACATGCAAATGGAAGATGTTAAATTTTGAGTGGTGATCCTTGAACAAAACCAACAATTATTTCTCAGATATTTTGTTGGCGAAGTATTGAAGTATTCAAATATTAAAATTTATAAATTACATAAAAACATATTGCAGCTGTGGTCAGTTAGGTTTTGACCAGACAGACCAGAGTCACTCTAAATGTTGTGCTGTCACACTTTTTGAATTTATGATACAACGATTTAATTTGTTCTTCCTTTGAACATTCAAACATTTTAAAAATATTAGATTCATCTCTAAAGAATATTTCAATATTTAGTTTGGAATAGAAGAAAATTTCATCGATTTTTTAGATATAGCATTTAAATGCTAACAACCACACGCTGTAAATTTTAATAAGCGCAAAGCACAGCGCGATCACGTCGCAAAATGAAAAAAAAACTATTCTATATAGTCAGCCAACATTTCTGCTTGCTTCGTTAAACGACAGTAATTAAGCTTTGTTGCATAAGTTATGCCTAAAAGTATGCTATTAAAAAGTTGTGTTGTGTTCTTGCAGCTCTCGACACAACACAACACAGCTATAACAACTACAACGTCTAGTTTAAATATTTGTTTAAGCCATAAAAATGTTAATAAACTCCGGTTGGTCGCTAGCTCGCTCCACACCAAACACGCAAAGTTCAAGAGACGCCGCGCCGATACCGCCAGGAATTAAATACAACTATTTTTAAAGCGCCTCAAATTAGGCAATCAAAAAGACGCTGAAAGTGCGTCGTGGCGCTGTGTCGTGCCGCTGCGTATAAATGTCATCATTCCGATGTGATTGCTCATAAATTTTTCCGTGATAATCAAGTCTCGTAAATCAGTTGAATAGTTTGATGTTGTTGTTGTCGTTGTTGTTGTTGTTGTTATAGTTGTGATATTTTTGCCGGTCTCTGTTGGCGCAATGGGCGGTTGGTGGTTGGTGTGCGGTGTCGACGTCTCAACACACACACGCGCGCTCAGGTGTTGAGTTCTTGTGTGAGCGCACACAAAAACTAGAAGCCTACTTTTAGGCGTTTCGTTTTTTAATTAATTAAACTAAAACGTACAACAACGTTTACGTTCGACATTTATTTGCATTTTAAGTGTTTGCCTTTTGTTCGTTCGTTCAGTTGTTTTTTATTAACTCGTTTTACTCGTTCGCCATAATTTTCTCGTTTTAATTACACTTTCTTTGGGTATTTTTGGTATTTTGCTTGGTAGAGTGTATTCGTGCCAAAAAGTATGCAATGAAATAGTTTTCAAATTGCACTTGCCAAAAAAATAAAAAATTTGTATTTTTTTCAATTGAAAATTGCCACCGACAAATAAAAAAAAAACATCAACGCTTTCTCAAGCAGGCGAAAAACTATAAAAATAACAATATTTTATCTAAGAAAGTTGACAGCTACTCACAGCTGTAGTTTCATATGTTAGGGTGGTCTTTAAAAATTTTAACTATATTTGAATCAAATCGGAGATCTATATGTTAAAACCGAATCCGATTGGGAGATTAAGAAGACTTTCTGCAATGTAAATAAACTTTTTTTAAGTATACAAATTTTTCAGGAGTTTCATCAGTTCAAAATTTAAATTTTGATTATTGCTTTTGTTGGGAATTGAACCTCGTGTTCAGTAGACTACTAACTGCACAAACTGACAAAGCTATCGAATGCTTCAATTATATGAAATGACTTTTCATATTGTATTGTATTATTAAATTATTTTATTAGTATGTATGCAGTCTAATGCACATTTGCAACTTAATATGACTGAACAGCAAAAGCAGCAGCAGTAGCAGTAGCAACAAACAGACAGACAGGCAGACAGACAGACAGCAGCAGGCAATTGTCATATGTGCAAAATTGTTTATATTTATCCAAAACAAAATGGCCAAAATGGCATTACACTACAAAAACAAAAGATGATGCATTTTTTGGCATTGAATGTAGCAAAGTGCATATTTTTGCTGTTCCTCGGAACTCGGCAGGAGATTCTTTTCAATAATAAAAATTGTTTATAGTAATGCGCGGCTGCTTGCCAAGATGGCGGCAATTGCTGCCAGCAGTTACAAGGAAGTTGTTTGCTTGAAAGAAATATACAGAAAAATAAAAAATCTTTAAGATGCACTTAAGACAAACATAAATTATGCGCTGATTATTGGGCGATAGGAGAGTGCTGCTTCAAGTTGTTGTGGTTTGCATATGAGATTCTGCGGAAGTCGAATAGAAATAATAATAATGAAATTTAATATCGAAATAATGACGTTAAATTGTTTCTGTTAACTTTATAATAACGAAATTAAAATTTCTGTGTTGCAAACATACAAGAGAATCATGTAAAATTAACATTTTTTCTTGTTCATATTTTTCAAATATACTTAACATGTAATAAATAATATATAAAGAGTCATTGAACTTATTCAGATGTCAGAAGAACAATTTTGACATATCTGTTCGTTTTAAAAAATACAAAATGTTGGGCCAATAGGAACCAATGTTAATTTAACATTTTTTCTCGTGTTAATTTTTGAAAAATCTTTGACCTTTAACTTAAAAAGTTCTAATTTAACACTACATCATGTTAAATTAAAACTTTCTTTATATTATTGTCTAATTAACTGAATTTGACATTACAATTCATGTTAAAACTACACTGAAAATGTTAAATTAACACTGCTTCATGTTCAAACTTAACTGAACATTTTAAATTAACATTTCGACATATAAAATTACCAATATAATGTTATTTTAACATTAGCCGCGATGTTAAATTTTCACCAAAAATTTTAATTTGCCATCAAAAAGAAAATTGTATGTGATAATTTCCTATGTATAAACTATGTACAGTCTAACCTATTTATCATGCTATCTTTTCAAATTAAATCTCAAACGATTTCGACTACTGCAAGTAATCACTTTGAAAAAAAATATTTCGTTTTTTTTAAGCGTTTAATTTAAAACGCTGTTGAACCCACGCGGCGCTCATCCCTTAAAAATGTTGTTTGTGTAAATGCGATGTCGAAATAAATAGTTGACCGCAGCACAGACGAAACACGTAAACGTAATAAAGCAATAAATTGCCCAATTTGACGCACTATTGTGGGCAATAATTCGCTGCAAGTGGCAGAAGTCGGCTGCTGCCTCTGCGGCTGCTCCTGCTGCTGTCGCTGGCTGACAGGCCACGCGTGCATATGCAATTTTTTCACATTATTTAAAATTTTTTTTTTTTTTATTTTATTTCGTAAAATATTTACATACATACATATGCACAAACATACATACACTCGTATCTAGGTATGTTAACGCATTTGTCAACGTCATGTGATTGATGCTAAAGGAAGCGGCATCGGCAGCAGAAGCAGAAGCAGCAGCGGCATCGGCGGAAGTGGCTACGTTTGTGCATACGTGCGTTGCACACTGTACACATCTTTTTGTTGTTGTGAGGTATTGATTGGAATTAAAATTCGTTGTTTTGAATATATATTTTTTTAAAGGTTGTCACTAAAAGATATCAACTTTAAAATTGATTTTTAAGATAAATGATATCTCTTAAAGTTCGATTGAAATATTTTTTTAATATTTAATCTTAAATTTTAAAATTGATGGTGACCCTTTCTTATGTAAGCTTAAGCTTGCACTTAATTCTGCAAGGACATGTTTTTTTTCCAGAAACCAGATTTTTTCCTTGGCCAAGAGGCGATAATATTTTTAAAGCCTTTCTCAAACCAGTTCCATGGTGAATTATTTAAAATTATGGCAACTTCTGAAAGGATGCCACGATGGAAAAGCGGCGGCGGTGACGGCGGCGATGACGGTAACGGATTATGGATGCTGCAGCATTGAGCGATTTAACGCAGTTGTTTTTTTTTTTGGCTACAAAATTAATGATGACATAAACATACGCACATTTATTTATGTTTACACATACATATGTATAAATTGCAAAAAAAAAGAAAGGCGCAGAAGTAACCAAAGAAATAATTTTAAATTCGCAGTTAAGATAACGAATCGTTAGCAGGATATTTAATTTCCTAAATACATAAATCCACTAAATACGCTAAATATCTAAGAGATACAAATGCTGCAGTTGTTGTTGTTGTTCCTGTCGTTGTTGTTGTTGTAACTCAACATCCGAAAAGCATAAACAAACTTCAAAGGACATTTTACATACCACCTCACATAGAAAGAGCAACAACAAAAAAATCCCACACAAACCTTATCCTTACATATCCTAATTTACACACACATGTACAAGCAAACACACACACTCGCACGCACTTTAGCGTCATTGTTTCCCCCATTGCCCCCACGGAGTAGCAAATTAAAAGCCTCACAAACATTTCAGGTTCATTTGTGGTGTACCACATTTTCGTTATGCATATTGGTTATGTGTGTCAGCCGGACGCATCATTTGGGACTTTTCAATGTGGCACATCTTAGAAGCCAAGAAGACCGACAAAATGTATAAAACTTGTTAAGGTTTGTAGCTCTTTGCTGTGTAGTCGGAACGCGCCGCGTCGCACACACAAACCGGAAAACATTTCACAAACATTTTGTGGGCAGCGTCCGCACAACAACAACAACAACAACAACAACAACAAAAACAACAACTCCAACGACAACAACAAAAAAAATTCACTTCCGCCGCCTTCCTGTTTTTCGCACCGGTCTCGCGTCACCATTCGCCCACCTGCCGTAGCGATAAGAGGCGTACGCCGCTATGAACGGCGCACAAGGGTCGAACTTTTGCTGCTGTTGTTGTTGTTGTTGTTGCTGGGCTGCGTTACTGTTAACGCATGTTTTAACACGCTGCGATGCGGTGCGGTGCGGCGCCATTGTGCGCGCCCATTGTCGTTTCCGGTTCGCAATGACAATGCCAAGCGACTAGCTACTGTACACAGCAAGCACCTTTCTTTCTTTCGGTTGATGCTGCTCCTGATGCTGCTCCTGCTTCGGTTTTTTTTTTTCGTTTTTGTGCTTTAGCAGGCTTAAGTTTAGCAAAATTGCCAATTGTTGGAATGCAAATTTATGGCTTATTTGTTTTGCGTTTGTATGCTTCTTCTGTGTATATATATGTTTATATATATGTGTGTGTGTGTGCGCATTAAAGTGTCAACCCTTTTCACTTGCGTACTAACGCTTATTTGGGGCACTTTAATGCTTAGCTATGTTACATCGCCCGAAAGGTAGTCGCTCTGCGTTTTGCCTGTAACGCGTCGGCGAAGAAGGCAACGCAAAGGGGGCGGTCAGAGAAATAGGCGAGATTTCATTAACGCGCATTTCGATAAGTATTCGTGTTGATGTTATCATTTGCTGTGGCGAGAGTAAGCGTATTATTTAGGCGCAAGCATGCTGGACGGGCTAATGAGTTCAACAACAGCCAAGAAAAAAAAAAAATTTTCCGAAAGTTATTGAAAAGATTTGATACTTATAAGAATGTGTAGTACGAAAATAAACAGGTAACAAATTAGAGTCGGCCTTAGCGGCTATTATAAAAGTACTATAATACATTATTTGAAGTATTCCTTTTAATGTGGAAGCATTTTCTTTTAATAATTAAAATATTTTATTGAAGGTTAAATTTGACATGCTTTGTCAAATGCTTCTTTTAAAACCTAAAATAGTTGTTGCTGTTCTCTAGTGTTGCCTGAGCATCGAACCTGGGACTTTACGAACTGTACGCCAATACACTCACAATCGTCCTACGTGCCTTCGCATTGATTATACGAGCTCTAATAAAAAATTAAATAAAATTTTGAATAAATTGTTTTCAAAATTAAAATTTATACACAATTTCAACTCCTCATATCCTGTTAACTAGAAATGAGTTTATTGTGTCCATGGGGCGATTGATTTTAAAATCTGATCAGTTCATAAAAAATATGGATGCTTATATTAACCAAGATTTCTGCGTAATATTTTTCACCGTTCTCGAGCTATCGCCTAGATTTGGCTAGATTTATTCAGTTTTCGATTTATATCTATAAAACATTAGTCTCTATATTTATATATATATATTCCAATAAGGTGGATATATTTATTTTGGTAGATTGATAATTGCTTAAGTTTAATCTTTGAGTTATCGAATAGTATAATCGTTGAAAAAGATAAAGATACATTTCAATTTAGTTTAAACGTTTAATTTTAGCTCATAAATTCTTGGCTTAAATGCTTGTTTTATATTTTAAGTAATTTTATAAAAGTTTTAAGGATTTCCCGGTAAGGATTTCACAAAGCATATCTCTCTGTAATTGATGACCAAAAATTATATAACCAGTTGAAATTTAATTTATATTACATACTATTTAAATTTAGTTACATATTTATATATAACAACAGTTCTATTTTAAAATCGATTTCATCGACAGTCAATTTGTGGTTCAATTAATATTGCAATCGTCTGCGTTTTAATACTGTACTGCCATCGGTAGAAGCTGGCAAAGATACTTCCGATCTCTTCCGTTTTGCAATTTTGCTGAGTTCGGGTTTCTGGGACTCGGGTGTACATGCTCGCATGACTGCTTTTGGCGATGCAGAAGACTGCGGAGTACCTTTATTCGACTCTGAACATGGTGAACTTTGTACCGGCAACGGCGATGATAGCGATAATAGTTTGAAGGCTGTTGACGGTACAGAATACGCTGGAGAACGCGGCACAAATGACGGCGATTCGTAGTGTGCGTTCGTAGTAGTTGATTCAAGTTTCTGCTCGGTCATGATTAAACATGGTGATCTTTGTAATGTCAACGGCGATGATAGCGACAGTAACTTAAAAGGTGTTGTCGGTAGTGAGTACGCTGGAGAATGCGGCACAAATGACGGCGATCCGTATAGTGCAATCCTGGAGGTAGGTTCAAGTTCCTGCTCGGACATGATTAAATGTTGCGAAAATGTTTAAAAAAAAATGAATAGAATATCACAGCAAAAAGGCTCGATGCGAACTGATGCTATTGGTATTGCTCAATGGTATTTATAGTCGGAGCAGGTAGTTAATTGCTAATAAAAATCATTGCGAATAAATAACCCAACAAACTCAATTTATATTGACGAGCGCACGTACCTGTTTAATTCTTCTAGGTAGCTAAAATTACCTGGATTTAAAAGGCTAATTAATTCTGTGTGTGAAGTGTGCATTAAGAACAAAGTTAACCCATATCGGATAGCTGCCGAAAAATCTACCAATAATTTTTGAATAATCGCTAGGGCCAACACGAGTTTTTATTACCTGGCGCCGTTGTAAAGTGCCAGTGGCCAGTCGTCGGAAATGGGTTCATACAGAAAATTATGGAAATTCAAGAGATGGAAATGATTAATTAAATTTTTAATGCATTTTTCATTTCATTAGCATATAAATTTCATTATAATTAAAAAAGTAATCTATCTATTTGTATCTATCTATCTATCTATCTATCTATCTATCTATCTATCTATCTATCTATCTATCTATCTATCTATCTATCTATCTATCTATCTATCTATCTATCTATCTATCTATCTATCTTTCTATCTATCTATCTATCTATCTATCTATCTATCTATCTATCTATCTATCTATCTATCTATCTATCTATCTATCTATCTATCTATCTATCTATCTATCTATCTATCTATCTATCTATCTATCTATCTATCTATCTATCTATCTATCTATCTATCTATCTATCTATCTATCTATCTATCTATCTATCTATCTATCTATCTATCTATCTATCTATCTATCTATCTATCTATCTATCTATCTATCTATCTATCTATCTATCTATCTATCTATCTATCTATCTATCTATCTATCTATCTATCTATCTATCTATCTATCTATCTATCTATCTATCTATCTATCTATCTATCTATCTATCTATCTATCTATCTATCTATCTATCTATCTATCTATCTATCTATCTATCTATCTATCTATCTATCTATCTATCTATCTATCTATCTATCTATCTATCTATCTATCTATCTATCTATCTATCTATCTATATATCTATCTATCTATCTATCTATCTATCTATCTATCTATCTATCTATCTATCTATCTATCTATCTATCTATCTATCTATCTATCTATCTATCTATCTATCTATCTATCTATCTATCTATCTATCTATCCATCTATATATCTATCTATCTATCTATCTATCTATCTATCTATCTATCTATCTATCTATCTATCTATCTATCTATCTATCTATCTATCTATCTATCTATCTATCTATCTATCTATCTATCTATCTATCTATCTATCTATCTATCTATCTATCTATCTATCTATCTATCTATCTATCTATCTATCTATCTATCTATCTATCTATCTATCTATCTATCTATCTATCTATCTATCTATCTATCTATCTATCTATCTATCTATCTATCTATCTATCTATATATCTATCTATCTATCTATCTATCTATCTATCTATCTATCTATCTATCTATCTATCTATCTATCTATCTATCTATCTATCTATCTACCTATCTATCTATCTATCTATCTATCTATCTATCTATCTATCTATCTATCTATCTATCTATCTATCTATCTATCTATCTATCTATCTATCTATCTATCTATCTATCTATCTATCTATCTATCTATCTATCTATCTATCTATCTATCTATCTATCTATCTATCTATCTATCTATCTATCTATCTATCTATCTATCTATCTATCTATCTATCTATCTATCTATCTATCTATCTATCTATCTATCTATCTATCTATCTATCTATCTATCTATCTATCTATCTATCTATCTATCTATCTATCTATCTATCTATCTATCTATCTATCTATCTATCTATCTATCTATCTATCTATCTATCTATCTATATATCTATCTATCTATCTATCTATCTATCTATCTATCTATCTATCTATCTATCTATCTATCTATCTATCTATCTATCTATCTATCTATCTATCTATCTATCTATCTATCTATCTATCTATCTATCTATCTATCTATCTATCTATCTATCTATCTATCTATTTATTTATCTATCTATCTATCTATCTATCTATCTATCTATCTATCTATCTATCTATCTATCTATCTATCTATCTATCTATCTATATATGTAAAAATTAAATAAATTAAAATTGTGTTGAAAATTCAATAATTAAACACGTTTTAATGAATACAACAAAAATTGTGCTATCAAAAAAAAAAAGAGTTTGGAACAAATTGCAGCTCGCAGAGCCTCCAGAGACTCGTAAATTAGGCGCGCATTATTATTTAAAATACAAATGCGTTTCTTTTTTTTTTGTTTTAACTTGGCTATATGATTTTTTTTTTACAGTATTTGAACAGCTATTGTTAATATTTCCGACACACGCATAAATCACGCAATTCAATTCTAATGTTGCGCTTACGCGTTAAAGTCGCATTATTTTACCCAGAGTAGGAGTGCTCCAGTCCTCCGCTTTCTCATGCGGCATGAGTGCACTTGTGCACATTTATCGCTTGTTAGTATCTAGTGTTTGGTGTTTTTTTTTTTTGGCAGTCGTTTGCGCCAGCCAAATCAATCATTGACATTGAATGGACTAAAGGGAGCAATTACAAATGCGTGTGTACAAAGGCGCTGGCGAGTTCGCTGTCTGCGCCACGATTTATTGGCCGAAATGTTGTTGCGGTTACAAATCGCAGACGCAGTGCAAGTTGGTAATAGAAAAGATTCGACTGCGTGAAAGATTTCGTAAAAATTTAAAATATAGAAATTCTATTTCTATTTTGCTTTACTTTTCAAAATCCTAACTATGCGCTATGCTGTCGCAATGCATCACTGCCAGTTGCAACTCTGCACTAAAATTGCATTGCTGTCGTCTGAACCGGCTTTGTCGCTATCTTTTGGCTAATAATAATTCGTGCATTTGTTTTGTTGTCTTTTGAAAGTACTAAAAGTTTAGTTTGCCATCCAAAGCAGAAATACTGGGCTGCCTGGGAACAGTTTTTCGTGCGCCGACGCGCTCTTTTCTTTGTTTTGACATACTGAGCGCTGTTGAAGTATTTTCTGTTAAGTATCTGTTAGGCTGTTCTGTTAACTGTATTTAAATATAACTATGTAAAATATATTTTTTTAATGATAATCCATTTTTGTATCATTTAAATGTTTTAAATATAAAATTCTGTCTATGAGAGTTTAGAAAGGTAAAAATTTGCTTACCAACAGATTTGGGTTTTATCTATTAACCTTAGCTATCTTAAAGATTTTTTACCTATCTGCACAGGTATATAATAAACAGGTCCATACATTATATATGTCAATTTAAGTAGATTTTGTTTAGAGTTTTTTAATTTTTGGTACAAAATTCCGGATTGTTGAGTATATTTAATTTGCGCTTCCATTTACAACGCCCAGAAGAAGGCGTAGTCGAGTTAAGCTACTTTGTTAAATGACTTTACATAAAATTAGTAACAAATCGAACATTTTAATGCATTCAGTTTGATGCATCAATCCGTTAATTTCGCGATAATTATCGAGATAAATTGTCGGGCATTTCGCTTTATGATCAATTAGTCACCGTCCGTCCGTCCGTCCGTCTGTTAGTCTGACTGTGCGCCATTTTTTATGAAAGTCACAAATTTGTTTTTATCCGACGCCACTCACCTGGGACGCTCGTTCGGCTACTTCTTTCTTTTTGTTGTTGTTGTTGGTTGTTCTTGGTTGATTTCATTTTATTTTATCCAACAATTTCATTGGCGCGCTTTAAAAATCACAGTTCGCTTTTTAGTGCTTTCAGTTGTCAGTCTGTCTGTCCATCTGTCCGTCGGTCCGTCTATCTGTCTGTCTGTCCGTTTGCAGCCCTTTCTCGACTTGTCTGCTTTATAATGCACTTTTCGGTATTTTTTTTATTTTGCCAATTTAAATCTTTTTTCTTCGTTTTTTGTTTTCATTCCGTTTTCCGTCAATTTTTTACGGTCTGCATGGCAGAGATGCATTTTTTTCGGCTTGTAATTGCTTCGGAAACAGGAAAAACATTCCAAATCAATTTTGCAACGAGTGAAAGTGAGTGAGAATTTTTTGTTTCGGATTTTGCGTGGCGGTTTAAATATTTTATGGATTTCCCTTTCTTACAGATAAGAAGTTTCCGAATTTTTTAAGTTTAGTTTCAAGTTTTTGGCTTTTATGTTTAAATAATTGTAATCGAAAAATTTATATAAATTTTTTAAATTTATGATGACTATTTTTTAAACTATCTATAGTTTTATTATCTTGACCACTTCCTGGACCCTGTAATTAGAAGTAGACAGTTTTTGCTTTGAAACTGGTAGCAATATATTTGTGTAGAGCAAGGCGGTAGCCAAAAACTTTTGTCTGGGGGTTTTGCTTTCCAGACGAATAGTAAACTAAAATTGTATTTGAAATCTTCTAGGTCAAACCCCCCTGAACTCCTAAACCCAACTGACAACGGCCTTAATATAGATCGATGAAATCAGACAAATTTTTATTCACTCACGGGTTTTTATAAGAGAATTACAAAAATATTCTTGGGGGGGAACCCCTCAACCCCCCTGATTATGATAAAGAGTATGACTAGATCGATGAAATTATACAAATTTTCACTCTCTAGCTGTCGAGTTTATATGTATCATAAAATTGCAAGAACATTTTATGTACTTAATTTCATCATTTACTAAAATTCTTACTCACATTTAATCACTCAACAAAACTCAGCGAGAAAGTTTAAAACCAAATCGGTCAAAAAACCATAAACAAAATAATTTTTTGTTACTTAATCTGCTATTGAAATTAATACTTTTTTCGCACAAATTAGCACCTCCAACTATTTCAATCTATTAACATAATACCGAATGCTCTGCATTGTTTACCAAATAAATTACCAACATATTCCCAATTGATTAGTTTATCTAGTTGAAAAAGAGAAAACTTTCACTTTCAGCCAGTACCGTAGAAAGAATATTTTTTTAAAGAAATGAAAATTTGTCTCGTAATTTGAAATCTAATAAAATTAGTAACAATTCCATAATGACACTTAAAAATTGTTTTCTCGTTATTTCGGGCTTTTCAAATGGCTTGTTTCAAAAATTGGCTTCTGGGGTTTTAAGCCCCAATAGCGCTTCAACCGAATACTGCACTGCTTTAAACAATTTCAGTATAAAAAGCAAATGCGGCACATATCAACTGAAGATAACAAACCAAACTGTAGTCTTACCACCATGACTCGCTTCACACTCATACTTAGTCTACTCTTGACCGTGCTCACCATAAGCACAGCGAACGCCGCCGCCGATCTGCCAACGGACTTGCGTGAATTCGTGTCGCTTGTGCCGCGACGTCGCATTTCCAATATTGCCGCGCGCCATTTTATACTCGATCAACGTTTTCGCGAAGCGCTGGACTATATACGCGGCGAGGAATTCTCGCAGACCTGGCGTGAGATACGCAGCACTGCTGAGTTTGCCGAAATCGTGGACTATGTGATGGCGGCGACTGTGTCTGGGTATGATGTCACCGCAATTATCGACAATATTCCCAATCAGTTGCGCAGCTTTCGCTTGCCTGCGTCTGTGCCGGTCGAAATGTTGGTGCAGCGTGATTTATCTAACTTTATGCGGGAGGTGGTGCGTGTCTTGCCACGTGCGCGTATTTCCAGTTTGATGGCGCGCAAAGTGAAGGAACGCGGTGAATTTGCGCGACTCTATGCGGCTGTGAAGAAACCGGAATTTAGAGCGATGGTCGACAAGGCGAGGGTAAGTTGGCTGACCACTTTTGGGCGAATGCACACAAAAAATTGCGTCCTTGTGGCAGAACCAAAATACAACCTAAAAGCACAAACATAAATCTACTAATACATACCCGTGCATTACTGTCATTTTAATTTGAAAGTTGACTGGTTAAATTTCGGTCATATAACTAGAAACATCACTGGTATATATAACTTGTCTAAAGAAGAGTTTAACCTGCCAAAAAGTGCGAAGTACTCAATCTGAAGTAATAAATGAATACTATCAAGAATGTAATGGGACATTTAACTGATAGTTCAGTTAAATGCTGGTTAAATTACGGGGCCTTAATTACGGGAATATGCGAATAAACAATTTCATATTTTTGTACTTTCCTAAAAGTTTTTTGTTTTCCTTTTCAGAGTTCGGTGAATTTGGCAGAGCCTCTTCGACAACTAATCAAACATTCCATAGACGTGGACGATTTTATCGCGGTCACATTCGAAGTGCTCAAGTGGGGACCTTAAATTCTCATTTGGTTTAAAAGCAAATCATCTCAAGCTATTAAGTTTTTATTTATTTAAATTATATATAAAATATATACTATACAAGGACAAGAATAAGTTTTTTTCTCTTTTTTCTTTTGTTAGCCAACGAATTTTTGTTTTTGTCGCAATTTTAATCCTTTGTTAATTATTGAATGGAAACGAAAACAATTCAAATCCTTGAGGTGTTGCTGGCACACTGACAATGATAAATTAAATATGCATCATTATAGCGATCCGCACTTTTTCTTTCTTAAAACAACATTTGCCCCAAAAAACAACAAGAAAAAAGGTTGCCACCGCCTAATACTATTAAATACAACATTGCCAACTGAAGACAAAAAAAATGAAAGAAGAAAACTTACCCAAAAATTTTCCGAGAGGGCATTAATGCAAAATAAAATATGATTATGGTCAGGTGATATAGGAGAGGCGAGAAATCTCAACGGCGCAAGGATTTCGGGCCAAAAACGAAAACAAAAGCGAAAATTACCTTAAGAGCTTTTTAAGGAGTCATAACCCTGAAAAAGGGGTAGAAACAACAACAACAAGAACAAGAAAAAACAACAACAAAGCAACACACACAGCAAAGCAAAGCATAAAATAAACGTAAATCCGTTTTTTTTCTTCTCCTTCTTCTGCTCAGGCGTATCTGCCGAATTCGCACTTTCTTCTTCAGCGGCAAACGCCTAAAAATGTGCTACACTTGAGTGCGCGCAAAGCGACAAGGCGAGACACGGCGGCGGGTGCGGCGCGACGCGGCACAGTCAGGTAGAATGCGAAAATTTGTTTTGCCCTACGAGCGCAAAAAAAAGCAAAAAACAAAGGCCGCCTTCGGTGACCGCTTTCGCTACCTATGGCGCGCGCGGAAAAAGTCTATGCGTATTGCGCGATGGCAACACTTTCGGCTTTTAGCTTTTTGAGACGGTGCTGTGTTTCCCTCGAGAAGAGCGTGAGCGCGTCGCGCGTGCCGCTGGCGCTTCAATTGCCTTTTTGCGGCACAGCGTTTGACGCCAAACGAAATTAGCCAAGCGAAAATTTTCGGTTTGTGCTTAGTTTTGTATTCGCGCAGCATGGCAGCGCTGTGCATATTGGCGCGCGCGCTCACGCTTCCCCAGCGACGCTTTCTTCTGCTGTTGGGTCTGTTCTGACGGGTTGCAGCATGCTTTTAGGCGCTTTCTTTCGCATAATTTTTTTTGTTTTTTTTTTGTTTTTCGTATTTTATAAATTATGAAAGTCGTGTTCAAGCGTGCTGTAATTTACAAGATTTCTGTGGTGTTTTTTGTTGTTGCTGGGATGGTGTTTCGTCAGCTTCTGGCAGGGCTGCTTGTGTGAAAGGGTAATTGTGAAAGTGTTTTGCGTTGTTTTTGTTGTTGGGTCGCGTGATAAATTATTGATTTTTACGATTGCTCCGTGAGTGAGTTAAGTTTCGGTTTGTATTTCTCTGCAATGCAAATGTTGTGCTTTGCTTTTTGCCAAAAGCTTGGATGAAAGTTAATTTTAAATATGTTTGGAAGATTTTTTGCTATGCGTTTAATCTTAAAAAGTGTAACTTTAAAGCTATGGCAGCTTTTTATAAAGTTTAGTGTATTAAACTTTATTTCTATAAATCTTTAAAAAAAGCTTTAAAACTTTTATCAATATGACTTCTGCTGCTTGAGGCTGATACAAATCGCCAGTGCAAAACAACTTGCGGTCAGCTCAAATACTCCACAAACGACCACCAACGACAACAGACAGACAAGCCGGCAGACAGACAGACAGACAGACAGACAAGCAGACCGACAACAGCAAGAAACACTACCAAGCACTGACATGAAGACAACGAGAAGAAAATGCAAAAAGCCGAAGTTCCGTAATGCATTACGCTATTCCATTTCGAATGCGACCAAACAGCAATAATTGGTAACTCTTGCAATTGATTGTGGTCTTCCGCAAATTCAAAGCGAGCGAGACAGAGCAGCAACACCAGCAGCAGGTAGTAAAAGCTATAAGGCCGTACGTATACATATGTATATACATACATATGTACTCGTATGTTTGTGTGCGTTGTGTCTACACATTTGCATATTTGACGGTTTACTGCAATTTATATTGGCAGTTATTGATAATGATGTTAATTTGGCCACAACCAATTTTAGACATGGTCTCCCTTTGAGCATCAAATCGACAGGAATGAGTTAAGAAGCTGAGGAATGAAGGCTTAAAGGAAACCATTTTCAAGGAATTTTTCCGTCGTGTGTTGCTCCTTTGCTTTCTAGAGGGTGAAGCTGATTAAGCACGAAATAATTAATTGTTATTGAAGTTTTGCAGTTTGTCTGGTATTCATTTTTGACAATTTCCAATTACAACAAATTAAAAGTTTCAATTTTGTTATTTATTAATATTTTTATACTGGAATTATTTTATTGGTAAATTAAATTTTGTTATTTTATTGTTAAATAATTTTTAACTAACAAGTGCTACTACAAATTTACTAACTCTTAAATACTTTTTAACCGTTTTATGTAGTCAATAATGTTGTTTAACCTATTACTGCAGTTATTTTGCGGTTGAAATTATTATCAGTTATTTTCACTGATTTTGCAATTCTATTTTTACTGTCCAAATAACCTTATTACGTGGCTCAAACAACGGCAAATGTTGTCGACCAACAGTTTTTCTACACACTTAAAATGTAGTTAAAGTTACTGTCATTTCGGTTTTGCTGATATTCGTTTGTTGCTTTAACTACTTGTTTGATTAACAAATAATTTGAATCTTAGAGCAGCTCAATTTTTGTCCTATAAATTACAGGGTAACCAGTTAGACGCATTACAAAATAGTTCACCTAAATTGGAAAACTCTTTACTGTCCACCGGCGCAATGCGTTCGCGTTGAACCCTTTAAATTACTGTCCACCGCCGCCTTGACACCGTTAGTGTTGCTTTCCATTCACGTTACTTTTTTTTTTTTGTATTTGTTTTTATTTTATTAGAGGACAGCAAAAGTATGGCAAGGCAAGGCAAGGCATTAGAAACCATCGCATCGTTTCGCACATAACTCGTCGTCGCTTCAGCACTTTGTAAAAGTTTAAATATAAATTAAAAACTTTTCCAATTTTTTTTTTCGTGTTTTTGTTTGTGTATGTGTGTTGTTGTTGTTTCTCCCCATGTAAAGTGAAAAGTTTCGCCCAGCAGGACGACATTGAAACGGACCGAACGATAGATACCAAAAGCGACCAACAGTAGCAGCAAAACGCCCACTTTTTTATGGCTCATCCGAGTCATTCTCGTTTGCGTTGTAGAGTTTCCGTTTGGCGTTCCGCTTGGATTTTAGTTTGTTTGGCCAGTTTTACGTTTGTTGTTGCTGTTGTTGTTGGCCTGGCCTGCTCCGTTGTTATCGGGTTTGTAAAATTTTCTGGTGTAATCCTTTACCAATTTCCGTTTCAGTTACTTTTTCGGTAATGTTTTGCGGTTGTTGCGAATGAGATGACGCCGACCAGTGGCGGTTGACACTCGGTTTCTTGAACAATTATTTCGGATAAATTTGTCAATAAATTATTTGAACAAGTGGTTAATTTTTGCCGGTTGACATGCATTATTAACTGGTAAATTAACTTCAAAAATATACGGTAGTTTAATGATAATTTACCGGTTGACTATTTTATTGTTTATATTATATCAAATTTTATTTTAAAATTTTACTACAAAAATCATAGAAATCCAGTGAATACTTTTTCTGCGTTTTGAGTTCTTGAAACTTTACCAGTTAAATAACTACCAAAATAACTGGTAGCTTAGCTGACTTTTAACCAGTTCGCTTAATCGAGAATTTCATTCTTTATGATTGAATTTTAAACTTAACCTAAAACAAACATAATTTTCTAAAACCGCCCTTGAACTTTATTCGGCTGTCCCATATCCTATTTATTTATTGCTGTCAGATGAAGTCGTCCTTTTGAAAATTAATTGCATCCTTTTTCTCTTTTATTTTTTCGCCTTTGACAAACAAACTAACAAAAAAAAAACAGGAAATTTTTGGAAAATTTTGTATGAAAATGTAAAAAGTTTGTTGCCATAAAGACACACAAAGCAGGCAAAGTGGGCCGCGCTTCTTCGGAAATGTTTGTGTGTGTGTATGTGAATGAATGAGTGAATGAGTGAGTGAGTGTTTGTTTGAATGTTGGCGAGAGTTGACAGTGCTACAAGCATGCGACCAGCACTAACGCATTAACATACGGATTGAGTATCAAACATACACACACACTCGCATACACTCGCACACATACAGATGCAAGCCGAATTGTGGCAATGTGAATGAATGTACGATTTCCGAAAAGTTCCGCTCTCCGAAATGCGATTGCGGTTTCAGTGGACCAAATGTGCAGCACAAATATTGCACAGTGTAACATTCGGTAGAAAAAGGCTCTTAAATTTCTTAAAGGTATAAATATTATAAATTACTGCAACTTTTAGTAATTTATGGATTCAGTATTTCATTTTGACTGTTTTTTTTCAACCAATGCCTCTAATGCGCCTTCGTATGGTCAATTGGTATGAAACCAAATTATATGTTAGTATTACTAATATGAAAGTATCGTTTCTTAAATTTTAAAATGGAGTTGTCATTGTTAAAAAATCTCAGAAATCTCCCCCTGAAGTACTTTTGTATTCACATGGTCAGTTGATTGACCGTTTTAGAACCATTAAATTTTTTCCTTATTATTTATAGAAATAATTTTTTGGGTAGTACCAATTTATATCTTAGGATCGCACAAACTAAAAAGATTTAATGATTGCATGAATCTAACAAAAGGGAGTATGAGAATCTTAACGGGTTTTCTGACAGGGCACTGCAGGCTGAATTATCACCTGTCAAAACTTGGAAGGTGTAGCAATGAGTTGTGTAGATTCTGTGAGGAGGAAACCGAAACTCCAATACACATTTTGGGAGAATGTCCAGCACTATTGCAAAGTCGGAAATAGCACTTGGGACAATACCAGGTACCTGACGACATGTTGAAACTACTGGAGATAGGCTCTATACTAAAATTTATTTCATTAATAGGACTTACAGAAATACTATAAATCTTTTAGAACTATAGGGCCCGTAAGAACACTATCTTGAAGGGGGTACAATAGTTCTATAGGACGCGGTGCATTTTCCCCAAACATAATAATAATAATAATAATTTATATCTTTTAGGCATATTATTTTGTATTGAAAATTGTATTGAAAAGTGTATTAAAAGATAATTTAAAAATTAATTGAAAAATTTTGTAGCATGAGTACACTGTGCGCTGTTGAACTGCTGCCGCAACAGAAATTGTGAACTGTGAAAATGGCTTCAAGAAAAAGGACAGCCAAAATTTTATTTATATTCATGTGAGTGTATGTGCTATGTGTGTGTGTGTATGTGTGTGTGTATGCACAGCAAATGCACGGAAGGCATTTTGCAAAAATGAACAAGAAGAAGAAGAATTTAAGTGCGATTTGCTGCAGCGTTGCTTCTTTAAATGTGTCACTGGCTTTATGTGAATTGTACGCTGTACCTACATGTGTTTGTATGTGTGTGCGGTGTGTGTGTGTGTGGAAGGAAATGTGCATTGGTTGTGGCGTTGCCATATTATTCTGTTCTGTGGGCAACCACTAACAGCATCTAAGATAAGAAGCAAATTAAGTTTATTAATGACAAGAGTTATTTATAGCAACTGAGACAGCAATAAAATATATTTCTTTTTTTTTTGATTATTTAACAAAAGTTGCATTTATTTTATTTTATATGTAAATATTTTAAAAGTTTTTTCGATTTGGTTCGAATTGTTGGTCAAATTTAAATAAACTGTCAGACTTTGCTTGGAGGAGGAAAATTTGCAGAGCATATCTTTTAATAATTTGTGGCTAAGAAAAGTTGTATTTGTTAAGAAAAGTCAAAATAACAAGAATTTCAAAAGCTTAAAGTTTGTTTAAGCTTAAAGCTTAAAGATGTTTATTTTTAAAAAGCTTCAACTTAATATACCTCATCAAGTCTCCAGTTTAATAATTGTTTGAAAGGCTTAAAGCCACATATGGATAATGCTTAAACAATTTAGAAAAGCTTAAAGCATAATAAATGTTAAAAGCTTAAGAGTAATCATCAAAAAGCAAAGTAGTTTCAATTTGCTCAACTGAAATTAAAATTATTTCCAAGATATTAATATAGAATTAAAAATTTATAATAAAGCTTAAAGCTTTGAAAGACGTTAGTAATATCAGACTTAAAGCTTTGATGTAAAACTGCTAAACTGCTGAGTAGAATAAAGTTTATTCCACCAAACTTAAAGCATATGCCGCCAACATTTGGGCAATATTTTCTCGCCCAAAAGTATGCTACAAATTAACAAGATTACTAACGTTTTCCGCTTTACATTTTGCTGTCGCATTTAAGCGACACCAGAGCACGTCACAAACTCCGGCGACAAATGCGACAATTTTAATCGTTCGTTGCACACTTTAAGCAGCGCGGCTTTGCGCCTGCCGCAGTCAAAACGAAACGGGGCAACAAAAAACAGCGAAACAGCCAAAATTCGCTTGTAGCATACTTTTTGGCGGAGTGTTTTCTTTTTCTTTTGCGTTTTTTGACAAAAAATGTCGCGGCGGGCGTCATTGTGGCAGCATTAAATTAATGTTAAGCGAAATGAATAAACAGCAGCACAAAGCGACACAAAAACAAATACAAACAAAAAAAAAGGAAAACCACGAACTATTGCAACAGAAAATGAGAATATTGTGTGGGTTGCACGAACATGAGTTGCCAACTCTTTTGTAAAGACAAAGAAAAAACAAAAACAAAAAAACATAGCGACGAAAAGCAGCAAGCAAAATATTGTTGGCAGTCGTAAAATAACGTTGCAACTGCGTCGGTTGCAACAGCAAAAAATAAAAAAAATCCGAAATAAAAAGGAAAATCAATTTCAGTCTCAACTTTATTTTTGCGCGCTCATTATTTTAAAAATTCTCCATGGCAGACTTTTAGGCGACAGGCCGCCATACACAATTGTTAACGAGACCATTTCTCATGTGAGAAATTAATAATAATAGAGACGCGAAATACACACACACAGCCACAAACACAGACACAGACACACACACATACTCGTACACGAGTGCATGCATGCATGTATAAATACAAGCAATTCAACCAACGCGCTCTTGATGACATTGCCAAAGAATATTCATGTGAGGGTATACAAATCTAAGCTGAGCAATTAAAAAATTTTAATAAAATTTGTTATTGTTTTTATAAAAATATTTAATATAATTTTGAATACATTTTACATAATTTTTATGTTAAGGGTTATAAAGTAAAGTTTTAGGCAAGATTTTTCCAAAATATTTAAACCATCTAAGACCCCGAAAGTAAAGTATAAAAGGGTCAAATAAGACTACAATTTAGTTAAACAATTTGTTCAATTATTCTTGAGAAATGTTGTTAAGACGAACAATTTAACTAGAACCAGACAAACCACAAAGCGAAGTTCTTTGTTAGCGATTCGTAAAATGCTTTAACTATATAACTAATTCGCAAATGAAATCATTATCGAATCGCCGGTGAATATTCATTACGAATTGTTTAAGCGATTCTTTTCTTTTTCGTAAAATCTATAAATTACACAAAACGATTCCCAAACAAATCCTCAAATGATATCGTTAACGAATCGTAATAGCAATATTTGAAAGAATCGCTTTTAAGATAAATAAATAAATAAATCGCTCGCTGAATCGAAAACTTTATTCTTCAACGAACTTTATTCTTATATGATTCGTTAATGAGAATGAAAACGATTCAAATGTAAGTTTCGTTTTTGATTTAAATGCGATTCGCTAGTGATAATATTTTCGAATCATGTAGAATATCGCAAAGTAGTTGAACATAAAATAACGCTGAAAATATTATTCGACTATAGATAAATTTATATATCAAATTAGTTAAGTTTTGTTTTGCATGCCCCTACTTGAGCAAGTGTTTGTGTGCATTCGCAGTTGCATGCGTGTGCGCGTAGATTAAAGCGCAATAATGACATTGTGTGAAGTGAATTTTGTTTCTTTGGTGCCGCTGCTTGGATTTTTGCGTAAATGCAGCCGGCGTTTTTTTTTTCTCTACCACATGGCATAAATTTTCGCGTGGGCACAGAAAGGCATAACGATATTAAACAGCTTGAGGCGAAAAGGACTTTTCAGCACTTTTAAATTGTAATTGGGAAAATGTGAAATATGCGTTAAGTATGTCAGGCGGATTGCGAATTGTTCAGAGCATAGCACACAAATAAACTCATAGCATACATTGAGGCGACTTGAAAAATTTTATGAATTGCTGAACAATTCAGCTCAATGCGTTTATTTCTAGAAACGTTTAAGCTTTAAATAATTTTTTTTACTTTTGCTAAATCTTATGACATACTTGCATTTAAGTTGTTTGCATTCGAATGAGCAATTGTTTTTGCGCACTAAAAACATGCGGCATATATTTTCCGCAAAATAAATTTGCGCAGGGTTTAGGCAAACAATTCAACATGCACACAGACAAACAAACGCACACACACACAGAGTCAGCAATTCACTCGACGCAAGGACATTTTCCACTGTATGTGCAATTTAGCTCCTAATTAGCATAAAATAGGATTTTTATCTGTTTATGTCCTTATTCTACGCTAACTGGCAATGAAAACTGCAGCGCCGCAAAAAAAGTGAAATGCCTGCTTTTGTTGCGCAACCGTACCCGCCAACCCGCCATGCTCCCTTCCTTTCTTCCTTCCTTTCTACTAATTAAATTCGCAAATAGTTGCAGCAATTATTTTATACCCAAATTGCAATTAAGATAATTATCTGCAAACGTATGCATTAACCTTGATAAAGCTTAAAGCGCGCGCGCGCCCCGACGGTACACATAAAAGGGTGTGGTGGAGAGGGCCGCCGCGCAGCCCAGGAGTGCGCGAGTCCGTGCGAAAATGTTTCAATTTGCATAAATCCAACAAAACAAACGAAGCCAATTGAAAAGCGCAAATTTAAAACAATTGCAGTTGGCTTTTCTGCTTTTATGCTTTTTCTTTTATTTTATTTTGTCGTCGTCGTCTTCTTGTTCGTCGCCCGCTTTAGTCGCTGGTCGGTTGGACGGCCACCTTCTTTCTGGGTTAACTTTTCACAGATTTGGCTTCTTTTTAGTTCTTGGCGCTTATTTTTAATTTTTTGCAAGGTATTTCAGTGTTGGTGTATGTCGAGTATATATCAAATATGGTTGGAAAATTTAGTCAAATATCATATGATCCAGCCAAAGCTTCCGATTTGAACTTTTTTCGAAATATTCTAGATAGACGAAACTGCGTTTTAATTCTAGTTTTGTTAATATTTTAATAAATTTTCCTTCAGTTTTTTTTACGCTTACAAAAAATTTACACTTTACGCGTCAAACTTTACATTTGACCACTCGAGATCAGTGTGCTTATCAACACTGAGTGTGCCTCCCTACCCACACTCGCGCTCCTCAGCGCGACGACGACATTTTGTTTACTTTTACTTAAGCAACTCGCTTTCTCACTCCTTTGCTGCTCCTGGCTGCTGCTGCCTGGTGTTGCTGCATCAGGTGCTGCAAGAAAAACACACCTCTGTCGCATGCTGTTTTGTGCCTTCCTTCGCTCTTATCGTCCGTCCTTTGTTCTTGTTGTCGCTGCCATCGTCTTCGCCTTTGTCGACGTCGCCGTCTCCGTCGCCTTCGCAGGACTCATTGGACCGACTAAGCGCAAAATTTTGTTATTTTAAAGGATTTTCTACTTTGTGTTGGCAAAGTAAGTGTTGTTGTCTTTTGCAAGTTGAGATTTTCGTTTCGTCCTTTTGCTCCTTTGTGTGTGTGGGTGGGTGGGTGGTTGTTTGTGTGTGTGCGGACTGAAGAAAATTTCGACTTTCGATGAGATGGGAACGGGGCAGACGTAGAATCAGCGGCGAAACTTTGAATTATGCAAAAATGTTAAATGAAATTCAATCTTTTTCTTCCTCTTTTCGATGGGCGAGCTGAGCACTGTGTATCCTTTAGAGTGCTTCAAAAAAAAAAATACCAAAAAAATTGGTATTGAATTCGGACTGACATTTTCTATCGGCTCTTCATTTGGTATTTAGAAATACTCAAATATAATTTTTTAAATATTTGAATACCTTTTCAAATTTCAATTTTCAATTTGGAAAATAATACAATACAAGAGTGAAGTACACAGTGCACCGTCTACTTGAACGCACAGTCTGTCCGCGTTTTGCTCTCTCTTTCACTCTCTCTCTCTCTCTCTCTCTGAGGATATTAAAAGAAGTTAGCACTTGAGCTAAAGGACATTAAAATCCGATTTAAAAATGCATGAAAACAGCGCTTCAGCTCAAGTGGCGAGCCTTTGGTCGGTCGGTCGGTCGTCGAGTGTATTCTAGACTTCTTGCCAAAAGAAAACTTTACAGAATTGAAATTGCAATTTTTCGTTCTTTGTTTTTACTATAAATGTGTTCTTTTTTGTTAGATCTAAAGTAAAGTTCAATTCTCTAAAAATTTCTATAAAGCAAAGGTTAAATAAAATAAAGATTAACTAATTGAAGTAAATTTGGAAAATGTTACTTAGTCAAAAGAAAAGATTTCTCTTCATTATTGGAGTGCAGCGAATGTCATTTTTTAATGACGGTTCAAAGTTGAAGATTATTTCGTTGAGTTTATCAAATTAAGGAGAGGATATGAAAGGATTTATAGTTGCTTTGATATAATTTGTAATGGCAATAACTTCAAGAAATCCTTAGGTAAGTTAAGTAATTTTTGTTTGCTTATTTAATATAAACTAAATTCTATAGAATTCTTCACAAATCATTTTAAAAGACCTTTACTTTTTGTGAGAACTCTTTTGAAACAATTTGCTAATGCAACAATTAAAAATATTCTAAGGAAATACGAATTTTTTAAAGTTATTTAATATACACTTTATTTAACTATACTAACCTTTAAGTTTCATTTGATATATTATTCCTTACAAATCATTCTCTTCATTTGATATATCATTTGTTACATGTCATTCTCTTTATATCCTTTATTTTTTGTGTGAAAATACTTTAAAAATAATTTGTAAGGGCAACAACTTCAAAAAGTGTTTAGGAAAATATCCACTTGTTGTTGCTTTTTTATTATAAACTAAATTCGACAATACTAAATTACCTTTCACTTGATATATCATTCGATTAAAAGTCATTCTTAATACCCTATACGAGTATTTTATGAAAATATAAATTCAAAGCGTGAATTTTTTCGTAGATCATTTAAAAGTTAAGGTTTTTCTGATAATTTATAATACTAAATGTGATAAAGCCTTTAACAATTTAAAGGGTTAATACATGCCTATGTACAAGTATGTACGACCCGATTTGATGTGGCCAAAATGCGACTTTGCGCCATTGTGAACATTTGTGCGAAACACTCGCCACGTGCGCCGTTGTAAAATTTATAAATGCAAAGGATTAAGTATTTTAATGCGGGTAATTAATAAACGATGATGATGATAATGCTGAAACCAATAATAACAACACACACATACAGTCACACCAGCAGCAGCACAAACAACAACAACAATAACAACAACCACATCAACATAAGCAGGCATTACTTACAACATTAACACTATACAAAAAGGGCGGCTGCGGCACACTAATGCTTATACGTGTAGTATGCATGTGTGTAGGTATGTATGTCTGTCTGTCTGTCTGTCTGTCGGTGTAGGTACGCTAGAAAGTAATATCCTGCATTATAATGCCACCATGTTAAACCAGACTAAACCGCATGCTTAATTTATTTAACGTTGAATATTTAAACTGCATCAAAGCTTTAACGTTAGCTGCTTGGCACAAAAGGCCCTTCAATGATTTAAATTGAATAACTAAATTTGAGAATTAATTAAAAAATTATTTAAATTGATAGCAGCACATAATTAAGAGCATCTTTGGAAAGTACAAGAAAATGAAAGGAAATATCGATTGAGAAATAACTTTTCAAACGTTTCAAAATAAAGTTAAGAGTCGTTAAATATTAGCAAAGCTTTAAGGCAAGTATCCGCCTTTTAAGCCAATTGTGACAGGTTGGCCTTACATAACGCTGGTGTGTGTGTGTGTGTGTGCGCGCGCGCGAACTTTGTACGCATTGCTTCAATCCTTGGCCATGCATTCAATTGAAACGTCATCAATCATTTTCGCTGGTGTTTTTCTTTTTCTCCTTACCGAGATTGCTTGCTCGCGCGCGCTCACGCAAGTGTTAAACAAGCGTTTTGTACACTTTGTAAACGAATGAGCACACCCCGCCGCCCGCACACCCCTTCGATTATATTAAGATGGATTTCTTTGGCTTACCGGGGGCTGTACGTTTTGAAATTGGCCATAATTGAGGGTGACCAGTTGTAAATTAAATGCAAACATTTTGTGGAGTGGCATGCGCATTTTTATCTTAATTCCGGATGGTTGGTAGCTCTAACCATGATAGTGTATAATTTTGTTATTTGTGTCCTATCCAATGACTGACTGTCGGCTGCGACTGACTCCTACACTTGACAACTCATGCAGGAAACAGGCTATTATCCTGCTGTGTTTGTTTGGCTTGGCTTCGCTTTCTCGGAGATGCAGCCATGAAATTTATTTAATTTATTTCTTTAACTCGCTGAAGTAGCCAGCCTTGATTAGTGCCACATCATCCAGTCAGTTTAGTGTGGTGTCGGGCGGTAGCGTGCGTGCGTGCGTGGGCTAAACAACAAAAAATGCAACTTTTGTTTGCATGATTTGTCAGTTTCGACATACGGAAAAGGCTCGCATATGAGGATAAGTGCGCATGAAGGTCATTTCGAGTGGTTAAATTTTGGTATTAACAAAATTTTTTTACGGACATTTTTTGAACAATGACCGACTAGAAAGTAAATCAATTTGGGGTGGGCAAGTTTAAGCCTAAATTATGCACTGGAAAATAAAAACTGAAAACGAAGGAAAATGTTCACAAAAGAATCCAAAAGAATATCGAGCCAAACTTACACCATGTCAAAAATAAATAGTTCTACCTCAGCTAGGCGCCAAATAATAATTTTGACATTTCAGTTGATTGCCTGTCAACCGCAGGCGATTCCGATGCCAATCAACGAATGAACGAATGAAGAAGCTCACACGACGCAAACCAACTTTGGTCAGCAGCCGCAGTATCAATTACGGTGATGCCCAAACGGACGGTCAGGACGAGTGAGCCGAGTCACCCGCCGTAATTGTCGTTATTTTGGTGAAGCGGAACATTTGGACAAGTACCAGCAAAGCATTGACATACAAATTAGACTGGTTAATAGAACAGAGCGATAACCAAAAAGTTCGATAATTTGCTAGAGCGATAACTTTTCGATAACTGATAAAAAAAAATTTATGTATTTTTAAATTCGAATTCCTTTTGAATCAATTTCGAATAAGCGAAATCATATCAAGAATTGCTTAGAACTTTGAACTTTTTAAATTGATACAAAAGATTATTTTTCGAAATTCCGATTTTTGCAAAATTTAGTGAGTTTCGAAATTTTTCGAGTTTTTGAGTTGAAAAAAGAAGTATTCGATATTAAAATTATTTGAAATTTATTGATATTGGAAAATTTTCGAGTCAAAATAAAGGATTTTTCAAAGTTTCGATTTTTGCGTTTGTGAGTTTTTATAAAAAAAATTCAAAAAAAAAGTTCAGACAAATTTTTTTTAAACTGAATTACGATTAATTTTAATCGTATTTCGTCCATCCCTAAATTACTTTAAAACATTTAAAAAAAGTTATTTTTAATTTTAGCGACCAGCTTAGTACAACAACTCCTTGACGCACTTGCTTAATAAGTAGCTTAGGCATTCTGGCTGATGGGTAAGTTGGCAGGTGTGTATGTGTGTGTGGGGTTCTGGGGTACATGCAATTAGATCATGTCCGGTGGTTCACTTGACACAAGCTTTTGAGGTGCGTACGTGTACGTACGCGTGCGTCTCGGCGCTCTGCCAAATTGCTTTGATAATAATTCGCAATCATCAGCGAAAGCGATACAGACGCGTGCGCACAGCATTTCAAGCGGCATCAACCAACAACAAAGGCGATGGCGGCGACGGTGGTGGCGCTCAGAGAGAACATCTTGTCGCATGTCTTGTAAGTTGTCATGGCATTGCGTTCGTTTGTTCCTTCCTTGCCTTGCCGTCGTCCTTCAGTTGGAAAAGCGATGCGTAACACCCACATGACGTGACGTCTCAAATAATTAGCAGCAGCGGTCAGCGTTAAGCCTTTGTCATTATCAATGCTCTTGTCTGTTGTTGTTGTTGTTGTTGTTGTTGCTGCTGTTGGCGCTGTTGTCTGTTGTTGTCATCGACGCAATATGACGGCTTAGTTGAGTTGTTCTTGCGGGCATCTTCAGGCAGGCAGGCGGACGAGTTCCTCTAATGGTTTTCGGTTTGACAGGTGTCGGCGTTGTTCGTGTTAAGTATGCAAAACGGTTTGAGGCTTATGTGTGTGGGTGTTTCTGTGTGTGTGTCCGTGAGTGCGTGTATTGGAATATTCCTCTCATACACTGGAGTAAAAAATTTCTATGATTGTTTATCAATTTAATATATTTTTTAAGTATAATCTTGAACAAAAAAAAAACCAAAGCTTTTTTAAATAGTCAAAAGCTTTTAAAATTTAACTCAAAAAAATTTGTATATTTTTTTTATTAAACACTTTTTCTCTGTGCAGTTTAATTTTCCGCCCTAATTTAGTCTCACTAACAAAAGCTCCTTAAGTCCATTTTAATGGCATTTAAATTTTTTAAAAGCCGTCCGGTCCAAGCGGCTATCATGTGCTTCGACGAGCTTCTCACAGCTTGTTAGAAAAGCTTAAGTCATAAATTAAAAAAAAGAACTATTGAGAGTGTAAATAGCGCAATTAAGTGGACTTGTCTGGTTTTGGTAATTTTTCGAAAAATGTTCTTTTATTTCTTTATATTTTAATACCGATTGGCGTCCCGCTAGGAAATCATTACTTTTTCATTTCAATTTAAATGCTTCTCCCACATTCATTGTTAGCCCCGCCCCCTATGCCACGCATTAGCTCTTGTTGGGTACTTAATTTTGTTATATGTCGTTGGTGCTGGCGTTTCACAACAAAAACAACAACAACAAAAACAACAACAACAACAACAACAACAACAACAACAACAACAACATTTGCAATTACAGCGCATTTTGCTGGTTTCGATTACGATTATTTTTTAAAACATTATTGGTGAATTTTTATTGTTGTTTTTATTTTTATTTATGTTTTTCATTGCATACTTTTTGGCGTGGCGTCATCGTTAAGCATTTTTATGATTTCCGTTTGTTGCAGCAGCGGTTCAATGTGCACCCTTTCCGTCTGCCACACGCATACGAACTCACACACACACACACGCACACACTCATACATTCGTAGACCTTCGCACATATACAATTTATATTTTTCAATTAACGAGCGCAGAAATTTTCCGCTTTGTTTCGTTTGGGTGTAATAAATTTCGGTCCAAATGACTTCGGTTTCTTCTTGGCGCAATTCGGTGCTGCCACTGTGCAGTAATTTGGTTATTATTGTTGTTGTTTTTATCGTAGTTGTTGTATTATTTTGTTATGGTTTGGTTTTTAGTGTGCGCGCGCGCGTATAATTGATAGTTTGGCATGTAATTGGTTATTTGTTGTACGGTCGCATGAAATATTGCACAAAACGTTGTTGTTGTTGTAATTAATTAATTCGACTTGATATTGTCGTTGTTGTTGTAAAATTTCATTTAATTCGAAAATTAAATAATTCATCTAGTAATATCCATTTTTCGTTCATAAATGTTTATGTGCAAACTTTTTTTATTTTAAAAATCTATAGAGTGGAGAGCTTTGAAGAGCTTAAAGTTGAAAGGTTAACACAAGTATAGAAAAATAATATAATATAAAGGATTTTCAGCTATTGAATCTTTAAAGCCTTCGAAAGCCTCTTTTGAATTTGGAGGCTTTTGAAAGCATTTAGCTTAAATAACTAAAGAAAGCTTTCAAAAATAATTTTGTTCAGCAATTTTGAGAAAAGCGCTGTAAAAGCTTCTGTAGATGACTTAAAGCACAGAAGGTTTAATGGAATTTAACATAATTAAAATATATCAAAACTTTCGAATTTGTTAAAGGTTTCTTAGCAGTATTAATTGAAAGGTTTAATAAATTCGGAATATTATAATTTAAAGCTTAAACTTTAGGGACGTATATTGGTCTTAAAGTTTCTTAAAGAATCTTAATGCCACGAAATTTAAAGACCTCAATAAAAAGCTCTAAGTATATTTTGAAGCAGTAAAACAAACTAATTTCGTAAAAATTAAAAAAATTATGTTAGCTTTAGCCTACTATAAAATGTAAGCTTTAAAAAGCCTGAAGCCCTACAGAACTTTTTAAACTTAAGCATAAAACTAAAACTCCAAATAAATATTGAAGAATTATTCTTACTAAAGTTTTTAAAAGCTTTCGACATTAAGAAGTTTAGATTAATAAAAAGCACGAAACTTTCAAATTTTCCTGAATTAATATATTCCTTTTGTGAAGCTTTAAGTCCCAAACAAATTAAGATTTTAACAATCTAACGCTTATAGTGTTATTATGCTTTACTAAACTTAAAGCTCCAAGCAGCTAAGGTGTTCTTACAACAACTACCTACATTGTCGAATCAAATCAAATAAATTAAAAAAGTTTTTATTTGCCTTGATGCATGCTTTAATTGCATTAAAGTCCACATGAAAAGCGAAGTGCACTAAAAATGCGCTGCAGCGAAATCGCCAAGTTTTTTCAACTCTTATTTTAGCTTTTAATCCACTCGTTCCAGTGTGGCAGCAATCAATTAACAATTTCTGGCTTACTCGTATATAAAATGTTGTGAGTGCGACTGTGGTGTGTGGGTCGGGGTGTGGGACGGCGCAGGGGGCGGATAAAAGTGCTGGCATTTTTGGCGCCAGTAAGCGTTGACAGCAAATGTATGATCACGTCATCAGCATCGAATGTGACTAACACATTTTATGGCAACAATTACACTTTCAGTGTCGGATAGTGATGCCACATATTGAAGTTGGAAATTTTCTAAGGAAATTCAAAAAGTTTGCGATAATTGAGAGATGAAATTTGCTTAGAGGTTAAAAAGAATTTGGAATAAAAAAAGTTTTTAAAATAATAGTAAAAGACTTAACAAATTTTTTATTAACCAATAAGTCTGGCAACACTGTCTGGCGCTCCAATCGAACATGGCTAAATGGCGTCTGCTCTGAGCGCATCGAAAGCGAACATAAAACTTTTAACTCTGTGTGTGTGTATGTGTGAGTGTGTGATTGGAGTGTACGAGGGGATGAATTGTGGTACGGCATGGCAACCTTTTGATGGTTATTGACTTTTAACAGATAAATTGATGTAATGCAATTAGTTTAACTGTTATTTTGTTGGTTAAAATCAAATGGTGGTAATGGTTGGCAGTAGGCTGCCATCATCCGGCGACTCCATCGGCGATAAACGATAAACGAACTGCACAATAAAATGAGTGGCATGCAAAATTAAATCGGAACTCTTTTGAAATACACAAACGGAATTTATAAAATTCAAGAAAATCGATAAACTAAAAGAATAAGTAAAATTATTTAAATAAATTATATGAATAATTTATTTTGCTTCTATTTAAAATTCAAATATCATTTGAATTCTCTCTCGAGTGATACCTACTACTGCCACTATTACTGCCATAAATGTCTGCCCACTCGGTTCACTTTCGAGTTTATTTACACTAAGTATTTCAAGTGTTCGTAATGTGTGAAAATTTTATAATCAAACATTTTTGAAATGTTGCTTATTTCAAATGCGCTGCGCTTTTATCTCCTTAACTGCCCGTGCTCGCTCGCTCGCTCCAGCTGCTTGTCTAATTGCGAGCTTGTGTTTTTTTTTTTTTGGTTTTTTTTTTGTTAGTTAAATATTTACACGCGCAACAAGCACACACACACAAAACCAAACACACGCAATGTGGCAAATTACTGTTTGCTAACACGCATACTTATACACTAACGCCCACTCACAGATTCAGGTACACATACACCTACACGAGCTGGAAAATTTTGCTTTATTTGCTGATAAAATAAAATGGTCAGCAAATATTTATGCAAATTACCCTGCATTGGTTTTTTGTTTGTTTGTTTGTTTGTTTGTTTTATTCTTCAGTTATTGTTGTTGTTATTGTAAATTGCGGGTAAATACAAGTTTTGCATTGTAGATGTCATTTTTTTCATAAAGTATATATTTTATATTTGTTTAATTTAATTTTAATAAAAAAAATTGTGGTTGATTTCAATAAAAAAAGGACCTTAAAATATGTGGAAGCAATTCCGGCGTCTATTTGAAAAGGCTTCTTACAAAAAACTCTTCTGACAAGATTTTCGCAGGATGGTCTAATCTTGAAGTCCACTAATCTTGAAGTCCACTTCAAGGAGAATGTCTTGCCTTTTTGGGTCGATTTATATAGTAAGAAAGATTGGGAAGCTAAATATATATAATCAGGATTAAGATGAAAGAAGTTCTTAAGGACCATCTAATCTCTTCTCATCTTTTGTCGATTAGAATTTTAAACAAAAGGACAGTTTTTTCAATTATATTTTTACTTAACAAAGGCAAATCAAAATATTTTTAATAATTATTTAAACAAATTTTAAGTGCACACAGTTTCTTAATAAAGTAACTCAAAATGCTTTTTCATTAAGAAGTTCATTAGCTTCAATTAAATGCGACTATGTGCGAGAGTGCGTGTGTGTGTGTGTGTTGAGGCAACATCATTAACAATAAGGACAACATAACAAAAACATGTTGTCCGCAATAAATTGTAAAATAGAAAGCTAAAGCGTGCGTTGAGCGAGCGCCAGAAAGGACTCATCAAATGGAATGAAATTTGTCGGTTGTAATTGTTGAGCCAAAACGCACAAAACGCAGCCAGCGACACAAAGAAGCGCCAGAGCCCAAAACACGTACGCGCCAAACGAGCATGAGCTACACACACACACATACATACATGCAATTACAAATATAAAGCACACACAAAGGCGCACCCGAAGTGCAAAAGAGCAGAAGAAACACATTCGCAGAACCCTTAAGCGAAGCGGCGAACTAGTTCGCATACAGAGACGAAATAAAATAGCCCAAAGGCAACATTAAGAACAACAACAACAAGACCAGAGAAACTGAGTGGAAAAGGAAAATGCCAAATAAACTGTTGAAAACTTATAGAAATATCGGTGGGTCACGCGTCTTTCATTCTATCTTTCTTTATTTCTTTATAACAAAACGTGGATTGCAAAAAATCTAATTTTCGTATGCTTTAATTTTATTAAACTCCATTAAAGAATTCCTTATAAATGTTATAAAAGATAAGGTTTATCAATTTAATTAATTTCTTAATAAAATTAATTAATAATCTATAAAAAATTCTAATTTTTGTAATCTTTGTTAATTCCAATTTTTGCAGACTTGCATCAACATTTTATGAAAAAAATTCCTGTTTATTTCTAATTATTTTTGTTTAAATTCTTGTTGTTGTTGTTGTTATTATCTTGCCATCATTGCCAAAGTGAACGCCAGCGGGAAATCGTGTGGTGAAATCGTGCAGCATTTTATGCAAAACTTAAATGGAAAAGTAAAGTCCTGACAAGCATTTTAAGCAGCAATTATTTACTTAATTCCAACAACATTCAGCAATAACAAAACAACAAATTGATTTACTATACATACATATATGCATGCATTCAAAATGATTGGTATGTGTTTATATGCATGTAAGCATATGCGTATGTTTGTTTGTGTGTGGGAGAAGCAGAACTTTGAAACGGATATTGCGAAGTGCTTTTCGACTCATTTGCAAGTGTAAAGGAATTGTTTGGCCAAAAGACGTGAATGTCTATTTTTTTATAATAACATAATCAGGTTCTAAAATATTCATTTAATTTAACAACTATTTGATATATTAATAATTTTTTAATATATATAATAGTACCCTGCATTGTCCGGGTTTAGCTTTTAATAGAAATATGTTTTAGTTAGTTGGTTAAAATTATTAAACTGACAATTCTTGTCCACTTTTTTCGGAATTGTATTTGTGTGTGTAGTTGAGTACTTTTTTCACAAAATTTTAATACATTAGCATGTGCAACTTCCCGTTGTCATTATGCAGAATATCACGTTTTTGAATTACGGTGGGGAGCATTAAATAAACCCAGCCACGCCCATACAAACTCAGATAACAAATTTGAGACTTTTTTGGCGCAATGTTTTATGAGAGCATAGTGAACAAAGAAAGAAACACTGAAAGAGAGATATAAACAATGATTTATATTTATATATACTATATAAAGAATAAATTATTTGAATTTGCTTTCAAATTTGTAAGCCTTTTTTTTAATACTCATGTTGGCTAAGTTAAATTTTAAGTTAAAATAGTTGAAGTAAATTCATTTTCGTTTGAAATGTACTAACTTTGGTTTAATGTAAAAATTTTAGTACTGAGAAAAAGGACAACAAAATACAGTCGAACAACATTTATCAGTGGATTTATATCGCGTAATGTAATGTCAAAAATAATGTGTCTTAATCTATATATATCGAAACTTTTTCGTTGTTATATATCAGCAAAGAACATTCAACTTCGTCGGTAAAAAGTTTGGCGGACAATGTCTTTTTTATAGAATGAAATTTTGAGAAATGAAATCCGAACACTCTTACAAGACTTTACTCAATTTTTTAGAAAAGAGCAAAAATAAGAAAGCAAAAGTAATTCAACAATTTTGGTTAGAAAAGAAATCGCTATAAAACAGATCTCAGGTTCGTTTCCACACTTCTGTAGAACTCCTTAAGAGGTTGGGCATTTCTCTAATATTTGTAAGAATTCTTCTCTAAGTTAAATAGCTTCAGTTTAAATGACTTATTTTATATAGAAGAACTAAACTGCTGGTCCGCACATTTGAGCCTATTCTACAGATTAATTCCACTTACCATTGGCAATAAGGAAGCACGTCTTAAAAAGTAATCTCATTGATGAAGTGCTGCTGACCTATTAAGTTTCTTATTTATAGTAAACAAAAAAGAAAAAAAGTAACATTACGAACTATTTAAATATTTATCTTCAATTTAAACTTAAGATTTTGCGCAATTGTTCTGCAAACTTGAGCGAATCATTTTCCAACGCACAGATTTACCGAAACGCTGCGGCAAAGTGGAAAAGGGCAGAGTCAAGTAAAGGAGAGTAAAGTAGAGTAGAGTAGAAAAAAAACGAAGGAAGTAATTTGCAATTTAATTACGTCGAAATGGGCAATAGAAAAGAAATTAATTGTCCACGAAATGCAATTATGCCAACAGAATGAATGGTCATGGCCGGAAGAGCGCAGGCGAACAGACGCTGGACGGATGAATGTCGAGGAGTGCAAGTGCAGGGCGGACCGGGGCGGGACGACCATGTTGCACAGACGAACGTTTGTCCTGGTACGTTTTTTCGTATTGCAATCTGGTTGCATATTAAAAAAAAAAACGTTGATTTTACTGTTTCCTTTTCGGTCTTGTTTCGCTCTCTTTGGGTGCATGTTTTATTTTGCCATTTTTGCAATTACAACAGAAATTGTATAAATTAACAGCTGCAAAATTTTGTTGTTGTGGTTTTTGTTGTTGTTGTAAAATTGTTCAAATTGTGGAAATTGAACGACGGGAAGTTAGTTGCACCTAAATGTGGTTTTATATGTTTTGTAAATGCATAAGCGAATGGGCGGAGCAGAGATATCTTCATTCATATGCTAAGAACTATTTTTCTTACACAGAAAGAAATATTATTGACAATAAAAATATTCAATACAATTTAGTTTTAACTGGAACTGCACACACGAACGCTTTAATCAAAAGCGTTTATTACAAAATTGGGAATTGTTTTGCAATAAAAAAATTTTGATTTATACTAAGAACTATAAATATTAATTTCAAATAATAAAAAATTTTGTGCTTACCAGAGATCGACCATAGCCCAACTGAGTCGGAGGCGAGAGTCTGTGCCACGGATGCATGATTAGTTTCCAAGCTGAAAAGAAAAGACATTTGATTCAGCACGCAATTTAATTTTTTATTTGCGATATTCAAATTTGTTTTTCAATTAAAAAATTGATTAAAATAATTAAAAATTTGCTTGAATGTTTATCTAAGTGTAAAGTCTCTTAAAACCATAATTTTATTTTCAATTAAAAGTTTAGTTCTAATATTAATAAACACTTTTGTTTGGAATTTGTAGTTTTTTAGTTAAATATTTGTTTAATACAACTAAAATTTTTGCTGAATTAACAAACTGTGTCTCAATTAAGACAAACATTTCAATGAAAAGCTTTTTTTTTCTGTATGGAATTGCATATATATTTGTATATATACAAACTATAAAGCATCTCAGTTAACATCGGTCTTCTGTATTTCACAATCAAAGCCTGAGAACTGAAAAGAAAACTGAACATTATAGATTACTTAAACAATTTTAAATGTCCTTTGAATTAAATTAAACCAGAGATAAATTCAATAGAAATTTCATTAAGCAATTTTAAGCGATTTTCTTCGACCTCAACTTCAGGAGCTTTCTGCTTTTGTTTAAACTTGCGTTTTTTGTACGAAATCTTTTACACACTATCGCAACTAATTAAAACTTCAGATACTCCCGTCGCTTTTGCAACGCAACAAACAATCACATTTCGGTTGTTGTTGTTGTTCTCGTTGTTGGTTTGGTTACTTTCACTGCTGTCTAACCCGCCATTGCTATTATTATTATTATTATTTTCTTAAGCATTTCACTTTGCTTTGTCGTCGTCATCGTCAGTCAGTCAGTCAATATTGTTGTAATTTCCGATTTACTGTGCAAACGCATTGTTAGGCAAAAGTGTCACCGACATCATCGCCGCCGCCGCCACAGACTCACCTCAGCCAGCACTTTGGCAGCTTAACTTTTTCTCTTACCATAATTTGTTTTTGCTTTTTTTTTTTGTTTAACTTTTTCTTGTCTTCGGTGTCTGTCAAAAATTTCAATAATGCTCTCCAGACTAGAATAATTGTTTTTGCAAATGACTGTACATTGGATAAAGTTGCTGGCAAGATGAGGAACAACAACAACAAGAATAAAGAAAACCAACAAAAGCATCAAATAAAAGGATGCATAAGGAAATGTTGAAAGTGACGATATTGAAAATGAGTTTTTAAAGTAAGTCCGCAAAAATGTTTTTAAAATTTAAGCCAGGAAATTAAATAATATTTTTATTGAAATGTCACTCATACGTCATGTGGTCCAGATGCTCGCAATGAATTTGGTTATAATAGCATTAAGGTATGTAATGTTAAGTCATCAACATATAAATATGTAACCTTTAAAGTTACTTTGCTGACGTTAAAGCTTGTTACATTCATAAACGTTTTTCAATAATTTAATTAGCGATATCTTAATGAAAATGCATTTACACTCGCAAAAGTGTTGTTGCTTCTGAGGTGCGCACTGATTCACGTGGACAAATTATGGAGACATTTGTTGTATATACATTAATATATTGTATTAAAGTGATGTACAATTTACCGCTAATTTACAGTCGCAAATTGATGCGGATTTTGAGGGCTGATTCGAATGCACATTCGCAGAGCAAATGAAATTTATTGAACGCTATAAACAAGCAGCGAATATTTTCTACATTTAAAATGCATTTATAACAAAATTAAGTTTTATATTTTTAATATTTAAATGTAAAAAGTTTTATATATAAAATTGTCATATACATATGTAAGTTACTTAAAGGCTTAACATTTTTGAGTAATTTTAAATAAAAATCGATAAAAAAAATCATTTTTCAAGAATAAAATTCATTTTATTTATTAAGTCAAGAGTTGCTCCTACCTGAGCCCATACTAAGGATTGTAAAAAATTAGCATTGTAACACACCTATTCTTATTTTTTCTCTTAAAGCTTTGTTCTCGTATATATGAAAACTCCTGCGGTCCAAAATCAAAACTTTCAAAACTTTAGAATCATGAAATGAATCTGTTACAGAAGAATTTAATATCAAAATTGTGCAGGAGTACAAAGAAAGTCGAGGATAACATTTAACAGTATGATATATAAAGAAGATATTGATATAACTGAATTATCAATATCTTCTTTATATATCGTACAATAACTGATTTGAAATATTCAAATGTTATCGAACTGAAACGAATTGAAGTTTGCATGCACCCACCGAAATTTAAGTGACTTTTCGCAGTCATCGTTGCGTATGAGTGACTTTCGAGCGATTAATTAAATGTCATGTTATGCATGTGACATGCGATGTGTTGAGTGCTTTACAAAAACAACAACAACAAAAGCATCAACACTAATAACAAAAACAACTGCGCTAATAAACGACACTAAATTCTTTCAAAGGATATTAAAATACCAATTACATGTGATTGTATAGTTTGTATGTACGAGTATGTTTATATGTAAATATCACCAAACAGACGACCTTTGACCAATTGTACACAAACACACACACAGCTGCGGGCATTTCATGCTATTTACACTGGCCCAAAGGCACAGTGGCACACGCATACACACACACTAACATACAAATAAACAAAAAGCTTTGATTAGAAAATTTCATTACAACCGCAACAATGGCTACTGTGGCAGGCAACACACTATTACCAACGCTCACAACTACAATTACATGCCTATGGAAATTCAGTAGCGGCATGAGGATATTTTTTTTAATACTTAAACAGTTTTCCAAATGTAAGTGTAATTAAAATGGCGATTTGTATTTGTATATAAATTTAAATTTTCTTTTTATTTCTTTGAAAAAAAAATCGTTATTTAACCCCTTAATCCCGTGTAAATACGCCAGTGGTGACACACACACACACACTAGTAACGCAAACTGTAATTGTAGCGGCGTAAATAAACACAAGCACAAATGGCAGCAAAACACAAACAGATAGGACAGATAGACAGACAGACAAACAAACCGAGTTCATTATTTACACAGGAGGAGGCACCTCGGCTGGTATTTATGGTTTATCGCTTTAAAAACGCATTTAATAAAAGCCACAAAATAGTCGCACGAAACGGCAAACAAACAGACAGACAGACAGACATAGAGACAGACAGACATAGAGACGGACAAACGATTTTGTCCGTGCGCTTGTTTGTGTGCATCAGAATTGCATATGCCCAACAGGCAAAGTTGGCAAATGAAATCGACAGCAGTCGCCAGCCACCGCGCCAAATGCATTTGTAATTGTGCATTTCAAAACTGCAACACACACGCACGAAAAACAAACACATGCACCGGCGCAAATGCAAACGCAAACGTAAACGCACACTAATGCAATTTTATTTTATTACAAGTGCACTTGTGAGCACGCTTTTGTGTGTTTGCATTCGGGATGCGCTATTTGTGCACAATACAAACACACAGTAAGGAACACAAGCGCACACACACAACACACACATTACAATTTGCTTGTGTGTAGGGTGACCAACTTTGCATGTTGACAAAATTAAAGCAGTCGACTGAGTTAAGATACTTTTAATTTTTTGTTTATAAATAAATTATTAAAAGTTTTGAAAAATCAAAGTTTCTTTTACAAGAAGATTTCTTTATAAATTTTTTTAAATAATTGTTTGGCATAATACTAAAAATATTACTAGCAAAATCAATTGATGTTCATGTTCCAAAAAATATGCCAGCAAAACTGCAAAATATGCATTAGAAACATCTAAAATATGCACTTACTTAAAAACAATTTCTTTAGCCACTTAAATTTTGTATATAGCCAGTGAAAATATGCATTTGCATGGCATTGCTTCCGCTACATTTTACATGTGAACGGCTGAAAAAAATCAACACGCTTGGCAGCCTTAAAATATGCTCACGACATGATCGATGCACATTTGAATGCATTTATAATATGACTCTAAGGACCCAAAATGACAAAATGCAATATCGTGCTTTGGCTTTTGCTTTGGCTTTGGCTTGGCTATTGCTGCACATATCGTTTATGTGTGTGCGTTTTCTTGTTTTTTATATGACTTATACGAGTATATGAGGCGCTGCTGCAACAATGAACATAAGTCAGAAATTTCAAACTTAATAAAAAGTTACTAAATTTTGAATTGAACGAAATAGTAAAAAACACGAGCATTTGTTACAATAGTATTTTGTTGGAGATGTCTTAAATCAATAACCTATATATCAATAATCGATTGAAATGATATTAAAAGTGGAGAACACAAAAAACTGATTACGTCCTTGAGTTAAGCAATCAAATATTCTGGGAATTTATGCTTAAGAAAAGTTCAAATAATGGTAGAAGTTTGTACGAAAATATTGAAAAATTAGATTAATTGATATGTATACGAAGTGTTTAAAACGAAACTTTTTTGTATGTATTGGTGCCTTCCACCCAGCATTATCTGAAATAATTGATCATATTTGAGTCCTCTGCGCGATTAAAATAGTCATAGAATGGCTCATATTTTTAACATAAAAGATTCTTCAGTCAGAAGAAATTGATACCGTACCCTCGATTTTTTTTGAAAATGTTTTTTCGAGTCGAATTTCTAAATAATTTCGAGTCTTTTTGAAGTCATTTAACATTATCGGTAAGGGTGAATAATTTCTGAGTAGCGATTAATCGGTTTTCAATCATAAAAAGTTATGGAAGAGGACTCAATAAAATGATTCTTGTAAAATAATCTTCCGAATTTAAGGTGTGCTCATTCACTTATATAAATTTTTGGAAGACTTTACATACAAATAAAGTTTGTATTTAAATGTTTTTAAATGCAAAACTTTCGTTACAAAAACTTAGAAGATTTCTCAAAACTTTGAGTATAGAGTATAGGTGCAAACTATCCATACCTTATCATAACAAATAGAGACAATTTTTATTCGGAAATCTATTCTCCTAATTGTTTTCATTTAAAATCTCTCGTTTTATACAAACTAAATTACATTTAAGACCATTTGCCTCCGGTATCCTGGTATCATGCATTCATTATGTGTTTATGTGTATTGCCTTGCATACGTGTTGGAGCATTTGCTTTCGTTGTCTCCAAAATGACACTTTGGGGACTTGCTCTACAAAATTTTCGTTTAATTTAGTTTGGGGCCAAGGCGTGTGTCGGTTCGTTCGCTGGTTCAATACTTTAATAAGCCTTTATTCCGAAAGCGTTGACCATCGGTGCTGGTCGAAAGTCAGCGAGCACACAAACGAATATGCGCCGGCTTGATAGTGATTCACATGGAGGCCATTAGTATCATGGTCTATAATAAAGTCAACGGAACAAAATTTTAATTTTAGTTTATATAATTTTTCTCTTCAGATTTTCACTGATTTAAAAGTTCGCTATGGCGGCTTTATTTAGTTGGCAAAGTTATTGGAATTTATTTTTGATTGCAATTTAATTCAATTTAATAGCAAACATTTAAATAAATAATTTCATAATGACGGGCTTATATCGGAATATATTGGAAAGACCAACATTTTATGCTGCAAATAAGGCTTATGGACAGAAAAACGGATGGACGGACAAACTATGAAACTGAAAGTAAATTGCACAAATGCAAATTTACACAAATACACAAATACCAGAGCGGCAGTGGTAGTAGCAGCGCGCACAAACATCACATCAGCAAAATTTTCAAATTGTTGTAATATATTTTATTGTTGTTGTTTTAGCCAATGCAGAACAACGCAAATTTGGCTCGTAATAATGGAAACTCTTTGGGCTGTTTGTGCACACACAAAACATACACACACACAAAACATACACACACAGACCAAACACAGACCAACACACGCCACGCACACATTGACTTAATACAGTGCTGACTTTTAAAAATCAGCCAGCCAAATTAAATTCAAATAAGCATTAAAGTTGCAATAATATTTTATTAATCAAGAAATCGGTTCATACTAATGGCTTATTTTTTATTTTTATATAGCACCAATTTAAAAGATATCCAAATCCTAAGTCAAGGATATTGAAGATAATTCCATAAGCAGTCTTGTCTAAAATAGGTTTATCAATCATTTTTATTTTGACAATTCAAGAGATATTAATCAATTTTTATTTTAGCCTGAATGAACACCTTTTGATTTGAAAAATCTTTTTATCCAGCCTCAAAAATATTCTATTGGTTTAGATAAACAAATCAAATTTGATAAGAATTTTTAGGTGTACATTTCTCAAAAAAAAAATGAAAAAATTATGTTAAATTAACATAAAACTAACATAAAATCAACACTATTGTATGGTTAATATTTTTCAACGCTAATGAACATATTACAAATAAAATTATAAGCGTTAATAATTGTTTTCAGGCAAAATGTTGGACATATTACGTTATTATACAACAATAGAAAATGTTGAGCCTAATGTTAATTTAACATTTTTTGTCGTTTTGATTTTTCGTAAAATCATTTTAACACTTAAAAGAGTTAACTGAAAATTTTAAATTTTAAAATAATTTATTTTAAATGATTGATTTTAATATTACAATTCATGTCAAATTAACACGGCATAATGTTAAATAAGCAAAACGCTATCATCCTATTTAAATATTTAGACACAATTTTAATTGTTCATAGCAAATGTTAAGAAAATTTGTTGAAATTTATCTGTGTGTCTAAATAATTTTTCGACCCACTGTGCGTTAAGGCTCGAGTTTGGGGCATCATACAAATGGCTGCATGATTTCGTTTGCCGGTTTTTTTGATGAATGCGTCGTTCTGCTCTTCTGCTAAAGTCAAAATTGAAATTTTCGTCGGCGAGTTTGTTCGCAAACGGACGGACAGACAGACGTACAGATAGACAGACAAACAGACAGACAGACGCTAGGGATAAAACCTTGATCCCTAAAAGTAACATTCAAACCATTAATTGGGCAAGAGAACTCCGACAGCATATGCAGTGCAGGGTGCCTTGCTTTGCTCATACACACATACGAGTACGTGATTGTTAGCGAATGAGTGTGTATGAGAGTGTGTTCATATGTGTGTGTGTGTGTGTGTGTGCATGTATGTTAACAAGGCAGTCGGTTATATGTATAAAGTAAAGTAAAAAACTTGTAAAATTGGGCGAAATTGGCAAATATTGCGAGGCTAGTGCAGTTTTCATTATGCCCACGCAGCAGTTTCCACGCAGCTCGTAATTAAATCCATTATGATCTTTTTTCTCTCTCTCCCTTTTGCTTGTTTTTGTATTTTTGTTGGTTTGTTGATTCGATTTACTGTCTAATTGTTTTGTCAAAGATTTAGCGTATTAAGCTCTTAGTGAACAGTTTGAAAGTGCATTTAATTAAAAATAGAAAAAGGTGAACTTTCTTTGAAATTGATATTTTGAAAATTCCATCATTTAAATTTTTCCAATTGACTTGAAAATTCCCAACAATTAACTTGATATTCCGACATAAAAAAAAATCATTTGCCATCATTCTGCACCACAAAAGAGATACAAAAAGAAAAACGTCTTAAAGGAAAATCCAATTTGAATATAAAATTCAAATTTGCGTTTAAACCGCGCAACGTTGCAAAAGTTCAATGAGGTGTTAACCCATAATTTGCACACCAACACACATTTGCATTTATCTAACCGTTTGCCGGTGTGTGTATATGTGTGTGTGTGTGTAAGCGCGCCGGTCGTCGTTGTCTTTATCCTCTGCGGTTTAATTTCATTCGTTAATGCGGTGAGTTTATTATACGGCGACGCATTAATTCACAAAAGCACAATTTTCGAAATTTTCTTCTTTTTTTTTGTTTAATAACGCACACAGTGAAGCACTCGCCCCCGCGCAATACGCAGCATTTATGCCACATAACAGCGCCTGAAATTAGGCAATGAAATAAACTTATGCGCGGCAAATGTTTTGCATAAAAAATGCGCGACGCACCTTCGGGGGGTCGCCTTCGCGAATTTTGCGCTTTTGTTAGAAATTTCAGTGACTTTCAGCGTCTATAAAATTTAATCGCTGGAAAATTCATCTGCTCAGCGTGTGATGCTAATTGCAACAACAAAAAAAAATAGAGGATACCAATAAGCGGAAATTTTTTTTCAAAGTTGATTACTTTTGGTTCTGCTTTGGTATTCATTTGAAAAATAATGGCGTGTAAATTTGGCTAAGTATGTATTTCAAAGTATTTTATACTCTTGCTCTTTAACATACATATGTATCTCATAGATACCGGATCCTTTATCTTTACAATATTTATAGTAAAGTGTCGATATAATTTAATCATATCAAATCAGGACAACTGCTCTCGTTTAAAAATAACTCATACATACATACATACATACATACATACATACATACATACATACATACATACATAAAATAACACACACGCATATACAAATATACTTAACTGTACATAAATATGTATAAATGTATGTAATCTCCTGCACATACGGCCAATTGTTTAAATGAATGAACGCGAACGATTTTCCTCCCAAACGCCAAAAGAAAGAAAAATTTTACTTTTCAAATGTCGACAAATAAACGAAATGAGTGGAAATTGCATACTTTGCCGTAATAAAACTTTATTGAATTGTATAGATTTTAAAATTATTATCATTCAAGTGGAAGGAATTTCACCCTCGTTCGTTTCGAATGATGCCAACCATGCACGAATATCTCCACACACACAGCACAAAACAAGCGCCGGCACAGCTCGTTGCAAAATAATCGAAGCGAAGTTGTTTATACTTTTTTATACAGAAATTTTACAAGAATCTTAATTGTTAAAAATCAAAACATTTCAAATTGATAATACCTGCATGACATAAAAATTTGTTTATCCCAAATAAAAACACAGCAAATATTTATGTACAATTGTATTTGACTCATGTATAGTATTTCAACCAAAAATCTTTTATTTAGATCAAGCTAAAGTATATATGTCACAAGTAAATGTTTGTTTGTAGTACAAATATTATATTAAGTGCACTCTAACAATATTTTATTTGGGTCAAATGAATTATGAAATAAAAATACTCGTATGTAATTTATTGAAACAATAATATATCAACTTTACAATGATGATGCATTCAAACAATTCGTATTCCATTCAAATAAATTTTTGCTTTATAATTAAAATATTTCTACACACAAACATATTTTGTTTGTCTTAACCATAGTTTAAATTTTATTTAAAATAATATGTTTTCCAAACAAGAATCTGAATGTATTTAGAACATTTTTTTTCCACAAATATATTTTCAATTAAATGAATATGTTTGACGTAAACAAATATTTATTTAGTACATTTATTCAATTGTTTAAAAGACATAATATTTACAGCAATAAGAATATTACTTCGCGACAAATAAACTTTTATTTGAAAGAAAAGCGAGTACATTTCCTTGCACAAAGGTGCTGCCTTGTGTGCTTGTGTGTGTATGCGTGTTTTGTGGGAGTGTGCAAGCGTGTTTGTTTGCTCTTGTGTGACGGGAGGAATTTCGCAAACAAAAACATTTTCATTATTGTGTGCAACTGAGCAGGGAAAGCGGCGACGGCGGCGTCGAATACGACTTTTCCGTCTAAATCGTGGCTTCTAAAGAAATACCCAACTCCGTTGGCAGGCGGTGAAAAGGGTGGGGAGTTTAAACAAATACAACAACAAACACTGTGCAACACTGTTTTTCAATTTGTTGTTTCTTTCTTGTGTTCCGTTTTCGTGAATTTTTGTTTTATTAAATGAAAATTTTAATAATGCATTTGAGTCAAAACTCGTTAAATCTGTTATTGTGAAAGAGCGATTTTTGGTTTCTAACTTAAGTTTAGGTCAGTTTTTATTTGACCTTGTACTAAAATTTGTAAAAAGTGCTTCACGAAATGTTTCAAACAATAGATAAATTGTTTTTGTTTTAATTTTTTTTAAGAAAATGTTGTTTACATTTAGTCAAAGTCTGTTCAAAACTTACGTTTAGGTCAGTTTGTATTTGACCCAACTATCAAAGTTAAAAAAAGTGAAAAATTTGATTCATTTAAAAAATTGTTGACTCTGACCTTAAGCTTGAATAAAAAATTCTACTATAAAATTTGTTAGGTCGAAAAAACTTAACTTTTTGGATAAACAAAATTTTGTTTATGAAAAATTTACAAAGGAAATTTCAAATTATTTTAAAATAAATTATTTTTTTTAAACAATTAAAATACAACAATTTGCATTAAAGTTTAAAGCGAATTATATGTAAATAAAACAAGTTAACTTTTTTACCTATTGTTAATTTTATTTATTAAAATTTTTTTATTTTGTTCATTTCATAAAGTTAGTTAAAAGCTCGTTTGAAGTGTTTAACAACAACAACAAAAACAACAACAACAACAAAAACAAAAACAACAACAAAGTCTACGATAAAATGTTGAAATGGATAATGCGTGTTTATCGACGCATTTTTATTGTTGGCAAATCAAATGCATTTCATTGTTGTAATTTTTTTTCATACATATATAATTCGATTGTATTTTTTTAAGCTTATATACATATACATATTATTTTTATATACTTCAATCATTTTTTTTTTCAAAATTTAATTCTATGCAATCGCATATTGAGCACGTAAGCAGGAGGCAAGCATCAGCAGGACGTCAGCAGGATGGCAGCGCTTGTTCGAGGGTAATCGAGTGGAAAAATGCTGCAAGTACTTCAAAGTGGCTACCGAGCAATGCACACGCTTACGAGTATGTGGCAATACACGTTTCAGTAAATAAATTAATCCAAACAATTTTTGTTTGCCTTTATTTAATATTGGATTATATAGGGAACAGAAATGTAGATATATAAATACATATATACATAAATACTATAAAATATGCAATATAAAATCGAATGTTATATGGAGACAAATAAAGTTTTTTTGTCCCAAATAAAACTGTAGTTAATACTAGTGTATCAAATTTCGGTGTAGTACATTTCTTTGTTTGTATCAAAAGTATTTTATTTATGTGAAACGAAACAGTATTTGAGACAAGTAAATGTTGTTTTAAACAAATAATAAACATATTGCACTCAAACAAAATGGTATTTGGGTGTAATATATTCATGACTTTGTTCAAAATAAACATTTACTGGTCTCAAATATATTTGCGTTACACATAAATAAAATAGTTTCGTTTCACCTAAATTAAATATTTTTGTTGCAATTAAAGAAATGCAGTAGACCCAAATACTACTTGCTGCAGTTTTATTTGGGACAAAAATATTTTTTTCCTCCGTGTTTATATGACAGAAATAAATATAAATGTCAGGACATGGTTAATATAATTACCAAGCGATAAATGCAGTTCGAAACCATCTCCAAAGAACTGCAGAACTGTATCATTATCTCATTTAAAAAAAAACTAAAATGAAGTCTTACCGTTGTTCCCCAAAGCCCCTCATTTGGCCCCGCAAACTTATATAGTAAAGACTTCTTATTATAGTTAAAAAAAAAAAGAAAACGCTTCTCTACCTCTCATCGGTAGTTTTGTAATTCCGCGCAGCCCGCACAACAAATAATGACATTCTACCGCTCCCGCTCTCACTGCTGCTGCTCCCGCTGCTGCTGCTCGTCATTGTTACTGCTACTTTGACAACATTGCTGCGGTACATTAAGTTTTTGTGGCAACGTGGTGCTTTGACAGAATGTCGAAATTATGGCACATCTAGCTTACTAAAACGCTTCATGCCCACCAAATTATATTTGCCGCACAACCCAAATCCACCGACCCCAACCTCCAACCCCCCAACACCTCCACGCCCAACTCATTGCACCAAACATCACCTGCAATTAGTCTAAATTTGTGCTGGAAAAATGTGTTACAAAGTAAACACGAAAACGAAGCGGATGTAGCTTGTCAGCATGGCAGAGAGACCACCTTATGGCACGCCCATTTATATGCAAATATTACTTTTTGACTTTGCACAATCACGGCGGACAGACGAACGAACGAACGGACGAAGGCATCATCAACAACTGCGCGCAGAGTGAGCAGCGAGCGGTACGTTTTGATAGCCTCTGCCGTTACGCATCGTTATGCCCAGCGCGCGAATTATAATAAAATCATTTGTTCCAGCTTCAGCCACAAGATGAGCCATCCAACAACAACAGCAACAGCAACAACAACCGACGTTCACTCGACGGCGACGCACTCATTTAATGACTTAATTTCGCACTCAACCGAGTGAAAAATTAAAAATGTGCTTCTTTTTTGTTTGCTCGTTGTTATTTTTGTTGTAGTTGGTTTATTTTTGCTTTTGCACCGCCAATGAGTGTAGCTTGTTTTTTAGTTGTGCCAGGGGGGAACCAGGTACATAAGTTAGACAAAATTAACTGCAGCAGATATAAAATTTAATTGAGGTGAAAATTTTCCAGCAGAATTTTTCTCAGTTGAATTTTCTTTTTTTTTTATTAACTTTTTGTCTGTTAAGCTTGAATGTAATTTCTTAAATTTGAGCACAATCTTCAGGATGCAACTAACAATGATTTGTCTATGAAGAGCTTCCGTCAGTATAATCCGTCGAATGCGTTTGCATAAACGAACGCTTCAGCTTTGCAGTTTCGAGCCGCTTACTAATCCCGAAGGCAGATTTAAGTGCTTTGTTTTATCTTGTATCACAGCATCAGGAACAGTGCCATCAGAATCAACACCACCATCAACACCACCATCAACAACAAATACAACAACAACAAGAACATAACCACAATAACATTAAGAAACTCATTTGCTAGCACTAATTTGCCATAATCGCACTATTCACAACGTCACCATTCCAACGGCTTCTGCTGCAGTTCCAGCCAGCCAGTCAGCGGCTCCTCCTACATCTTTCCTAAACTTTTGTCATTGCGCCAGTAAAACTGAATGTGTGTTTTGTTGTTGCACAGTAGCAAAAGTTGCCAGATTTGATGCCGCGCCCTGCCGGCTTCTCGTACAGCAGCGAATCCAAGTGTATGTCAACGCAGCGCTTCAGCTGGGCCACTTGACAAACAAACGTCGGATTACCCAAGCACTACTCGAGCATTTCAAGCATACCACCGCATTCCATGCTTTTGCCTTCTCTATATAAACTGTTTTTCAATTCAACAAGCTCTAACCGAGACAAGAAAGAAACATGAGGGATCCAGCTGGAGCGGCAGAGAAAGACAAGAAGAAAAGCCGAAGTGTTGATGAAGTAACAACGTTGTGCAGTCAGTTTGTCTTGAGTGTAAATCTAAGACGCAAAGACAAATCTTTGTTTATGTGAGTATTATAAATATTTTGTAGTTATCTTATAGATACATATAGTATCTGATGGAATTACTGAAAGTAAAAACAACAATTTGTTTGTGTTGCAAATATGTTAAGGAAAGTATTTGGATTGTTTATTTAAATTTTTGTTGAAATTCTTAATTTTAAGACATTTCGATATCTTTACGATACATAAAATCTTCATTTGTTAAATCTTTGAAGTAATATATTAACTTTAAAATATTCGTGAGATACAAATAAAAAATTTGAACTTTCTAATATCTTAAAAAAATAATAAAATTCAGGTAGAAAAGTCTCTTAAGTCTAAATTTGAAAAGAACAATTTTCATTGCTAAGCAATTTTACACGGTCCTGAAGCGTCATCTTAGTCATCAAAAATCTTTTTACAACATCTCGGCGAGCACCAGGATTCGAACCGGGTTTTTGTTTTCGGATTTTGAACTTCTCAAATTTTTGTCAAAGATTTTTTGCACTACTTTTATATCTATTTTACCACTATTACCTATAGAACTAAAGCCATTCGAAAAATTTCGCTAATATTGCTCCTAAAAAAATCTGATATTTGGTATCTGAGTTTATATTGGCACTGTCGATAACTTCCCCGAAAATGGGAGTGGTTGGATCAATTTAACGCCTTTTTTTTAAAAAGGGTGGATCAATTTCACGCCTACCACCATTGCTCAGGAACTTGATGCGCTATATAGAAAACACGTAACGGGAGGCACCAGGAAGAATAACAGGAAATACAAAATTTGCCACGCCCACTTATTATGCCCTCAATTTATTTAATTAAGTAAAAATATACGATGACATTCTAATATTACTCCTAAAAATTTGGGAAGTATCGGGAAGTTCTGCTACCATTTTTTTTAAGTGGCATTGCAACGCATGCCGGGCATTCGCTAGTTGTTATATACAATATTGGTATTATTTTAAAAAGACACTTGGACCTATACAGGAAAGATATAGAATATAAAATCCAATCCCATAGAAGAACTGCAAAAACTTTTGTAAAAACCAAGTAAATTAGATTGGGAAAAATCAAGTTTCCGAAACAGAACGGATTTTGTTCATACTCAATTAGCCGCAAATAATTATAAATAAACACAAACAATTTTCGCTTTTGGTTATAAGCGATTGTTGTTGTTGTTACAGCAATTTGCGCGTTCAACAGTTTCAGTAGTTAAGTCAACAAAAATGCTTAAGCACGCAATTTATTGATATGTCAAATTAACGACTTTGAAGTTTGTTGATCTTACCTTGATTGGCGATTAGTGACTTTTTAGCGTCAAGCTTTAAGCCAAATAACAACATTTGTTTGTTGACTTAGTTGCCTTTATGGTCAAAACACATACATACATATGTATATACACAGAAATACATATATGTATGTATGTATGTATGCGCACATAAACACAACCGCCAGCGATTTGTTAGTTTTGTACGCCATTAATCAACAAAACCGTATAAAATGTCAACAGTTCTGTCAATCACATACACACAAACAGAGAGTCACTTAAACATACACACACAAACACACACACACCCTCAGAAAATATAACACGCTTGCAGTGTAAAGCGGAGGATGAAATTGGTAAATTGGTGATTTACCAGCAAATAATAAACATGTTTAGTGAGCGAATTCAAAAAGAGAAAAAAAAATGTTGGTTTTGTTTTTCTTTTTTGTTGGTCTTGTTGTTGCTGTTGTATACCCAAACACACACACATGAATATATCCACACATGCAATGACAACTAAAGCAACAAAAACAACAAACAAGAAGCAACATACACACAGCCAAACAAAGTGAATGTTAAATCAACTCAGCAAGCAACAATAACAACAACAAATAACGTTAACGAACTCAAAACATACACACACACACATACACACATAGACAGATGCATGCAGTGATTACACATACTATTAAACAACAACACAAAAACGGGTTACCATTTAGTAATGTTGCCCCAACTGACCTCTCTTTCAACATTCAGCCATCGAAATCAAACAGAAAAATTCATTCGATTGAGGTGCGCCCCTGGATACATACATACATACTTACATATGTACAACTACAAAGTTCACAAACACACACACTCACAATTTAGGAATCCCACATTTTTGGTATATCTATTCCGCAAATCCCAAAATTGTTTAGCAATACTATAAAAAAAGAGTCAAAGAAAATTTTAAACTTTGCTATAAAAAAGTCGATTTAGTTTAAGTATAAAGTTGTTGCTTTAAAATTAAAATTATTTTGGTCAATTGACGTGATTTTTTACCTTAATGTTTAATCTACTCAATGATATACAATTGTTGGTTTTTAATTTCTTACTAACAACTAAAGGGATATTAGAAAAAGAAGAGAAAATTTTGTTTATAGAATCCTTTAAAATCTCCTTAATTTCAGCTCAGACCAAAGACATTTTTTTCTTTTGATTTGAATATATAGAAATGTTAATATCAACAAACGAGAAATCTATCTGGAAAGTTTTAGAGAAAACTAGTAAGAGAATTATATTCAGCTACGCCAAAGCTCATATACCCTTCGCTTAATTTAACATAAAGTATTTTAATTTTTTATTAAAAGTTGCTTTAATATATTGACGACACGTTAAAATTGTGTAAATCGCAGCCCTGATCAGGATTACTTTGCGAATATCGGCATTCCTGGTGCGCAATCAAACAATCACGAAAGTCCCGCCAGTGTAAAATTTGATTTTCGAATACACGCACACAAAAACAAAAGGTACACAGAAAGCGAAGCACACTTCCGGCTGCTCTAAAAATAAGAGAAAAACATTGAAAAAAAAATGGCTAAAGGACATTTTCAAACAAAATCAAAAACAGTTACCACAAAAAAAACAACAACCACAACAACAACAAATAAATAAATAAAAAAAAACTTACCAGGAGAATGCATAATTAAGCAAAAGTGCCAAACGGAAACTGTAAAAGCGCAGCAAAGAGGATTTGGTAACAAAAAAGCAACAAAAAAAAAAAACAAACACATATATACATATGTATACATATGTATACTGTGGCAGTCACTCACTCACACACTCGCACATGAGTCAAATTAACAGTTTGAATTGTCATCCGGCATCGGTCCTTTCTGCTGGTCCTCCTAATGTAACCAGCAGCAAGAAAAAAGGTCAAAATCAAAATTGATTTGTGTAGACCAACAACCGCCCCCCCAAACACCACCCCCCCAAAAAAAAACATATAAATAAATTGAAGAGCAGCGCTAGAGTTTATAGTCGGTCTTAGCAGTAGTTGCATATGCGACACACACAAAGTTAAGCTTAAAGAAAGTCTAACTAGCCATTAACTTTCTTTCTGCCACGATACGCACAGCTGCTCAAAAATAAAATGTCCATAAGAATGTGTGTGTGTATTTAAACTAACAACAACAAAACCAATAACAAAAAAGCCCGTAAATATTCGAATTATTACTCGTACCTTTTTCTGTTTGTTGGTTCAAGTTGTGTACGCTTCATTTGTTAAGCTGCAAAATAGTTGCTCCAACAAGCTCCAAACGAAGCTTGTCGTGAACTTTTGGCTAAATGTTTTTTAAGTTTTAAACGCCAGCAAACAAGCAAGCTATCGAAAGCTAAAAGTTGGTCGCGATGCGTTACTCTGATTTTATTTGCATTTGGCAAATATTGACTGACCGATCGCCTTTGATTGTGAGTGGCTTTGATTTTTTTTATTTTTGTTGTTGTTTCTACAGGTAAAATTGTTGCTATTTTAGTAGCTGACATGTCGCAGGTTATACGTCTGCTAGAATGAGTAGAGTCATTTTTTACCATTTGTTAGATTTGAGACCACACGTCGTTACTTTATCATGTCTAAAATTCGTTGCACAATCTTTTCAACTAAACCAAATTAACGAAGCCGTCAGGACCAAATACGACAAACCACGAATTAAGCACACCAATACAAGAGCATCACACATCACATGTACATGCAAACGAAAACAATTTGCCTATGAATGCATATGCAAACACTTTAACATCGTTAAAGATGAAATAAGTAAAGAAACTGACTTACATATATACGTTTAGACACATATAAACGATCGGTGGTCCACACAAACACACAGACACATCTTGTGGAAAATGTTAAAGTCTTTGTCGTACAAAAATGCATTTAAGTGTCTAGCATTAAATGCTATAACTGAATTGAAAAGGTCGTAACGTGAGCTTTGAAGGACTTTCAAATACTGCACAGTAATCCAAAAAGAATGGTGAGACAACCTCCGAAAGCACCACCAAGTCCGTCATTAATTAAAGTCTGCGACTAATTGTTTAAATGTGTTTGTAATTTGTCGATGATTTAATATCGGACGGTCACATCCACTAATCAACTCAACTTGAAGTAATAAGAAGTAAAACTTTATTTTAATAAGTGATTTTATTTATAATTTCGATATAAATAATTACTTTAAACATGTTTCTCTAAAACGAAAGTAATAGTATTTAAAGTGTTGTTAGTGCATATAATTGATATTGGTTTATGTTCTTGTACAATGTCATATTATTATTAAATAAGAAACAATAATAACAATTTATCGGTTAATAGTAGCAAAAGTGCAATAAGTTCGATCTAAGATATAATATTAAAACACATTCAATATTTTTTAATGTACACTTTTATCCAATTTATATGATTGATATCCTTTAGATAAAATTACCATTCGCAGCATTTGAATTATTTTCGCAATTCTGCATAGTCCAAAAACATTCTTCTTCATATCTATTAATCAATTCATCAAATCTGAAACATGTTCTATTTTCACATTGGCATAACTTACGTCCAGTGTTGGTAAAAAAAAACCCTTTTTCATCTATGTCTAATGACCAGTATTTCACTGGCAACAAACTCCACTTAAACCTATTTTTGTCATCTATATACAAACATTGCTTCTCGCTATTTGGTCTTTTAAAAATGATCTCCAAATCAAACTTGTCCGTATTTGGGTGGTTAGAGTTTTTATAAAAGTCCACAATCCATTTCGAGTTCGGTACATCTGGCGTATATTCTTTAATCTTCAAAAATAAGTCTGTTTTCTTATTTCTTAAGCAAACTGTACTTCTAGTATATAAAAGTTTCACAAAGCTGGGCAATTGTTCCATACTCTGACTTACGCGTCTTTGTAAACTATAATCGAGTTTGTCAAAAAATGCATCATTTTGTATTTCCTGCCAATAGTAACCCATTCGCAGATAATATTTATTTAAATTTCTATCTGCCGAATCAGTGTAATTAATTTCAGGAATATTTAACCTCTCATTTAAATGCAATTGCGACTTGACCATTATTTGAAAGGACATAAAATTATTAACTCGGTAGATCAATTGCAGAACATCTGCAACATGATAAAATATATTACCGATCTTTTCAATTGTTTCGTTGCATATCTTCTGCACATAGAACTCTTCATATTCCTCAGTCAAATAATCGAAAGAGTCCCGAAAGTTTTCAACCAAACCATTTAAGGACAAATACCATTTTATAAATATGACATCTTTCCAATATTCAACGTTGTGCTTTTGTTTTACATTAACAATTTGAATAATACGATTTTGTAAGCTTTCTTCAAGGCCATAAAACAAGTCGTTGTATTTTTGTAATTCAACGAAATATCGATGCATGTAGTGACGTATTTCGTCAAAATAAAAATCCGCGATACTTTTTTCGTATATATACAATTGAGTTTCAACCATCATTCGAAAAGATTCATCATTATCGATTTGATATATCAGACGCGTATAGAGGAACTTGTTCATAAGGGTAAATCTCGATCCAAAATTTGAAATAACACGTTCGTAAACTTTCTCAATAAACTGTTTGTTGTAGTTGTCATTTAAATAATTTCGAAACGTTTTGATATCTTCGATGTCGGGCATATCGAAATCTAAAATACTCTCCAATAACTGCGAATTTTTATGTAGCAAATAGTGCAGCACCTCCTGATGAAGTTCGTCAATCTCTGGATTTTCCAGCACACCAAATTTACTTTCTCTCTCGATTGTTTTCAGCATTAGCAAAAACATTGGAATGTGAGAGCTACTGCAATTCGCATTGAACTTATGGTAGTAATATGTTGGCTTATAAAATTTTTCGGTATTCTCACAGTCAGATTTTCTCATTCTTTCTTGTAGTTTAAGCAGGAAGTCATCGTAAACCGAGACTTTAATTATCGATGAGCCTTCGGTTGTAGCTTCACAATAAAACACTCCAATTAATAAAACTGTTAACACGTTCCTCATGGCGAACAAAATAGACTGAAAAGTTGAATAGATTTGTATTTGTTTAAATGTTAGAAATAAGTGCATTTGAGCTTTTAAATACTGCACTAGATAATTCAATATTGATTAATCAGGTTTGGAGCGGAATGCGGAAAACTTTTAATCGGAAAAAGGGTTATCAGCAGTTGCAACATTTAAATTTAAACAAAACCTTTTGTTCTATAAATTATCTATAATGAATTAAATACACTATATATATATAGAATTTTAAAGATTTATATATATGAATATACAATTTTGATTTACAATTAGTCGAAATGAAAAGACTTACAGTCTAAAAACTAAAGTAATCTCAGACATTAATTTGAGCAGATTCATTGAACATACTCGTACTTATGTACAGGAGGTTGGTGCGGTTTTTTATTGATTTGTATAACTGATAAGCTAAACATAAACTTTTTTTTCTTAAACTTAACAGAATCGCATTGATAAATATTCTGAAGAATTTAATCAATACAAAAAATGTGTACAAATAAATTTCCGCCGTTTTTTGTTAATAAAATAATATTTAAACGATTTTAAACGATGTGAGACTGCTTGCTGAGTGACTTCTAAACTAAGTGCAAGTTCCTTTTGTGTTTGAGACGAATCTTCACCCAATAATTTCTCCAAATCTGCATCCTCGTAAATTTTCGGCCTTCCACTGCGATCTTTGTATTTATGTCAAAATCACCTTTTTTTAAAATTTTTGAAACCACTCACGACATATTCTCTCACTCAAAGCATCCTCATTATATGCTTCTACGAGCAATCGATGCGACTCAGCAGTAGATTTTTTTAAATTAAAAAAAAATTAAAAGTTCCCGCATATGACACTTAGTTGGCTCAAATTGAGACATTTTTAATGAAGAAGAAAAATATATGATGCTAATGCGAACTTAATAACATGATAAGCTTATGTTGTTCTGGAATAAACAAACTAATTTTCAAGTAGGTTACCATCTGCGAATTCCAACGTAAACCTCGTGCCACGCCATCTTTCTCAAAACGGCGGAAACTTATTTGTACACCTAATATTGTTTGATACAATTAACTAAATGAAACTCCAGCCAAAAGCGTTTTAATCAATCAAAACTTTAATAAAAGTAATGATTTTTTCTATGTATTTCAGTCAGTATTGTTTTTATTAATAATATTGATAGCCAAAATTGTCATGTAGTAGAGAAGATGAAAAAAAATCCCATGAAATATAATCGCAAAATACAAATTGCCAAACGAATTCCTTTTCCGTTTTACTATTAAAGAAAAAAGTGATGATACAGTGAAGAAAATACGGTAAAGAAACAGTTATTATATTTCATATCAAATCAAAAGTTTTAAAATTAGTTAATATAAAATCAAATTCTTTCAAATTTCCAAATTTTGGTCGCACATTAAAGATGCGAATCTAAAGAAACAACAAAAATGTTTTTGATTGATTTACAAGGATTATAAAAATGTCAAAAATATCCTTTTTGTTAGTTTGAATATCCTTGAATTTAATTTATTCATATATATATTTGTGTACATAAACATATATGTATATTTGTTTCAAAAACATTTTAGGATTTAAATTAAAAATGAATATTTTTTACATCTTTATGTCCTTTCAAATCAGGAAAACTTTTTTATTTTGTCTCTTTCATTTGATACTCATATGTATGAGTTAAAGTATTCAAATAATTATGCTCGGGTCACCACTACAAATCGACAAACAACCAAGTGCTACAAAGTAAACTTTCACAATAAAATTTATTTTGTGCTAAGTACTCCTTTAAATGTAAAGAAGCTCTTTAAATTACTTGGGATTACTACATGCACCAATATTATACTCGTATCTGTATTTTCAAAAGTATTTACATACTCAAAAAAATGTTTATATATCAATAAAAATAAATTAAGATCAGATTTTAACTTGATGTAACAAATTGTACATACCACTAGAGAAGTTCTGCTAACACAATCGACGCAACTGAAGCACACACAAAAACTAAAAAAGCAAAGGAAATTAAACCGAATTGACGAAGCCAAAAGGAACAAAAAGGGCAAACCACGAATTAAGCACACCAATACAAGAACATCATACATCACATGCATGCACATGCACATGCACATGCACACGCACACGACAACGCAAACGTACACACACATCGAAAACAATTTGCATATGAATGGAAAGTTTTGGCTTATTTGATTTGCACTGTTTGCATATGCAAAAAGTGAAGCAAAAGATGCAACAAAAAAGAAACCGGCTTACATACATATTTACATACGCATAGACGGTGGTCCACACAAACCCACACACACACACACACACAAACACATCTTGTGGAAAATGTTAATTTCTTTGTCGTGCAAAAATTCTTCGAAGTGCATAAATGTCTCGCATTAAATGCTTTAACCGAATGAACTAACCAAAAGCATCGAAACAACTACTACACACGCGCCACACTCCACTTCAGGTAATAAGACCACGATTGCAAATGCGATTCATAAAGAATTCGAATATTTTTTATGCATTGTTTAGAACCAGGCCGGGTAGACCAGGATTCCAAAAAAAACATGTTCTTTTAAAGAAGCAACCATTTTTCGTAAAGCTTGACATTTATAAACATTCGATTTGAATTTTATTCTGGTCAGTTGGAAATTGTCCAAAACTTTAGAACGTCTTGGTTTGAAGTAAGACATTTTCATTGACTTTTCTTTAAGAACTCAGCTTTTATTTTCATTAAGCGGCCACTGCAAATCGAAAAAAGTTTGAATGACGCTTTTCAATTCTGACCACTTGACATTTGACCGAAAATAGTTTTCATAATTTTTTTATGTTCAATTACATTTCAGTTATTAACGAGATATAAATTTTATTTAAGAATAATCTCAAATCAGTTGCTGATTATTCAAATTAAAAATAAATGAACCAAATGTGGTCTTATATAGTCGCACAGGGTTTTATATACACAAACGACAACTTACTGTGCCGGAGCAGCAACTTCTTTTTTGTGTGTGTGTGTGTGTATGTGTGTGGTTTATCTAAGCTTGTAACGTTGTGTATGCACAACCGTTGTACATATATACACACGCTCACATGCAGTACTGCTGCCTGCCAATTCATTTCTATTCATGTTATGCAATTCAATTGTTCCACTTCCCTTTCCGGTGCGTTTGGAATTTACTTTGCAGTGGCGACAGATTAGAGTGGTCTTAATAAATCAAATTTTTAATAAAATTATATAAATACCAACTTTTCATATATGTGCGAGTATAAGTATTTTCCATTCTTGTGTGAATGGCTTAGACGCGCATTGGGCACAAAGATAAGAAAGAGTGATACAAAGATACTTTAATTTCTATATATCAATATAGATTCCTTCTCCAGTTTTCAAAACCAGTCTAGTGCATATATGTACGTGTACATATGTATTTATTATGCTGTTGTTTTGTTAACATGGCCGTCATATTAGAAACAATTTGTTTGAAGTGCAAAATTTTGTTCTTAACTTTTTTTTTTGGTATTTTCTACTAGATCAGTTGAAAGGTCAACGCAAGAAGAAACCGCAGGAAAGGATTAACAAAGACAAAAGTGACATATTAATTTTAGGTCCACAATTAAACAGCTTTGAAAAAATTAAGAACTATTTTTAAATTATGTATTTAAATTTATTCAACTTCCGCTTGTCAATATCTCTTTAACTTCGAATGGTATTTGTGCATTTCCGCTTTATCTAACATTTTTCCGCCTTTAAAAGCTGCTGACGACCTTGTGCCAATCAACCAAATCGTACAAAATGTCTGTAATTATCACCTTAAGTACTTAACTTTACACCACAATCGACGACTAATCGTCGAACTTTTAATTCGCCATTATTGGCGCTCGCTGCTGCTGCTCTTCAAACCGTTGGCAACCGCAGCGGATGTGCCATGAGCTACGCTGCGCATATGCCACAGCAGCAACATTCGAGTAGCTCAAATGTGTATTGGCAACATTGTTAAAGATGCTGCAGATAATTGCTCCTAATTGCAAAGTTATTAATTAGCTTCAATTGAACGTTAGTCTCCGGAATCGCTTGTTGCAAATCGAAACTATCGAAAGCTGATTAAATTAGCTGACATTCTGACAAATCGCTTTGAACTTTCTGAGAATATAAAAAATATCTTTCTTGATTGAGTTTAATTTTGTACAACATCGATAGATTCGTTTAAACCACGTTTATATATGGTCATGACTTTTGTGCTAACATGGGCAGATCGAACTAAATTGTTGTTGGTTTGCATACAATTGTTTTCATTATTTTTATATACATAAAATATAAATCTGTAAGTTCTAAATAAGCAACAACAGGGCTTACATACTTAAGCTAATTTTAAACCACCAACTCTGACGCTTACGGCTTTCTATATTAACTTGAAATTTATTTACGGCTTGTGGGTTTATTAAATTTAATGTGCTGTGAAATTTCATAGATAATCAAAACCCGAAAAATTACGATTATTGCATTGCAAAAAAATATATAAAAAATATGTAAACAAATCAAACAAAATAGAAAAAAAGAAGAGAAAAAAACAGGCGAGTCATAAATCCACTTGATGGGATTTTCTTGCGAAAAGTCGTTATCAACACATCCAAACCCGAAATCTGCATCACAAGCGAGCATCGTTGGCGTCTTAGCGTCTGCACGTTTCGAGTTCTTTCAGTAACCGATTCTGGCAACGAAAAGTAACCGTGCGAGGTAACCAAGTGATTTTAATATTAGTCATGCAATATTTGTAACCGATTTTTTATGTCTACATATACAACAAAATAATGGTTTTTAATCTATATGGAAATGCATTTCATTTTACATATGTAGTCAATAATACCACAACATATAAAATATAATTTCATTTACATGGTGGAACTCCGAACCGGTTAACCATTATCGTTTGTGAAAACGAAATACTCGTACATATGCACACCAATGCTTTAATTATGTGGGGTGTTCAAAAGAGAATTTGACAAGTTCACTTCAATCTTTTGCGACGGCAAGGGAAAACGAGATAACTCTAGTTCGAAGGTTTTTTCTTAATTCGTGTCTGGGTATAGTGAACCCCCAAATTTTTAAATGGATTACTCTAAATAGTGAACAATCAAAATGCTTTTCAACAATTGTTTCACTATTTGGAGTTTAGTGAATAAAATTTTGAAAGCAACTTCAAGCAGATAACAATAAAAAAACACAAAAAACACGTATAAAGTCAATTTCTGAATGCAAAAACAACAAATGTCGACCTTGAAAGAGTGAACAACCCGGATAAAGTGAACAGTGTTTGCAATAATTAGTTCCCTATATCCAGACACGACCGTATTTGTTTTCTAATCCTGTATGCCCTTTTTTTTTAAATACACGATATAACTAAAGAGAGCGAGAGAGTTATTAAAAAAAAGATGTCTCAAAAGAGAGATAATAAATGAGAGCACATAAGTAATAACTCAAAAAAATCAATTCGTTGCCTTTTGAAATGAGTCACCCCAATTTATAGACATTCACACACGCATTAGCTTAAAAATTTTGCGAGAACATGAGAACGTAGCATGCGATCATAATTTTTGCGTAATAACGGCGACGTTATGGCGTTACAGTGCGTTATGAGGTTGTTGTGTTGTTGGCTGCTCTTGCCATCAACAGCAAACAAGTTGCCTCGGCTGCCTCATGTTGTTGACATCACATCGCATCACATCACATCATAGCTTGGCAGAGCATAACGCATTCTTATCATTATACCATCATCAGCATCAACGCATCATCAACGCAATTTCGGCGCTTGTAAAACGCAATCAAAATCTGTGTGCGGCCCGGCCCGGCCCCATTGCCGCAGTACGTTGTCCTCGTTATAGTCTTGTTGTCATTTGCAAATGGCAGAAGGAGCAGAGTTGCTCTGCGCGTCGGTAGCATCTTTTGTCAGTCAGTCTGTGCCATGGTTACTTGAGGCGTGAGCTGCAATAACTTCTCATTTGCCTCGGAAACTGCACAAGTTGAAGGCACTTTTCGGGGGAACTGCTGTCGATGTGCGGCACAACGGTGAGTGGATAATCATCTTTGGCAGCCGAAGCAAGCTGTACCCCAGCACTGAGAGCAGCTGGCAGGAGCAGGAGTTGTGTGGTGTGACAGGATTACACATCGTCATGACACGACCAAAAATGCGATAAGCTTTTTTTTGTTTGTCTTCTTCGTTTAATGAAAACAAATGAAAATGTGTTGTAGCTAATAATAAAATAATGGATACATGGATGCATGTGGAAATGCTTGGAAAGAGAGTTTGGAAATTTTTCCAAAAGTCACAAGACTTGGTTTTTAGCCAGAGATGGTTAAAGCCAAGTAATATTCATTTAAGACATGTAAATATTTGTCTCTCTTCTTTTTGTTGCTATTGTCAATACGAACCAATGATACCAAGTAAAGCTACCATGGCTTCAAGATGTTCCCAAGTTTATCTACTATTTTTTTTGAAAAATATCGAATGAATATCTTAGGGACAACAATTAACGTAAACCAAATTAAATTTGACTTATCTGCGGAACCTTGAGTAGCTAACAAAGAAGTAACTTCAATTATTTTCCACAGAATCATTATGAAAATTGTTGACCAGCAGATAATGAAACGCCGCACACCCCCATTCCATTATGAATAATCAATTTTAATTTAATCGCTTGCGCGTAACTTTTGCCAAAGAAAAGTAATCACCTACTTGTGGGGCAGCGGCAGCAGCAGCGTCTAATTACAAGAGTAATTGAGAAAATAGTTTTCACCTTAAGCTGTTTTCAAAATTTAAATTAAACGTTTAATCTTGAAGTAGCAGCAGCGGAACGATTGCCCACAAAGTGCACTTGGCGCAGAGACGACAAGTGCCGAGACCACCACCAACAAGACCCAACCGAAAAGAAAAGGAAACATGCTAACCAACACTTCCGTTGCCGCAACACAAGTTCATCTGTTACAGACCCAGCGAATGGACTAGTGAGGCGGGCTGGCGGGCAGGCAGGCAGGCTGACAGGCAACAGCTCAAACCACATTTGTCCGACTGTCTTTATAATTTTAATCAATTTATCTTAATTTCGTTTGAAGTGCACATTAACCTAATGGATACACAGTCAAAGCGTTGCTTGGTAAATAGAAGAAGACGACGAGACTCTGCAAACGAGTCGACAAAAAACATGAGAAGAAAAAAAAACAAATAAAGTAGGAGGATTTGGGGGCCAACGATGACGGAAGTGAAGTGGAAAGTTCTAAAAAAAAAACAACAACAAGAACAACAAAAAAACACAGCTTATAAACCAATATTAAAATGTTATCCGGCACACTGCTCGAACCATCATTTATGCTGGTTCGAACTGAACCGAACCGGAGGAGCTAAGTGCACCTATCGCATTTAGCCTTGTGGTCGCCATATGGAGTTGCCAGGTATTTATTAAAATATCTCTTTCAATTAGTTAAAGATCTTTTTAGATATTGACTTTCGATGAGCTACGGCGTAGTCCCAGCTTTAATTGCAACATTTTGGAAACTATCTTGATCTCAAAAATAAATATATATGTTTATTTAAAATTCTTAAAGATCAAACTAAATTGTGGAAAGTAATCCTGTATGGAATTTAAACTTTACCTTAAGAATCATAAGGACCTATTTAAAAACTTGATCGAGACTTCGATTAAGATTCAAAAAGTCGATTTATCAGTTTTATCTTTGGAACATGGAAATTATCTATTGGGACAAGATAGAAAGGAATCTAAAATTTGATTCTTGTTAAATAAAAAAAATTGTAGGACAATATTCATAATAATAAAAACAACTACTTTAAATGTTGTTGTTGTTAAATTAACTCCATATATTATTTACTTCCAATTCACATCTACACATTACTAAGCCTATTTGGGAAAACATCTCACCTGGCAACTCTGCAGCTATCAGGAAGAGGTTTAAAGGTAGTTGGTAAGGCGGTTCGATGGTTAGCCCAAGACAAAGAAGATGAAACAACCGAAGCTGATGTCGAATCAAATCAACGGGATGGGGACGCGGAATGGACCTTGGTGCCGGGCGACAACCCAAGGTGATGTTTCATTTTCGCATTTCTCATTTATCTCGTTTAGTGCTTTCGAGTGGAGATGAATGTTTTGCACTTTGTCTAACCGGCGACGGGTGAAAGACGACGACGACGGCGACGCAAGACACCGACACAGACACAAACGCCGACGCACTCGGAATAGAACAGCAGGTTTTAAGGTTGAAGGTGCTTCAAATTGATGTTAAATGTTTTATGCAACACTGGAAACGGGGGGGCGGCTGCTGCGTGTATTTCTCTTGAATTTTTGCTTATTAATGATTTTGACCAGAGCAGCAAACGCAACAGCCGAGCAAGGCGGGCGGAACATCGAGCAGGGTCGTTTGGTCGTGGTGCAAAAAGGATTGTGAATAATGGTCGGGCCAACGATGAGCAAATACCCATGGGCTCATTATAATCGAATGAGGGTTACCCGTACGCTATTGTGAATGATGATGATGATGATGATGATGACGATAATGATGAAGTCGAATATGAACTGACGGTGAGCAGTTTGATTTGAACTCAACGAGTTTTTGTTGCGGCTTTTTGTAGATCCACAAGACGTTTGAGAGACAATATTTGGAGTATAGCATATTTATTTATATGTAAATCTAAATCGAGGAACAACCAATTAAGTTAGTTTTTCAACCAAATATAATTGTATCAAATATAAATTTATCTCTTTACGCTTTTGATCAAAAATGAAGCGAATACTTCTAGCGGATATAATGCAGCATAGCTGTAAAAGATGGTTCTCATCTTTTTTTAAATAATTTGTTAGAGTTTGTCTCCATTAATGGTAATAGTTCTGGAACTTCAAGCGAAGACGTCAATATTTTCTCTAAAGGAATTCAATTAATTTAGTCCTTAATTCGAAGGATCAAAATAATGCAAACCGAAGTTTCTGAGGGCAAAAGCTTTAACCGATAATATTTTATTTTCTGATCCGAATATATATATCTTAAAACTTCGATATAGTATGAAAAGTAAAGTCCACTCTAAACTGCATACAGTCAAGAATCTACTGTGAAATTGTACATTCGAATGTATCTTTATAAGTTGTTTGTGTGAGTGTGTGTGTGTGTGCAAATGTTGATATTTATTTTGAGAAAATTTTCCGAAAAAAAATGCAAATGCAATATAAATAGAACTTTGCATCTTTTTGTTATGTTTTATTTGCAGGAAACGAATTTTTACGCTTTACTGAAACGTAAAATCTGCATTAGTTTGCACAGACCGATTTTTTTTGCTTTCCTTTTCTTTTCTTATTTCTTCTTTTTCTTCGGTTCAAGCGCTCTGCTCTGCTCTGTGTAGCTGTGTGTACGATGCACGATGCACGCCCGCCGTCAAAGCTGCGGAAATGCATTTTGCATATTATTATGGCGGAATTTCCGTTCGAGTATGTTAAAGAAAAATATTGATATTTAACGAATTTCCATGCTAACTCCTAAGCTACACTGAGCGCTGTAATGTTAGGACATTGACTTGAATATATTTTATTAGTTCTTAAGATAGTTTTGTATCTACAAGATGAAGTTGCTTTGAAAATCAAAACATTTTTATTTTTAATAATTCAAGTTCGATAAGTTTAGTTAGTTTCATCAAATTTTTTTATTCATAATATAGTCGATCAATTGAAGGTTCGTATCTTTGAAACGTATCTTAGCTCGATATTGGTTAGTTGGATTGGTCAATGAAATTTTAAAATTAACAACGTCAGTTCTAACTTTTTCAGTGCATATTCCAAATGCTGTCGCTCTGTTTCATCTGTCAAAGTAGAATGCAAGCAAATCAAAGCCAAAAATTTGCGCAATTTTCGCAAATATTTTTAAGCTGAATTTCCGAGTTTCGATTCCTATTTACAGAAGCTATTAATGCAGTCATGTGAGAAATACAAAGGAAAACGAATTTACAATATTTGTTGGCAGAATATTGCATCATCACATATGTCCATTAAAACCGATACAAACGATTCCAACTTGGATTTTTGATGGAGTTCGTTTCGTAGTGCAGATAAATATGAAAAAGTGAATTTTTTTTTTTTGGATTTTGGTACTTAATCAAAACCAATCGTTCTTAAAATTCGATTATCTCTTAGTTTAGCATATGTAAGTTTAGATGTAGTTAATTAATTTTTAAAGAGAAAACCTATTTACTTGATATTAGTATACATTTTTGATTAGTCAAATATCGTGTGGATACTTAAACTAAACGAAAGCCTCTGAGTAATAAAGAAATTTTGAAGCAACTTCGACTCATTAATCAATGAAGTATTTTCATTGAAAGTATCTAAAAAATGTCAAAATTTCAGTCGACTTTTTTTTATAAATAACAACTAAAATTTGATACAGTTTGCTATATCATTAGAAAGGTATAACAACTTCATTTGACATTTTACTTTTGCATAAGTATTTGTATTTATTATTAAACACTTTTAAAAGTATCGCATGGATTTCTTTTTGTATTCACAGTAGCTTTAAAATTTGACTTCCATTTGCCATTTGCAAGCAAATCTTCAAGGATTATTTTTGAAAACTTATGTCAACCAAATTTAGACTATTTCCGTCAAGATATAAAAACTGTGACAAGACTGAAAAAACTGAAAATTAAAAATACAAAAACAAATACAAATCAAGAAAAACTAACAGTATTTCACATTTTAATTGCGTTTGTTCTTTTTTCGTTTTCATTTTCGCTTTTTTCGTTTTTTGTTATCGTGAAACAAACTTTGCTAATTAAGAATTTCACTTGAAATTAATTCAATTTGAAGCTGCCGTAGAGCGCATCGCATCGCAGCGCAGTGCTTCTTATGACAAAGTTTAATTTCAATGACGAATTTTCACCTCGGCACACGCAAGACGCCTGCTCGCGCTCGCTACCAAAATCGAGCAGCTCGCAAAAGGTGATAAGGACGCTCACTGCAGATGCTCCTCGAAATTTATGAACTTCCTGCAAGAAATTCGTAACTTTTACATTACTTCATTTTTACTTCGTACTCGTACTCGTATTCGTATTCTTATTTTTTTTCTTTTGTTGTTGTTGTTGTTTGTTTTGTTTTTGTTTTAGTATCTGAGCTAATTACATAAGCTCGTTATTAGGCGAATTACTTGTTTCTTCATTTGCAGTAGCAATAACAGCAACAACAACAAAAACAACAGTAGCAACAACACCAACGATGACAACAGCAACAAAATAAGAAAACTTTTTTAATTATAACCTCATTTAGATTTGAAGTCAGTTAATGTTGGTTTAAATGCAAACTGACGAACATGTCTGCATGACTTTTAGAGCTGGAATTAGGTTGCGCACACACACACACACACACACACACAAGAGCATATTTTTTTTTTGAGACACGTATAAAAAAATCAAGATTTTACGAATCTTTTTAAATTTAGGAAAAAATATGCAAATACTCAGTATAAAAAATAAACGAAATTAGGTTTGATGATGTTATGAGTTGATTTTCCGGTTGTGGTGTGATGCTGAGTGTGGCACAAGTGGCAAATCGCGACTGCTCGCCGTTAATTGGAGGAGTTTGAACAAACATACAAACACATAAAAAAAACCAAAACAAATGAATTTTAGTGCCAAAAATTCAAGAAGTTAATGACAAAATAAAAGGAACTTTAAGGATATTTAATTAATAGCTTTAACCTAACTAATATACAAGCTTGAATGAATTCACATCCGGTCATGCACTCATATCGCATTCCTATATATTTTATATTTTTTATATACAACTAGCAAATGCCCGGCATGCGTTGCAATGCCACCTAAAAAAAATGGTAGCAGAACTTCCCGGTACTTCCGTTAGTTAGGAATTTCTCGGTATTCACCGTTGTAGCGATTCTGAGTTATGGCTGTGAAATTATCGGCATACAAACTCAGATACCAAATTTCACATTTTTTGGAGCAATATTAGCGAAATAATCGAATATTTTAACTAAGTTTTACAAATTGTGGGCGTAATAGGTGGGCGTGGCAAAATTTTCTTTGCCCTAAACCTAAGTTGGCGTGAGCACAGCAACTCCCTAAAATTTCATCAAAATCGGATGAATGGTTTAGACCCCCATTTTGTACAAAGATAGAAAGAGAGATGGAAAGATAGAAAGAAAGATAGAAGAATTCATTTATATATATATAGATATACAATATATATACACATTTCATACAAATTCTCTCACACATTTTCTTTCAGATTCGGATTTTTAACCATCATGCATTGTAATCTATAAAAACTTGCACATTCCTCCCATAAAACAAAAAAAAAATGTAATTCTGTCCAATGTCTTGCGTCCACAGCCAGAATCAACCCAGCCCTTTTACAATCCTTCCGATTCATAACCATTAATTACATCTGGGCTCTATCATTCGATGTAAAACCCTTATGCTGTAAATCCGTCTGTTTATACCCTATGTCTGTCCGTTATCCATTGGGTCCAAATATTTATCGTCCGAACTGAATACAATATATGTATATGTATGTACCTACCCCATGAGTAATTTTTCTTATATTTATTTAAACATAATAATCAAAACAAAAGTAGATCTTAAATTTAAAATGTCAATTTAACATTTTTTGTTTTTTTTTTAGATTGCTTCCTTTTTTCGTTCAATTTTATTTTGTTGTTGGTTTTTTTGTTTTTGATATTTATGAGAGAATTAAATTCGTTTGCACTCACCGCTCTGGATCCCGTGATAATGGCGCCAGCATACGTCGGTATCCTATGTGCTAAACGACGACGAGAGAGTTACACAAACAAATTGACAAAAATAATGCCTTCTCTTTTTTTCACATTACTTGTGCACCCTTTGTATATGCATTTATATTTTATTTTTGCTTTAACTCTTTTCACTTTTCCTTTAACCAAATTTGGATTTTTTGCTTTTCTTTTAAATATTCTAAATTTAATTGTTTGCCTTGTATTCGACACTTAAGTTTTTCATTTCTTTGCACCTTTTTTTTATTATATTTCCCTTTTTTTTATATATTTCCTTTCGTATTTATATCCTTTTTTAACAAAGAAAACTTTCACTTTTTTTGTTTTTTTAACTTGCTTCTTTCGAGATTTTCATTCAAATTTTTTTGTTGTTTTGTAATTAATAAAATTTCTTTTCACTCACACCTTTTCGTTTTTACAAAAAAAAAGTCTATTTTTCTTTAAGAATTTCTCTTTTTAATGCAGTACAACTGCCACCTGCTTTCAAATTTCGCAACTAAAGTTTTCTTGTCTTACTCTAAAAACCCGAGCTTCATTTTTGTTCAGCTGTTCGGATTTTTCCGAAGAAATCTACGGCGAATCTCTCTCACGGTTCGCTCTCCTTCGCCAAACGTATAAAATTTGGGGTTGTTGAACCTTTGCCGATCATGCAGTGCACTTTTTTCTTCCAATAGACAAGTCCTATCTTCTAATTTCAAGTTCAAGGTGAAATTTTCTGCAATTCTCTTCTCAAAACAAGGTCAACTGTTTTGCTATTTTTGCATTGTTGTTGTTCTAAAATTAACAAAAGAAATAATTCTTGTTAAATGACCAAAGCTACATAAATATATAAAACTTATACTTAATCATAATCTGTAGAAATCAATCAACTGTTTCATCAATACAATTAATACAAATTCTGAGATCAATAATTTCAACGATAAAGTATTCTCATGCCTATAAACAAATTTTCATAGCATAAAATTCAATAGAAAAACTAATTTTCATTTCTAATTTGAGCCTAATATTTTTTTACACATACATACATACATACATACATACATACATACATACATACATACATACATACATACATACATACATACATACATACATACATATATACATACATATATACCAATAACAATTTTTCCGAGTCGCCATTTTTACCATTTCACTCACTTTCGTCTTGTTTGTTTGTTTTTATTTTTCTTAATGATTTCGTCTTCACTGACTTACCAATTTAGAACAAACAATAACTGTAATTTTAACCCCGTACTTCAAAGTGTAAATACGTAAAGTGGCAACCCTATTTTCATTAGCAACCACACAAACAAATTCAATAATATTTCATGTTGCCGAACTGAATCAAAGCAAATAGAAATCAAAATTACGTAAAGTAGAAAGAAATAACAAAATAGAAGAAGAAAAAGTAAGTAAATAAATAAATAAAAATAAAATAAATGAAGCAATTTTCGTGTATAAACATTTTATACAATATTGCAGAGGGTGGATGGATGGGCGTGTGATGGGCGAAAATTCGACTGTAATAGGGAGTGGAGTGGAGTGGAGGGAGGATTGCCACTGCTGCACTTGAGTCAAGTTGAATTTCTTATTTCGCCAAAATAAATGTAATAAAAATAGCTGCAGGCAACAGTCAAAACAACAACAACAACAACAACAATAACAACAACACCAACAACAAAACGTAAAATCACATGGCAACACTGCAGCGAGTGAGTTTGTTTTGCTTCAAGCTGCTTCTTCCACATGAAATAAATCAAAACAAATAAACAAACAATTGACAGAAGTGGAGAGGACATACTGACAGACGCACGGACGGACGCACAGACAGACAGATGGACGGACATACACACAGACAAGTATAAAAATAAATAAAACGAAATTTCAGGGTCAAAATTGAGTGCAACAGCAGCAGAGGCAGCAGAGGCAGCAATCCCGAAGATGTACTTCAACTTGGGGTTTGTTTTTTTATATCGATTTCGCATGCAGAAGCGTGTTTTGCCGCAGGGTGGGCTTATTTTGACAGCAATTAGTTATGGAGGGGAGTGTATTTTCGAAATCACTTTGGTTGAAACTAAGGATAACGCTCAGTTTTGAATTTTAATTTCACTTACATACTATAAAAACTGAGCAAATTCTTTAAACTTGGTTAATTGCAGTTTTCGATCTAAATTTCTTAAGTGTTAACAATATTTAATTGCTTAAGTGTTAACAATATTTATTAATGTATGTACTTAACATTTAATATCATTCTAAAAGTTGGCAATCATTTAAACAATCTATAATTAAGATTGAAAAGAATCCTGTTCTTAGTAACTTGATTCTAGTAATGCACTTTTCGCACTAGGTTATGTGGCTTAGCTGGGAAATTGTTAACGTGTGCGTTAAATGAACTTGAAATTCTTTTATCTTTAAAATCCGGATATATTTAAGTGTAGATATGTCAAGTTTTAAGCAAATAATGAAACCACAAAAACAAATAAGCAAAAAAAATGCATTCTTGGGCGTTTGAATTATGAAAAAAACCTTTTGTATCTTTTGCTCGGATTCGGCTAGAACTTGCAGGTAACGCCAAAGCGAGACCTAAGCGACAACTTATAGTAAACTTCAAGTTCTTAATTTTGCTGGAGATAGTTTTTATGTTAAATAATCACATTTAATAAGTAGAATATTTATTGAAGTAGTCTTATTTAGTTACAAAATTTTAAATGATGACGACATTTTGAGACTTCAAAAGTAAAAGTCAAACTCAACTTTTTCTTGTAAAATCTTCAAATTAATACCGACAACTTATACGAAATGATATTGTAACTTTTTCAATTAAATGCGAAAGTTGTGCCTATGCAAACAGCTTATGTATATTTGTATATACGAGTACATAGACATATTTAAATAGTATGTCAAAAATCAATTGAAATTTCAAATTTCCCTTTTAATTTAGTTCGCATTGCGAAATGCTTTCGCACTCGAAACTAAGTACTGCAAAAGCGAAAACGACGACGATGACGGTCGACGCCTTCCATATCTAGCAGCAAGCCCGCCACTGCCACTCCTTTTCCCACTTGCAACGCTGCTGTGCAGCATATCGAGATAACGATTTGCTACGCCGAGGACGACGACTTCGAGAATTCGAGGACAACTGACTGCGCTGACAATGAATTATTCATGCACTTCGATTAGTTTCCGTTTCAATTGTATTTCAATAAAAATATATACATACATACATATATATATGTATATGTATATAAATGCGCAAAAAAGTGGGTGGTGCATCCGCTGAAAAGGGCGGGGCGTGGCGCGAATAGAAGATATTGATTTTGATTTTGAGTTGAGAGGAGAGAAGTTTATTTTAATGATTGTACGGAAGTCACAAGTGGAAATTGCCATTTAAAATACATTAAAAACGTTTAAAATATTGATTTTTTTTATTTTTATTTCAGCGAAATATTTACTATTATATATAACTGTTACCTAATTAGTTATATAAAAAAATTTAATGTTTAATATGGTATTTGTATGTTTATTCTGATCGCACAAAGTTTAAACCCTTGAATGGATTTCCATTAAACTTAGACTTTATATATTTTGACTTTTCCGGAGTTTTTATATAGATACAATAATTGCCACGCCCATATACTACGCCCACAAATAAATAACAAATCCTAGAAATCTTACAAGGCATACAGAAAAAAAAAATCGTTGTTACTTTGTTTAAACTTGATTCTAGAGTTCGTATGGTCACTGCTGTCAATTATAAATTTCTTTGAATAAACTAGATGCACGAGAGTATTTAAAGTCTAGATGCTTCGAAGGCAGTTAGGAGCAGCTAATACTTGTATCATTAAAAGTCTTCCTTAATAAAATAACGTTGTAATTGTCATATACATAATAACAATTGAGCTGCCGCCATAGAGTTCCGAACAAAGCCAACACAATTCCGGCATTATACATGGAAAGTACATAGGTTAATATATTTTGTTGTAGAACATTTGGATAATTTGAAAATCTTTATTAATGGTCAGTTGTTGTAAACATGTTCCAGCATTACAATAACATCATTACAAGAACAAAGAAACCCACTTTCGCCTGTTGAAAAATATGAAAAATTAAAACAAACGAAACAGCGGCTAAAGAGCTTTATTAAAAAAGGTTGCCGCTGCCTTAATTATGCCTCAACTCCAACCCAAACACTTATCTCACTCTGTGGAAACATTAATGTCAACTGACACACACACACACAAACACACACACAAACGTACACACACACGATGCTGTCGCGTCGTCATGTCATATCATGGCCGCATGACGGTCATATTCAAAATGGTCTAATTTAATTAGACGTCATAAAAGTAAACGTAAAGCTGCAATTTCCACACACGCAACAACCAACATTATTTGCCATGAAAGGGAATTTTCCACAGAAGACTTTTCCATTTGCACATGGTTTTTGTTGTTGTTGTTTTTTGGTTTTTTGTTAATTCATTTTTAAAAATAAATTTCAATTAATAATATGAAAATGTTGTAAAGTTTGAATCCGGTCTTGACTGAACCGATTTGCATGTCATGTTTGACTGTCTGTCTGTCTGTCTGTCTGTCTGTCTGTCTGTCTGTCTGTCTGTTTGTCAGTTTGTGTGTGTGTATATGTCACGTTGTCAGCAACCTGCACACACACACAGACACACACGTGTCAAAAGGTTTTAAAAGTGTTTGTAAAATATTTGAAAATTTTCAAATATGCACGAGTGCTGCAAATATTTGATTAGCAGACATTTTCACTTTTTTTTGAAGTTGAAGTTGAAAACTCTTTTCAAGCTTTGCTCGACGCGACGGACATTTGCATACAGCGTCATAAAGTTTGTGTGTATTTGTGTGCTCTGTCTACTTTTTTTGTTCGTTAAAGTTTGTCAGAATTACATTTTACAAAATAAACATTTTCTATGTACAACATTGACATAGATGCGTGTGTGCGTGTGTGTATGTTTGTGTGTGTGTGTGTATTTGTGTTTGTATTTATCATATTTTAATGCGTAAGACAAATAAATGCAAAACGACTTTAAGCGTTTCGTACACTTTCGCAGTGGTGCGATGCGAAGCGACCAAAATGAATTGAAACCTTATCGCACAATTTTCATTAGCATTATTTTTTGTCTGTGTACTTCCTTTGTGTACGTTTTGTTTTATAGGTACAGTGGAAAAGTTCTTCAAGAAAATATTTTTTTTTTTACAAATTGAGCTCGATTGATTTTTTATATCACTTTTTTTTTACAGTTACAACACTTTTTGCCAATACAATTTCTAACAAACTTTCCCTAAGAAACGCTTAATGCTTAATATTGCTCCTATTATCGAACATGCTGCTCGGTATTTATTTATTTCATGCTATTGCTTGGTAGGTGTCGCTTTACTCATCAACTATTTAAAGTTTCTGTAAACTTCATTGATAGATGGCGGCACATTTTTTATGAGACAAGGTGAGGCGCGTTCTCGGCTTGTGCCTAATAATTTGTTGTACAGATTTTTTTCGGTTAAAAAAAAGTGCAATTTGGATTCTCTTATGTGAGTACAGACTTCATAAAAAGAAGATCACAACGAATTATTAACTGTTATTTATTTTATGATAATATCTGATAATACTTTAATTGAACTTTGTACAGCTGGACTGATATACAAAAATTTATCAAAATTAGGTTTTGAATGAAATAATTTTTTTAAATTTGTTATTAAAAACGAAAAAAAAGTTGAAAAATGTTTATAAAAAAAAATGAAAATGGTGCCCAATGTGAAAACTAAAGGATAAACTAATACGTTCAAGGTCACATGTGAAGGGAAGGACTTTAGCTTATTTTCGCTGTATCAAAAATAGATCAAAATTTAGGACTTTAATTTGTAGAGTTCTTCGTATGGTTAATATTTTTAAATTAATTTCAAATAATGTAAAACTTATAATTTACAATGAGAATTAATTTTGAACATATATATATAAAGTATTTATATATATTTGTATATAAAAGTTGGTTAAGAAGACGTAATGATGTACTTAATAAAACTCTTAATTACTTGACACCAATTTTTTTCAGTTTAACCTTAAGAACAAGCAACAGAAAAGTATTAACATTGCTAAATTTAATTTTGCATGCGTGTAGCTAACTTTGTCCCACCGTTCCGCCCTTAATTGCGTCTCAACTGTGCGCACGTTTGCATCATCACACAGAACCGAACCGAACCGAACTGATTTGTACATTAACACAGTCTGACAAATTTATGCGGCAACATATTAAAATTTAATTTAATAAACTGCCAAAAACAACAAAAATAACAACAAAAACAACAAAACCCCATACATGTCTCTTTGTATGCATGAAAGCAAAAACGCTCACAAAGAGATGAACAAAAAAGCCAAGAAAGGAAAACGAGCGCAAAATGAAAGACGAAAAAAATGCACATCAAATTAAATAAAAATGATGCATATCACAAGTTGTGTTGGTGATGGCAACAAAAGCAACAAAAGCAACAACAATAACAACAACAACTGAGCAGAGCAGAGCGAAGCAAAGGAGCTGTCGACGATGATGGCGCTGCCAAAGCAACTTTCGACTTGAGCGGAAGTTTCATTTTGTAAAGCGTAAAAAAACGAGAACGAACCACCACAACAAAAAGTAATAATTACAAAACTGAACTGTTTTCGCCATTTTACAACACACGAGAAGCAGAGCACAACAACAATAACAACAACAACAACACACCGACACACTACCAAATGTGACAGTAATGTGTGCGCGCGCGATGTGTCTGTAATGCATCTGGGCACAAGCTTACATAAGTACCTCGCTGAGCTGGTCCAGATTTTAATGTTTGTTTGTTTTTTATTCGCCAGAAACTCTCCGTTAATTCTCTTATACCAAAATTTAAGAATTACGAATCACGCCCACTTTTTGTGGCATGACAAAAATGAGGCCTTTGAAAAACCTTTAAGCAAGCAGAATTTTTCATCGTTTAGCTTTTCGATTATCGAGTTCCAAAAGTGATATATCTTTATTTCGTTGTGCACTTGTAATTGGTCTAACCACGCCTACTTTTGGAGAAGATATCGGTATAGTTTGTGTTTACTCAAATATAAATTTTTCATTTTCTTTTGAAAAATTTTCCGAGTATGCTTGGTCGTAACTTGATTTTGGATTATTGAGTAATGATGTTTTCTGTAATTATTGTAAAAATAGTAGGCTTATAATGAGGGCGTGTCAGATTTTATATATATTGCATACTGAGGCTCTATTTCAAAAGCTTCGTTGTACCTTTTTTTTAGTAGAATCGTGTTGACAGTTTTCGATTTTTAATACGACACCGATCGAGGAAGATGTTAGATAATTTATACTCAAGTAGTGAAGATCGGTTTTTTTTATATATATATATATATACTCGTATAGACCGATCTAAACAGATTCGAAAATATATAAAATCAAGTTTAATCGTTTATAAAACTTGATATAATTCAACAAATATTTTTTGTACCGACAAAATTGAAAATTTAAACTAAATTGATCATTGGAACCAGTCTAAAACCAATTTCCAACGAAAAACAACAATAACGCCAGCCAAGGCGTTTTGTCGCGTCAGCCTCAGTGTTGGCAACAACGTCATTTTCAACGTCAAGTCTGTCACATGCGCGGTTTTCTTTGTCGCCCCTTTACCCCGTTGCCTGGTGTTTTTCTTTTTTCCTCTTTTTCGTTTTCAACAGTTCTTGGTGAGCTTTTTTTGCTGTGCTGTGCTTTGGCAGCAGCCGAAACCAAAGTTTTTCCACCGCATTTTTCAAGCGTTAAACCGCAGCAGCAGCAGCAGCAACGGCAACACCAACACCAACAGCAGCAGTGGAAAAAGCAAATGCAAAGCACACGCCAGCCCGCCCCTGACATGGCGTACCTAACAACCAACCAACCTACCGACCGACAACTTTTTTGATACTTTTTTGATACTTTTTGACACAAAGTTGTTGCAAGATGCGAGCGAACAAACGAACGAACGAGCGAACGAGCGAGTGCGTGCAACTTTTTAATCAAATTATGTGAAATTTTCTTTGCTTGCTGTAAATTTTTGCGGGTGGCAGGCGGCTAAAATGTTTCAAATCCGCTTCTTCATTTCTTTTCGGTTTTTCTTTTCTCTGCTTGTTTTTTTTTGTCTTCTTGAGTGTAATTTTTAATTGAATTTTAAAGTTTGTGCAAAAAGATTTCAGGTTTTTGTAAAGAGTTTCTGCTGTAATTGGTTTAGCCGCCATGTCTCTATGTCTGTCTGTCTTTCGGTCTGTTTATCTGTCTGCTCCGGCAGGTTGAAAGTCTTCGAGTTGTTAGCGTTAGTAAATGTTGCAATTTTTAGCTTACAAAAGATTGACAGTTAGCATATTAAAACAATTAAATTATTTCGTCTCTCTCAAAAACTAAAAGCGATAATAATAATCATTTGAAATGGGCAAGTAAAGCATCTAACGGAAGGATTTGTGTCGCGCCACGCCTCTTCCTCGCTAAAAGTGCGCCTCATGAGAGTGCAACACTCGATTTTTATTTACATTTTTAATATCAGTTCGGCAGCGCCGCACAGCATGCCACTTTTAGAAGAGTCATTGCACAGTACTCCGAGACACAAGTTTGTGGCCTGAGAATTATTCCAAAAAAATAAACAAACTTCTAGCTTCTAGTCTAGCTCGTACTAGGCTAGATTTAATCCCGATTTCACGTAAGTTTAGGTGAATAAATTTTAAAATACAAAATTTGTGTAGCACAGAAAAAATTCCATTAAATCTAAGCAAAATTTGTATACAAGGTGAGGCACAGTTTGTTGATTTAGCAAAGTTTTTAATTGTATTGAACAAATGTTTAACTAGCAACAACAAATTGCAAATAAAAGTGTCAAGTTATACAATTAAAATTCGTAATTGAAAACAAAATTGTTGCTTTGAGAGACCATCCACAGGAGATTAAGTTTTTAATAGCATTGATTAATTTATTGATTGGATAAATAAACAATGTTAATTTTATTTTTTTCAAGGGATTTGGGCTTTTCTAAAACTGAAATTTTATATTTTTGTTTACACAACTTTTACGAAATTTCATTTTTGCGATTAGGCAAACTTTGAAAAAACTTTGAAGACAATTTAATTTTACTAACCTTATTTTACATTTTTAATTAAGTTAAAAAAAAATCAAATATTGAATTGTCTAAACAGTTATTTTAATATTTTAATACTATGCATGATGCGTTCGATTACCGTTTAAGTACTGTGTACATCGCACATTGTCTGCTATTTATAATTTGTTGCAGACACATTAATCAAAAAATTGTTGCTGCTGCTGTTGTAGCCATTGTTGTGGCCACGCACATATACACACTCAGACACACACACTCAGCCACACATACATACATTAACGCACTTGCATGTTCGTGTTGCTGTTGGCGTTGGTGTTCATCAAGTGGTGAAGGTAATTTAAATGTCAGCGGAAGTGTTTTGGGCGAGTGCTGTCTCCGGTTTGAATACTTTTTTATTTGCAACCCCCCATACACCCCCCCCTGTACTTCTTCAGTTTGTGAACTTTTTTGCTGCTGCAGACGGCGGCGGCGGCACTGAAAGCAATTATAGTTGCCATTTTGTAATTAAAATTGCATGTTGTTTGGTTTGGTTTGTTTTAGTTTGCTACCAAATAACTATTTATGATCCAAGTTTATGCTGGGCAATGGGATGGAATTACTATATAACAACAAAGATACTTTAAATGGTGTGAAATTTATATTAGAGTCTAAAGCAAGAAAGAGGGCAGAAACCCCATTTGTAGGACCCGAACCCTTTTGTGGAATAGGAAAAAGGTCTTTAACGATGATGTTAATGAAAGAAGAAGAACAATCACGAACACTATACTGGTATAATTTACCAGGAATGGAACAATCAAAAACTCTTTTAGGAACTGACAAACTAAAAAGATTTACTGAATGTATGAATTTATCAAAAAAGAATCTGAGAATTATAACAGGTATTCTAACAGGGCACTGCAGTCTGAACTATCACCTGACAAAACTGAGAATATGCAACAATGAGTAATGTAGGTTTTGTGAAGAGAATACTGAAACTCCGAAACACATCTTAGGACAGTGTCCTGCGCTTATGCAATGCCGGAAAATGTAGCTGGGAGACTATCAAATACCAGACGGCATGCTGAAAGACTTAAATATAGGTTTCATACTAAAATTTATAACGGTTGTAGGACTTTTAGAAATACTATAAACCTTTCAGGAGTATAGGGCTAATAGGAATACTAAACTATGGCAACACTATAATCCTCGTATGGGGCACAATAGTTCTCTTAGGACGCGGTGCGCACCCCATTAATAATATTAATAATAATAATAAAGTTTTAGATTTTAAATTTAAAATTTTTGACTTCAGTTTTCAATTCAGATAATTTTCCTAAAAACTCTTTGTTTAGATTTGCTTTGCCTTTAAATCCCATCGAAACTTGAATGTAAATGTAAAAAACTCAACACATTAATGAAATATTCAATACATTGACAGAATAAAATATTGTCCAAAGTACTTCACACATTTAAACCATTAAAATTCTAATTTGCAAAAGGTATTAACTCGCCACATTTATTTGGTAGACAAATTAATTGTTAATTAATTGTTTAAACAAAAACAACAACAAAAAACAACAACACCAACAAATACCACCTACTGATCAGTGCAAAATTTGCACTTGTCATCGAAAATGTCAACAATTTAAAAATTGCGATTGGCCAGCGACTAATTATAAATTAATTTAACGGTATTTTTACACTAATTTATGTGCGAGTAAATAAATAATTAAAAAAAGAAAAATCATTACAAATATTTTTTTGCAATAAAATAAATATATTAAGCGAAATGCTTTTTGCTTCATTGATTCGACAAAGTTATTAATTTAAATTTCCAATTAATGAAATTCTCCATTTGATTAAAACTGTATAATATATAAAAAAGCAAATAACTATAAACGCTTACGAATGTTAAACAAACGTTTAAATATTAATGAAAAGCGTTTAATCTGATGCGGCGTTTAATCTGAGTTACGCTTAAAGAAACGCTAGAAAAACGAGACATCTCAATCTTTACGAACTCTTTGCCATCTAATTAGAATTGTGCTAAAGCTGCGCCGAAACGTTAACAATAGCTTAAGAGAAAAAAAATCAGAATTTTAAACTATTACCATATAAAAAAAAACTGTAAACTTGCCACACTACTTTGAGGTAGAAATTATGGAATTATCCAAAGAAACAATCGCCATTTGATAAGCTTGTTGTGCGCTCCGCTCAAAGGAAACGCAAAGAAACGCAACAGCCACAGTGCTCAAGTAGCTTTAAAAATCTAGTGAAATTTTAGTCTATAAACTGTCTAAAAAATCCTTTTAAATTTGTTGTCGATAGAGTAAATTGTACAGTAAAACTTCCGCTCTAGAAACAACAATATCAAGGTTAGGAAAGTTTCTACCATGGTTGAATAGTAAGTTTAGGAAAGTAGCATTGAGAAAGCAAATTGAGCGAACTCACCTCGATGTCTGCCTTATTTTGAAGTTTAATTTTATATTTTAGATAAAAAAAACTGCGATGCTGTTTTTATCTACTTGATAATTTTGTAGCAACCATGGCAACTGCTTAAAACTAAAATGTTCAATGAGAGAAGCAATCAAGGTGGAAAGGGACATTTTTTACTTTCCTCACCTTATATGTATTTCACCATTATGATTTTTAAGATTTCTTTAAGAAATTTCAACTTAAAAATAACAAGTCAAAGCAGTCAAATTTAGCTTAACTTCAACTGCAACATCTGAAGTACTGAACAAAACAATTTTTCAATAATTCTTAAAGTAGATATCGGCTACAGATAATTCAATATTTTCTGTTCAAAAAACTGATTAATGGAAGACAAAGAATTATAAGAAAAGCGAATAAAAATTCGACTTGTTGACGCCCTGCGCCAGTGCCCCTTTGGCTGATATAGTATAGTGGGGCTATGGATATAAAGTTTGGTACATTTACTAAACAAATCTCACTTTTTGTAGTGTTAAGTAAACCCCATTTTCAGTCTTGTCAATTCCAATGACAATCTTACTTAAAATGATTTTTCTTGTTTTCTTTTTCCATCATAAATAATGACGCTAGGACATGGTAAAAAAAAGCATAGGATGGAAAATGAAATTCTTAATAAATTTTGTCCGTTGGGTCCTTAAATTAACGTGAAAAATAACCTCAAAAATAATAGGTAGTTAACTGGTAAATATTTTGGAGCGTAGTGCAAAAGGGAAATGTGCATTGAAAGAAATCAAATGCAGATTTCAAAATTTCTGGTCATCTCAAACAAAGCTTAATTTTTGCACTAAGACGCTTCTGAAAGAAAGACCTTATTCAAATTTCAATTGGGTATAGAAGCACTTTGATGTACTGTGCACGCAAATAGTGGCTGGCACACAGCACGCTGCTCTATAGCTGAAAATCGTTGCAAAGGACTGCTTCTTCTTCTGCAGGAGTCTCGTGCAACGTAAAGAAAAAAAAAATTGCAACAATACATCCATAAATAATTGGTTTAAAATTTTGTGAGACATTTTTTAATAAGTTCAACGCTTTTTTCTCTTTCGCCTGCTTCGTTGTCTGAAATTACGTAAAGAGTTTTACTTTTTTTCTCGTTTCGTTTTGTATTGTATTCTTTGTCAGCGTTTTGCTTTATTCTTTCGTTATTTTGACATAGCGCTGTCTGTCTGTCTGTGCTGTAATTACCATTTTTTTTGTTTTGGTTTTTTGTGTCGTTCGCATTTTTGCGCTCTTTGAACAAATTTTTAATTAATCATATTCAAATAGGTATTATGTATAAATTTTGTCTTTTGAACTGCGAAGAAAAATACTCATTAAAAGTTTTAGCGTTTTCTTTTATTTTTTGTTGTTGTTGTTTTTGTTGGTTGGCACTTTGTGCCGCCTGGCATGGCGTTTCCTTTTTTTATAATTTTGGCATAAATTTTCATTGAAAATTTGTAAAAGATTTGACCGTCAGTTAGACAAAATTTTGATAATTGCACAGATTGACTTAATATGCAAATTAAAAAATTATTAGCAAATAATTAAAAAATTAACACATTGGAAAATGAATATCCTTTAAGCAGAAATTTAAATTTAAAAAAGGAAGCTCTCCACTTGTCCTTGATTGGCGGCAAACACTTTTCAAGCACACTCAAATCAAACTCGAATAAATCTTGGCAAATAATTTATACATCAACTTGGGCGAAAGATCCAACACAGTCAGGAGTCGACAAGTCTACAATAGCAAATAGCAAACAACAACAACAACAACAAAATTAAAAAAGAAAATGTATGTGTGTGTGCGAAAAAAAAGCGTAAACGTAAATTTGTTTGCAAATTTGTAAATAATTCTTCAACCATTCACAGTTATTTTTAGATACGCATCAACTTGATTTATTTGCGCTCAACAACGCAATTTTACATACACAAACAAACACATACACTCACAGACGCAGACGCAGACAGTCGCAAAGGTCCTTTTTTACGCGCACGTTACGTCACGGCTGCATTTCGCAGCGTAATTTACATAAGGATAATAGAAAAAATAAATTGATTTTAAATCATTTTTGCAGCAGCACTGGAGACGTGTTAAAAAAATGTATATATTTACAAATACAATATATACTACACTCAATTTCAAATTTATGTGTATCAGTAGAATGGTTAAGCATGCATGCATTTGAGATATTTTTCACAGGATACTTGTGATTGAAATAAGAAGGCTGAGCTGATTTCATATGGACTATCGATCCTCTCAGACTTAACCTTATATATCTATGTTCAGAAGTTGAAAGGAGTCAGATCAGCTGTTTCAAAGTGAATAGAGAACAAACAAATCGACAAATAGACAGAAATACTTTATATAACTATATGACTTTAATGGGAATTATTTCTCTATTTAAAGGCTTTAGCACTTCAAGTCATTTCTCCTTTGTTGGTCTCTCTTATTTAGCAGTTTCCGATGTCCTAGAGTAGTAAAATTTTGACCAGGTAGACATTTTCTTATAAATTAAGTTTCATCCAAATTTTGATTTCCTTGGTTTATCAAAGCGGAATCAAAAGATCTTATATAGAGGCTGTTTATACTTAGGATACCCTCAAAATTTTTATTATAAACTGATTCTCAATTTAAATACAATTTATTATAGACTTGGAAAGAAAAGAAACATTAATATTAGGCTGCCAACTATTCAAAAAGTATTTATTGGATTCAGGATATTTTTCTTCGGAAAGATTTAAAAGTTATTACATTTTTCTAGACTCAACAATTTTCCATTAAAAATACTTTTAAAACAAAAAGAGAAATTTGCGATTCTATAAATTTGAATTGCAGTGTATAGTACATTCCGTCTGGTAAGTGTTGAACTTGCGCACGGAAGGAGACTAAAGATGGCGTCCAACGAAGTCGGACAGACAAAGGCAGCAAAGGTTCGCAAATAAGTGCGAAACTGAATAAAAAAAATTCACATGAGACCGTTAACGAGAACTCAAAAGCGAGATTAAAATAGAACTCTCTCGCATGTCGCATGTCGCAGGTTGTAGTAATTTAAATTTTTGTTCTGTTTTGTTGTTGTTGTTGTTTGTATGTATGTTTGCGTCGCTTAAGCGCTGCACAGGATAATCTGCGAGCAAATAGAAAAATGTTCGGTTGTATGTCAATGGGTGTGTGTATGTGACTTAATGCTATGAGTGCGTGTGTGTGTGTGCTTGTAATTGTGATGTATGCTTGTGTTATGTATGCAGCATAACAGGCATAACTGACATACATACATACGAGTATTTCGCCGGTGAAATTTTTCACTTTGCCATCGCTGGCGGCAGATGCGAGTACATCAGAACCGCAAGGTGCCCTCCGATATTTTTTTTTTGCATTGGACAGTGTGCAACATAACAACAAAATTTAAAAAAAACAAGTTTTTTTATTTTAAAAATTTTGATTTACTAAATTGTTGACTTACAACAATTTTTTTTTTTGCTGTACGTTATCCTTTAATAAAAAAATAGTTAAACATTTTTGTAATTGTTGAATTTATGCCACAGTTTGTTCCACTGTTAATTGCCTTGAAATCTAAAATTCCGAATTTTTAATACGGTACATTCTTCTTCTTCTGCGCTGCGGTTCTTGTGACATTCCGCATCAATCTATCACCATGCAGAGGCCGAGTGAGTGGCCGGCCAGTCGTTCGGTTGGGCCTTTGCTGCCGCCGCGACTCACTCGGTTTGCCTGCGTTTTTGCGCCATGTACCAATTCAGCAAACATGAATAACATATACACACACACACATACACAAACACACATACACATTTGTGCAGACACAACTGACGCGATGACGATGCTGCTGCAGCCGCTTTTTCGAGAATTTTGCATACATAAATATTTATGAATTTATTAAAAGTGAGCCGCGCAAAGCAGTGGCCAGCTACAGCTACAACAACAACAACAATAGCAACAGCAGCAGGCCAAGCAGCTTGTTTGCTTGCTACCCAAGCCAGTCAGCCATCTAGCTAACAAAATTGAAAAGGTATACACTCCGTTACTGAAATATATGGTTTTTAAAATATATTTACATTTTTTTACACCCCCTTGCACCCCCTTATATATGAAATATTCAAAGTGGTGCACATCTTTTATCTTAAATCATTATCTTAAATTTAGATAATATTTAACAGATAAAATAAATATATGAAAAAATTGAGCCCCAGAGAGTTTAAAACATTCTCGGAGGGGGTGCACCAAATTAATAAAAAGTTTGTTTTATAGGTGCATCAACAAACTATAAACAATTATTTCAAAGTAAAATAACTATTTAAAATTGTGTACCCCAGAGATTTAAAAACTATCTCTGGGGTACATACAGTTAATTAATTTTTAAACTTTATGGGTGCATCCAAAAATCACAAAAATATGTTCTTAAAATTATTTTTAACATAACATCTATTTTCTATAAAGTGCACCCCAGAGATATTTTTCAAATATCTTTTTGGTGCAGCCGATTAACTAATTTTTAATATATAAAAAAGTGTCTTAACACCAATAATCACAGTATATTTAAGTCTTCAAACAAATCTTGCATTGACTTTCTAATTCATGATCTAACATACATTCATACAAGTACTCGTACATAATGACGCTGATACCATAATACTGCAATAGAGTGTTTTATGGAAATTTTTGGATTTTTGGGTAACATTCGCGCTTTTTGTCAGTTAACCGAGCGCAATGGTGTATTCATGTGCCTCCTGGACAAGCATGCAATCATTCTCGAACCACCGACATCAACGACCATCGGCGGCCGTATATATCAAGCACTCACAGACGAAAAAAAAACAAAAACGAAAAAAAAAGTTTGTTGTGAGCTCACAATACAGCTTCGCACTTGCCTAAACAGCAACAACAACGACAACAAAAAACTGCGTAACACAAAGGAACTCACTCGAGCTGTTATATGCGCTGCAGGAGGCTATATTGTCACAAGAGTGACAAAAGCATTTGAGTAGCATTTTTTGGGGGGCCCCGAGGCTAACCATCGTACAGGGGGTCTGGGTCCAAAAAGGCTATCAAAAGAACTCGGAATTCATGACCAGGCCGACGGCTGAACTGTGTAGTGTGTTGTGTTGTGCAACGTTGTGGTGTTCAGAAACATACACTCACGCCTATTTGTGCTCATACCCAATGCGAAATTGAGCTCATTAATTACTCGGGCATCATTGGGTCTTTAGATGTTTTCTAAGGGTTTTGTATTTTTACGAAATTAGTTTTATATGTAGTCGTAATCCTTTGTTTATGTGCCTATACGAAAAAATAAATATTTTCTTTAATTTTAATAGTCCTTGTAGAAACTGTTTTTCAAAATATTTTAGTATGATTATTTATTCCCTGAGATATAATTTGTTGTACATAAAAAAGTAAGATATCTAAGACATTAAGTGTGGAAGTACTTTATTCTCCTTTTCATCCTTTCTACTATGCTTGGATAAGTATTCTTTTATCATCGTATTTTAAAGGGGCTCTAAAACAACACCTTAAGAAATAGTTCCTGATATGTCGAAAACAAATGCATAAAGATAAAATTTAGGGGAATCCACTGGGTTAATTTCTTAAATTGTATTTAAAACACTTTATGACTTTAAGATGCTTGGAAAATGTTATCTAACACGAATATGTGCCTCTTGTCTTTATAGTCGTCTCAATAGAAAACAACAATTTACAATTTATATATCGATTTTTCAAGGTTTTATAGATTTCGATAACTTTTCCTAGCGGGTGCATTTGTACAAGTGTGCCAAGCACTTTGCATAATGCATGAAGTTGTCATTATCAGGGCAATTCAATTGAGTTTTGTGTCTAATTTTGCTAAAATTCAAAATTGAAATTTGCGACTTGTGTTGGCTAAAGTTTGCAAGTGGGTACCAGAAAGGTTGGTGAGCCACCGCTGCTGAGCTCCTGCTGCTGCTGTTGGTTAGATTGGCATGACTGCATGGTGTGGACCGTGTGGGCCGTGCGCTCTGGACGACTTTAGTTGTGCAAAGTGCACGGCGCAAAATACCAAAGTAATTTAAACTTGATGTCAATTTCAGCATGTCATTCATTGAAATTGATGCATAATTTCAGGCGCTTCAGCATCACTCTTGATTTTTGTTGCTGTTGCTGTCGTTGCTGGGGCTCCATTATTGTTGGAACCTCCTTGACTAGCCGCGTGGACATCGTCGAGTGGCTCGTAATTACCTGAAGTGTTGTAATTGAGAAATGAAAAACTGGCGCCATTTGCAAAAGTTCATTAATGAAAGCAGCAGCAGAACGCCAGTGAAATGTCGTCGTTTTTCAAGGATAATGTAAATTTAGACGCACTAACACAAAGAGAGTGACCTAAAAACGAATCGATAAGTCTGCAATTTGCGATTGGGCTTGGCTCCACGGAATTGGAATTAACTATACTGTTGAGTGGAATAGTTGCCAAATTCTATACTACCCAACAAAAGGTTAAAAATCGGTTTTTAATATTTTAAAAATCATAAAAAAATTTGTGGCTAAATGATCAAACTTGGCTGATAATTCTCCGACTGAAGCCCACCCATCCCGTTCCCCCGAAAATCCATATTTCGTCGCTTTCCCATGATAAATTTCGCACGAGTGAAAAGTTTACATGTTTCAGAGAACAACAACAAAAAAAAAAAAAATGACACACAATGTCATTTTTGCATAATTGAATTTAAATCCACTTACGAGCGTGTCACAACTTTTAACATTTCACGAATGCAAACTGTCATTTCTCATTAGCGAAATTTTGCCGCGTCATGCCATGCCACGCCATGCTGCGCCATGTAAACGTCACTTAATTTGCTTTTTCTAACCCTCCCTCGGCCCAACTCCTTCACCCATTGCCATCGACAAACTCCAGCGCTCCTCGTGCTTCGGTTTCAATCTCTCGCGCAAATGTGGCAGTTAACTTAATTTTGTCACATTTGCCAACACATTAAAATAACTACCAAAGCATTTTGCTATTTTGCCATAACCTCAAATTGCAACAGCGAGCAGCAACAGTGAACAGCAACAACAAACAGCGAGCAGCGCGTAAACAAAAGAAACGCTAATGTAAACATCAGCAACAACAACAACTAAAACAAAAATCCCACACGCCTGTGTGTGTGTGTTTGTTTTTTGTAAGTCTGTGCGATTAAGAGTGCTCGGTTAGGTTGGTTCATATTGAAAAAAAAATGTACTAAAATATATATAAAATTATACATTATAAAAATTTAGTACACAAAAAAACTATACTAAAGAAAAATAAAATCGCTCCTCACCATAAAAATATCGCGATATTAAGCGTCACCTATTGTTAATTTTCTCAATACAAATGACAATGTCAATTTTGTTTATCTCATAAACAAATATTGAGAGTGACACCTACCGTTCAATAGCAATAAATAAAATAAATAATGAACAGCATATCTGGTAGATGGCGCTTACTCATTATACCAAAAATATCTTTCATTGGCCAAGCCGGATGGTAAAATTTATTATATTTAGCCAATCAGAATATTCTAATTTTATTTTTACTAAGCGAGGTCTGTATATAAATAAAAGTTAAGATCTCATTTGATCAGTAAATTGAGTAGTTTTCTATAACATATCTTGTTTTTAATATATTCAGATCAGACTCCAGATATAATTGTATGTGTTATTTAAATCTGATCTCACACTCGTATAAATTCAGATGTTAGATCTAATAAGATCTAAAACAGATCGATTCAAATCTATTTAAATTGGGTATCACATCAGATCTAGGTTAGGTTAGAGTGACGGCAAATGCCTCACATGAACCAAACTAGGTCCATAGCGATACCACATGCTCCTTACTTCATGATACTCAAATCAGATCTGATCGTAAACCATTTTTTTATTTGATAGAGTGGATTTCTTAGACTTTTTAATTTTAATCCAACTATATTTAGAAAATTCAAAAAGCCTGGATAACTTTGCTAAGTGTGAATCGCCCTACAATATCTAAGTTTTTGTTTTTGTGAAAACGTCTCGTTGTCTAATATTTTGTCATGACCTACAGGCTTCGCAGTGTGTATATCTGAAAAATTCACATGGCAATAATTTTGCTATCTGACATATTCCTCAGATTAAGCTCACTAATAGTATTTCCTGGTTTTTAAACCTGAATACCAAAAAAAAAAGGACACGGCAGAGATTAATTAGAGTCCAACAAACGGAATGGAACTCGCAGAAACAAACGTCTATAAACAAAAAAGGGTGTAAGTCTCATTACTTGAAAGATAAAAAAGATTTGAGAAATGATGGACTAAGTTTATTGTCTCGAAGGAAAGAGATTTAGTTCCAAGGATGAGGTAGTCGTAGAAATGTACTAATTTTTCTAGAAGTTTGAGAATCACTCCATTTTTAAGAACATAAAAAAATCTAGAGCTGCTCCATTTTTCTAATATTTTGATGACTTTTTTTTTAGCTTTAAATTATTGATTTGTTCAATGAAAGCTCTTAAAATTTCCATTCAAAAAAATCGGAGTTATTAAAACATGCTCATATCTTGAGCGTACACAAAGTTATCATGCATGGGAAATAATCTGAAATGTTCTTATGTTAATGATGAGACTATTTAGTGGAATTTGTGGCCTATTGATTATGTATAGTAAATCAAGGTTATTTTCCGAATCCAACAATCTAGCGCTACATTTGGAGTCCTTTGTGTTAGTTTGTGTAAAATATAATTTGCAACGCTTTGCATTTTTGCTGAACTTGCGTCTTCATTCAAAAACATTCACAGATAGTTTCCATGCATCGCTTGAGTTTACCTTGCCACCGTAACAAGTTAAGAAAGACAAACAGAACGGCAAATACTCGTACAGAGAGCTGGAAAGATAGTCTGAAACAGTTGATGGATGCGCCAAAGACGATATGCAGACGAGTACCAACACAGCCAAAGACAAATGAGTGCGCCGCAGTCACAAGTCACAAGTGGCAACCTGGGTTGGGTTATCCTGCAAAAATTATTTCTTTTCTAACGTTCACATCTCTCCTGCAGTACCGACATTAAATCGAGAGAAACATATCGCCCACCAAAAAACTAAAGCACCACGTTTCGGTGGCGTACTGCCACGACTGTCGACTTGGTGGAAATCCTCCTGAAGATGATGAAGCTGCCAGCGCTGAGGTTAAATGAATGTGTGCGCGCGCGCGCGCTCGTTTTCTGCCTCGACGCAGGCAATCCCGGGATTAGAAAGTGCCAAAGCAATTTGTGGTGCAGCGGCGGGAAGTTGGCGGCAGAGATACTTACAGCGTTGAGAGAGTGATGCGGCAAAGGTGGCAAGTTGAAGTCCGCCAATGTCTGCGCCGCGGCAGGATGCACACACACAAAATTCAAGCGAGGTTCCTGTAAAAATGCATCAAGGATTCTATTTTATCTTGTTTTTTTTTTTTTTTTTTTTGATTTTTTGCAGTTGTTGTTATCTTTTTGAGGATAGCGCCGCTTGACTTTGTAGGCGCCAGATGCAATATTCATATTGCAAATATTTATGAGAAGGCATCATGTGTGTGGCGCGCAACGACGGCATGTCGTGGCTCAACCGCTTGATGAGGAGCAGCGCGTTTCAATGTTATTCTGTGTGTGTGTGTGTGTGGTTTTTTTTTGCACTGTGCAAAATACCAACAAGGAGAGCACTTAAAAGCGATTAAATATAAATCAATAAAAATTTACATTTTATTTTGTTTGATTGTGTGGTGGGCGGGTGGTGGGGGCATGTTGCGTTTGCAATTTAATATCAGCGTCGGCGATGCCGTCGATAATGGAAATATTTTATGTGAAATTTTTATCGCATTTTATTTATACACACTTGTTCATAGCTATGTACTATATACATATGTATGTATGCACATATTTATTTATGCGAGTTTATTATGATTTTATATCGCTGACAGCGAGACAGCGACGACATTGAAAATTGAATTTACAATGTTTGAACGTTTGGGGTTCGTTTTTGTTGTTGTTGTTCGTTTCGTTGTCAGTTTTGACATTAACCAGATTTGAATTTGATATACTCTGATGACATTTTAAAATTATGCGTGTGGTAGATTTTTATGGATTCACTAAATTTTGCACAGCAACGCTTTACATGGAGCGAATGCGAATGCGAACACGAACGCGAACGTGTTTCAATAATGACACAAATTCAAAGGAGCACATTAAAAGCTGCACTTAAGCTAACCAACACAACAACAAAAATGTCTCATAAAAACTAAAAGCGTTTCGGTTGAATCCGGTGAGTACTCCGTAGTATTCATTCGGCAACAAAAAAAACCCATAAATGTGAAATTATAAAATTGTGATCCTTTAGGTTCGTAAATCGTACAAGCTGCCAAATGGGACACTTGTGCGTGGAGTTTAAATATTGTATATGTCGCACAGTACTTTAGTTGTTAAAAAAAAAGATGTTTTGTATATTAGGCTGATAAGAGAACTGCCGATATCTTCAATAGAAGTAAGCGTAGTTAGACAGGTTTGCCGCTAAAGCTCAGAAACTTGATGAGCTACTATTGAGGAAATTGTTGTGTGAGAAATTAAGTACATTCGAAATTAAATCCGAGCGTTGCCGGGTACTACAGTTTATGTATATCTATAAAAATATATCTCAGTTATTGTATTTGTTTGTGATCGCATTACATTAAAACCACTTAAAAAATTGTATGACATATTTTGATATATCCCGAATTTTTTCGCTATATAAAATAATGCCACGCCCACAATATATAATATTAAAAACACATAATCTGAAATAGTCACAAAGGCATGTAAACTTTTTTTATATTGATCGGAAAGTGGAGAATTTTAGCATGATAGGTTGGCATGATCATTGCAAACAAATTAACTAAAAGGAGGGTAATAGTAGGTTGTGCCACGCCCCATAATTGTCAAAATCTCAACCTAGACAGCGGCTAATGCCAAGATAATGAATTTTAGTCAATAGCTTTAATATTTTGAAAGCAAAAATTATTTAAAAGCTATTAGGACTGGACTGAACATGCACTTGAATAAACTGGATGATCTGGTTGGACTCTTCCAGTTAACAGCTACACTTTTTATTTTGTTCATGCAACAAGGACTACTGTCCATCTTTTTCCGCCCTTTCACTTCCACTACACTTTCAAAATTTTATGCGTTTGTCAGAGAAGTGTATCACACACACACACACATGCACACAAGTACACGCCGAAACATATTTTGACAAATCAACTTTTGGAAAATTAGCTTTTTCGGGGTTGCAACACTGACACGCCGCTTTAAAATGTCCTGCCCTCGGAGGCAGGCGGCGAGCAGGCAGGCTGGCAGTGTCATCGGCGTTGTCAAAACAAACCGTATTATATGCAAATTTTCATATTTTTAATGCGTTTATGCTAATCATGTATGGGGCACACACAATAATGGCTTGGCTCTTGCCTCCTCTGCTGCTCTGCCTGAATGCCTGCCTGCCTGCCTGCCAGCGAGATGTCGTCAACACATTTTTAATGCTTTTAAATGTGTGAGTGTGTGTACATATATGAAGTGGAAGGGTGGAGTGGTTGTGCTTTGGATAGGCTTAAAATGTTTCGATGCGGTGTCGTCTTCTCGGGGTTGCATTACGATGGGCACTCAAATTTTTTTTTATTATCTTTTTGGGTTAAGCTTATTAAACTCACATATTGAGTTTAATACAAACGCATTTTAATGTTGTATATGTGGGCAAATAAACTTTTTAATTATATTCTTCAGAAATCTAATTATTTTATAATACTAAAAATGTTCGTTTTTATTAGGCCAATTGAAAGTGTTGGCTTAATTAAAGACTTCATTAAAATTTTAAAGTTCAAGTTTATAGAAAAATGTAAAAAGTCATATCAAGCAGTTAAGAAGGGGCGTGGACAGAAATATTGTATACGGCTATTTGACAATAGAATAAGTAAATTTAGTATCTTGTCGTGTTGACTTTTGCTAAATCGTTAACATGTAATCTTAAAAAAATATTAATTTAACATGTTATTGTGTTAAATTAACACTTTCTTCATGAAATTTTAATTTGACTTAACAATTTCTAATCGAATTATCTGGAATAAATATCTCCAAACTCAAACACTTCGCATTAAGATCATGAAGTAAGGTCAACGCTTTTCTCCATTTAAACGGAGCATGTGGTATCACTATGGACCTAGTCTAGTCTATGTGAAGCATATGCCGATACTCTAACCTAACCTAACCTTACATTACATTACAAACAATGTAAAATAAATATTGCATCATGTCAAATTAACACTACATCATGGCAAAAATTTTTAACAGTTAGACTGAATGTCAAAATTTCATAGAAAATGATATTCAATATGCAAAATTATAATATTTTTTTTGATAAAATTCTCTGTGCAGAGAATGTAAAAATACGAGTATTAACATTCGGAAAGATAGTTCAACAAAGTTCATTTTAAAGCTTTAAAGCTCCTTAATAAAAATCCAAATACTTAATTTTCATGCAAACTCTTTGATGCGTTCAAAAACTAAAATTTGATTATTGAAAACCGATTAATAAAATAATTTGTATTTATATATACATTGTATATATGTATACCGACAATTTCAAAATTTTAAAATCAAAAGCTGATATATCCCGATATTGCTCACAATTTTAAAGCTTATTAAAAAATATATTTTCGTTCCAGTTTGACCAGTTTATTTGAACTTACAAGCTGAATTTGATAACATAACCTATTTTAATATATTTTATTTCAATAACGTATCTTTTGGATTTATCGCTTCTCGATTTGATGCTTCTCATAACTAAACGAATGATTGATTCTCTCTGCTGACTCTTTAAAATTTGCATTAACTGCATTTGAAGTTAACAAGTTTTTTTTTTGTATTTTCATGCGTTCAGTTCAAAGTTTAAGCCAGTCGCCGCAGCCAATGAATATTTCATGCCTAATTAATGCTAATGAAATGCGTGCAATGCAATCCAGTAATTATTTATAATGCATTAAATGCGTGCATTTATAATTTTAATAATTTACATTAGGCCACACCAAAAATTGATAAGCAAAAAAAATCTAATATTATAAAAAAACAACACAACACAACAACAAAGCATTGCAGCAAAAATCGGTAGACACAACAACACCGAAACTGTAAAATGATTACACGAATTACACAAACAAAATTAATATTAAATTAATTTAAATTCAGATTCAGGCGAAAAGGTGGACTGGACACAAAAAAAATAAAGGAACAACGATCTGGCAACACTGGTGGCATCATCATTAAACGCAAATACTGCAAGTGACACAAATCAAATTTTGGAAAATCAACAAAACAATTGTTTATGAAATTTAATTGCAGACCAAAGGATATCGGCCGCTCGTCCTTTTTGACTGACCGCATTAGGGTGCGTCGATATTGCGTGCGCAAGTTACGGTCTTAAGTCTTTTGTTTTTTAAGATATAGTAAAATTTTCAGCTGATTAATATAAAAGCCCGAAATTGAAAAAGGAAAACTGAAAGATTTTAAACTCACAACAAACATAAATCTTAAGAGTCGCCCTGCAGCCTCGCGCTGTCTATTGCCATGCGGTGAAGCCCACCCTAAGCCAAAAAATAATACACACACACACACACACAGACAGACAGACACAAAAAACCTAAATTCAGATGCGAATTTCAAATGCGGAAACGGAAATCGAAATTTGCATTTTTAATTTATTTGCGCGCAAATGTGCAGAAAATTTAAAAATTTTTTCGATGCAGCGGAATTTGGCAAATGCGGGTCGACGGTGCATTTGTCCATCTGTCTGTCTGTTTGTCTATCTGTCAGCGCAGTGAATTGTTTACTCAAACAGCCGCAGCAATTGTTGCTAATACAATTTGTTGGTGCGCCCACCACACACACGGTGGCAAAATGTCAAAAATGCAAATTATGTGCAACAGCATTAAACTATTATTATCTGTTGTTGTTGTTCTTGTTGCTGTTGTTGTTCTTGATGTTGTTGTTGTTTATGTATTTAAATTTTAGGTAAATGCTGGTCGTAGGGCAACGCACTGCATTGCACTGCATTCAAGCGCAATTAATTCAAAAATTAATTATGATTATTGTTGTTGTTGCTGTCGCTGTTGTTGTTGTTGTTATTGTTGTTGTTGCTGCACAATATTATCGCCAACGAACATAGCCAAACAAAAAAAAAATTATTCAAAATTGCTGCTGCGGGTCATAATTCATTGCAAGCGCACAAATAAATTGCTCGGTGGAATTAATTTTTGTTGTTGTTGTTGTTGTCCATACGCTGGTTATTTTTTTTTGTATTGGGCTAAAATGTAGAACAGAAGCTTAAATTCGGTTTAGCTGAAATTTAACAATTGGCCAAAAATCTCGATTGGAATTGGATTAAATTTTGAATAATTAAAGAACACTTCGCAATGGCCTTAAGAGAACTAAGAGCTTAACTCGAGCTACCCAACAGATACTTCAAAAGCGCATGGATTCAAACATTTCGACCACTTCAACTTTGACTAAGGGTTTTGTTTTATGTCACTGATTAGTCAGTAAATCAATTAAATCGAATGTATGTATTTGCAATTGCACACATAAACATATTCTTCACATTGACATTATCCTTAAATCCTTCGGACCGGCAGCACACTTTGATGTCGTCGGTCGTGCATATGCCAAGTACGCAGCGTATAATTCCTGAAATTCCACCCCCCCCAACCGAAATGAGGTGAAACACGGATTAGTTACAAGACTCAACAAATAGCGGCAAAGCAAGAACGAAAAAAAAAAGGAATAATACTCCACCGAAGTGTTCTCAATTATACACAGTAATGCGCACAGAGGCATGCACAGACGCACTCACATACCATCGCAAACGCAATTACATACAATCAATCTGGACCAATACTTCTGGCAGTGCACAGTGGGTAACGGTTGGTTCGTCATTATTTAACTGAATTGGGTATTTTTAAAAAATGATTAAAGCAAAAGTTTAAGAGAAATAAAATATTATCATATAAAAAATTGTTGTTTTAAAAAAATCACAGAAATTTTATTAAAAAATCGTTAAATTTTTATAAATTTGTTAGTGGTCAAGTTAGCTTACATATATATACATATACAGGGTGGCGCAAAATTAATCACTCTATTGGAAGATGCTCTCATTTTTGCAAATGGCCGCCAATGTCAAATCTGTTTTAACATTTGTGGACTAGACAGATACAGAATACAAGTGAATAAGCCATGGAGCGATACACTCCCCAAGAACGCGGAATAATTGTGTCTATTTTTTTGCGTAACAATTCGTCTGTGGTGTTGGCAAAAATCATAATGAGCGATGAGGTTCATTTTCACCTCAGCGGGTACGTGAACAAGCAAAATTATCGCTTCTGGGGAAGCGAAAATCCGCGAGTGATGCACGAGACACCATTACACCCGCTCAAAGTGACTGCGTGGTGCGCTGTTCACGCTGGAGGAGTCATCGGGCCGAACGCCGCGGGTCAAACGACAACAGTTGACGGTGCGCGCTATAGGCCAATGTTGACCGAGTTTTTTCTGCCCGAACTGGACGAATTAGGACTGGTGGACATGTGGTTCCAACAGGACGGAGCAACAGCACACACTGCACGAGCCACAACCGACATTCTGAAGGCCGGATGACTTATTTTGCGCCACCTTGTATATATAAAGTGTTTAAAATAAAAACTAAAAATGGCCACTAAAAAGCCAATCGATTATTGTGTCGCCACTTATCATATAAGTAGGTTAGGTTAGGAACAAATGTTATGGGTTTAAGAATTTGTTGCATCAGTGGGCAAGATGGAAATAATTAGGTTGCAAAGGACAAAGTGAAGTGTATAAAATTGTTGCCATCCCGTGTGCATCTGGCTTATACAGCAGCTACAATTTCGACGGTTCGTTTTGAATAGCTAACGATTAATGAACCTACGTGCACACAATTCATTGAATAACGAGAAACAATTTATATTATAGCAAACAAATTTAAATTCAATGAATGGAGTTATCCCGCTACTTGTGCGACAAGATTAAATGAGAAGTCTCCAACACTGAGAGAATGAGAGCGAAAATAAATTTCATTATCAAGAGACAAAGATCGACTTACGGTTCTTTTGCGTAGAAAGCCTTCCAGCGTTGCTCTTTCACACTCTCAACGTAATACTGGAATACAAATTTATATTCGCTCTTGTTTCATTTTTTTGTTTTCTTTTTCCAAGCTATTTTTTCACTTTTGTTTTCACAAACTTTTTTAACAATTGATTTAAATTTTTTTTATAAATAAATGCACATTAAAAAATAAGTTTACTTTTGAACAGGGTTGCAATTTTTATCTCTTACATGATTTTTATCGCTTTTTTTCTTTTGATTTTTTTTTTTTGTATTTACTACGCGCAGTTTGAGAACGTGTGGTCTTCGCTGCTTTTAAAAAGAAACTGCTTTATTAGCAAACCAATTTCAATAAAATCATACCGACAGTACAACTAACTTTGACCAAATTTATGATTTCATGTTTGCAAGTTAATAAAACAAAATTCAGCATGCGAAGTAATTATGGTAAGTTATGGTATTTTTAGGTAGGATAAACTAATTTTCAACAAATTCAAATTGAGAATTGATTATCCTCATTTCGATACATTTATATCATTATAACTGAATTTGAAATCTGTTATAAATAAATCGAATATTATGTTCACTCAGAAAAACTTGGATTGTGGGTTATGTGTGAGGCGGAAGCGTCCATCGGTGGTGGCTCACTTGACGTAGCGATTAAATTACTAAATTGGAGTCCATTCTGCTTTTGTTGAACGATTTTGAAGCGACTTTTTTTCCTTTTTAAGAAAGTCGACTTTTCTGCAAATCTATTTTGAATATATAATGACGACGCTTTTATATCTTTGTGGGCGTGGCAAAAATTTTGTTTAACCTACTTTTAAATTTGTTTAAACGTTATAGTATACTAATATACAAAAGGATCAAGTATCATTGATAATTTAGATCCATTTTTATTTACAAACAGTTTTAATTTTTCGCCACTGTGCATTGTTTTAATTTAGCTTCTACTCGTGCATGTTCCACTTCTTCTCTCTCTCTCCCTCTCTCTCGCTTCACAAACAAGTGCATTCGAGAGCAGTTGAGTGGTTGAGCAAGTAACTGTGAGTATGTGTTTCGTTTTTTTTTTTAAAGCCCTGCTTAACACTCCCGAGCAAATGTAATTAAACAATTTTCCAGTGGGGCAGGCAATTGTCATTGCGTTCTCTTCAAAGCGCTCGTTCGATTGTTCCCTCTCGTTCCGTTCTTCCTTTGTTCCATCATTCGTTCGCTCGGTCCTTCTTTCGACTGACGTCCATTGACACTGAATTCGAATTCAATTATCCTTTTTCGAATTAATGCAACGTACTGAGCTGATTTTTTAAAATTTTTTTTACATTCGTCCAACAATAACAACAACAATTTCTCCCGCGTGTGTGTTGTTGTTGCTCTGCGGCATGTTCTTCATTTGCCTTTAATCCTTTGCCACAGTGACTGTGTTTTGATTTTTTATTTAAAGTGAGGAGGGAGTTGCCATCAACTGTTGAACAAGAAAAAAAACATGTAAGCCGAAAAAAGTGATATCAGTGATTATGTTGAAAACATAAAATGTGGCAACTCGATTTGCCGAAACACAACCGAGAGAAAAGAATTGCTTAGCAATTTTTTTCTTTTTTGGAAGCATAATCAGCTTATCTGCATTCAAGTGGTGCGCTTTCACTTCCAATGAGCAATTTCAAAAAAAAAAAACAATAATAAAAAAAAGAAGAGGAAACACGTGTCCTGCACACACACCTCAGACGATTCTATTTTGTGTGTGTGTGTGTTTCAAAAGGTTTGCAAACCAACAAAAACGAAAACAACAACAAAAAAACGCTTTCGTTTAAGCACACAAAAAGTTTAAAAAAAAAAATTACAAGCGAAGAGGCAGATAAAAAATAAATGGAACTGTCAAACTGCAATAAACGAACAAACGCATTCAGGGTTGCCAAATGCCAGTTAGTCCTCAAACGGAAGCCGAATTCTTTCACCTTTGTGTAATTAACGCATGTACGCACTCGGTCTGTACTCGTACTGACATTCGTATAAGAGAGAGAGACGCACGCATCTAGGTAAGACTGGTTTTGCATTAAAGTTTACTTTTTTTTTTAAAAAGATCGACTTAAAAAGTTTAATAACAACAATTATTATTCGCGCTCATTGTTGTTGCCTAGTAATCAACAACAATATTCTTTGTTAAAAGGACCTTGAGCTCGAAAAATATTTGTTATTACAGAAGAACAAATTAAGTTTAAGTTTAAAATTTTTTAAAAAGATTTATTTCTTATAAAATTATGACATGAATTACACGACATTTTTGTTGAAAACTACACTAAAATATGTGTAAATGTTAACAGCTGTAGTAGACTGGTTAAGGTTTGGAATGGAAAAAATTGCAGTTAGCAAACAGTTTTCAAAATTGCAATACATTAGAATATATCTGGATGGTACCAATTTTTTTTTACCGGAAATTACTACATATGTATGTATGTGTAAAAAAAATTGCAATTGTTTAAAAGTTTGTATGTATACACATTTTTTTATAATTTCACTGCTTGTTTTTTTAACATAAATTTATAATTTCTAGTTTTCCTTTTTAAAGAAAAATTATTTCAAAAATAAATTTTTCATACGACCTGCCTAATTTGGTAGTAGTTGTGTGTGTGTGTAAGTGTGTGCGTGCGCGTAGGAACGTGTGCATGCGTGTGCAAATGTATTTGCAAATTAATCAAAGGATTTCAGGTGAAATTGAACATTTTTCTGCAGCCTCGGCTCAAATTGAAATTTCCACACACACACACACACATGTAGTTACATATTTCCACCCACATACCAACCCACTTACCATTTGTAGTCATTTTCCGTTATCACTTTTTTGCGTGGTTTTCTTTTTACCGGCATTTCAATTTCTTGTTATCAGCCTCGTTTTTTTTCTTCTTCTTTTTTGTTGGTTTGTTTCTTTTGGCCGCTTGTTTTATAATCGAACAGCCACAAAAATCGCTTTGATTGTTGCAAGCGGCTTTGTTTTTTATTTGCGAACGGAAATTTTTTGTTGCCTGCAAAATATTCGCAGAAAAAAAACAACAAAAAACAGTTTTTTCTGTTTTTGCATGTCGGTCGGTTTGTTTGTCTGTCTGTCTGATTTAACCCTATTGACAATGGGCAACGGAATTGCCAGCGTATAACCAATGCGTACCCTTTACTCACCTTTTGTTGGTTTGCATATTTTTCGTGTGAGTGTGTGAGTGCGTGTTTTTTTTTGCCAATGTTTTTGAAATGTTTTGCGGTCTTTTGTGCAATTGACGTGACTATAATTACCAATTTCTGACAAATGTATACGAGTACCTACGAGTATCTATTCTTGTATGTGTGTTATTTTTACGGCAGTATTTATGTGTGAATGTGTGCGCGGACAGTGCAATCAAAATTGCGGATTGCAGTGGTTGAAATGCGTCTGTGGAAAATAGTGTTCAAAAAAGTAAGAAAATAGATAAAAAAAAATAGAGAAGAGAGAACAAAATTTAAATGATTTAAATTTTTTAACTCAGAGTATAGCTCACTGGCAACCGTTTTAGCCCGCCTCTTACCACACAGTCATCATAACTTGAAAGTGTATATTTCAAATTTTGTATAACATCGTTTAAATGTGAAAACCCTAAAAGAAATGCCACCCAACATCAAAGATTGTCAAGAAAATTCAATTTTGCAGAATTTCCATTTTTCGCCCAACCACCCACCATGCAACAAGAGAGATTTGCCGCTTCACGCGTAATCTCAAAGGATCTTCGAGGAAATTTCTATATGGCAAGCAAATGTAGAACGCTGCAACAGACACGCATTTGCGTTGCGCACTTTTGGGGGGTGGTGGGGGGGTTGGCATGGGCGGCGAAAGGCTAAAACCAAATTTAAATAAAACAGCTTAATGTCATTTGACATTGACTTGGCTTCGCGCACAAACAAAACGAATGTTTGTTTGTTTGTGTGTTTATCTGTCAGAGTGACCAACTTTCAAACTCGGATTTTTTAATGTTGTGTCATCAGAATTTTTTATTTTTTTTGTAAATACAAAAACAAGTTTTAATGCCGCCCGAGTTTGTGCTATGCAAAGAAAGCGTTTTGATTTTTCGATTATGGCGGAGGGTTGAGCTAATACAAACATTTTCAATTTTCCTTGCCACTAGACACCCTTAAAGATTTTGCGCGCTCCACTTACAAGTGACTCCTTATGCCGTTGATTATCTGCTCTGCCGCAAAGTGATAAGGTGTGAAATACGTGCGAGTGTTTGGTCCTTTAAGTTGGTTTTGGTCCTTGCAAGTTTGCCGCTAGTGATGAACAAAACTTTAAAGTTTCGATATGCAGTTGAGTAAAGTAGTTTACCCAGCGAAAAATGAACCAGATATTTCATTTATAATTTAACCAGTAGTGCTTCTCTAATGTCAGTTAAATATTCTTTATTACCTTAAATTTTGGTTAAACTTTAATATGTAAAAAAGATTTCCTTAGTTGTTTTCCAACATGTCGGAACACTGTTAAAATAAAAAAATATTTTGCTCATCTCTAAATAAAACCTTCGGCCCAGTCAGCTCAGCGTCTTTCTTCATGTGCGGAAATTTGTTTAGCATTCTTTTAAGCGTGTTGCCACACTAACTCAATTTTTCGACCTACATTTCTCGCGCCCCCTGTACAAGATTTCCACTTTAATTTTTATCTTAGATTTTCGGTTTTTCTTTTTCGGTGGCCTAAAAAAACGTTTGACAGTTTTTTTTCTCAAAAGATCATCAACAAAATAAAAAAGAAAATGAAAAACTGTAAATAAGTTTAAAATATCCAAGGGTGGCTGCTTAAGTATTTTTCACGCACACACACAAAATGAACTTTTCCAGCTAACGCACTTTTAGCCGGAAAGTCCCCCTTCCACCCCCCGACCGACGCACTTTACACCTACAACTCGAGTTTTTGAGGTACTCGCTGCCAAAGTAGAAATTGATTTTCTTTGATGTTTTGATGAGGTGTTTGCTCAGAGTTTTTGATGTTTTCGCCTTTTTCCTTCTTCCTCCTGCCTTTCGCAAGTGTTCTCTACACTTTGCGATGGTTTTGTCATTTTTTCAATTTACATTTTAAACGAAATTTAATCCATTTTACGGTTTATGCGTTTTTTCGCCGAAAAAAAAAAATGAATTTTATTTAGTTTTCCACTTTGAAATCTGAGCCAGGACTGGCAACCAACCAGGTGAATTAACTGACGAGTGCGTTTGCTTAGGAAAAATGAATGACAAACATTTTTTTGAAGTTGATTTAGTTTATATTTGAACTTTTGAAAATTTTAATACCAAAGAGTCGAATGAGAATTTTGACGAATCATTTTTCGATTGTGTATAAGAAATTTGATTTATGAAAGTTTAACGTTGCTTTTAAATGTTAATATAATAAAATAATGTTATATTGACATTAAGCAATGTTAATTTAACACCATATAATGTTAATTTGACATCATGAACGTTAAATGAACATTAAAATGTTATTTGACTTGAAACAATGTTAATTTAACATTATGAATGTTAATTTAACATGATACATTGTTAATTTAACACGAACTGTAATGTTAAATTCCGCTATTTAAAAAAAGTACGTGATATAGTGTCAAAGTCTTTGCAAAAATCAACAAGACAAAGAATGATAAATTAACAGTATGTCCTGTAGGGTTAACATTAGAAATAACTTTGATTTCTATTAGAATTTTAAATTGGTTTAAGCTAAAAGCAGTTTTTACTAACTGCAATTTAAATAAAATAAAATGGCCTAAACGTCAAAAAGCCAACCACACAAACCCACACAGACACACATATTTAAAGAAGAATTTAACGTTTTTTATATATGTGTGTGTGTTTGTGTGTGTGTGTGTGCTCTACCATTTGAACAAAATGCCACGCAGCACAAATATTGTCGCCAAAAAGCACGCCCAAATATTTATGCAATGTTTTCGTTTTGTTTTTGTTTTTGTTCTGTTGAGCGTTTTAAATATTTTACATGCTCTCGAGCATTTTTGGCAAATGACGCCTGAATTCGGCGGCGTGTTCTTTGTTGTTGTTTTGTTATACTTCTTTTTTTCCGAAAGTCAACCTACAACATTGCATTTTTTTAACAAAAGGTGTCCTTTTTTTTTGAAGCTACCAGCTTTCAAAGCCTGGCTTTTTTATGGAGTGGACTCTGTGAAATTTAAGTTGGCTGTTGGCAATGGCCGCTTTCATACCTTTTTCCTGTTTTTATTAACTGTTTTGGAAAGCATAAAATAGTTCTACTAAGCGTTGTTATACAATATAGAAGCTACACAAATAAAAATAATTTCTATAGTTACTTCATATGTCTGCATGATACTAAGTACGAGTACGATAAATGTGCAAAACTTAGAAACGTTCCAACAATGCAGTTGGCGATATTTGCGAAGTGCGAAAAATGCCAGCAATGCAAAGAAAATATTGCCGGCATTTTTACATTTTTGTATGTCTCAAAAAAAAAAAAAGAGGCGTGTTACATCAACGCATGTGCAAAAAACAGATGCGCCAAAGCAGTGCCTGGTAATTTGGCAATATTTTGAAGCATACTTTTGGGCATATAAATTGAATAAAATGGTTGAAAAAAAAAAATCGTTTGTGTCGAAGGAAAAATTCCACACGACCAAATGGCGGAAAATTTCAAATATGCAATGGTCGGAATTCGGTTGTCACACTCGCAGCCAACTTGCAATGGGGCACACCCAGAGGTGGTTATTAATTGCAAGGCGCTAACTTTCCGATGCAAAGTAGCTGCTGACTTAATTTCGCTTAATAAAAACAAGAATTAAAATTAATTATTGATTTTTTGTTTATGCTATTTTTCAACAAATTATTTTGAATATTTTTCAATCCACACAATTAGTTTTGAATTATAACTTCACCCACAAAACAACCGTTTTAATCTATACAATTAACAGCGGTTATTAAAAAAAATATATTTTTCACTCAAATATACGAGGGAGCTTTGATAAGTACTTAGCCTCACCGCCTGATGGAAACCTACTTTGAAGACCTCGAGTAAACGAATTTGTCAGACGGATTAAAGAAGTTGGAGCATCGCTGGGTCAAGTGGATCGAGCTAAAAGGAGACTATGTTGAGAAATAAATAGACACTTTTCCAGAATTTACGTTTTTCCTCTGTAGGCAAAATTTTTATCGGACCACAATCTTATTTATTAATTTCATTGGAATTGAATTGGACCTGTTCCTATTACGACAGAGGCAAGAGTCATTGGACGATGACACGGAAGCACAATACCAAAGGTTAATTTTGTGTGGATACATTTTCGAAGCTTAGAAGCAACGAAAAAGCTCACACACGATTATTTTGTTTTGATATGTTCGATTTTGTCTTATCAATTAATAAATTTATCAATACAGGGTGGCGCAAAATTAATCACCCTATTGGAAGATGCTCTCATTTTTGCAAATGGCCGCCAATGTCAAATCTGTTTTGACATTTGTGGACTAGACAGATACAAAATACAAGTGAATAATGAATGGAGCGATACACTCCCCAAGAACGCGGAATAATTGTGTCTATTTTTTTGCGTAACAATTCGTCTGTGGTGTTGGCAAAAATCATAATGAGCGATGAGGCTCATTTTCACCTCAGCGGGTACGTGAACAAGCAAAATTATCGCTTCTGGGGAACCGAAAATCCGCGAGTGATGCACGAGAAACCATTACACCCGCTCAAAGTGACTGCGTGGTGCGCTGTTCACGCTGGAGGAGTCATCGGGCCGAACGCCGCGGTTCAAACGACAACAGTGGACGGTGCGCGCTATAGGGCAATGTTGACCGAGTTTTTTCTGCCCGAACTGGACGAATTAGGACTGGTGGACATGTGGTTCCAACAGGACGGAGCAACAGCACACACTGCACGAGCCACAAGCGAGATGCTGAAGGCCGCGTTTCCGGGTCGCTTAATTTCGCGTTTTGGCGATTTGCACTGGCCCGCCAGATCGCCCGATTTAACGGTCCCGGACTTATTTTTATGGGATTTTTTGAAGTCTCGTGTTTACATCAACAAGCCTGAGACCTTGGAAGCCCTCAAGGAAAATATCCGACACGAATGCGAGAATTTATCGCCCGAAACTCTCGCCGAAGTGATGGAAAATGCCATAAAACGAGCCCGTATGGCAATCAATTGTGACGGCGCCCATTTATCCGATATCATCTTCTCGACTTAACACAATTAATTCTAAAGGTCTAAATAAACATAATCAAAAAACAGAATCAAAGTTTTTTATTTAGAAAAAAAAAAGAGCCAAACAACATCGGATGACTTCTTTTGCGCCACCTTGTACATGTCAAATATGTGTAAATGTTTATCTTATATGAGAAGTTGTGGGCGTAATAAGTAGGCGTGGCAGATTTTGTATATCCTGTTATTCTTTCCGGTGCAACCCGTTACATGTTTTCTATATAGCGCATCAAGTTTTTGAGCAATGATGGTAAGCGTGAAATTGATCAACCCTTTTTTTGAAAGTAGGCGTTAAATTGATCTAACCACGCCCATTTTTAGTAAAGTTATAGACAGTGCCCATACAACCTTAGATACCAAATTTCAGATTTTTAGAAGAAATATTAGCCATGTAATCGCATATTTTCCTTTTTTTTGTGTGGGCGTAAAATTGATCCACCCTTTTTTGTCAAAGTGGACGCTAAATTGATCCAACCTCGCCCATTTTTGGGGAAGCTGTCGATTGTGGCTATACAAACTTAGATAAATAATTTCAGATTTTTAGAGTCAATATTAACGAATTAATCGAATATTTTTACTTAGTTTTACAAATTGTGGGCGTAATAGTTGGGCGTGGCAAATTTTTCTTTGCCCAAAACCTAAGTTGGCGTAAGCATAGAAACTTTCTAAATTTTCATCACAATCGGTTGAATGGTTTAGGCGCCTATTTGGTACAAAGAAAGATAGAATGAAAGAAAGAAAGAAAGAAAGAAAGAAAGAAAGAAAGAAAGAAAGAAAGAAAGAAAGAAAGAAAGAAAGAAAGAAGAATTCATTTTTATATATATAGATACATTTTACTATTATTAACATCAACACAATTATTCAATAATTAAAATTTTATCGCTAGAATTATTTAAAAACTTCTATTCAAATCAAATCATCAAAATCAATCATTTTTATAAACCATTTAGCGATTTTTTTTTCGCCAAATTGAAATAGGTCTACTATAAAATCTAGCCGTGCACCCTGTAATTATGTGACTCGCACCCACTCCCACTCTTTTCCCAGCCCGCATGTGCCACCGCCGCTGAGCACATTCACCACATCCATTTAACTTTACAACATAAATTCTCATATTTAGTGCGACAAACTGCAAATTAGAAATTATTACTTTTTTCACTTTGTTGCTTTTTTTGTTGTTGCTCTTGTTGTTGTTGTTGTTGTTGTTGTTGTTGTTGTTGTTGTTGTTGTTGTTTAACGAACAACGCTTTTTGAAGTTGTGAAAAATTGTAGCAGAAATCATGAAACGAAACACATTCGCATGCATACATACACACACATATATGTATATGCGAGTATGTGAGTACGTTCATAACCAGATACCAACATATGACAGCTGCTAATCTACTGCGGCTGCTGCACTCTGTGCACACTGACATCAACCCCGACAAACGACTTTTTACTTTAGTACTATACGAGTACGAGTATACGAGTACACAATACATACGAGGGTGTACCATGGACTGCCAGTGTCCGGCGTCCGTCTGTCCGTCTGTCGTAGAGGCCCGCCCGCCTCATACTTTTATGCTTTTCCAAATTATAATTGACATGCTTTCAGTGTTGCAAGTGCGCTTTATTTCGATGTTGTGTTGTGTTTTGAAGTTCTCTGCTTCTTCTTCTTCTTGTTGTTGTCGATGTTGTTGCTGTTGTTTATTTGTTGTTGTTGTTGTAACTGACTGGAAGTGCGCCGTGAAAATTGAATTAACTTTTGGCCTAAGTGTATACACGATGTGATTTATGTGAACGTAGTTCGTCCGTTCGTCGACAAAAAAGGGCAACATTTTTTTTCTTTTTTGTTGTATGACCGAAAGGGACCGGCGAAAATTGGACCAGCGTTTGGCATATAATGGAATCTATATGTTGGTACATTCTTGTTTAGAAGACACGAGTAATTTTTTTCATTTCGAAATAAAAAAAAGGCTTTAAAAATGTTCCCATAATAATCTAGAATCCCTGGCAATTGGGCTAATTTCTTATTCCTTTTCGATTAGCCGCACATTCCTCATTTTTTAATGACTACATTGGCTTTGTTTAGTTCGTTCTTGTCTAGAAAATAATTAGAAATCTGATATCTTTAATTATCTATCAATCATGTCAATCGAATGAAATGCCCTTTTTTATTAACTCTACAGCCATATTCCTTTCTTGTTCAGTTTAGACCTGCGAGGGATGGGCATTTATTTCAGCCTAGACTGACTTTCAAATATAATGCCTCCTAGTATGTCTGTCCTTTTCTTTTCGAGGAACCAAGCCCCACACCAGGAAAAACTCAGAAATATGATCTCAGTTGGTTGAATATCTTTCGGAGAATAAAAAAAGTATCTTAAAAATGAACCTTTAGAATGCACGAAACGTTTTTCTATGTTCGGATTGATACATTTAGAAATTTCAAAATAATCAGAAATTCCAAAAAATACTTTACTCCATTCGATTTCCATTTCAAAGCTTTACAACTCAGCAACCGCAACGAACAAATTCTAAACACAAACAACAATATACGAGAAAAAAAATTTCAAGTGTCTCATGCGAAGCAATTAGTAAAAAAAAAATTTTGTTTTTGTACCGAAAATCGAATATCGAAAATGAGCGTCAATGCCTCAACTATAATCACAACAACAACAGCATCAGCGCCGCAGACCGCCAACACATCACAGCTCGGAACGTCGGAATGCGATGGACGCAGCTATGAACTTCAGTTCGCCAACGATTTCGTCGAGAAGATGCACGCATTGCGCTACACGCTCGAAACGGATCTGCTGGCGTGCGATGCCAAGTGGACGCTATTCGTTGCGGCCGCGCTCAGCTATCGCTACGACTCACAACTGAAACCGTTTCCACCGCGATTCGTCTCCGAACAGACAGGCCACAGTATCGATGCGCTCGTCTCGGTCATCAATGACACGCCCAAGTTGCGTGTCGTACTGCAGAACATCATCGATCAGAATTACGAAGAGTTCGACAGCGATGTGCTCGATCTGTTGCACTGGGTGCTGGTGGAGATGCGCGATCCGGCATTGCGTCTGGTCGAAGATGAAGAATTCGAAAATCTGATGAGCGGCATTAATCAGAAACCGGACGCCGTACGGCCGACGCATGTCTTTGAGGTTTGCCAGCCGTTGAGCTCGCGTTCGGAGGAGGACTTTCGCACGCAGACCAATCAGTATCCGAGCAAGTTGGCGTTCTACGGCAGCAAGCTGGACAGTTTCCTGTCGGTCATCAATTACGGCTTTAAGCAGTATCAGTGCAATACGAACGCTTACGTTGGCGAACTGCTGCAGTTGACCACCGAGTTGAGCGCCAGTCTGGCGTCCAGTCCGAATGGTGCCGGTTGGGGTGCCTCGTCCTGTGGCTCCATGATCGCTTGCGTCGCCCTCTGTGAATTTGTCAATCATCCCGAGTACGTTGAGATGAAGCCGACCAATACGGGCGATTCCATGTCCATGGATGTGACGCTGCGTAATGCCGATTTGGCGCGTGTCCGTTATTTGCTCTTCTACGGCAGTCGATTTCCGAACGAGGAATGCGTTCGCGGCAATCTGATCAGTTGGGTTAGCCGCCACAAGTATTCGTTGTCGCTGGCATGTTACATGCTGCTGCTGGCATCGATTGGCGTGGCGAACAGCGGCAGTGGTCAGTACCTGAAGCATTTAGTTAGCCGCAAAGCATTGTTAATATTGGATTTCTGTAGGCGTATCTTTGTCACTGATTAAATGGACGGACGGACGGTCGGTCGGTCGGACGGGCGGATGGTTGGCGGTTGTGCGTATGTGTGTGAGACTATGAAAAGAAATTCCAAGTCGTATGTATGATTTCATTGTTGGTCAATCGAACGAAGATATTCAGCTATGTAATTGTAATTGTAATTGCTTTCATAAGACACTCGTACTAGCAATATTTTAAATATACATACATACATATATATTTCATTTGTAATTAGCAACATTTAAAACAACATTAAAATGTCGAAATTTTGTCTACATCTGGAAAGTCTTTACTTATTTGGAAAAGAGTATTTGGAGAATTTGAGATTTCGACTATGGATAAATTAAGATTATTGTTACATGGACTCTGCACCTCCAAATCCGCTGCCGAAGCAGAAAGATTTTTTTAAGCCCTATGCTCCCCGAGGAGTTCAAGGTTCCAATGATGATGATGACTTGGAAAATTTAAAAAGAACCTACAACGTTGATTTTTGTTTGGCACAGTTGAGTTGACTGGACGCCATTTGCAGATAAGACGGGTGGTGGTTATTTTTCTGGAATAGTCATTATTGCTTTCATACTATACTAAATTAAAAAGCGAAAAATTTTATCCGATTAATGTTATCAATTGGGTAGGGTGCACTTCGGCTTTTTTGATCATTTGTATATAGTCCGTGTTTAAGGGTTTTATTAAAATTATTATATGGGCGGTTTCAGACATCTTAAGGTGCTCCGCAGCTCTTAAAGCCATTTACAAAAAACGTGAGCCAAAGTTTCTGAGTTTCTTGAGATGAAGCCGAAGTGATAAATTTAATGTTAGGTAGCTGGAGATTATCTACAGATTATCTCTATTAAGCAAACGAGCCTTAGGTGGCGCGCCCCTGGCAGGATAAAAATTGCTTGACTTGGCGATGCTCTACTAAGCCCATTAAGAAGGAAATCCTTGATCGGTCCATTACCTTTAAAGGCCTCTGGATAGCCTAGAATCACTTACAAAAGAAACAAAAATGATGTAGCTTCAATAGAGCATTTAAATAAATAAAAAGATAAGTAAAAAGCAAAGTCGTATTACAACAAAGTCACAAAATATAATCGGACACGCCGCCTCCCGAGCTATATTAATATCATCCTTGCTATTCCAAAATACACACAAACATACAAATTTACTTACATTTACCTAACTAGAAGAGGACATTTACCTAAACAAAACAAAACAAAACAAAAAACAACGAGGGACACAATTCAATATGCTGTCAAGTAAGCGCCGGGAAGCACTTGTGGCGTATTGGCTTGGCGTTTTGAGTGACGGTGATTTGTGCACGAGCAGCACGCAGCGTGGCAACAAGAATCAATTCCGATTGATGTTTTTATGTTGCAGCGCAGCAGCAATAACTTAGAAGAGGCACAGTGGGGTATGGGTGCATTTTTAGAGAATAAATATAAAATTAAGGGAATTGAGTTTTGGCAATACATTTTTCGAACTCTAGATACAAAAAGCTTCAACGAAAGCTTTACTGCTATTATGTTTATTTTCCTATATGTATGATGGATTTTGACTTTAGAAGCTGATCAACGACTGTTCCGAACTAAGGTTGGATTGAAAAACTGTTTTTTCCACGTATTTTCACAAATAGATGGTTTCATAACGTCAAGCGTAAAATAACCACAAAATAACCGGTAAAATAACCAGCAAATTAACTACAAAAATAACCCGTATTTCACTGATTACTTACCAGTTAGTGTTTTTTGACTGGGAATATTTCTGGAATAAAATAAATGTTGCCCTTGCATCGAACATGTTTGCCGCATTCTGTCTCTCACGCAGGACAAGCGTAAAAGCACCACACAGCATGCCCATTAATCAATTACCCTGCATGCTCCCGTGGGATGCTCTGCGGCACATTCATTTTGGCTATTTTATTTCCCTGCTTCTCTTGATTTTTATTTGGTTGCTTTTTTGTTTGTTTTTGTAGTTCGCCCGGACCCATCACTATTGTGCCGCGTAGCTGGTCACATGCGAGACTTCAAAGCGGCACACAAGAGCGGAGCAGAGCAGAGTAACCGCCAAACGCCAATCTGATTGCATTTAGCGATGTGATTTTTTGTTTGTTTTTCTTTGAGTGGATTCGCGTCTCTGCTCTCGTGCCCGCTGCTCTGATGTGTAGTTAACCTGGTTGCAAATTCGTGGTGGATTACTACAACAGCAACAACAACAATAAGAAGAAAACGATGAGCAAGAGGACAGCGACAGTTGCGGCAACACCGAATGTATTGTTGCCTAACATCAGTCTGTGAAATCAATAAGCTGCTGCCTGTGTTGTTGTTTTAGTATTTTCGATGTGTCCATTGTCCTTCTCCTTCGGTATGAAATTTATGGCTTTTAATATGCTTGCAACTTGCAGCAAAGTGACACTTGCAGCTCAGTGGTTCAGCGTTTAGGGAAATCAATTAAACGTGCGCTCTTTTTTATAATTTTTTTTCATAGGGCATGAATCGCCCAGCGTGTTGAATTGGTGGGAAAATTTGGAAGGCATTGAACAAATCAAAATATTCGAAATATTAAATGGATACGAAAATCCGCTGATTAAGTCTGTAAGTCAATTATTAAAATTCATTTTTTTCAATTTCAAATGTTTACTCGTACAAAGTTTGAATAGAATATTAAAAAGCACAAATTATTTTATAGTCATGACGTAATAAATAGAAGATGAGGAGATTGGAAAATGTCCGTCTTTATCGGGATATTGTTTCTCTTTTTCTCTCTTTGGAAATTTAGTTCTTGTGGAGTTGTCTTGCAGGCTCGTACGTGGAAATTATGGCGCCCGGGCCAAGACTGGATATTGTCGTTCTTTCAAAATATTATTATAAAAAAAAAATGCTAAAGTGTCGCCCATACAGCTTGTTCTACATGCCGCCCTAAGAAAGTGCCACCGGGCAATTGCACCCCTCGAACCCCCCACCCCCACCTATAAACGGGTCTGTTGCCTTGGTTGCAATAATACAATTTTCATCTTACTAAACTTTAATAAACGTTTTACTTTGATTAAAGCTCAAAATTATAATTTTTAATTAAAAGTTTCAATGTATTAACTAAAACTTTTGTTTGAATATTCTAGTGTGCTACTTAAATATTTATTTAATACAATTGAAGACTTTGTTAAATCAAAAAATTGTGTTTACTACTATCAAAAATTTCATAAATTAAGCAATAGCTAAAAAACCCGCTTGACTGCAACTATCCTTCAAATGACTACAGAATTCTGTTAACTTATTCAACATTTTGACAGATCAGACCAGTCCGACCGGCCATTCGCAATTAGTCTCACCTCACTTGCCTTTCGAATATAAAATATAAATTACTGCCGTCAGCGAGCAAATGCCGAAAGTAACATATGTTGACTTTTTGCGTTATGCTCGAGCAAAGTCAAATCCAAAATAACAACCCGGATACTATAGCTGAGCATATATTGCCAACTGCAGGCGGCGATAGCTTTTGCTCAGCTTGACTCCCGCCCTAATTCAACCGTAAGAATAAAAAAAATGATAGCAAATACAATAGAAGAACGCAATTATTTACATCGCGTAGAAGCAACAAACTCTTTTGCAATAACTGCACCCCAGGGAAAAACTGTGTGTGTGCGTGTGTGTGTGTCTGTCTTTGATTGTGTGTGCAAGGTAAATATGTAAAGCAAAAGATTCATTAGAATTATTTGAATTTTTAAGAAACTCCCAAATAACTTTTGAGCATATTACTCCAAATGAGGGTTAAGTAACGCTTCCTCCTTCCTTTTAAGTTATCAAAAAAAGTTAACATTTTGTTGTTGTTAATATTATTAGAAAATACTGTATGTAAAAAATTGGTGCACAAATTTTACCAAGACAAATAAAAAACTGAAAACTTTCATTGAAGCTGATGAAACTTTTGTATTTTTTTGGGTTGATTTATGTGTTTTGTTTTTGCAGCAGCGCAACTGTTGCGCCTCTGCTGCTCTGACGAGTATTTTGGCCTAATATGGAGTTCTTTACTTTATCTTTTCTAATATGAAGTTTCGGGTATTTATTATGGGCAAAAACACTTACTTTCGAATACTTTGAGACTTTGGCAGCTTTTATGCGTGCATGCGTAACATTTTAACATTTTTCGTTTGTGTATATGTGTATTGTGTATATAAGGTGTTTGTGTGCGTGTGTGTATTTTCATTGAAGTTTCAAGTAAATTTTCGAACTTCCAGCATCACCTGCGGTAGTGATAGAAAATGTTCTTCGGCTCCCAGGAGAGTCATATTTTAGCACAAGTATATCGATAAATTATCACAGTTCATGGAAGTTCTCCTTTCTCCGTTCTCCGTGTCGTTGTGTGGGTTGTGTGATTAAATTGCGGCGCTAGATTTTTCCATCGACTTTTTTGTTTTTATTGTTGGTTTGTTTTGCAAAAGTTTTAATTATGTTAAATTTAAAACTAATATTACAAAAAATTTTTGAATTGCTCGCGCCATTTAATTATGGTTTAAAATCTTATGAATGAATTTTTTTAGCATTTCCGATCTGTGTCTTCTAGAACTGAAAGTTCTAAGGAAAGGAATACAATTGAATTGAATATAATAAAATAGAATAGAAAAGAATAGAATAGCATAACTTTTATGATATCAAAAATATTATCTTTACTCACTTAAACTCGTTTTTGCCTTGTATTAAATGTGTGCCAAATTAAATCTTTCTATTTATGCTACGTAAATCAGCTGTTCTTTATTTTATTCGTTTATAATTCTATTAAATATTCCTTGGACTTATACAAGTAGACATTATTTTTTTATATAACACTGAATTTACTTTTCATTTTAATTACTATGTGCATATATTTATAGTATTAAGAAATAAGATAATAAGTTATACAATAAAAGTGTTCGTGGCGCTTATAAATTTATCAGGCAAATTCAGCGTACAAACTTTTTTAAAAAACACACACTCCGTTTCACATGACAAACACATTCGGTACACTCAGAAAAAAACAAGCCCAAATCGAAATTATCCACCTTAAAGTAAAACGTTTACGAAGGTCAAGTAAAGTTTGTAAATTTGTATAATTACGAGCAATCGTATTTCGAATATGCGTTCTTCTACATGTATTATCATATTGAGCCAACTTATTTTAAAGTTGTTTGTTGTTAAAAGTTGAATTATGTATTTTAAATTTGGTTGTTTAATTAAATTTGTTATAATTTTATATCAAAATTTTTCAGTTTTGAATTACATTTGATTTTCAAAAATTTACAAAAGATAGAAATTAGTACGATCGTATTTGATTATAAAATGGGTTCTACTCCCCAGTGTACCAAAGTATTCAAGAGTTAATAAAATCGTTGGCTGAAGTTCAATTATTGTTTTCTTTTAACTTATTTCTGATAACTTTCTTTTTATAATAAATTATGATTTAGTTTTCAAAAATGTTGTATTCAAATATGTATTGTGCTATTGACAAATACGATGGTTACGAGTGTGTAATGAGAACTCTTATTATAATTTAAAATGAAATTTTTTTGATAGCATCGGAGATTTCAAACAAGGTTATGCGGTATCCTGCAAAAGTGTAGAGCTTCTTGCATAAGCATATCCATATAATATGTGTACCTATTTATACATATACATTATATATACATACATACGACTATATATATAAATTCTATATTACTCAAATAAATTGAAATTTGTTGTTCGGTTTATTTCAAATATATTTAAAAATATAAAAATTCATTCGTTAACATTTATTTTGGGTTATTGGGTAATAGAAGGCGAAGTTAAGCAACAGCCAAAGAAATGAGAATGAGAAACCCAACGCTGACAATAAAAGTAAAATTTGAAAGTAAATATAAAAATAAAAATAACTCTTTTGCTGCTGCTGCTTCTGCTGCTGCCGCCGCTGCTGCCGCCGCTGCTGCTATTTAATAATTTACAAATCGCTTTATTATATTTTTTTATTGTTATTGTTATTGTTCATTTGTGTAGGTTGCACTTTGCTTCCGTTTTGTTCTGTTTTACTTTGTTTCGATTCGTTCGGTTCTGGTTGCTTTGGATGCTGGGTGCTGATATTGTTGTAGTTGTTGGTTTTATGTTTGCCTTCTCTCCTCCGTCGACGTTTTCCTCTGACGACGCTTCAACCAATCTCCTCTTTCGAAAGAATTAAATAAATAATACAAAAGGCAACAAAACGAAAAATCCTTTTGCGTCACCACTTCACCTTCATGCCATGCCCGATTCCATGCTCCTGCTCCTGCTCCTGCTGCTGCCTTTGCTTAGCTTTCCTTTCTTTCATTTCGTTTCATTTGGTTTCGTTTTGTTTTGTTTTGTTTTCGACGACTCCTCGTCCGCTTCTACTCAGAATGCCGCAAGAAAGAAATAAGCTTTCAGTGAGTCAACAATTCTTGTTATATAGATGCCGTTATTATGCAAAGTGAAGATCAAATTTCTTAACGGTACCGAATTCTGTAACAAATGAAAAACAACGAAAATGGAAGTTAATAGAGAAAGGCGCAAATTGTGAACACACAAAAGAAACACAAAAAATAATCGTAAGAATGTGAATTGAATTCGTGAATTCGAAAATGCCGAAAATGTTATTTTAAGACTTGGCCAAGTTAAGATTTTGTTGGAGCACCAGTAGCAGAAATACATTTAGTTGGAGCATTAGGAGCACTTAACGGGTTTTGTTGTTGAACATTTAATTGGCAGCATAAGCTTCTTAGTTTGGAGGGCATACGATTTTGTTTTGTAATTAAGAATGAAACGATCGGTTGTTAGTCAAACTTGGTTATGGAAATTTTAAATGGCTGTGAGCTGGCCACGGATCTAATCTAATTTTCAGATAGTTTTTCAGTTAGTCTTACAACTCGTTCGGGGGTGTGACTAGTTTTTAAGGTGATGCTATAAACTTTATCAAATTTTAAAGAATTTTAGATCGAATATAGGTTAGGTTGGGTTAGGTTACATTGGCTGATCCACAAGCAAGTGAGATCACTCATATACCCTAAGAGGTCCTTAGCGCTACCAAGACTGTACAGTGGTATTCAAAGTTCTATACGACTATTGTGAAATTAATTTGAATCATGTTTTAAGACACCGACGGATGCTATCTCTTAAGACTACTTAGTCAATGAAAGTCGAAAGGAGATACTCAGATAAAACTGGATTCGACTTTGAAACATTTGTGAATAGAGAGAAAGTAGAACTTTCGAAAACATATACAATGTTGATTATATACGAATATTCTAAGTTTTGTTCGATCAAAATTAAACTCAATTTTGTTCAATTTAATACATTGATTTCTCGTTTATTTTATAAAAATACAAATTATACAATTTTGAGAAATATTTAGAGAAAATGTATTTTCTGAAACTGATTTATCAGAAGTATCATACTAGAATATAGAAAAGTCATTTAAAACAAATAACATTAAAACTTGAATTTTTTAAGACAAACTCTACAACAATTTCGAATGAAATCGTTCTCGCTTATATGAAGCATTAATTTTAAACGACCATTCGATATGCCTTATCATAAACTCAATCAATAAAAAAATATGACATATATACTCGTATTTAACTTCTAACTTATGATATTTTTTAATATGCTCTTACCACTTCACTTCCGAATGTTTACGACCAAAACAATTTAAACCCAAAAATTTTTCTCACGTACGCAGCTCAATTGCCAATTAGAAAAATTCGCCCCGCATCCTACTTCAAATACGTTACAGGGAAAATAATACAGGAAACAAAACAAAAACCGGAACAACAAAAGTTTAGAATTTGAAGAAAAAAAAATCAGCTTTATTAGGGAAGTAGAAAGCCAAAGCGGAAACCGCCAAGTGGCAACTGCCAGCGGAAGTTGATTTGTATACAAAGAATGTCATAACTTCACTTCACACTTCACACTTAAAAAAGAAAAACAACAGAAAAAAAGAAACCGAAAAGTCTGAGAATTAGGCGAGAAACAAAAAAGAAATAATAAAAAATAAAAGGAAATCCAATAAAATATTTAATGCAGAAAAGGTGAAAAAGTCTCATTCGAAATTTTGAGCACGTTTTACAGTGAAATTATTACCGAGAACGAAAAAACGACGAAAATCGTAAAAAGAAAAGAAAATGCAAGAATTCATGAATTACCTTTATCCTTGATTTATTTTTAGGCCGGAAAAAGGAAAAAAATTAAATTTAGTCATAAACGTTTTATTTATAATAAAACTTTTAAAATGTTTCGGTAGTTAGCGAAATTGTTAAATAATTATGGAAAAATTATTGAAGACGCTTAATAGGAGAAAAAGGAAACAGTTGAAATGACCTTGGCAGATCTTGGCACCAACAAACAATTTAATCTCATAATAAATTTTCCTTTTTTTGATATTTACGTATGTATATGTGACATGAAATACTTGCAAAGTTTTTAATTTTTATACATAGTATGTGCTCTTAGGCATGTTAGTTAGTTAGTTAGTTAGTTAGTTAGTTAGTTAGTTAGTTAGTTAGTTAGTCAGTTAGTTAGTAATGGCGTCTATTGATAAGAGACCCACTTAGGCTTGGAGACCTTTATGATGCCATACGAGTTATACCGCCAACTGAATTATCCTGTACTGTTAATAAACTGAAGAATATAAATTATACTCGATTTGGATATATCTATTTACTAGGCCTACGAAAAAGTGTTTCCCCAGATGTTTATATCGTTTATTAGCCAAAGCGGGGCATGTACAAAGAAGATATATTATAGTGTCTTCCTTCTCCTCATCTCTACAGCTTCTACAGAAGTCATTTGAGAAGATACCTAGTAGTCTTGCATGAGTACCTACGATACAGTGTCCTGCTAGAACGCCTACTATGGTGCTAATTTGAGACCTACTTAGAGAGATTAGATCGATTGAGCGTTTTTAATTCAGTTTTGGCCGTATCAAACGCGAGATGTTGCATGTACTACTCCCCATCCATCTGGAGTTAGTTTCCCTGATATAAATTTCCCTGATGAGGAGTTTACATGTTGATAGAGGAATACCATCTTCCTTGTTGATGGGTAGAATATATTTTGTTGTACCCTCTCAAAGCATGTAACACAGAGTAGTATATAAAATAATTCAACTTCACCTAGAAGTATGCTATAGTAAGTTATTAAGTTGAAATAAACATATGAAGATTAATAGTTAGGAATGTTATTACTTTGTAAAACTACCAACAATAACAAAGTAATAATAAAATAGACTAAAAAAAGAACATAGAAAAGAAAAGTGTGAAAAAGGAATTTCAATTTTTTCTACATTTTTTTTACATTTTTCCAGTAGAATTTTTTAGAGCTTCGCTTTCGAAAGCAAAAGTTTTTATTGTTGTTTGGTTTCAAGTTTCTTGTTTGTCCAACATAGAATTCACTCACGCACACACAGATAAACTCACCTGCATGTTATGCAAAATTTTGGCAAAAACTGGACTGCTAATACTATCGACAAGTTTCGAAAATTGTTCATTCGTCTCGAGTTTATCAAAGAACACCGTCAGAATTTGATCCTGTGGCAATATGTCCAAAATGCTATCGACCAAGCCATGTAAACCATTTAGTTGTTCTTTTGCTGTTGCTGGTGTTGTCGTTGTTGTTACAGCAGCTGTTGTTGTAGTTTCAAGTGGCTGTGCTGGTGCGGCGGCTTCTGCCACTGCCACTGCAGCGTTTTGAGTTTTATCAATTTCTGCGAAGTAGAGAGAGAGAGAGAGAGAGTAAAGCTAAAACATAGTTTTCCATTTCAAACAGAACGTAATCAAATATTCCAAAAAAATTATATAGTTAAGCGTTTTTTTTTTTGTTGGCATTCCAACAATTTTGCAAAAATTAAAATATGTCAAAATTTTCAATTTTAATCTTCAACTCAAGAATTCTGAACGCCAGATTTATTAAAAATATTTTAATGATTAGAAATTCAATCAACTTTCAAGACTCAAAAACGCCCGCAAACGTAAGCAAACGACACAAACAAAATGACTACTACCGCCATATATAGAAACGCATACATATAAAAATGTATAAACATACAAACATAAACTTATGCTAATTCATTGTAAGCGACTGTCTGCATATTTTATCAACTCTTCGGTTGTACGCTTTTTACACTTAAATAATTCAGGTCATGACGGACCAACCATACGCGCAGTCCATCTCTCTGTGTGTGTGTATGTGTGTGTGTGTAGGCGTGTCATACGCTCGCTTGTGTATGTGTCGCATATGCGACTGCCTGTGTGCCTGACTGACTGACTGCATGCATGTTTGTATCTGTGTGTCTGCATGCAGACACCCAAGTATATGAACCATGACATTGAACATAATTCAAATAAAAGCAGCAGCACAGAGAAAAAAAAACAACTACAATAAGGTGCCGGACAAGGGACAGCAGCAGCAGGCGGCAGCGAACAGGACATCGAAGAATGGACAGAGAGCGAGCGCACATGAAATTATTTGACGCTTAAAATGCCGGTGGACATTTTTTCAATGAAAACACAAAGAAAGAAAGAAAGAAAGAAAGAAAGAAAGAAAGAAAGAAAAAAAGAACACAAATTTATGTGTTGGAATGTGACACGTCCTTTTTGGAATATTTAAGGACACTCATACGCACACACACAAGCACACACACATTCAATACACTCATTCACTCACTCACTCACTCACTCACTCACTTATGCACGTAAATGCTTGAAAAAATAAAATAAAATAATAAATATTAAAAACGCATTAGTGTGTGTGGCTGGCGCATATGTTCGCATACTAAGTGCCTTCCCGGGCGAATACACATATCTCTAGTTATTTGTGTGTGTGTGTGTGTGTGTGTGTGTGTGGGTGTGTGTGTGAACGACCCTTTTCGGAAGATAATTCAAAATCAATTTTGACCCATCGCAAGTGTTGCATAGCAAAATTATCAATCAGAAGAAAAACAAACCAATAAATTTCATGTGACAAAATTAATCTTAAAGATACAAAGAATTAAAATCTTTAAGAATTTTTTGTTTTATATATATAGTATACGAGTATATCTCAGTCTCAGTCAAATCTATTAGGACTCTTATCCTTTAAATAGTGTTCAATATATGAAATCATTTGACTTCAAAGTTGACCAACTGACATTGGCTTGAAATTGTGATTTTTTTTTCGGGAAAAACGTTTTACAATCGTGTCTGGATATAGGAAACTGAATAATTATGGAAAGTGCTGTTCACTATAACCGGGTTGTTCATTCTTTTAAGGTGGACATTTGTTGTTCTTGCGTTCAGAAACTGTGTTTTATTGCTATCTGCTTGAAGTTTCTTTCAACATTTTATTCACTAACCTCCAAATAGTGAAACCAATTTTGAAAAGCATTTCGATTGTTCACTATTTAGAGTACTTCATGTAAAAATTTAGGTCTTCACTATATCGAGGTGTTCACTATACCCAGACACGACTGTATTTATATCTTGATCTGTTAGATGTATCTATTAAATTTTATTTTTTTTCAACTGCGAAGAAATATTCAATTTTTCTTTTTGTATCTTAAAGACAACTAAGGAGGACCTTTAGTGCCTTATAGCATAGGACCTCCTTAAACTTTTTGTATAAAGTTTAGTAGTAGTAGTATACATTTTTTTTAATAAACTAAAACCTAAATTTTATATTTTCTTTAATATTTCTTTATATATAGATATACATATGTACTATATATAAAAAAAACTATAACCTAATTTCGAGATGATCTTGCTCACAAATATTTTTGTATCAAGTTTGGTTATTCAATTTTAAATGGTCATTGAGATTTGTTTTTGTATGGAACCTCTTTTTCATAGAACTTAAAAACTTTAAAATTTTTTTGGTTTTGCCGATTTTTTTTTAAATATGAGTAACTAATTTAAAAAAGCAAAAACGATTGCATTTATCTGAGGATATTTTTCTCAATTGTATAATTTTTAGTAACCACTTTAAAAAATCTCATCTCCATATGAATCAACTCTTTCCAACAATCAGCCACTGTGCAACGCATCAATCCACTTAGCGTCTGGCCAGCCATTACTTAATTACTCCTCGACTAAAGTTAATTCTTAGCCCAGCACATTTACCCACTCCACTTACCATTTCCCGCCTGCGCCGTCGCCGACGCCGCTATCGCAACGCTTTTGTTCGTTGCTTTGCTGGTTAAATTCGTTAGCGTGTACAAAAATTCGACCACATCTAAGCCGCTGCAATTTAAATATCTCAAAAACGTGGACACTTCCGGTATTGCGACGATGTGCTGCTTCAGCGATGCAAAGTCGTGACTGCTCAGAAACGCATAGGCGCGCTGAACTTCCGGATCATTGCGATAGTAATTGTCGGCAATCGATTTGACCTCGACAGCGGGTATCAGCGCCACAAAGTCACTCATATTAAGGGCGGGACGTGGGCGACGCAGCGACGCATTGGGACTGCCATTCTGATCGGTGCGTAATTCAATTTCGCGTGGTACACCATCGCCATCTGTATCCTCTTCATCGGCATCGGCATCGCCATCAGCCGCATTTGCATCATGTTCGGCCGATGCAGAGGCTGATGTTAATGTATCCTCCTCATCGGATGTTAACAAATCAATTTGATGATAAGTCTCATGTTGATGTTTTTGTTGTTGCTGCTGCTGTTGTTGTTGGTTTTGTTGTTGTTGTTGTGGCTTTTTCACTAGAAAAATCAAATCATCCGCTGTGTCGGCGGCGTCTGTGTCCATCACTGATTCATTATCGTCACTTTTTGAGGGTTCCTCATTCTCCTGCTGCTGCTGCTGCGACTGTTGTTCGTTGAGTGTAATAAGCGTTGCTGTTGTATTTATGCCCGCATCCGTGTAGCGCACTATTTCCTCGACCATTACAATTTCCGTATCAGCCGTATGCGGCAAACTGGCAGCTCTTTGGCAACGGCTGGCAAACAGGCAGCTGCAGTACAGCAAAAATGCAATTCGTAAATGCGTCGGCATTATAAAACAAGTTTATGCTCCAGTGTGTGTATATATGTGTGTATATGTGTGTGTGTGTTTGTGCGTGTGTTATTTTTAAATTCTTTTAAATCTCGTTTAGAACATAATTTGTTTCTTTACTCGTGAAAATTTAAGCTTAACATTCGCAGTTTATATCTAAAAATAGATTTTTATGTTTCTTGTATCTTGTGGATGCGATCCGCAACGCACAAAAGTCGCGTTATTACTGTCTTTCCGCTTTTGTATACGTTTGCTATGAAAAAGTTCCAATTTATTTCTGTAGACTTTGGAGACTTGTCGCTGGTTCAATTGTTTAATTTAATATAATGTAATATAATCTCTTGGATGACACCCTACTTGACTTGTCGTGAATTGCATTAGTGGATAGGAATTAAATCTCTGCTTGGAAAAGTCTATATATAAATATTTATTTTTGAAAGTACATTAGATTTTTTCGAGTTGGTAAGAGTCGTGGAATTAAATAATTGAAGTTTTAAATAATTTCGAAACTCCGATTTGATTGTAAAACTTTTTCAACCCGGAAGTAGTAATCAAATAAATTGATAACTGATTCTATATGGGGAACTTGTGGGGTTTAATAAATCGTCTATTTCATTGAATCTGAGTTAGAAAATTTAACTAATTTAGCTAGTTCTACTAACTCTAGATACATGGAAAGGAAATAAGCTAAAGCTTGTTTTAGTTTGCTTGTCAGTTAAATTTCCTTTTTGCTTTAAAGTTACAAAAAACTATCTTATCCTTGATGGACCATGGCACGAGAAATCGTGGACTTGAATTACACGATGAATTTTGTCCCCTTCTCTTCGTAAAATTGGAAGTTATCATTGGTTAAATCATGCTTCGAATGTAGACACTAAATCTTTAATAAAGCTTTTCTGCTTTTAGCTGGATGCGTTTAATAATTGAAGGAGAGCGAGAAAACGAGTTTGAGCTGGCTGAGTTTGAAAGGCATAACACTTGTTGCAGCTTCTCTTCCCAAAATTGTCTCTTCTCTCAATAACATGCCTTGAGTTCTGCTTTATTGTAATCACTGTATTCTTCCTTTTATAGAATTAGATCACTATTTTATATACATATATATATGTATCATGTATTTTATTGTTTAGGTACTAGTACCTGATTTGATTATTTTGCAAAATTTGAAGAAATATATTTATCATATGAATAATATTAAAAATTTTAACTTTGCTTTTCGCTCTAAGAAAGTCCGCTCATAAGTCCTTAATTAACTTTCTTAAATTTTATCTTTTTACATGTATACTAAACAAAAATCAAGAAGTTTATTCAAACTGATTTTAAGTATTCTTAAAGCAGTTTCTTTCCAACTTGAACTCAACACGCTTAAAATTGTCAAGTAGGAAAAAGCTGGCAGAAGCGAAGAAAACCACGTTGAACAGAAAGAACAACAGCGAACAATTTCAGGCATATGCGCCGCATATGTCTGTCTGACGGTGTGTCTGTCGGTTGGTCGGTCTTTCTTGCTACCAAAGCCAAAGTGCTTTAAAATTAATTTTACTTTGTTGTTGTTGGCAAAATACTTTGCATAGTTTTGTGCGTTCTAATGCCACTTTTGCTAACAAAATGCATAATTTACGTTTCACTTTTTCTCTTGTTCGCTCGGTTCGCTTCGTTTGAAGAAGGAGTTTAAAACAACTAACGAACGAAAGAAAAACAAAATAAATGTTGCTTGCAAGCTGACACTGGCAGCATGTGGCAGTAAAGTCAACCGCAAGTGTCGGCTCGAAGAAGAAGAGAAAGCCCGCTGAAAATGGTGTGCGTGTGACAAGCAGCCACTCATTCTGGCTGGCGTAATTAACTAAAGGTCACAACAACAACAAAAACAACAACACAGACCAACAAAATCGTCTTAGTTCGAAGACGCACCTGTGACCAATTTAGCGGTTAAGTAGAACTAAGCAAATTATTTTAATAAAAAAAATATATTTCAATATAAAAACTCTTTATTCTCTAGGCCGACACTCCGTTACAAGCTTATAGGCACCAACGAAAAATAATTTCATCAGCGATTGTTAGAAAAATATCCAAATACTTTAAAAATGGTTTCTGAACAGCTGCTGATAGATTTAGGCGAGGTTTGCATCGATATTCCTCAAATAACTCTTAACGAGTTTTTATTAGATCTAGTCATTTACCAATTAATGGGTGTGACATTCCGCCTACTTTTGGAAAATTATTGGTAGTGATCATATTAAAAATTTTACACATAGCTCAAATTTTTCAAAGAGCTTTAAAAAGCTTTGAAATTTAATTGAACATATTTTGTATTTTATTACTACAGTTGTAGGCGTGGCAAATCTGACATAGTTTTTAACATTTCAAGCACGAAGTTTAAATATCGTTTAAGTTTTTAAAAAAAAAAATTTTATTTGGTGTTATAGATGCGAAATGGTGTGTGCATTTGAGTGGGCTATTTTTAACCCATGCTCAATTTGTTTTAAACTAAGTGTCATTTATTTATTTCCGGCTTAACACTTGGCCCAAACAACAACATTGCCAACGACAACACCAGCAACAACAACACCAGCAACAACAACAAAAAGCAGTACAACTTCACTAATTTTGTGCAAAGTTCAGCATTAACATTACCGCAAATTAGCAAAAGTTTTCCCCCAGTTTTTCCGTAGATGCCATAAATTATGTTGTCTCAACTCTAAAGCGCACAATTTTTTTGGCAAAGATTCCTACTTTTTTTCTCTTCTTTTTTGTTGTTGTTGTTTTTGTTTTTTGGTTTTTTCTTCTATGCTCTGGCTGTTTTGATAAAGTTTTTGGCACTAAACCGAGGCCGACTTGAAAAGTTGAATTTTGTCTTCAACTGCTCGCTCGGCGAAATTAATTTATATGACGAGCAGCTAGAAGCTTACGTTTGCGAAATTCGTTTAGTTTGTGGCGCAAAAGTTTTTGTTTACCAGGCGGCTCCTTTTTTTTTTGTTAGGTAAATTATATAATATTTTTAAATAATGCATTTTATAGAGATAATATTGGAGATATTTAAAAAATGTATATTAAGTTTAAGTTAGTGTAGGGTGCATGAGTATTCGACCACTGCGGCACTATTAATTGTATTTTTGTTGTTGTCATTTTGAAATGTCTTCATTACTTTAATGCAATAATTTTCAATTTGTGTAAAAAATGTTCAACAGCCCGTCATAATAAAATCAACACAATTGTATTGCGGATTGTCAAACTGAATTATGTGCACATATAATAAAGTCGCTATGATTCGCTCTCTCTGTGTGTGTGCGTGTGCGTGTGCATGTTTGGGCTGTGTAGCGAACATTTGTGATTTACATTAGCACATCAAAACATTTCACAAAGTTCAGCCGAGCCGCTGCTCAATTTCACACACAAATGCCTATTTGCAAATGCACACAATGATGTCCGCATACAGATATACACTCCGTTTCAGCACAAAATTTCCACTGTATATTCAAAATATTTAAATGTTTAAAAATTCGATTTATTTTTATCTAAATCAGTTTAAATTTATTTAAGGGTTGTTAAGGTGCAGAGTTTTATAAAACCACATAAATGAAACTAGAATTTGGACAACCATTTTTTGTTGTTGATATTTTGACCCGATTAGAATTTCGAATTAGATTTTCGGTTAGTGCATTTAGTCCGCTGATCATGTGGAAGCAGAAGTTCAATTTTTAATCGAAGCAAATTAAAATTGAAGATTATTCCTTTGGACCGGCACCTATCATAAAATTTCGGATACCTTTAAAAAAAATTATTTTCTATGGTACTAAAAACGATTTTCAATCGGCGTTTGTTCTCGATTGTAGATCCCGTCAAACACTCGTCGATATAAATCTGAGCTGGAGTGTATTTCGCTGTATTGTTTATGACATCTGCGTTGCGTTTTATAGTATTTACGATTGGGTCAAATTGCGGTTGAGTTTCAGATAAACGCATTTATTTGTCATATCATCGCAAACGTATCTAAGTGCAGAGACATGTGCGTGTATGCATGTATGTGTGCATGTGCGGCGTCCACTATTATTTAATATTTGTTTAAACTTTGACGTTAACAATTGCAATTGTTATTAATTTTACTCTAGCTTTACTTTAACATGATTTTTAATAGTTCATTATCGTATTTGTTATTTCAATTCCTTATAATTTTTATTATTGTTCCAAATATTTTCTTTAATTATTTCAATTAAACTTACAATTTTAATTAATTAATTTAATCAGTATTCAATTCAAATTTAATTAAAATCTATTTCTATTCAAGTTATTCTCATTATAGTTGTAAGTTTAAACAACTTAATAAAAAAGTCTTATCTAAAGTGCAATTTAATAATGCCTGCAGGTCGCGTAAGGTCACAACATTAACTTTATTTACGACAAACATACGGACAGACAGACAGATCGACGGACAGATATATTTAAAATACACGTACGAGTACTCACTCCAGTTGAGCGACGATAATAATAAATCACTTTAAGAAATCTGATATCTGTTTGTGTGAAACGTACACAATGACATTAACACACACCAAACAAACACAAGTGCAAAGACACATATTCACACACATACATACACGCAAAAACACATTAACACACACTTAAAGCGCTGTTGCTAAGAATGTCGCTGCGTCACATTGCAAAGATGGACAACCTGTTTGCTCGAGTGTATGCCGCTCGATATGCACAGTTGCGGTCAAAATAATTGGGCCTTTTTTTAAGCTTAAAAGCAAGATTAAATATGAAATGCTCACTTGGCTTTCAGAGTTAATTCATTTAATTTAGAAAAAGATTTTAAGATTTTTTGAAGGTTTTTGAGGTTTTCCATTAGCCGGAAAAAAGTGTTTTCAAATTAATATTACAAAATAATACAAAACTGGGCGTGGTTTAAGGTTTCGCCTTCGTTTCGTCTGTCTTATTTAAAGGGCATACTCCGTCGGATCAATAGTGGGCAGCGGAAAAAAACGCAAACAGATAAGTAGACAGTCGGGCAGACAGACAGACAGACAGACCGACAAACTGACATTCAGATGGCAATTGAAACGCAATTTTCTCCCATCACACACAAAGCGAAAAATAGCAACAACGCCAGAGAATTTGACACATTTCCGCATGTTTAAATCAATACGATGCCGCAAGCATCTTTACATATGTACATATGTGCATTAGGGTGGTCTAACATTTCACCCTCGATATTTTTTTCTTTTTGCAACAGATGCGCTGACAGAAAATTTTTGGAACTTTAAGATAAATGCTCCTAAATTAATACATTGATTTTGTATATGAATTTGGGCTTGATAACTTTTTTAGATTTTGAGATTATTATTAACAGAAATAAACAAATTGTATATATCTAACAAAATTCTAATTTGGTATCATTCGATGTGGAATTAACAAAATAATTTTTGTGAAAGTTATTTTCAAAAACGTATCATTAAAAATGACGAAACTTCAAGGTTATTGAAACCGTTTACGATGGGAGATGCATTGTCCGCTACAACGATTTTTTTATTCAGAAAAAATTGGACCACGCTAATGTATCGCACACCAAGAGAAAATAACTGCATAAATAGCTGAAATTTAGTTATTTCAATCAAACAGTTTTCAATCTTATACGATCAATTGTTGAAAAAATCTAACAAATCAACGATTATTTCACTAAAATAATCTTAAAGATAACAAATATTTAAAAGAAAGAAATTGGTAATCGGTTGCAATTGGATTATTTATACACACATTCAAGGGTCAACAATGTACATACATACATCTATAAGTGTACCTATGTAAAGATGGAAATACTAGTATACTTCTTATAAGATTTAATAATCTCCGAACTAAATCTTATCTTATCTTATCATATCTTATCTTAAATTGTTTGCTGTGCATTTGCCGCTCTCTTAAAAGAATATGCCTCGATATTTGTTCGCTTGCTCATGCGTTCGTTCATTCGTTTGTTCGTATCTGACAGATAAGCAGATATTATATTGTCAATTTTCATCCGAGTGTCACTTATGCCAATATAAATGTTTTCTCTTATGATTTATTCACTCGTTTGATTTATTGCGTAGCCCAACACAGTGACACGCAAAATCCCAAGTGTGTGTGTGTGTGTGCGTTACTAAATTTGCTTATGAACTGAGACAGACAGACTGTAAGCATAATACAATCTTGTAGATTTTCTATATACATATATGCAGGTTCATTGGTTTAAAGTTCAATTTAGAATGAATACAGAAAAATGTAAATTGTATCTAGAATGCTTCGGTGATGTCTGAAAGTCGGTAAAAGATACATTTAATTGTATCTCGAATAAACATTTTTGAGAACTATTATCTAAAGTTTAGTTTTGTTGGTTTTTTACATTATTTTTTTATTTTCTACAATTCTCAGTCGTGTTTAAATTCATTGAAACAGAAAATATAATAATGAACTTTAAATAAGCTTTTAAGATAGAAAAACCTAACATAAAAAAGAAAACAAACTATAATTTTATAGACTTAACAATTTCTCAATTTAAAATGCTAATGAAAATAACAACAACAACTAGCTGAAGTACAAAGTGCAAACAAAAATCAATAGCACGAACCATTGAACTCACTCCAACTACTACAAATTAGCAAAAACAAAAAGAACAATCTGCAAAATTATCATCGAACTCCGCAAAGCCCCACGCCCCAAGCCCCTCCGCAGACATTTTGCCACTCTAACTCTGACGGCGTCACTAAAACGGAAACGGAAATTCGCCCGCACAGTCCGGTGATTTTTGCTTTTTATATATAGTCAGCTTGGTCGTTCGTTCACTCACTTGTCTACCTATTGAGATTTTTTTTGTTGTTTTCGCTGTTGCTATTGTTGTTGTTGTTGTTGCTTTACCATGTTCCATTCGACTTCATCCATCGAACGTGTTCAAATATTTACGAAACGTGTCAAAATCGCGTAAACGTTACGCTTGAGCACGACACAACGCTGAGGTTCCTCGCAGTGCCAACTAGCGCCGCGCACCGTGGCGCGCTATTACGCCGATAAACAATAGCTGGAGCGCGCGCGCACGCCTCTGCGTATGATTCGCGTTCGTTCGGTTATGTCCTGTGTGGTGACGATATTGTGTGCTTAAAAAATTATAATGTTCGCGGTTGTACTTGAAACACCGTGTTTCCTTTTTTTTTTTTTCTTTTGTATGTATAGTCGTGTCCGAGCGTTCACTACGCACATTTGCCCAAGCGCACCACGGCAGACACATTCCACGTTTATGGAGTAATTTAAAATTTTTCTAATTTTTTCAAAATTCGTTGGTTCAGTAAAAGTCGCAAGTTCTTAAAAAAAAATCTGCTCCAAGTTTTTTTCTCTCCAAATTTTACGCCTTTAATTTGACAGTTTTTCTATGAAACAACGATCATCATATGTGCTGGTCTCATTAGGTTAGGAAGCTAGGACAAATGTACTGCCAAAGTGGAATTTCCAAATATAGTAAAGTTATAAATAAGATATATGAACCTCGAATCGAATTTTAATCGAAAACGATACTCGGACTTTCGTTAACGAATCGTCAAGGCAATTTACAATATAATCTCTTTTACGATTCATTTACCAGCCGATACATAAGGTTTTTATTATAGTCTTGAGTCTCTTACGATTCGTTAACGATATTATTTATCATCATTTAGAATCGCTATAACGATTCATTATCGCATTTCATCAGCGATTCGTTAACGATATCAATTCGAATTCGTGTTAGTATCTCATTTTACGAATGGTAGTTGAGATATTCGATGATCTCATTTTTGTTTTTGTTTTCGATTTTTCAATATAAAAAATCTGGTCATATCTTGGTCAAAATATTTTGTTTCAAAGAGGGTCCAACTTCGGTTTTTTTGTCCATTAAGCAAGAAGAAAATTTTCAATATATTAATTTTTCATATGTTAGCGTGGAGTTTGTCAGTCGTTTTCCGCCCTCCGGCTAGGTTGGCGTGATTGACAGTGATGAGCAAATTGATGAGTGCTCCAAAATTACAACAACATGAGAGCAACCAACAAAGGGACTACCTGATGACTACGACGACAACGTCAATATGAAAAGGTACATTGTCGTGGCGTATGTTTATGTCTGCCTGTCTGTCTGTCTGTCTGTCTGTCTGTCTGTCTGTCTGTCTGCCTGTCCGACTGTCCGCCTGTCGTTGTTGTGGCAGCCGAAAACATGTTTTGTTCTGGGGGGCCAAATCACGACAACAACAATGAATGAATTTGTTTGACCACAGTGCAGTAGCGGAAATGGCCTTCTCAATGTTCAGTGCCGACCGTCCGCCCGACCGTCCATCTGTCGCTGTCCTGGCATTTGAGTGACATTTTTGTTTCGTTCTGTGAAAGAAAATCGATGAGAAAAACATCAATTATTTAAGCCACGTTTTCGGTCTGTTCTGAGTTTAGCGATGGTACAAACGTTCCTTCTAACTGACGCTAAGCTACTGATCATTGTTCTTATTTTTTCTTTGATTTGATTTGATTTGATTTGATTTGTTTTTTGTCAAAGTATTTTTATAAAAATTTAAATTAATTTTTTTGGTTTGTTCTTCATTTTAAGTGGATTTTGTTGTATGACAATTCGGTTGCCCAAATGAGTGCCGCAATTTGTTCATATATAATTCAAGTGATTTTATTTTAGGTTTTTCAATTTCGAATTTTGATATTTAAATGTTCGTATAAAATGTTGTTGTTGTCCAAATTTATAACCACAATAAATTCCAAATATTGTAAATAAATTATTTTGTGGAAATATTTCATTAATGAAATTTCTGCAAGTACTCAAACCTTTTTTACTGACGTACTTACTTCATTAACTGACCTTCAAGCGATTAACGATCGAAGTCTCCTCAAAAACGTTTATCCAGTCGCTGCTTGAATTCAGCTCACATTGGTTCCCATTAGAAAAACCTGTCGAGTTTCTTAGGACTTCCTTCTATAATCGATTATGACTTCTTTAATGCCCACGGTTAGGATCCGTATGTAAATTCCTTTTTCACCAGAGCGTCATCTTCCATTCGCTCGACATGACCTAACCTGATATAGTTAGGTAAGGTCATGTCAAGCGTTGAGCTCGTATAGCTCGTGAATCCAGCGTATTCGATATACTTACTTTTACATATGAAAACATTAGCTTCGTTCAACGAATTTAATATAATTTTATATTTCTAATAAGTTTTCGAAACAAAAATCGATTAAAATTGATTCAGCATTAGTAAAATAAATCTAAACGAATCCGAGGAGGTTGTCGTTGGATGCCCTCTCAGCACCATCAAGAGAAAGCTTTATATGCAATTCCATCAAGAAGCAGAATCCAAGTGGGCTAAAACTGGTGCCTGTAAAACATCCAAGGAAATCTGGGCAAGATATAATAAATCAAGAACCGAAGAATTAATCAGAAAGCCAAGAACTGGAAACCAAAGTCCTTTACATATTCGAAATTTCAGCTGTCGGTATACATTCAATCTACCATACCTTTTTGTTTTATAAAATAATCTGAATCTTCTTACTCTTAGTCCAAGTTTAAGATAAGTTTTATAGAGATAAATTTGTCATACGAAAAAAGTTTTATTATAAATTCTTAATTGAATAAAAATTTCACTTTAATTATTGAATAATTTTGCTTGGATCAGCAATAACTTTGTTATTGTAAAATTCAAAAAAAAAACTTATAATTTTATGAACAAAGAATTACAAATTAAACTAAAAAAAATCAGATTGTTCAATTTGACAATTTCAAGCATGTTAGGTTCAGCAAATTCGGTTTGTTTAAGATTTTAAACTTTTTATTCCGATTGGCTGCACATTTCCGACAAAAGCGACTAAGTACAAAGAACAACAACAGAAGAAGGAAACAACAAAAACGACAACAAAAAAAAACAGAGAACGCGCCACAGTAAGGCAAAAACTGCAGGACACCTTTGCACGACAGCGTAATTTTTTCATATTAGCTGTGCAAATAAAATATTGAAAAGTTAAATTTCAAAAATGTATAAAACAAAACATATCCGCACACACACACACTCAGAGACATACATACAACCATACACACACGCACACAAATTGAAAGAGGAAAAAGAAAAATAAAACCAGAAAAGTTAAATAAACGACAGCGCGGAATAAAAAAAAGCCAAAGAAATTGCGAGAAAAACGCTCAGACAAAATTGAAGAAAAAAAACTTGTTCAAAAAAAGTTCAAATAAAAATCGGGACTAAAAGTAAAACCAGCATGTGAACTTTCAACTTAGCGTTGCGTTGAGTTGGGTTCCAGTTTGAGTTTGGGTTTGGGTTCGGGGGTTGTTGCGATGCTTTGAAGTTTAGAGCAAAATGCAAAGAAAAACTTTCCGTCGAAGGAGTTTTATTACAACGTCCGGGGGGGGGTCATGTGTGTGTGTGCGTTCGACTCGTCGGTGGCTGGTTGAGGGTACTGCAATCGACCCGCATTTAAAAATTACGCGCCAAGAGCCAAATTCAGCCGCCACTGCCTCCGTTGCCGCTGCCATTGCGCGCAGTTGTAGCGCAAGCCACGCGTTATTTTCGAGATATTTCTTGTTCTTGCTTCTCGTTGTTTTTACTTCAACTGCGATAAAAAGCTAAAAATATTTTGTTTTGTTTTGTTATTTCTCTGTCGCAATTGTAAGACAAAAAAAGTTCGACAGGCAGTTGCTGCGATTGTGTGTGAGTGTGTGTGTGGATGAGATTTTTTTTTGCTCCGAAAGATTTTATTGATTAGAAGTACATTTGGCGTGTAATGCCTCTGAGCGACGGGTTATTTGACATTTATTTCGATGCGGTAGTTTTGTTAGTATTCAAAATTTAAATTTTTTAAATATATTATATTTTTGCAATAATTTTACAGTTAGAGTTGATGTGGGCTGGTATGGGATCATAGCTCTCAGTCCTGAAAGACCATTGTGCTGTAGCCAGGATAGTCTCGGAATAGAAAGAAGAGATATACAATGGAAATGAAGTGTTTGGATGGGAAAGTTAGAAGATAGGTTCAAACGGTGTTCCCCAAACTTCTTCGTTTCACGGATGAATTTAGGAACATTAGGGATAGGAAAAGTATGATTGTTATTTATACTCAGCACATCACTACCCAGTATCCCCGCAATAATCCTTTTCAAAATTAATCATTTGAGCACAGAAAATTTACATTTAATTTTATACTTTCTTTTAATTTTTTCAATAGGACTCTCATGGAAAATTACTTTTCTAAAAGTATTTTCTTAGCAACACAAATGATCTTATTTTGATAGTACTGATAAAAATAATACAACTTTTTTATCGGAACACCCTTTTTTTAATTTGAATAAAATCCTTATCAAATACATTTATTAAAGAAAAATTTAAAAATCAAAAATTTAAATAAAAAAAATCAACTATTACCTATACATATGTACATACAGTCGTATTTGGAAATAGAGAACTAATTATTACAAGAACTTTTCACTATATCCGGGTTGTTCACTCTTTCAAGGTGGACATTTGTTGTTTTTGCGTTCAGAAATTGACTTTTATTGCTATCTGCTTGAAGTAGCTTTAACATTTTATTCACTAACCTCCAAATAGTGAAACAAATTTTGAAAAGCATTTCGATTGGTCACTATTTAGAGTATTCCATGTAAAAATTTGGTATTTACTATACCAAGTCATGACTGTTAAAACAAAAATGTTACTTTACTTTCGATTTTCTTTGAATTCGATACATTTTCTACTCTGCTTACTTTCCGAGTTATAGTCAATTAACTCATACAAATTCAACTTTTTTGTCAGCTATTTAAAGTTCGTATTACCTTTATTATCAAGCCTAGAATTAATAACATTGGAAGCATTTGTAAGCTGAAACTTGAGGCAGCATAGTAAAAATACAAAGTTTACAAATAAGCTTTAAATGCTATTAACAATACAAATTTCAGCTTGAATTTTTCAGAAGAAACATTTTTAATATCATTAAAACTAGTTAATTTAGTAAAATTACTCTGCTAAAAATTTACCGGTTATATAACCAGTTATTTAATCAGTAGCGCTACTTAACTAAATACCATTTGAATATACCATCAAATTCTTAACTATATCTAGAAATATACAATATAACGTATTTCTTAACATGTTTTATAGATCGTTTTACATGCCTGATAACAACGTTTGAACTTATTATACCTATAAGTGATATAACTGGTTATTATACCGAAAATTAACTGAGACATATATTTATATAATACAAAAGAGGAAATTTTCGAAAAATGTATATAAAACGTTGAAAAGCTAAAGTTTTTAATTTTTAACGTTGAAATTTTAAATTTGAAAATAATATTTATGAAGAGGATTTTGTCTCTAAAAATTTTAGAGTTACTCATACCTCACGTTGTGCACTTTGATGTTTAGACAATTCTTATATTTTGCATTTTTTTATTTATATTTTCGAAGTAGAATAGTATTCACTGAATAGCAATCAAACATTTGAACGTTTCTTTAACGTTTCTGTTTTGATATAAATAATTTAATTTGGCAGTTATCATAATAAATACAGAAAGTCTAAAAGCTCAATTGCCGTATTTTGCACATATTGGATTAACATACTAACTCACTGCAAACGGCTTCTTTAGTTATTTCGTTATATAAAAGAAAATCTTATTTAAGTCAAATGGACATGCAATTTGCAAAATCTTAACTGCCTCCAGTTCGTCCACGTATTCATATATATAAAAATAACAAATACTAATCATAAATATTTACTTAACAACATTAAATTTAATTAACTTGTTGCACGCTCAGGACGAGAAATGCAAACGCAACATGAAAGCGGACGCAAAGTAATGGTCAAAGCGCGGGGGGGCGGGGGGTTGGGTGTGAGGGCGAAACAAACGTTTCGTTTGTAAGACGAAATAATCTTAAATTGCGGCAAAGCTAATCGCATGTATCCGGAAAATAATTCGCGCAATTCACAGCACAGCAGGAGCGGCAAAGGATGATGAAGAATGCACAACGACGGCAAGGGCAACCCCTGAAAGAACAAACATTAACGCATAGCAGAAAAGGAAAAAGGATAATAAACACGAAATCAAAAGTATGCAATTACAATATAGAGGAAGCGATTCAGCTGGATTACTCGTGGGCGCGCACCATCGATGTTTGCCGCGGCTTCGTGCCTGTGCAAGGTTAACTAATTGAGAATTTAATAAAGGCCAAGTTAATAAATACATTCAACAATTTTGTGGCGCATGTATATTGCAGTTATTACTAATACTAATAACCACTTTGATTGTGTTTTTCAAATGTCCACTTGACCACTTTTGGGTGAGTTTATTAAAAAACACCACGTGCGCCTTTTCAATTGTCAATTTTATTTGCCAGAAATCTGCATTCACAATTGTTAATAATAGAATCTAAAAATTGCAAATAGAGTGGCCAGCGGCGGTGACAACTATTTTTTTTTTATTTCTGTCTGACAATAACAAAAATAAAAAGGAAAAAGAAAAACGTGAAAATTGGCACAAAATTTCCGCATAAATTGTCACAATACAAAATCGCAAAAACGATACAAAAAAATACAATATATATATGCATTTATATATATCGGTCGAATGAAATGGTATTTGGCCGCCATTTTAAACGACATTTTCGATGTTTTGTTGTTGTTCTTCTTGTTGTTGTTAGCCAGCAGCTACTGTCGTATAATAATAAACTTCTGCAATTTCGAGTGGATTTTATTTTATTTCGTTTTACTTCTTTTTGTTCTCTTTTATTTTATTTTATTTCGCTTTGTTTTGTTTTTGTATTTGTATTTGTCGCATACTCGATTTGCATATTAAGTTGCCACATTTTATTGACAAAAAATTTAGCAGCATGCAAAATAGTTGGCCAAATTCATGTACAAATACAAATACAAAAAACAACAACAAGAAAATTCAAACGAAAATTCGGTTTTGCGCCACAATTCACATAAATCGCATAAACTATAATTTAAAAAGTTTTTTGTTGTTGTTGTTGCTATTGTTGTTGCTATTGTTTTTCGCATTTGCTGCATGGAGTAGGAGATTTAATTAAAATGGCGCACAAAAAAGTGAACCAAACTATATGAGTTTTTATTTTGGTTAGCTTCGTTTTGTTAGCTTTTTAGTTTTGTTGGATTTGTACGTTTTTGCTTGGTAAGAGGTGAGGTTTAACACTTTGTTTAGTATATGCAGTCGAAAAAAAAAGAAAAACCACTTTATGTACGCAATTTAAATTTAATTCTTTTTTTTTCACTATTTCACTTTTTCTCTCGCAAGTGACAAAAAAGCATTTGAGTGTTAACACTCGACGGGTAATGGGGATTATTATGTCCAATATTTAAATAAATAACCAAGTAGCTTGTAGTCTTGTTTTGTATTTTTTCCGGTCACTTTTCAAGGGTGTAATGAAGAGAAGTCCGAAACTTTATTTCTCAACCTTTTCAAAAGTTAACAACAAATTAACATTTTTCCTGGTTAATATTTTTCAACGCTAATAATTATGTTAGAAATATCATTTTAAGTTTAAATAATATTATTTAGTTGTCAGACGAATGTATTGACATATTCTGGTAAATTTTGACAATAGAAAATGTTAGGCTAATATGACTTAATGTCAATTTAACACATTTTTTCGTATTGATAAAAAAACTTTGAAACGTAGCCTTACAAATATTCAGTTTACCTTTTTCAATATTGAACTAGTTTATAGTATTCGATTTTACTGTATTTTTTTAAGGTGGGCGTGGCAGATTCATTTTAAGTCGTTAATTTGCAATACACGCTGACATATTTGTACAAGTGGTTAATGCAACAAATACATTGTTTAAAAATCGAAAGGCATGGGTCAAATGAACAATTGTAGCTGGACGAGGATTAAAGCTAGCATTCATAGTGCCATCAAAAAACACCGCAAGGCTTAAGCGATTTTTTTTTCCTTTTTTTACAATTTTAGTTTATTAATATTAAATTGCAACAATTTTCTACTACAATGGTTCGCAATTGTATAAAAATAAACAACAACAAAAAAATAGTAACTCATAAAAAATATATATGTACGTGCATATAAATATATGTATGTACTTATACGTAAAATAAAAATTACAATTGCCAGCCACTCTGTTTATTTGAACAATGTCAATTACGACTTAAGCAAATAAACATAAAAACACAAAAACAAGCAACAAAAATAAGCAAATAAATGTATAAACATGACACACAGACATACACACAGACAGACAGACAAATGCCAGCTTTTAAGTTATTTAAGTGTGTGTGTATAAGTGTACCACCATCACTTTTCCCCGCGTAGCGCACTACACAAACAATAGCACAATGGCTAACAACAACAATAAAAAAGCCGTCAACACGTTTTAACTGATCGCATTAAAAAATAGTGCAAATAAATAAAAATATAAAACAAAAACAACAAAAGCAAAAACAAAAGCAAAAGTGCCATGAAATGCAATTGTATATGAAAATGAAATGAAAATTTGCTAAAATAAAACAAACAAAAGAAAACCAGAAGAAAAATGAGTTGGGGGTGATGCGAAAATGAAAAAGAAGAAGAAAAGAAAACACAACAAATGCAAAAACTTTTCTCATTTCTATCGGAATTGAAATTTGCATTTGTATTTCAACACACACACACACATACATATGTGTTAACACATACACACATAGACACACACTTATGAGTTTTGACATGGCGGTATGAAGGCGTTGACATGCGTGCCAACAACTGCTGACAGGGTCAATACTACAAACAACCTGTGATTTTATATAGATTTGGGAAATTAAATCGATCTTCGCGCTCTTTCGGTTAATTTCAGATAATTCGAAATATTTCAATAAATTTTAATAGTTTTAAATTTCAAAAGGATAAACAAATTCGAAAGTCATTCAAAGCAATTCGAAATAATTTGAAATATTTTAGAATCATTCTAAACACATAAGAAAAAACACATAAAATAATGTTAATGTTTTTAAAAAATACTCAAGTCATGACTCACCCTGTAAAAACGTGAACATGATTAAGTCCACTCGGCGTAAACAGAAAAGCAAAAAAAAAAAAGAAAACAAAAACTGAAATACCAAAGTATGTGCGCATTTGTATGGGATATGTGCAAATATCCGTCAGCATATAAATTGCTTCGTTTTAAGTTTTCACGCACACCAACACACACACACACATGCCCAAAGTGCTTTTGGTTTTGTACATTTGACAGTTGTCAAAAAATGGTCCAAAGTCTAAATGACCATTTTTTGTTCTTTATACGGGCGCAAAAATTTACATAACCCGAGTTCGCCAGCGTCAGAGCGACCAACAGAGAAGCAAAAAAAAATAATAGAACAAATAAAAAAATTACTAAACCCAGTTTCACACTGAAACGAGCGCGCGGCAAAAGCATTTTGATACCCTACACTAGGTGGGGTATATTCCGGCTTTTCTTTCATTTGTAACGTCCACATGGCAGCATGGTAGGTTTGACAATAGATCTATATATATATATATATATATACATATTGTATACGATCAGCTTTGAATTCTGATTTGATTTCACGATGTACGTCTGTCTGTCCAAACGATTACAGTCCTACTTTTAGAGATATCGAGCTGAAATTTGGTTTGTATGTTTATATACAAGCAGATATTAAGTTCTAAGTAAGATCAAGATCGGACAAAAACTTCTCCCCTCTTCCTTACAAACTCCGCCTGTATCTGAGGTAAAATAAAATTACCGAAAATAGTTCCAGTGTAGATAACCAGTTAAACTTCAGTTATTTAACTTTAAGCAGTAAAAAAGGTCAACTACTAAAAATGGGCGTGTTCGAATAGAGACAATTTCCACTTAGAATAGAGCCATAACGCACTTATGTATGTGCTACAAAAATTAAAATTTCTGATATAACTGAAATGTCGTAGGGTATTTAAACTTTGTCATAGCCAAAGGTAATATATTTTTTTTATTTTTGATTTTCCAAGAAAAACAATTCCCCTTCGAATTGGCGACGACGTCGACGACGACGACGACGAATTGGCTTGTACGTGTTGAATTTCATTGTCGTCGTTAAAAACCAACAACGATGACGACGACGACAGACGACGACGCATGGGAACTCAGCAGCGTCCCATGCCTATTTGGACAAAAACTTATCGACACGGTCCAAATCGAAATCGAATGAATTTTCGCATTTGTGCCGCTGTCGTTCGACGTTCAAAACTTTTGCGAAAATATTCAAATTTCGGCTCCGTTTGACTTTGGCATACGAAATTTTTGTCCGTTTGTTGTTGTTTTTTTATCGCCCAAGGTATCCGGAATTTTTCGACTATTTAGCATAGACACACACCTGTCATTCAAAATAATTTCCGTTGGAAAGGTTTTTCTCACCTTTTGCATAAAATTTTATGTAAACTGCCTCGCGCTCATCAGAGCCGGTCCCATGCCGCCTACATTCAAATGTGTCCCGCGGCAGAAATTCAATTTGACCAGGCCAGAACAGGCCAGGCCAGGTCAGGCCCATGCCAAAAATGCCAACAAGAAAAAAGCGAAAGCAAAAAACAAGTGTTGCCAACTTTAATGTCAAAAAAGTGCAAATGTGATTTTTTTTGCCGGCACAGTAATCTACCAAAAAAAAGCAACAACAAGAAAAAAAACAACCTGAGCAAAAATGGCCGCCGGAAATGAAACGTTTGCTTGGCCATTTCGGTTGCCGCTTTTAGTTTCTACTTTTTGTTGTGTTTTTGTTGTTCTTTTTGTATTTTGATCAGACGTTTGATTGAAAATTGATTTCATTATAAATGCTTGATTCGTATCTGAGTTTTTTGCGCGATTTCTGCATGGAGTAGTTTTAATGTTAGCTGCCAGTGCTGCCACTTGCATGGAAATGTTCGTTTTCAGTTTGTTAACATTTTTGTTGTTGTTTTTTTTTTTGTGTTCAATTTGATTGTTTTTAGGAGAGAGACTTTTGGGAATATTTCTATATTTTTCTCAATAAGTTATTCCGTATGAAAAAGGTCCGCAGATGAGAATTCAACTTTTTCTATAATTTTATTTTATAAAGCTGTTTAGAATTTAGTTGTTCATATCTCTTGAAGTCAAAATATCTGAAAAACAATAGTAAATAGAAAACAAAATGTTTGATAAAAAATTTTGTATTAATTGATTGACAGTTTGTTGATTTAGCACAATTGTTAATTGCATTAAACAAACTAAAAAATTAGAAATTATAAACAAATATGTTAAAAAAATCAATTAATTAATTGATTGAAAGTTATTTTTTGTTTTGAGAGACTTTTCAGACAAATCAAACATAAAAAATTTTAATTATATATTGATTAATTTGATTATTGATAACATTTAAGATATTAACTTAAAAAGGAAATTGTTTACTGAGTTGTTTCTGAGTTGCTTCTCAGCTTAAACAAATTATATGCACATAATAAACTTTTGATATGTTGCGTCCGTGGCACAGTCAGTCTTAAGACTCCCGCCTCTGACGCAGTAGGTCCGGCTTCGATCTCTGATAAGCATCAACGTTTATTATATAAAAAAATGTTTGAGTATAAATCAAAAGTTGATTGAGTGCAAATTTAGTTTCAATTTCAATTGACGCCGTTAATTGTATTGATTAATACGGTTGTGGGTTAAAAATTAATTGTATCAAACGAAATATTAATTGAATTGATTAATTTTTGTTCAAAATATTTCATTCCGTTTCCACAACATTTCCATATACTATGCCTGATTACGAGCATTTTTCAAAACTCTAATCGAATTATCTGGAATAAATATCTCCATACTGGCCCCTTTATCATGAAGTAAGGTCAACGCTTTTCTCCATTTAAAGGGAGCATGTGGTATCGCTATGGACATAGTCTGGTCTATGTGAGGCATTTGCCGCCACTCCAATCTAACCTAACTTATAATGCCTGATTACTAGCAAAACGCTTTCTCAATAAATAACTTGCAATATTATTTTTCTACATCAAGTGGATATGTTGCTCTTTTTTTTTAAATAAACATTTTTTATATGTAGATTGTCAAAATCAATAAATAATTCCTTACTCAAGTATCTAGCTTAAGCTTCAATTAAAGCTTAGTAAATGCCTTAGTTTTGATTTTTCTTATGACGTCCCATAGATACACTCTTCCCATATATACGAGTACACTCTCTGCCATTATTATATCCCCGCATCGTAATTTCATACAAATTGTATTAAAAAAACTTTTATGCTTTAGCGCCCGAAAGAAAAGCAAAAACAACGATAAACTTTTCTCGCAAATCCCAGCTGAAATGTTCAGTTCAATAATTTCGAAGGTGAAATTTGTATGCATCACACACACACACTGCTAAAAGCACTGGAGCACACATACACAGGCGAGCACAATTTCCTCGCGCAATAGAATACGTCATTAGTTTCGCAATAAAACTCTAACACTATCAAACACACACACACAGACATTTCCCTAACACACATACAGCGAAGACATAGTCAAGCCACATGCAAATTGGCGTATAAAAATATAAAACTAAAACAGAATTACAAAAAAAAAAGAAAAGAAATAAAGAAGGAGAAAAAAAATGAAGAAGAAAAGTGTAACGGTAAAAATAAAGAAGAAGCAAACAAAAAAGTGTAACGGTAAAAATATCATAATTTCTTATGACATCGCTCCACTAAGTAAAAATTACATAAACGTAAAAGTGTAACGTAAATCACACACACATACACAAACACGCCGACACTTCCGCATGTATGCATGTGTGTGTGTGTGTGAGTGTGTGAATGTATGCTACACAAGTTGCTGTGAGCGCATAAAATTTCAAGCGGAGTCTGACTTCAAGCGGGATTCAGAAGCAGCGTCCGCATGGAATGAAGACATTCGCATAGTTTTACACGTTCCTCAAAGCGCACACACACACACACACTTGTTACTTGAAGTACCAGCCACAAACGTACACGCACACACACACTTGCTTAACATACAAATTTGTGATTTCTTGGCTGTCGTCCGTTTGGCCTCTTTTTAGCTGCCGCCGCTGCTGCGCTGAAGCATGTTTCCTTATTTTATTTTTCTTATTTCGACATTTCTTTTCGTCTCTCTGTGTTGTTGTTGTTGTCTTGGCGGACGCACACATGCTGCAACATCATCAGGCGAAACGGAAGGCATCGCCAAATGGACTTGCCGTAGCGAAACGCATTTGCTGCACAGTGGTGAGGTCGTGTGAATTTCGCAATCAAAATTTTTTGTATTATGATAAATGAAAGGAGAAAAATATTTTGATTTCAATAAGGTTGAAAAATATGTAAAATATTTTTCTATATACATATATTTTGTAAATCTACTATATACATACACATCGCTGCCAAGATAAGGCAGGGCTTGGGACCCATTGATTTAGAGGTAACATTTAAAATTCAATTTGTTCTGGCTCATAAGGGCAGAGTTTGGTTGGACTCAAACTTTTTTAAACTATTAAGTTTACCTGGTATATCAATATAAGTATCAAAATCGGATCTTAAAAATATATAATTTATTTACTTTTTTTATTTTAAATGAATCTACTGAATGCATTAAAAATAAAGTTCCCAATAGTCCATGCAGCACTTCCAGTTCTTCTAGTCCATCCAGTGTAGTTCAGTCCAATTTATTTTTTTTATACGGCTCCTATCGGCTTTTTGAAGAAATATAACATATTTCAATATTATAGCAATATCCGTTGCCAAGTTATAGGAATTATTTATTTGTAGGCGTGGCACTAACTAACTTTCCTACCACATTCCACTGTATCCCCACTCATATGAAAGGCAACATATTACAAATTTCTGTGTAATATTCGGGAGTGGCCATTCGTTTATTGTTATAAACCTTTCGGAAAATGGTTTAGACGTTCCTATGAAACTTGAAAGTTCCGCCAAAATTTAACCCAACAAATTTTATAAAATCCGGTTTCCATTGGATGTCAAAATTCACAAAATATTTGAGTATCTCTCAGAAGAACTCACAACATGAAGAAAAAAAAAGACTAACTAAACAGCAAAAACAAAAAATTCAAATGCTAATTCCCTTTCGTCTCACATGGGGCACAAACTAAAACAACTACAACTGCGCAAACACACACACACACACGGAGTCGACTAAGCAGCTTGTGGCAGCATCGTGTCATGTCGTTTCCTCCATTTTTTTTTGTCGTTTGTTTGTTTGTTTGTGTTTGTTTTTAATGCCCGAAATGTTGTTGCGCTCCTCATTTCCATTTCTTTACCACGTTCCTCGCGCTTGTGGGAAACTCGTCGAAAGATGGGAAAGATGCTCAAGTGCACTTGTGGCCGCCTTGTCCGACGACGACGACGGCTGTTGCCGCAATACTACTCCGGCTACCCCTTAGCGTCCGTCCGACCGGCATGGACGACCACTTGTGCATGACGACACTTCTTGAAGTTCTCTTGTTGCTTTCGTTGTTGTTCTTGTCGTTGTAGTTGTTGCTATTTTGTAATGTAAAACATAAAAGAAATTGCGTTGATATTTCGCTTAAGCAGCAGCAGCAGAGCAGCAGGAAGAGCAAAAGAAAATAGAAAAACCAGAAGACAAAGAAAAAACACAGCAAAAAAAAACTGAGCTGGAAAAAAAGCCCAACTGCGAAAAGAAAGACATTATAGTTAAGCGCTGGCTGTTGGTCGTGCGCCATGCCGTCTAAAAGTGCGCAATACAATTTGCATAATTCACGCGGCACAAACGTAGCATCGGCGGCGGTTACGACGGCGACGGCGCTACGCTGCGTTGCAATGCAAATGAGCGCAAATTGAAAATAGTTTAGCGCTGATGGCTCTGACCTGCTGCAGGGGTGACGCGAGGGGGGGGGCTTTTTTGTGTGTTCTTTCGTTGGGCCAAAAAAATTCATTCAAAATTTCCAACGGCGACCACAAGTGACGCACCGTTTTGTTATTGTTGCGGTTTTGGCAGTCCATGAGTCTTAAGAGTTTTTCTTTTGGTTGTTTTAGCTTTCATAAAAATGTTCGTAGAAGAAGTGGATTTGTTTGAGACTGAAGTTTTGTAATTTGTGTGTTTGTTGTAAATTAACACAATTCTTGAGGTAATTTTTTATTTAGAGAATTTATATATACATATATAATAGTTTTAACATTTGTTCTTTAAATCACAATTTAAAAATGATCCTATAATCCATTAGATACATTTCTGCTTTAATAATACTTAATCATATTTTCCTTTGTTATCAGGTAAAAGAATATTTTTATACTAGCTCCGTCTTCATTTCGTCGTGTCGTCCTTGTTTAATAGTTCAGTCCAACTGACAGGAACATAGAAGGAAATGAGAAGGCTGATGCATTGGCGAGAAGAAGTGCCTCCCTCAACGAATCCGAGGCGGTGACCGTTGAATGCCCTCTCAGCGCAATTTAAAGAAAGCTTTCTCTGTAATTTCACCAAGAAGCAGAAACCAGGTGGGCTTAAACTGGTGCCTGCAAAAAATCCAAGAAAATCTGGGCAAAGTTTATTAAGTCAAGAACCGACGAATTGATTAGAAAACCAAGAACAGATATATTGTGTTTATATATGATTACTTCTACTATAACTGGTCATTGGCCGAGGGGAGATCATGCCGAGAAACTGGGCTGACCTCACAACGAAATATGCCGAAGCTGCAATTAAGAAGGGTCCAAGGAAACGGTTTTCCACTACCTATTTGAGTGCCCGCGTCTGGGTGCTTTACGACATAATACATTCGGTAAATTCGCTACGAAAAGTCTAAACGAGCTTGCAGAATCAAGATGGTTTTGAATATACCGGTTTTTCAGGGGTTTCACAAGTGGTGTACCAAAATGGCGCTTTTGGGCTAATTGAGCCTGAGTTGTGTCTCTCAGGCAACCAATCAACCTGATCCAGTTAATCCACACAACCATTACAGTCCATCTAGTGTAATCTAGTTTCAAGTTACTTTACAAAATAGTTTATATTGAAATGATTGAAATACAATAATTTTCATCATCGTTCAGTCTGAGATGAGTCAATTTACAGCGATTGAGCGATTAGTGGGCATGGTACAGAAAAGTGCCGCTTACTTTTTGGCAAGTTTTACAAAGTTCCATTATTTTATCTGTCAGAAAAAAAACAAGTTTTGTGCCATCTAAACGTAAACAAATCGTTTGAAATATTTCAATAGAGGCTTTTCTAAACTGTCGTTTCAGTATTGAACTGAAAATCTTTAATGAGCTACTATAATTTTAATAGCTTAGTCATTTGATAGTAAATCAATGTGTATAATAAGCACGTTTTGTAAATAAACAAAGCTCAGTTTTTCGTTTGTTTTGTTTTTTTTTGCGTTGTAAGCGTATATAACAAAAAACGCCTTTGCTGGCATTTTACTGAAGCATTTTCAAAACAATCGCTCTGGCATTGTTTTCATTTCAATTAATTTCTATAGTAAACAAAACAATTTGAAGTGTTATTAATTTTATTAATTGTTTACAAATTCAAATCGCCAACGACGAGCGATAACAGACAGACGACATTGCGCGATAAGCTAAGCTAATCGTAAAGATTTTGAAACGTCATTTTGCCATAGCGAAAAGTTTCTTTGTAGCAGCAGTGGGCAAACTTATGTGATTCAGAAGTTGTCATTTAGATGGATTTTTTATGGAAAAATGATTTTAATGACGATATAGAAAATAGTTCTTATATGCTGTCAAATGTCATGTTATGTCATATGTTATGTCACATGTTATGTCATATGTTATGTCATATGTTATGTCATATGTTATGTCATATGTTATGTCATATGTCATGTTATATGTTATGTCATATGTTATGACATATGTTATGTCATATGTTATGTCATATGTTATGTCATATGTTATGTCATATGTTATGTCATATGTTATGTCATATGTTATGTCATATGTTATGTCATATGTTATGTCATATGTTATGTTATATGTTATGTCATATGTTATGACATATGTTATGTCATATGTTATGTCATATGTTATGTCATATGTTATGTCATATGTTCTTATATATCATGACGATATAGAAAATAGTCTTGTATCTTATGTCATATGTTAGATCACTTAAAGGTTGGAAGAAGTATGCTGACCAAACAAAAACTTACTTTCTCTAATAAAATATTTATTTAGTATATATATATAACATCTGTCAATTTTAATATAATTTTATATAAAATTACTTTAAACAACTAACAAATTGGAATTTCTATTCTACTGTATCTGTCAACCAATTAAGAGTACTTATTCCATATTTTAGATCGCCCACTTCTGCTGTGGCACACATTTCCACAAATAATCTCACTTTCGTCTGTGTTACTCAATGAATAAATGTAAATACGGAAGGCACACACACATACACATACTCGTATATATACAAAGCAAACAAAAAAATAAAACTGACCACAAAACTGATAAGAAACTGTACGCTGAGTCAGTAGACCGATAGCATTAAACGCCGCCGGTTGTGTGTCGCTTTAGAAAAAAACAACAAAACTGCTTATTAAAAATTCTTTAAAAAAAAAACAACTTTAAAATGCCGAAACTGGCTCAAGTCGCGCTCCTCCTTCTAAGCGCAACATCTGCGATTTTGGCACATCGTGCGCCCGTCAACGCGCAACATCGAATTTCGCCGGAAATTGTTAGCCAACTGAAGGACTTTATCGACTTGATACCCGTCGCAACGGTCGACGAAATCGTTGCCAAACACTTCATTATCGATGGCGGATTTCGTACCGCATTGAAATATTTGCGGAGCAACCAATTCGTGCAGTTGCAACAGCAACTGCAGCAAATACCCGAAATTATTGAAATTCTAGATTTTCTGCATCTACTCGTGATGACGACGACGACGACCGAGAAGGCGGCGGATATAACGCCGCCAAGCGTCACATGTGAACTGCCAACGCCATTGTCGACGGCGGCGGCGTCGTCGTCGCCGCCATTGTCGCCGCAATTAGATTGGGCGTTGGACAATGATGTCCCTGTTGACTCTGCGCAGCTGGAAATCGTACTGCTCGATGCAGATTTGCATGCCACCGCCGCCAACGCCCACGATTTGCACTCGTTTAGCTCATTCGTTGCAGAAGTCTTGCAGCATTTGCCGCGCGACCGCTACGTCCAGATGATAAATACCAAACGCCATGCGAGTCCAGCCTTTGCTGCGTTCTATGCGGCGCTGCGTGATGTACAGTTGCGACCCCTGGTGCAATCGGCAATGGTGAGTTCAAATTCGATATAGAAATGGCCAAGTGGACGCAATGTTTTAATTGTCCTCGTGTGTGCTTGTGTGTTCTCCTCTTCTTTTGCAGAAAGCCTCCAATTTGGCGAATGTAATTAAAAGTTTAAGTGGCAATGGCATCGATGTGAAGTCTTTGGAACCGATTGCATTTCAAGTGATATCGTGGGGACCAGCAACTTAACTCGACGGCGTTTCCGTTTAAGCGAGTAATTTTAAGTTAGACGAGGAGCTCAATAAAGTTTGCAAATTTAAATAAACACTTAAATTAACAAGCTGCGTTTGTATTAAGCTTTAAGTGGTATTGGGCCGATGAAATGGGATTGGTTATTGGTAATGGAAAGGGGTAAAGCTATCAAATAGTACGAAATTCCTTTACCAGTTATTGAGTTTTTAAAGTTTATCCTCCGCATCAAAACAAGACATTTCGCATCCAATATCAAATATTGTTCTTGGTGCGTAATTAAGGGCATATCAAGCTCCGGATTGTGAGGCATCATGACTAAACAAGAGCTCAAGCATTGTTCAATGATTAGTGGATGTCTGAACGTTAAATTGACATTTAGATTAAGTCGGAAAAGGTCATCAAAATTTGTGTAGGTGGGATTATATAACACCATTAAGGTCAATAGTCAAATAAAATGGTCGTGGATCGAAGTTACTCGCTGCAGAAACTCCGTTCATAGGTCCGGCACCCTTCTGTGGGCTAAACAGTAGTTTCATAAAAAGCAAAGTCCACTTGAGCATTGGAGAACCCAAACAGACATGCGGCAGTCCACAAGACTCATTGACCCAGTACATATCAAGGTCAAAGCTGTTTCCACAGTAAACTTAATTACCAACTGCAGAAAATAGGAGTGGTAGCAAATGATTCATGACGACTCTGCCAAGAGGAGCAGGAAACGGCTGAGTATGTTCTTTGCATTTGTCCAGCGGTGGCAAGATGCATTTTAACTACTAAGGCAGTGGTATTCTGGTTCCTAATGACATATTGAAAATTAAGCCCATAACAATAACGAGATTTATAAATAGTCCAGAATTGTGTTTGTAGGGCAACGAGGCGGGACAATAGATCTTTCAGATCGCAGTGCTTCTATAGCCTTTGTTAATAATAAATAAAAGATACTCTCGGAAATCATTTTACCTAAAGTTGGCGAAGTCTTCAACCGTTCAGAGTCGAATATAAGTATCAAATTTTTAATTGTGCTTCTGGTGGTGCCAAACGCATTGAACATGCTAAGTAGTCAAGTGGTCACAACCCACTCAGCTATTGACCGTCTCAAGATTTGATATATTACAGAAAGGACTTCCTTGTGATTCTTAAACGATTTCCTCAGCTTTTTTTTACTTATCCATCTTCAGTTCGGACGCTTCTGGCTATTCTCGAGAGAAAATGTAGCAACTAAAATGGAACCCATCGATAGACTTGACGCCGAATGAAAAGTTTCATTTAAACTAAACATTAATTCTTTGTTTTTTTTTTTAAATAAAATTGTCGTTGATATCTCCAAAACTATGAATGTGCCTCTGTTGAGAAGAATATTGTTGAGTGCGATTGTTATGTGCTCGTAGCAGAACTTATCTTTCCCAGAGTAGTCGTCGTCGTCGTCGTCATCGTCTAACGTAAACTAAACACACTTAAATATTTCACTTTACTTTTGCGCGAGAAGTTTTCTACGTAAGCATATTTTACGGCGCACATTAGTCTAACTAGCGTAATTTATGTGCTGCGTACGGTATGCGACTATCATCTCTCTCTTCTTTTTTATTTTTTCTTTATTTTCCTTTTCTTTTTTTTGGACAGACACAGAGGCGCTTTCTTTCTTTTTCGGCTGTACACCTTCTTTTGTTCGCCTCCAGTTTGCCGGCTGTGCGGCTGCTTCACCGCCGCCTCCAAAACATACACACACACACATACACACATACATACTCGTATACGCCCAACTTACGACGACAACGACAACGACAACGACGACGACGCACAGCATCAGTTGTGAATTGTTCTGCCGGCTTAAATGTGAGAAATGTTTGCCATTTCCACCTGGTGGCCGTGTGGTTTTCCTTTCTTCTTCATTTGTGTCCTTAAACGCACAACTTTAAGGACGCTTTATCATTACGAGACTACAACGGGTAAACGGACGGACGGACGGACCGACGGACGGTTAGTTGAATGCCTTGTGTTTTCTCAACACACGTACACATACACACACCCAACGCACACAAGGGTTTTAGTTAACTTCCGCTCAGCAACACGCGCTTGTTAACCGGAAGTCGTCGTAGGTGGTGCCCGTTTGGTTTTGTTATTACTCGTCTAGTTTTTGTTGTTTATTTAAAGGTAAGGTCAGGCCATGCTGCGCTGGGCGAGGGCGAATGTGGAGCAAGGCAAGCCAGTAAAGAGTTAAGAAATTGTTTTGTGTTAATAAAAAAAAAGCACAAAACAAAAAAAAAGGCGGGTTAAAACTTTGCAGACTTAACTACACATGCACAGGTACTTGATTAAATTTTATCGTAGTCATTTAAGTGTGAAGAAAGATTAAAAAAAAGTTCATTTATTAAATACATATATTATGTTGTTGTAACTATGTATGTACAATATGAAAACGAAAATTTCTCAGCGAAAGTTATTTGTTGCTGCCTATGACGAGAGCAGTTCCTAAGTAAGGCATCTGTGAATTTATTTTTATATCCTTCGGAAGGTGCACTTGCACGTGGTTCTTGGTTGGTTCTTCCATGATGAGATGAAATTTAGTATGTGTGCTCCTATTTTGGAAAAGATCAGATCAAAACTTCTACTCCCATTCATACAAACCACCCTTTACAAACAAAACAAAAACAAAAACTCATTTTTTCCAAAATTGGATTTATTGGTTTTTGCTCAGAGTGGAAGAAATATCTGAGAAGAGTTTAAGTTAAATTTGTGAACGATTGTTCATACTAGGCGCACATAAATAGAAAGAAAGTAGTCAGCCGCCAAATTGAAATGCCGACAATTTCAATCGAACTCACAACAACAAAAACAACAACTACAAACGTGCTCTACTCCAGGAATGAGAAATATATCTCTCAATCCTGCTCTACTCCACCTCTCCAGGCATTGAGTTCTTGTTTTTGTTTTTTTACTAACAAATTTATTCTCCGTTACAAAGAAGATGAGAGATCTTTTGCATAAGCATTTTTCAAGAGAGTAAGGAACAAGGCGAACAAAAACAATGCAATTGTTTGTCAATGCGATCTGAAGGAAAGAGAAAGAGAAAAAACCGAATTGAGCTTTTTTCGCTTTTGCCTTTCTTCATATTGTGTGCGCCTGGTGGAACACGGGTTGCAAATTAAATGAACAATTTAGGTTTGTCATTCAAATGATCGATCGATATTTTTTTTAAATTTTGTCAGGAATTGGAGTTAGTAAACTTAAAAATTTAAAGTTTGAACCTTTTTACGTTACTGTACATTGGGAAATATGAAATAAATGGCCACTTGTATAGAATTTTCGTTTTTCTTTTGTGGCTAAGTAATACTTATCAGACCTTCCTCATTAAAAAATTGGTCAGAATTAAAAACTAAGTCAATCTAGCCATGTCTGTATTTCTGTGTATCCGTCTGTCTGTCCGTCTGTCTGTCCCAGCGATTACAGCCGTATTTTAGGTATGTGAGTTCCTATTCTCCAAGTGAATTAATTCTAAGATGGGCCAGATCGAACTTTCGAAAACTCCTACCACCCTCCCATACAAAAACAACCCCTTTCAATGCGAACAAAAAAATTAATAAAATAGTTCCAATGCAGATATCCAGTTAAGATATTTAGCACTTTAGTAGATCCACAAAATGACTTATGAAAAATGGGCGTGTTCCGATGAGAACAACGCCCACTTATAATAGAGATAAGTAGCACTTATGTGCTAAAAGACGGGTATATGAGCTTCAGCTTAGCCGAAGATAATTGTCGTACTAGTATTTTTTTGTTAATTCATCATAAATGTTCTCGACCGTGTATAGAACAACCGACAGACAGACAGACATTTTTAAACAAGTACAAATTCATATATTGAAAAAAGACAACAAAAAAAAAACAACAAACATTTGAAAATTACTTAACGTGAGTTCTTAAGACGTACAATGCAAATACACAAAAGAAACTTTGTCTGCTGCTTACGTTGTTGTAGTTGTTGTTGTCGTTGTTGTTGTTGTTGTTGTTCTTGAATGCTAAATTCCGTGTTAATTACTTCACTCAATTTACGCAAATACAACACTGACAAATAGTGCCGCTGGCATTTTGTTGTTTTTGTTGTTGTTGTAATTACAAATGTATTTGCACACTCCTTCCGCATCTTTTTCATCCTGATGTTGTTGCTGGCGCAATCCTATACAGCAAATGTTGTGCCACTTATACAGGATTTTGCTTTTGCTGTTGTTTTTGTTTTTTAGTATTGTATTTTCAGATTTGGTTGTTGTTGTTGTTGTTGTTGTTGTTGTTGTTGTTTTCAATTGTGTCAATTTCAAATGAAGCACAAATTACCAACATTATTTCTTGTAATTAAGCGTTGTGCTAACTTTTACAAAAGGCGGCAAAAACTGAAGAGCGCCGTTGATGAGTAAATGTCGGGGGTTGCAGTGTCCACCACCCTTTACCCCGGCGTGTACTCCAGTCGCCTAGTCTCTTTGACAAGCGCAAGTGTTGCCCGCAAGCGGTACACATTTCCGAGAAACGCAAAGAAAAAAGTTGTTTTGCAATTAGAAGCAAAAATAAAAAGAAAATTTGTGATTGAGGCGGCTTTTAAATTTTTGAATTAGTTGCTTTTAGCTCTTAAAGACGCGGAATGGAACATTTTCTAGTGCAACTTTTTCGTGAACTAAATATATTTCTTCCTTATTCTGTAGCTAAAAGTTGACTTCTTAAAGCCGTTCATGTCACTTTTGACCTTCTTTGTTTATGCTTTCTGTTACCAAAAAGCTGCTTTAGCATATATGGAAGACATAGAAAAGTTTTAAAGAAAATTTAAAAGGTTAAGAAATGTTTAACTTATCACTAAATATTTTGTTTATAGACTTTTAACAATTACCAGTTTTTTTTTTTGGTTATTTAAGAAAAACCGTCCTGAGCGTAAATATGGAACAGTGACGTAATATGGGATAGTTTGTTAACAATATAAGAACGAACTTCTTTCCACCTGCTGGTAGATCATTCTCACAAAATCTATTTAAAAAAAGCTTTTCGAATAAAATTCTGCTCTGTTTAAATTTCGATTCGTCTTTTTAAAAGGATAACAATTTAAAATGTCTGCTTCAATGTTGGCCATGTTAAGTTTTATTTGGTATGATCCACAAGAAAGTGAGATCACACATAGACCTTTAGAGATCCTTAGCGTTACCAAGATTGTATAGAGGTATTCAAAGTTCAAAAATGATAAGTGATACAGCGATTTAGCGGGCTTAAGCATATTAGTTGCCTTTTGATTGGAAATATCCTTTAAAGTATGAATGTAACTTAGCCCGAAATAGTTCGGTCTAGTTCCAATGAGAGCTGGGCAATGACAAATGAAGTATGACGCACTTCCATTGATAAAGTGCTCCGAGACGTTTCGGTGTAGTTAGGTTGCTATTTATATCTCAACATAGTCTCCTTTGAGCTCGATACACTTGACCCAGAGATGGTCTAACTCCTTTAACCCGTTTAAAAAATACGTTCACTCGAGCTCTGCAAAGTAGACCTCCATCAAGCGGTGATGCTAAGTACGTATCGGACCACCCTCGTATATATGCTATCCTAGTACAAACGTTTAATAACTTGAAGTAACAAGAGATAGTCACGAGATATATATTATATGTACTACAGAAATATCTCCAAAGTTTTCCACTTTAAAGAAACTTACGTTTAAACTTTCTTAGAGTGACCCTACCGAGAACATGTCTTTAAAGAGAACTCCAGAATAATAAGAAACATTGAAATCCCTAGAGATAAAAAACGATTTGAATGGCATGTTAACTTATATCAAACTTCATATCTTTAATTTAGGTTTAAAAAAAATCTTCATTTGGTAAAAAACAATCAAAGCAATTTTGCTATAAAATTTACAAGTCTAAGTTTCAATTTAACAAAGTATCGCAACGATAAGAAAATATTTCAAAATTAAATCGTAGCTAGAATTTCCACATCTACGCAAATTCGCAATACAATAACAATAACAAAAGCAAATTCAATTTGGGTAAATGAATTTCGCAATGATTTTGTTTGTTCCGAAAATATATATTCTCCATGCCATTGAAAATGATTCATTCAAAAGATTTTCAAGTGGAAATCAGTTTGTTATTGTTGTTGTTGTTGTGATTTATCCACGAAAATTGGAAATTCATTATACCGAGAGCGATCCTTGGAAAATACACTTACACACACAGACACACATATACATATATACCCCGATACCGCCACCTCCACCGCTTCTGACGAGATTAGATCAAGACGGTGTCAGTCCGTCGAAGTACGAATGGAAGCAGGCGGCGACGGCGGTGGCGGAGACTTCCTCCACGCAATGATGACTTAGCGCCTGCAGCTGATAAAGTGAAAAATAAGCAAAATTTTGCTTCTTGCTGTCAAACGCTTTCAAGTGGATTCGTTTGCTCTTCAGTGTGTGTGTGTATAGTACGACTTGCAAACGGAAACGGAAATGAAGTCATGCTGCTAAGATGCTGATTTTAAGTCGATTTGTAGGCGCCACAATTCGTTTGATTTTCTTTCGATTTGGTTGTTTAGCTGGCGCTGGCGCTTGCGCTGGTGTTGGTTTTTGTTTTTCTTTTTGTAGTTGTTGTTTGTTATTTGCTGTCGTTGTTGTTTGTCAAATATCACGCCTACTCAACGTGAATGATGTTTGATATTTTTTCCTAAACGCATTTTATTTGCATGGCATTATAATATTTTTTTTATTTACTATATTTATTCTATTTGGCCTTTGATGTTGAGTCATAGAAGAGAAAACAAATTTATCAAAGAATGCAATCGAAGTGCGAACAAAAATAATTCAAACGAAGATATTTAAAGCTGTTGGATTCATTTTATTAAATTCGTAATAATATTGTATATTGCTTTATGTATTTGGATCCACTCCCAAATACACAAGTAGTACAAGTATTTCACCACAACCCCAACTATTACAAATATATTCTTTAAACTAGTTAGACGAAGTTTCGTAAAATGTTTGAATCATAAGCGTAGCCCCCAGGGGCTAGTAATTAAAAGAGTTAAATCTAGTAATTGTTGTGGGCTTAAATTTTTTCAATGTCATTTCGAAATAGAATCCAATGGCCTAAGTAGTTAAATCTGCATCTTGCCATCGCTGGACAAGTGCACAGAACATGTTCAGCCGTCTCCTTTTCATCATTCCTCAGCATGAATCATTTTCTACCAGATATACTTGCATTCTGTTCAATTTTTCACTGTTATCTTAGAAAAATATATGAAAATTTTAAAAATAATTTCTTTTTCTTGATATATTCCTTTTTGAGACTTGATATACTTGGCCGTGTAAAACATGTCTTCTAAATACCACATGTGGCAATAAGAATGCAAATAATAACTGTACATATGTGTATATAAATGCCACATGCATAGGTCAAATAATTTTTTTTAAATTTTACCATTTTCTCTAACATTACAAAAAATATCGAAAATAATTCGAAATACAATACATGCAACAGCAGCAGAACAGCGCACCAAGTTATCAATTACTTAAATAATCATATACAAGTGTGGCCAGCAAACACTCGAGTCTAACAACAAAAAACAACAACTCTAAACAAAGCAAAAACGAAAAACAGTTCCTTCAACTTTCAGCGGCGACGACGACGAAACGTCAATGGAAACCTGTCATTTATTAAAAACGCTGCCCAAACCAATTCAGAACGCCTTATTTCGCTTTTTTCCGCTTTCTTTTTCGTTTTTGAATCCACCGACGACATTTAAAATTCGCTCAATATGGCGGCAGGCGGCAGGTGGCAGAGCAGAGTACAGTGGTGCGAGAACACGATTAACTGCATGCGATTTTCATGTGAAATTCGCACACACTCCATTATTTATTTTCTGTTGTTTGGCTTTTTTTTCTTTGGCTGTATGAAACCTAAAATTAGCCCCCCCAAACCCCCGGCAACCGCAGACTGAACGCTAAAAACTGAGAAAAACTAAATTACTAAACAATGGCATCACTGCAATTGTGTGAAATAAAGTGGCAACATTGAAGCAACATCGGCAACAACAATAACACGAATTTACTATAAGCTGGGAAAACGGAAACGTAAACGCGAAATAAGTCGTTAATACCGATTGCAAAAGAAATGGAGTTTGTGTTTGGCGTGAGGTACACACATACAAGCTTGTATAAATGTATATGTATATGTTTGGCTGGGTCAGGATACGGATTTTAGCCCAAAATATTGATGGTATACTTTTTAATTGTTTAAACTACTACAAAATGTAGTCATTTTAATATATAATGTACAATATTACTATAAAATATAGTCAATATAATTTGTTATGCACACAACGTAATTTTTATGGTACAAAATGACTGCGTAATGTAGTTAACCTAATTTTTATGTACAAAATTACTGCATAATATAGTCAAAATAATTTTAACGTTCACAACAACTGTAAAATGTAGTAAACATTACTACAATAGTCAGTTAAATTTGTTTACTAGTTAAAATATTTTATGTAAATATATTAACTTCGCTTAAATTAATCAAATTCCACGCCCTGGTCCTGGTACATTTGTCAAATTAAACAAAAAATGGAATAACAAACTAACAACAACAGCAAACAACGTCCTGACCGCCATGTTGAATTATTATAGCCCGGCTACCAAAGCGTTATGCAGTTAATTTAAAAGCAATGAGCAAATGTTTGTTGCATGCGACATTCGATGGCGAATGAAGCGTGTCGTCAAGCTTTGTTTTTAGCCTTTTGCTTTCCTCCTTCCGCCTGACTGACGAAAACATGCAAGTTCTTATTTTTGTTGTATTTTTTTTCGTGCAAATTGAAAAGCAATACTCGCTCGCTCGCGCACGACACTTGCAATTAGCAGCGGCGACGCGAAACGACGCGACGTATTTGCTTGGTTGTTTCGCTTTTGCCGCAGCTAGCTGCACACTATAATTAGCTGCAATGACGCTAGCGGCGGCTGGAGTCGAGCGGAGTGGAGTTGGCTTGATCCAAAACTGTTGTGGCTGTTGTTGTTGTTTCTGTTTCTGTTTCTATTGCTGCTTTATAAATTGCAGCGTTGACATGACTAGTATGTGTTGTGTGTGTGTGTTTGTGTATTTTACCTTCGAAGGGCAAATGGAAATGAAATGTCGTCAATTAAATTCGAGTTTGATTAATTGAAAAAAAAAAATGGAAGAAATTTATCGAATTGCTGTATTTGATTGCTCCTTAATTTATTGCTGCAAGCAGGTATTTAATATCTCAAGCTGGTCTGGTTTGTAATCTAAATATTAGAAATTATATAGTATATAAAAAATTATATAGTCCTTCCATCAGGTAGAAAGTTCATCAAATATTCAATTACCTTAATGTAAAATTGTCATCTAAAAGAAATACTCTGTTGAAATTGAGCACTCCGGAGTAATTCGATTTTACGTGTTATTTTTATAAACAATTTTTTAAGACTCCATTGTTTGTTTGTCAAAAATGTAATCTTGATTTATTAAATTTGGAAATGTTTGTAATAAAAATACTTCGAAATGAAAAGTATTCCGGAGTACTCCAAAAATTTTGGCTTGTGAGTTATTTTATAAAAAAAATTTTTAACTTTTTTGACTATAAAAACTTTGGATTTGTTTTTATAAAAATATTTTTACAAACCTTGTAGGAAATGTAGCATTTCACCTGTAATTTAACCTGTATAACTTGCCATCTCGACCTTTACTACTCTGTAAATATGTACGAGTATATTTAGTATTTTATTGAACTTTCTGAGTTTGTAGACATTTTTTCTAAATAGACGTGCAGTTACTAGCAAATCGGCTATACAAAGTTTACTAGTATACACCAGTTGTTTAACTTGTTATTATATAGTTAGGTTAGGTTAGGTTACATTGTCTGATCTAACAAGTGAGATCACACAATAAACCTTTAGTGTTCATTTATTATACAGTTAATTAACCGGTTAAATTTGAATGTAAAGGTATTAGTAAAAATTCAAAACTATTTTAATCTGTGAGCGTATCGCTTAGATTTATCTTGAAGAGATTTTTTCTATCAAAGTTTAAATGACCTAATCCGAAATATTGGATTCTTTTGACTGTAACTCAATACATTTTTAAGCTGCAGAGTACATTCCCAGAGTTGGTTGGTTTGCAGTGGCGACCCGAGTCTAATTAGTACCTTTTTAATTCCACTTCCTCAGTTAGTTTAAGTGTGACGGTTGTAAGACCTCTGGATTATACGATGGCAGGTTAATGGCGTAAGACAACATGAATCTCTGCTGTCATATCCTGTAATGAGCTAAAGGGTTCTGCTTCCCGACACCGTATAGAGTTTGGAAAGGGTCTGTGTACATGCGGCCGATGGTATATGGTGATTGACCCAGAGTATCATTAAAACAAATCGGCTAAATCCATTTTCCCTGGGTATAATGACTTATAAAATATTTTCAATTTGATTTTGTAAATTTTCTCTAACCAATAACTTGAATTTTTTTGTTTAGAAATTAACGTCTTTTATTGGTAACTAAAGTTGACCTCATTCTGCAATGTCAAAAACTTTTTGATACGTTTTCTTCATTTACCTTCTATTAAGTCGATCCTAGTCGTTACAATTTCCGATGTACTCGTATTATACATACGATACCCTAAAACAAACGTACACAAACTAACCGAAACTATAAAAATATTCCACGTTGTATGAGACAAATCATTTGGTCCGATAACTGATTAACTACGATTAGTCAAAGAGTTTTCTTTATCGAGTTAACTTCGAGCCTGGTTACAAATGAAACGACAAGCTGGCGGTAATTTTTTTTTTAAGAATCTTATCACATTTATTTACTTTTTTTTCTATTACAATTTTAAGTTTTAGACTTAAACTTATGCGTAATGTTATTTAGCTCATTTGTGTTCTTAGTTCTTCTTCTTCTTCGTCTTTTTGTTTATATATTAAATCGTTAATTAGCATAAAATTAGAGACTGAAATTGTTTGTTTGCTTCGTTTTCCTTTTTTCTTTTACTTTTTCTTTATCTTTCGTTTCGTTTTGTTTTGTTTTTGTAATCGTAAATGTCAAAGTGCATGTTTGCGAGCATGAAACGTCAGATTTTTGGTTTTCGATTTTTTATTTGTTTATATCTCTAATTTAATAATTTTTATAAATATTAGTTTTGTTTGTATTTCAGTTTTTTGCTAAAATTCTTTTAAGTTATTATTACCGCTTAGAAAATTTACTTAAAGGTTTTAACCCGCATTTTTTGTTGTTGTTTTTCTTTTTGTAAAATTATTTATATGTATTTGTTTTGTTGTTGTTATTATTTCCAGTTAAATATTTGTTTGTAGTTCTGTGTGTGTATTTGTAAGTTAGCAATACTCATCGGATACTTCGTCATCTCAAATATTTTTTTCGGTTTTTTTTTTTTGTTTTTGGTGATTGTCATACAAAACATTTCACAAAATTTCAATAATTTACATTTAATAGTTTAATCTTAAAAATTTTATGTTTACTTTTATACAAAAGAAAAAACAAATATGTATATATATGTATGTATATATAAGAAAAAAGAAGAGATATCAAAGAGGAGTATACAGTCACGCACACAAGCACACTTGCCGAGGGTTAAGGTATGGAATGTTTGGTTTTGCTTTTGAAGTGGTTTGAGTTTTTCTTAACAAAGTATTCGTCAGATTGAAATTATAAAAGTATCTACAAGATATTGCAAAAAACTTTGCTAAAACAAAAAGCTGAATTTCTATCGTTTTCTTATGCGAAAAACTTGGTTGGTTTTTGGTGGAGTATAATTCTCATATGCTCTAAATAAAGAATTCAATGAAAAGCGATCGTATAATTCTCATTTAGTCTAAATAGAGAATTCACTTAAAATCATTCGAATAAATCTCATTTACTCAAAATAGAGAATTCACTTAAATTCATTTGTATAATTCTCATTTTCTCTAAATAGAGAATTCACTTAAATTCATTTGTATAATTCTCATTTTCTCATAATAGAGAATTCACTTAAATTCATTCGAATAATTCTCATTTTCTCATAATAGAGAATTCACTTAAATTCATTCGAATAATTCTCATTTAGTCTAAATAGAGAATTCACTTAAATTCATTTGTATAATTCTCATTTTCTCATAATAGAGAATTCACTTAAATTCATTCGTATAATTCTCATTTAGTCTAAATAGAGAATTCACTTAAATTCATTCGTATAAATCTCATTTTCTCTAAATAGAGAATTCACTTAAATTCATTCGTATAATTCTCATTTACTCTAAATAGAGAATTCACTTAAATTCATTCGTATAATTCTCATTTAGTCTAAATAGAGAATTCACTTAAAATCATTCGAATAAATCTCATTTACTCAAAATAGAGAATTCACTTAAATTCATTCGTATAATTCTCATTTTCTCTAAATAGAGAATTCACTTAAATTCATTTGTATAATTCTCATTTTCTCATAATAGAGAATTCACTTAAATTCATTCGAATAATTCTCATTTAGTCTAAATAGAGAATTCACTTAAATTCATTTGTATAATTCTCATTTTCTCATAATAGAGAATTCACTTAAATTCATTCGAATAATTCTCATTTAGTCTAAATAGAGAATTCACTTAAATTCATTTGTATAATTCTCATTTTCTCTAAATAGAGAATTCACTTAAATTCATTCGTATAATTCTCATTTACTCTAAATAGAGAATTCACTTAAATTCATTTGTATAATTCTCATTTAGTCTAAATAGAGAATTCACTTAAATTCATTCGTATAATTCTCATTTTCTCTAAATAGAGAATTCACTTAAATTCATTTGTATAATTCTCATTTTCTCATAATAGAGAATTCACTTAAATTCATTTGAATAATTCTCATTTAGTCTAAATAGAGAATTCACTTAAATTCATTCGTATAATTCTCATTTTCTCTAAATAGAGAATTCACTTAAATTCATTCGTATAATTCTCATTTACTCTAAATAGAGAATTCACTTAAATTCATTTGTATAATTCTTATTTAGTCTAAATAGAGAATTCTCTTAAATTCATTCGAATAATTCTCATTTTCTCTAAATAAAAAATTCACTTAAAATCGTTCGTATAATTCTCATTTACTCTAAATAGAAAAATCACGAAGAGCGCTTGAAAGCTTTAAACTCTATCTTCGGTCGCTAATGTTGAAAGTTAAGCGTATGCCCTAACAGCAGACGGAACAGCTAGTTTTTTGTTGTTCTCAGACAAACTTTTCTGATTGGGACCAAATACTCGAATTAAAATTCCATCAAAGAGACTTCAGCTTAATAAAAAAAGTATTTCAAAAGTTACAAAAACCAAAATTCTGCTTTCCAAAAATGCGTTTAAAGTCTTTACTTAGGTGTGACGGTATTTCTTGGCCAAAATAAAAACCTCAGCGGTATACCAGAATATCTATCGTAGGTATCGAATCGACTCTATAATATTTACAAATGCAAAAGCGCTCCGAATGCGTTTCCCAAATTATAACTTGGCTGTACAAAATGCTTTGAAGTATGTCGCAAACAAAACTGAAGCGTTTAATTTTCCTTAGCAAGCTGTTTACTAATTTCTTTTCTTTCATTTCTCACTATTTTTACTTAGCTTTATATATATATGTGAGTTTATATTGAGTTTGTTTTTGTTTTTGTTAGATTTTAAACTACTTATGTAATCGTAGGTGTAATGGCTTTAGAAAAAAAAACGAAATCTGTCTAATTCTGGTTTTGCAGGTAAAATTCACATTTATTTGTTATTTTCCGTTTCAATTATTGCTTATCATAATAAATTGCGAAACAATGCGTCGAACGCGTCCAGCGCAGATCCCACCGATAAGTTTCGAAACTTTTGAAGAAAAACCGGGTAACTCTACTTTTTCTTTTTTCTCTGTCTCTATATATATATACTATATATGTGTATATACGAGTATGTGTTAACTTACGAGTATATAAGCTTAAGCGAATGAATGCTGACTTACCTGCTTTTTCTTCAAAAGTCTTCAAAGCGCTTGTCAGGGTTGTCGTGGCGCGCACACGCAATTGTTTACTCAAAAATGTTTGTTTTTTTTTTTTTGCTTTTCACTTTGTTTTTGTTTTCGGTTTTTGTTTCTTTAACGATAAAAGTCGAAATGAAAATTCACAAAAATAGGTTTTGTTTTTTTTTTGTTGTTTTTTGTTTTTTTTTTTATATAAGTTTTATTTTATTTTACAATTATTTACAATTTTAGTTTAATTTAATTTAGTTTTGTTTTGTTTTTGTTATTTTTGAGTACTTAATTTTCAATAATGCTTATTTAGAGCAAATCAAATAAGATGAAAAAAAACGAACTTGAGTTTATACAAAATGCGTTTTAAAATGTTAGTTTGTTTACTTTTTTTTTAGATTTATTTTGAAAGCGTTTCAACTGAAATTTGCTATCGCGCATGCTTAAGCTTGATTCAAGTACTAAGCCACTATTTACAGAGATTTTTAGTTTAGCTAAGGCTAATGTTAGATTTTAAACTAGTTTTTCATCGCTGACAGCTCGCATGGGTGTGGGTATGTTCTTTTTTTTGTTGTTGTTTTATTAAATTTTGTTTTTCGTTTAATAATAGTTTTTAAATTATTCTTGTTTTTGGGTCCATAAAATTTTGCTTGCATAATTTTTTCTTTTTTCTTTTTTCTTTTTCAATATCTTAATTTACGTTACAATATTACTACTAATTTACAGGGTTGCTTAAACGTACTTTAACATACTATTTCCAAAAAGAAAGCAAATTTAATATATTTTTTTTTGTTTATACCTTTTGAAGTTTTGGGCTTATTTTCGAGTTTTAAAAAATGTATTGAAAAAGTTACTTAACAAAAGAAAAACTTAAAAAAAATGTATAATCGAAAATCCACAAAATGGTGTTATGCTCTTTTAGGTGGTTAACGCGCAGTTTCAGTGGGATAACAAATGAATTAAAATCTCTTAGCATACTTTTAGGTAGGCGTACTGTGTATGTATATATTTCCTTTTGTTTGTTTGAATTATTTTTGTATTTTGCATGTTTAAAACCGGTTTTGTTCCTTTTTCTTCTTCTTCTTCTTCTTCTTCTTCTTCTTCTTCTTCTACTTCTTCTTCGTCGTAGTCGTCTTCTTCTTCTTCTTATTTACTGGCAGGATCCTTGTGTTAGTAACTTTTTGTCATCGCTTTTATTCCGCTTGTGTCACTGTTTGCTTGTTTATGTTCGTATAAATGTGTGTATGTGTGTGTCTGCATGTGTTTCGTTTAAAAGTAGTAATATCCCTTGGTTTATTCTTTTCCTTTACTATTTTGTTGTTATTGTTGTTGTATTAGTTATTTATTTTTGTATCAATTAAAAGTGAAATACTTGAATTTTGTTTTGTTTGTTATTCCCAAAAAGAAAATGCCAACTTAAATTAATTTCAAATTATGGAAATATTGTCGTTCAAAAGCTTAAAAATGTCAGTCTTTAGTAGTTGTTGTTGTTGTTGTTGATGCCTGCAATTTAAATTAAAAGAAAGAAAAAAAGTTGTCAATTAATGCTTCTTCTGTTTGTTTAACATTTTTATACAAATTGTTGATAAATTTTATAGTTTTTATAAATGTGGAAATACTCCAAAATATGTTCGTATAATGGCATTCAACTTGTAAATAAGTTTTGGCACTGAGTGTGCTCCTTAAAGAATGCTCCTGATGCAGGCACTTGGATGTATTTCAATCTTGCATATAATCAAATCTTTAGTAGAGTTTTATTACGACTTAAGTTGTTTGTTTGCGCTCTTTAGCGATTTTTATACTTGATTACAGTTTGCACAATGGTGTGCTACGGAATGTTTTGGAGCAGAGTTTTCCTAAGCATGGCTCGGGATATTACTTTGATTTTTTTTATATATTTTATTTATTCTCTTTTATTGCAAAATTTCGTTCAGCGACCCATTTAAAATCGAAGTTAAATCATGACTTTCTCATTAGCATTGAATGAAGCAATTGTAGTGAAAAGCATATTTTTATTAGCTAAGGACTTTTTTGATTTTCCATTTTACTTAACCGGGAATTACTGTATTTGTAAATTGGATGAGTCTGGATTAAGATTATATTGAATGATATGAATATATTAATGAAATTGCATTTAAAAATATCATTATTTTTTGTATTTGTTGTAATTTTTGATCGACCGATTAATGATTGTTATAATGAACAATTTCAAAAGTTATTTATTTATTTATTTAAATGAAACATAATTATAACTAATTTGGTAACAATAAAACAAGGCACAAGTGACATAGACTATCGGCCTCCAAAAGTAATTTATTTCCTAGAGTATTTTAAAATACAGATTTTTGGAATTGGAGCTATGTGTATTCAATTATTTAAAGTCAGTAAGTGGTGTAAAGAAAGAGAAAACTTACCTGGCGGTCAGACTACGGCATCATTACTATAGACGTCATTTATATGCTTTCCATTTGATTTTTCCTTCATGTTGCATTGCTGCAAATGAAAAATTGAAATTGAGAGTATTTAAAAGTTTGGTAATAGGAAACGGAAATTATTAAGTAAAATATTATGGATTACTGTGGCCTTACAAAAGACTTAAATATAAAATAACAATAATTTGACAATTTCAAATTACTTAAATAAACTAATTTTTAATTTAAAATAATTATTCACACGAAATCGAATCAAAATTCCGTTCAACAAAATTCTTTATGAACAAATTTCGGTTTCTTCGGTTTTGATTTAATTTGGTTTTTCGAGATTCTGCTTGTCAAAACTTTGATTTGAGAAATTTTATTAAAAGAATCAAGTTCTTGAGATTCTACAAATAATTTCGTGTTAACCCATTAATTACTAATTTTAATGATTATTTATTTGTTTGAATTTCGAAAAGCAGAATTTTAGAAAATCAGAATTTTGCAAACAGAATTTTGTGCTAATGCAGAATTCCGAACTCAAACCGGAACCAAACAAAACGACAACATTTAAAATGTGCAAAATTACAAACGAACAAGTTTTCAATTAGGAACATTTTAATTTGACACTTGACACGTGACACTTTGCAAGTGGAGGAGCAAGTGGAATCATTTTCACAGTGTACGAAAAATAAAATTTGCCAAAGCAAACTTCATAAATCATTTGGCGGCAACTTGAGAAATTGAAATGCAATCAAAACAAGAAACGAAAATCAAAATTCACAAACGTTGCCAGCACCTGTCGACACAACACAACACAAGCGAGCAATAACAATAACAACAACAACAGCCAGTACAACAACACGGCGCAAACATTGCATTGGATTACACAAAAAATTAATTAAAACAATTAGCAACATTTAATTTCACGCAATTAAATTTCACGCGCGTAAATTCAAAATTACAAAAACAATATGGCGGCGATGGTGGCGGCTTCGACAAACGACGACCGACCGACCGACCGACCGGCAGACGTTGGATAGACGGCCTAGCAGACGGACGGACGGACGGACGGAAGGACATGTTGGGCGGCTTGTGTGAACAGCCACATTAAACAACAAAAAAGAAGAAGGAGAAGAAGAACCAACAACCAACCACCACCCACCACCCCACCCACAAAGCGAATAAATGAACAAACGAACCATCGAACGTTCGAATGTATGAAATAAAATGCAAAGAAGTGAAACGAAACATTTAAAATTAATTGCTTTTTTCGAGTACACAGCAAAAAAATTATAAAAAAAATAACATAAAAATGGAGCGACAAAATGTTGCTGACAGTATGCCGCCGACAGTTATGTGGGCGTGCAAGGAAGGCGTGTTGATTTGCGTTGCCAGTTCGAATGTTCAGGCAATGCATTTGTTAGTTGCTCATAAAACGTGTTGATATTCGTTGTTGTACGGTATTTGTATTAGATTTATAAATTCGGTTTTGAGTACCAAGTAACCGAATAATATTACTAGCTTATACAAAACTGGCTTATATAAAAACAAAGGAATGAAAAATCGAATTTGTTTAGAGTACCAGGAATTAATGAGCCCAAAAGTAATGAAAATACAACCCAATAATGCGGTTTTATTTCAGTTCACTTAACCGGTTACTCTATTAAGACAACAACTTTAGTAGAAAAACAATGGTTAAACTGTTTTTTTCATTTCTTTGAAAATTTTAAACTGCAGTATATAGTATTTAAAAAAACTTGTGAGTACCCAAAAATCCGGTTAACGAAAACCGATCTTTTTAATAATAGGAAATACTGCTGCCTGCTAATTGTAGCTAACTTCTAGTTCTAATATAATATTATTATTTTTTGTTATTGCTGGCAGACAGTTCGATACTAACCTCTTGTTTGGCCTGCCACTGCTTCATGGCCGATTTGTATTTCTCGAATTCGTTGCACCAGTGCGAGTAGATTTTCTGATAATCGTTCTTTTTCGATGGCGGCGTACATCTGCAAAACGAAGAAAAAATTAAAATATATATATATATCAATGTGTGTTTACATGTGTATATGCACATGTGTATATGTGTTTGTGTGTGTATTTAGGAAGTTACAATTACGTGTAAAGAAATTAACAAATTATTGCCGAAAACAAATTAAGAAACGTTAACAACGTTTTCCATTTCCACAGTCATCGCAAGAATTGTAAAAAAGAATAAACAACAACAACAACAAAAAAACACCGACTCTGGCTGAAATGTTGTTGTTGTTGGGGTGACGTATTGAAAAGGAAACGGAAATTAAAGGTACGGAAGGAAGCAGGAAAGAGGCGTGCATAATTGCGCCGTAGCGAAATATGCCGTCAAAATGAAAATGAAATGAAAATGAAAATTACTCGAAAGGCGCATAAAAACGTGTGACAGCAAAAATCGAATTTTAATTAGAAGCGCGCGCGTCGGCAGCGCTCGTCAGAAAAATGCAAACCGGAAGGGGAAGTACAACAACAACAACTACAACAACAACACAACAACGACACATTGGGCCACATTGGAATATTTATGAATTAAAGTGAAAACAAATGACGCGATAGTCACGATGTGATTAGCTGACAAAGCAGAGATTGTTAAAGCCTTCGAAAACTGTATAAAAGCAGTAAAATAGAAGTACTGTGCATTGTATTTTAATACTCTGCTAAGTCATATTCTATAAATTTTACTGTCTTTTTATTGATAAAAAGAAATTAAAATTATTAGGTTGAATTTGACATGCTTGTCCATTTAAATGAGAATGGAATGATCTGTCTAATAAATTTTAAAACAACATCAAAAATATTGAGCAATTTAGCAGACCGGACAGCGCGGTATCCTCATCAGCGGTCTTTTGCTTGGTTAAGCTTTATGTTTTCATATCCGCCGATAAGCTTCTTTGGTTTAGAAACAGGCGAGAATTCAAAGAAGACTCGCAAGTTTCAAAACTCAAGAATCGCTGAAGACAGGCGAATGAAAAAAAACAACACCAAGTGAACAATTTTCTTGTTGTTGTTAATTTCAAACTACAGTTTATTATTCTTCCGAACCCTCCGATTTGTCTACATTTTGCTGCTTCAAAAGAAGCTTGATTATATACCTTATTTTTTGTAAAAGATTGTTACTTTTATCGCTTGAGACTAAAGCAGTAAGCGGTCTTTGATAGTCATGAAACTTTGTTGTTAATAGCATTTTCCAGGAATGTCTTCTCATTTAAATAAAATGTGTTCTTTTAAATTGTCAATTTTAGGTGATTTTTAACAGATATTTTAGTCATTTCGAGAATATTTCAAGGATGACATTTCGATTGAGAAGCCTTTCCCACAGTTAGAAAATACTTCAATATAGCAATGCAAAATGGCAATCTTAATTAATTCGACCACTTCCTTTTCATGCTTAAACAACTGCCTTGAAGAATTTATAAGAAAAACAACCAATAAGTTGACTTAACATTCTTTCTGATCGTTTTAAAAATTTTCAATGTTTAAAATATTTTAGTTACTTCGAAAATACTCCAGCATAACAAAACTAAATGAGTGTCGTAATTTTCAAATTGTCGACCATCTTTTAAAAAATAATAGTCCACTCCTTAAAACACAGATTGTGGGGTATTTTTTCTAATTAAACAACTCTTGAATTACCGTGTTTTGTACAATAGAATTTCTTAATATCAAATAAATCTGTTTATGGGGCTTTATTAAATTCGTCTGTCACTCACCTGTGCGCATCGACATTGACGCTGTAGCTGCAGAGCAGCGTGCCATCCAAGTAGCTGTCATAGCGGCCGCCATCGCCCTCATTTATTGAGATGATGACGAGCCCGCCCTCAGACGTTTCAATATATTTCGAGGGTGTATAGAGAATTTCATAGCTGCAAAAATAAATTCAATTTGTAAATGAAAATGAATGAAATTGAATTCCATATAAACTATACGGAAATTTAACTGTTTATTATTATTATTATTAAAAAAAGAAAACATTGTTTAATATTTGCCTGAATAATATTGTAAACTTAATTTCGTTAGGTCCTAAATGCACAGCGTTAATTTAAGTTTGAGCAAATCTAGCACGCTCAACTGCAAATACAAAGAACGAACTAAAATCCGCTGCAACAAAATTGAAGAAAATCGAATCGCTAAAGTGCCCAAAACGAGATTAAAAACCACGCTAAGCACACACACACACACACAAACCTAAACGCCAGAGCCGGAGTCGGAGTCGAAGTCAGGGACAGAGTCAGAGTCAGAGTCGAACTTCACAAATAACAATGAACATGAAAATGAAAATAAAAGTAAAATTTTAAATTGAAAACTTCGACGTATCTTACGCGCGAAACGGTAGCGACAACGGCAAAATCAATGGCAAACGGACGGACGGACAAACGTTAGGACAGACAGACGTACGATGGCGGAGATGGTAACTTGGATAAAAGTTTTTCCATCAAATGAAACCATAAACTTCCGAAATAAAAACGAACGAGCTGAAAGTATAGAAAAGGGGCTGAAGGGTGCCGAAAGATATACGAGTCAAATAAGCGTAAACGCCAAAAAGCAGACTTCAACATTTTAAAGTGTCAATTTTCCGCTAAGGACACGAGGCAAAAGCGCGGCAAAGCTTCGGTTACACTTCCGATTTTATTATTTGCTTTCGATATTTCTTTTTTTCTGGTAAACGAACTTTATTTTCTTTTGTAGGGTAAATGTGGCAGAGTTGGCAACACTCGAAAATTTTCTAAAAAACTGGAATTGCGTTTGAATAAAAATTTATATATATATGTATAAAAGAAAACAAAAGAACGCTCATTTCTTAACCTTTACCTTCGACTTATATGTTGAGAGAATGACCCATTTAACCCTATACCACCCTATACATTTTTTTTTTCATTTAAACGAATCGTAGCACTTCCTCCTGTTGATATGCTTTAAAGAAGTTTTAAACAAATAAAGTTGCGCGTTCTACGCGTGTGTGTGTTTCTTCGTCCGTTTGTCAGTGTAAGCGTGTAAGTGACTGTGCGTGTTACTGTATACTTGGGTGTGTGTGTGTATGTTATGTGTTTCCCTGTGAACTTGTGCTTTAAGTCACAGCTGTGTGTGTGTGTCCCCCAGGACTCATTCGCAGTTATTTAAAAAATATAAATTTTCTTTTTCTTTCCGTCGCAAAAAAATGTTTTAATGTCATTTTCGCTGTTGCATACTTAACGGCGGCGGCAGATTCTTTTCATAAGCATTCGGTAGACTTGTCGATTTTTTTCTTCTGTTTTGTCTGCTTTGGGGTTGATAGCACACTCAAAGTCATTTATGACTTTTAACAAATAAGCAATCACTCGCTCGTAAAAAACGAAGCAGATATTTCAGCAGCACAGTTGTTATTGTTATTAAAAAGTTATCAATCCGCAGTGTGAAGTGGCAACTCACTTTGGCATACTTCGAGGCGGGCGGTGTCGATGTCACCCAATGCCCGCCGCTTTTTGTTATGCGCTTTTGATATGACACTCGAACAGTGAATCTAATTAAATGCCACTGCGTCGAGTGGCGGCAGTGGAAGGAGGCGCAGCTGCTTTAGTGTTTTAAAGTGTCGTATTTTAGTCAGGGTAGTTTGTAATGCAATTATGTTGTTAGTATAAAACTTCATCTATATGTAAATAAATAACGAAATATCAAATGAAATCAATTTTACTAACTTCTTTTAAAATGTATTTCTACTTCAAAACACAAACTAAACGCTGTTAAAATTCCAATCCCACCGCACTAAACTGAACACCTTAAAACTCTCCTAAAAACTAAGTATTACACCCACAGAAAAAGTACAAAAAAAATAATACAAAAACAAATCGCCACTTACCGCCCTCGCTCGGTCGAATGATGATACCATCGCACCGACTTTTGTCGCAACACTTCAGGAATTTTCACAAAACACGACAAGTGCAGCGTCTGGCCATATGACGCGGTTATGCGCTTCTTAAGAACGCTCGTATCGCAAATTCCGGAAGTCTCATTGGCAACATCCTGTCAAAGTCAGCAGCGGAGGAAGCGCACAAAAACATAAAAAAAGATAACAGAAACAGAGAAAAGAGAAAAGAGAAAAAAAAGAGGGAAAAACCCGTCCAAACGGTGTCAAACAAAATGTTTATTTTAAAATTCGCTGTCGTGGCGCATTTTTACACCACTACACGTGCGCACACACACACCTGCAGCAAGCCCAATTGATATGGCTTACAGACGCCCGCCTCCTTGTCCCAACCGCAATACGGATCCGCAACACACCGGAAGCACGAGTCGTAGCGACGACTGCACATGGCCAAATCGATTTGTTTGACATTGTGATCGGTGGCCAAATACAGCGAACCGGTCTTTTGACTCAGGCCCATTTCGCGTATCGGCTCGTTCGGCGCAACCTCGAGCACGTCGAGCAAATTCGAATGACGCTGGCCGTAGCGTATGAATTGAACGATTTTATAGATGAGACCGGTGCTGGTGCCAACGAAATAGACGAGATACTCTTGGTTGAGTTTGTCGATGCGTATTCTGGAAATAAAATCGAGAAATTTTAATTTTGTTGTTGAGGTTTGGTTTTTTTTTAGTACTGTCGGTAGTTTTAAAATGTTCTATAAAGATTGTCTTTGGGCAAAATGGTATTGCTGTTTTCTAAAGCTCTTTTACAAGCTTTCTGAGAAAACTTTTTTAAAACAGTTCAACCAAAGAAAGAGGATAAAGATTTGAAAGTAGAGAGTTTCTTACCACTTCTTACTTTCTTAAGAGCTTTAACATAAATTATTTTGATAATCTTTCGTCAAGAAAGTCTTTTTTTGAAGTCCTTTTAAAAGCTCATTAACAAGAAGGCTGGACTTTTTAGATAGTTTATTATCAACCAAAAAAACTGATAAGGAAATAAAAAAGGTGCTTTACTTAATAGTTCTCACTTTCAGATGAAAAGTAGTCTGTCCCAAAGGACCCTTCTAAAAGCCCCCTAAAAAGCAAACCTTAATTGATGGATAATTATTTTTTAAAAACAAAGGAAGAAGGTATCTAAAGCGGATAAAATTTAGGAAAAACTTTTCCAAAATCAGAACTTTTAGTTAGCCAGTCAACACTTATTTTGCCAATTAACAAAGAGTTTTCTTCTGACAGTTCTTCCTCAAGAAAGTCGGTTCTTTAAAGCTCTTCAAAAAGCTCTTGCAAAAAAAAGCTCTGCTTTTGGAAACAAAACATGAAATCTGAAGTACAAGAAATGTTTTCTATCGGATTCTAAAAAATGAACTTTTTACACTTTCCTTAGCCGATTGGAAAACTCAGGAGTATGTATCTCTTATAATTAAATCGACTTTTGATGCATTTATCTATACATACATAATACTCTTATTTAAATCAGAGAATAGTTAATAATTTTACTTAATTTAAAAAAAGCCAGACTCATTCAATTCCGTAGTTTGTTATACCAAATATAAATTTCTCGTTAATTTACACAAAAACTAGCACAAAAGTGTAATAGACACTAAACACAACAAAAAAAAAAAGATAGTAGAGCTTTTTATATGTATGTTATGTATTAACTACAAGCAAATGCCAAAACTTTTTTGAATGTATTTAGCGTATCGTAGCGTATTTTTTGCAACTAGTCATGGCATATTTTTTGTGTGTTTTGTCTAAATCCTTTTTGGGTACGGTACGCTGCAGCATGCCACCACCACCAACAAAACAATGCGTTTAGGCAAAAGCATATCCTGCAGCGCATTTTTCATAACTTCCGGTTAAGTTATTTCACAAGTTACAACAAAAAAGATACGAAAAAAAAAAATAACAACGATGGCGAAATTCTCGACTTCTGTTATTTTTTTAAATGTGGTAAATTGCGCACTTATTCCTGGCTTAAATAACTGGTAGCAAAAAAGCTGACACAAAAAATGTCCAAAAAAAAAGAATGCGCACACAAAAAGGCCAAAAAGATTGTTGCAAAAAAAAATACCAAAAAAAAATATTAGTAAAGTTGTCAACGGGGAAAAAACCGCTAAAGCGGCAAATAAAACAAAAAAGTGGCAACTTTGGTTTTTGGCAGCAGTGCAAATGTGCAAAAGTGCACTAACTAACAAACGAACTAATAATAAATTCGGAAACGTTCATTCGTTCGTTTGTCTGTCTGTCCGGTCGTTCGTTCGTTCGTCTCTGTGCGTTAGTTTGGCAACACTCACTTGTCCACAACCAATTGGGTTAGGATAATGTCACGCTTGTAGAAGACCGGATTGCCGAATTCATGATCGACCGCCTTGTCCATTAGCGGATGTTTGCGTATGAAATTCAACACCAAGTCGGGCAGTGCGGCTGTGTCATTGGTGCATGTGCCCGGACGTGGCTCCGGCACTTTCGAATTGAGCACCGGCAGCCAAGCGGAATTCGATGTGGCCTGCTCCTTGAATTTGCCTGAAAAAAAAAAAAAAAAACAAAAAGAAAAAATTTAAAATTTTACAAAAAGCTGAAACATTTGTCGGCGAGTTTTGTTCTGTTTGGTGGGCAACTGCCAAGAAAAGTTGTAAAGTGTTGAAGGTATGGCAAGGCTCCTTAAAAAAACTCAAAATGAAAATGATAAATGGTGTAACGGTATTTATGTATGTATTTGTGTATACTTTTTGTTGTTGTAAAGTTTTGTTTCTGAAGTCTTTTGTTTTATTTTATTTGATTTTTGTAAATTACTTTGCCCAGCGCTGGCTTTTGATTTTAGGTGTTAAATATTGCATAGCATGGTGTAAAACACAATACTATGATAGTAGCATGATGTGCATTAGACTGGTTTTATACAAATTTGAATTTTTATTATTTTATTGGACCTATTTTTGAGTTGAAGTTCGCGCAGCTCTTCCACTAGAATATGTTGTTCAACTCTAAGCCGGAGATCTTAGCAAAGTTCTGCTTTAAGAACAACCAATATGTCAGAACAGAGTTTTTTGTTCTTTTTTTAATTTGCTTTCTTGCTGTGTATAATTCTTATATATTACAAACAAAAATTTCATTACTATCCATTATAAAGTTCTCTCAGAAAATATATCAAATTTGTCCAATAGTCAAGTATCTGCTAAAAAATTTGTTTCAAATAAGATATTTCAATATTACAACAATTTATATTAAAAATGCTATATAACTGTAATTTAAAAAGTGCTTCTGCTTTCGTGTATTTCAAAACCAGTCTAGTCGATATGAGTTTTCTTTGTGGCGTGCCGCAGCAAACATTCGCTTGTGCTAATTAATTACTGTGGCTATAATTTTTTAAGCTTTTGATTTTGGCATTGTTGCCAAATTGCACGATATAAAAAAATAAATAAACATACATATGTACAGTTTTATAATAAATTTGTTGTTGTTATTAAATGTATTTTGTTATTGTTGTTTTTAAAATTGTCCTGCCAGTTTAATGAACTCTTGTTGGCACAGTGCAACATGACCTTTGCAATATTGGTTGAGTAGTTGTTAAGATGTGTTTAGGCGCTTTATACCGAAGTGATTTATAATGCCCGTCGTTGCTCGGGTTTATATTTAAAGAAACAGGTTCATTGACTGTCCAATTCTGCATACTTTTTGTTGATTTAATTAATATAAATGCCTGCTTTCTGATAACCGATACACTTAAGAGCTTTTCGAGTTTACAGAAATCTCGCCTAAAGAAATTTTTGACAACCCTTTCAATATGTCAAAATTAAGTCCGATTAAGCGTTTTATGCATTGTTTAAGTTAAGCAATTTTAAAACTAACGTGAAAAATTTCAGAAGACTAACAAACAGAAACAAACCTAACTTATTTCTTATGCAAATAATGGCAAATAAAGCCATTCAAATTTCGTAGAACATCAAGCAAAGGTATTCAGATTTAAATGTTCGTTTGCGACATGTTTGCATGTGCCTCTTGTCGTGGCACTTACATATGCAACAAATGTCGTTCCTTCGAATCTACAAAAAAAAAAAAAAAAAACGAAAAGAAAAAGAAAAGAAAATAACATGAAAAATCAAGGAAAAAGTGACATCTTATTTTTTTTTATTTTTACCCCACCCAAAAAAATAACGAAAATTACTTTTCATGACAAACATTGCGAGCAAACAACACGTTTGACGCAAACTAAACGTGACACTGGCACATGCATTTTTCCGTATTTCACTGCATCTGCTTTTGCTTCTGCATTTTCCATTTTTCCATTGCACTATTTTTTTTGTATTTGTATTTGTTGTTGTTTTCTTCTTTTTTTTCCATCTGCCTGTTCATGTGTTATTGTGCTTGTTGATGTTGTTTTCTCACTCCGCTGCCATTGCATGGGCACACGCTGATACAAATGCGCTTGCAACATTTGCGCTTGCAGTATTTGTGTTGGCGCAGCAGAAAGAACAACAAAAATCAAAAGCGAAAAAGAGGAAAACAAAACAGCGTAAAATAAATCGCAAAGAAAGTGTGGAAAATGTCGCATAAAACTTGGCAAACGAAAAAAAAATCTACACACACACACATAAGCAAGCAAGCAACACACAGCATGAAAGCAACCGGAAATGATTTTTTGCAAGCGTTGCGAAATTAATGCGTTATTCATAGTCGTTGGTGGCAAAACATTAGCAGCCCCGGGAAGGTGTTGCGGAAGGTGTTGACAACATGAGCACGCGCGCTCCAAAAAATAGTTTTATGATGCGTTGGCAGGACATGTTGCCGGATTCGGATTCGTATTCGGAATTTGACTGTTTTCTGCTTGCGCTGTGCACGTGAAGAAAGATAATCGCCTGAGCTTACGAATTTTTTGATAAGAAATGTTAGAAAAGTTATAAAATCGAATATTTTTCTTTCTTTTTAAAAATTGGTTTTATTCAAAATATTTTGAAATGCATATCTTATTTGAAATTTGTATAGTTAAGTTACATTTAAATATTCCAAATCACGCCCCTGAGTACTTTGCCGTGTTCTTGTCGAAAACAAATGTTTTTTAAAATTTGCTTATTTGTTCTTGTTTTTGGGTTTTTCGAACGCTCACTCGTATTTTGTAGATTAAGGCTTTTGCAGTCGCTGCACACAAACGTACGAGGACAAGCACAAGAAAATGCACACACGCGCAACATTTGCAACGAACGCGTTTTTTTTTGTTGCATGTCACATATTAACTTTTTTGTTTGCTTTCGCAGAGATGCATCAAAGTGTACCTGTCACGCACATGAAGTCACGTGAGCCGAAATGCTCACTGAATACGAATACGGCAAAACGAAAAAAAAACACAAAAAAGGAATGACTAAATTTGCTGGACGTTGGGAAAACTAACTTGTCAAATGACAAAGTTGGCTATGACGCTTTGTTTAAATTTATAAATTTGTATTTTCTAATGTTTTTTTTTCAAATTAAGTTTAAATTTTAAGTCTAACTTGAGGCGTTTAATACTTCAATGGGACAATGCGTTTAGTCTACTGAATACGCTTGGTGCGTTTGACATCAGGTTTAATGCCCACTCGAAGTAAATATTGAAATTTTGTTTGCGAATTTTATCTATCAACCAAAATTAAATTGAAAAAATTGATTTCCGAGAGTAAACGATTCTACAGACTTGAACTTTACTTAAGGTGGTACAACTTCTAAAATTTTGGCTCAATTTTCATTCGATGGTATCAAAGTTTTCTTTAGGAGCTGTACTCTAAAAGCTCTTATAACATTGGTTTCTAATACAAATCAAATATTTCTTACGCTGAATAATTACAACTTGTTATATCAAAGTTAAGTATTAGTTTAATAAAAGTATCTTCAAGATCGCTAATGAATTCGTTTTTGAAAAACTTTTATTTTTCAGTACAATGAAAGAAATATTTGTAAAATAGAATACAAAACAACTTTAAGCCGAAAGTAACTCCTGACACTAAGCAATAATTATAAAAGCTCGTTCATTTTGATATACAAATATTTACTAATCCTGTTGATTTATTTCAAATTTGAGGATTTCATCCAATCGATACTTAAGTAAACAAAAGTATCTCAAAACGAACGTAATTCGATAGAACAAAATCACGTTACTGCATTGCATCTTAAATCTTAAAGTATGCGGATACCAAAATCCCGGCGTCGCAGTATCTTTCGGATTTATTTTGAGCTGGGTTTTTTTTTTTTTTTGCTTTTTTCTGTTTGTATTTTATTTTACCGACGATTTGTGCTAGTTTTACCTTCGTCCTATAAGATATGCAAATTTTTTGGAATATTTTTGGTTTATTTTTTTTTTTTTTTTTTTGTTGCAGCAATTTTATGCATTTGCTGCTGCTTGCTTTGTTGCAACATTTCAGTTTTGGCTCGAAAACGTACGAGCGCCGTAGGTACGTACTAGAAGATATTTTGTAGTTTTTATTGCAACGTGGAGCGCGCGCGTCCGTGTGTTGTATGTTGTGTGTGTGTGTGTGTGTGTGTGTGTGTGTGTGTGTGTGTGTGTGTGTGTGTGTGTGTGTGTGTGTGTGTGTGTGCGATTGCGTGTGTTTGGCTGTGTTTGTGCTGGCGCTGCAAATGTGCGCATCGGTTGCAACTGATAGAGCGCAGTTTTTCAAAGGTGCATTTCACATTGTAGCTCTTTGCACTGGCAATGCAACACATCGCTTTTATTTGTTGGCAATCATGTTATTTTACTTTTGATATCTTTTCGGTACATGACGGTTGGTATCTACATATACATACATATACCTATGCTTTTATTTGTTTTGGTTTTTTTGTTGTTTTTTGTTAAATTGTGCATTTATATTTCCTATGTATGAGGTTTGAAAAATTATTGTAAATGGAAAATTGATCAGACGATCTACTGCGAAATATCAAAACATTTTGAAATGAAACTATTCTATGAAAAAATCCATTTTAGAAACGTTTGCTCCAAGTTTATATCCAAAAAGCTCACTTAGAAGTTAAATATTTCAAATTTAAAGAGCTTTCCTTATTTATTACTCAAGAAAAATTAAAGAATTTGCTAAAGAATTCGGTAAATAAACGAATTACCCGCAAAGTCACATCAATTTCCTTTGCGCAATTTAACTCAAACCTTTATACCGAATTGTTTGTGTATGTGTGTGTATGTGTTTGTGCGAACGCGTAATTTCTTTCCGGTGTACATTTGCAGTAGAAACGCAAAAAAGTAAGAATTATTGCAAGTGCAATAAATCTTCTACATGCACTCTCACATACACATAAACGCGTACATGCACACTTACTCATATATGGTACATATAAGCACGCACACATCTGTCGACTTTCCCTACACCAAGAGAAAAAATGTAAATTGTACAGTAGGACTACTTCTAAAATTTCCACTATGTTTATTTCTTATGTACTTAAATAGTTTTTGATTTAAGTGAACTTAAAATTCCACTGCAACTCTTTGATTATTCTCTTTTTAAACTATTATTGAAGCGTTCGAATTTAGGCTCAAAAAAGATTTGAGAATTCGAAAATTTCAATCAGCGTTTTCTAAAATTTTTGTTTCAGTTTCGCAAGCTTTCTTTAAATGTATTTAATTGATATGTGAAAATTTTTTCATATCCCCCGTGTAACTTAAGCGCCGTTCTAACCACCGCCCAGACACTCACCTTCAAATGCCGCACTGATGTCGCGTATATCGTAACTGCAGACCGCCGAACCGACAATGCCGTGCGTGTTCGTTGTAAATGTCGCATAGAATTTCGTGTCGTCGTGCGGCATTTTGTAGACCGACTGAATCTCATTGAAGTAGAACGGAAACTCACTCGAGATGCTGCAATTGATGCGCGCCTTCAAGTAGGTCGCCCAATTCTGGCTGATCATGTACTTGCCGCCGCGATCGTTCTTGCAGACACGTGCGACGCGCGAATAAATCGCCTTCCCGCAGTTGATATACTCGACGGCGTGTTCGCGAAAGAAGAAGTACACGTACTCGCCGACATCGAAGGACCCCACGAAATTGGGTTCTAATAAAGAGAATGAAAAAAAAAAAACGATTTTTAAAAAGAAGAATTGAAAATTTCACCGATTGATTTAATTTTGCGTTTTGTTGTTTTTCACAGGAAGCGCCCGAAAAAAAAAACGCAAAATCAAAATCAAAACCAATTTAATAATACTTACTATCGAGCCATTTGGAATCATATTTCACGGTGCGCTTGAAATTGTGCTCCTTCCGACCGGAAGTTAAATTATACAAATCCGAGCGAAATATTACGGAATCGGCTTTGGTAAATTCCGCATTCGTGCCGGAGTACTAAAAGTGAAAAATACAAATGCAAGAAAAATGAAAAAAAAAAAAACAACAAAAACTTTAGTCAAGAAGGAAAATATTTTAGAAAATTAGCTCGACATTTTCTTTGGCAATTCGATTTTCTGCAGAAATTTTTCGTATTTACTTATTTTCTTCATTTCATTTTTTTTTTTGTTTGCCGCTTTTGTTGTCGAACCATGGCGGTATAATTTAATTCGACTACGTTTTAAAATGGCGCGCACATACCAACCGGTGGCCGGAGGAGGAGGGGCGGTATGTGCTCCTTTTTTTTCTCAGTTCCTTTTCGTTGCCTGTTTTTACAATTTTATTACTATTGACATTATTGTGGCCCCGTTCCATCGGGCGGACGGAATGAACGCGCCGAACCAAATTCAATTCCGGTACACAGTGTTGCCTACTTACCAGTGCGGGTAATCCAAAGGGATTTCCTTTTTCCACATAGACAGCGGTGGAGTTGTCAGCCGGATCGTAGGGACATTTGCCTATGCCTAAACCGATGCCGGGCACGTATTCGGATCTAGGTAAATGTGTTAAGTTCGCCTAAAGGTATGCAAAGGCATAACGATGATGGTGGATGAGGCAGGAGGCAGAAGAAATGAGAGAAAATGTTGAGTTAGGAAAATAAACGCATTAGTTGTGTGTTTTTTTTTTGATCGGTATGTTGTTGTTGTATTTGTTGTATCGAGAGAAATTAACTGGAAGGTTAAAGGCACTGTGGGGCGGCTGACATAAACAATTACGCATTGATGAGGGAAAACAGCCTAAAAGGCTTTTAATGTGCTTTTTTCTTCTTTTTTTGAGTTCATATATGTTCTTTTTTTTTATAAATTTAAGCACAAATTAGGCAAATGTTTGAAGTAAATTATCAATACAATTAATTTGTTGTTTAATGCAATTTATTTGAAACTAAACCATCTTAATCAACAAAATGCACATTAATTGATAATAAAAATTGATTTACACGCAATCATCTGTTGATATATATATATATGTATATATAAATGTAAAACTATATCTCAATTAAAAAAATCATTGGTGCTTGCCAGAGATCGAACCTGAGCTTACTGAGTCAAAGGCGAGACTCCTAAGACTGTGCCACTGACTCACACTAGTTAACATTGTTTTTGTTTCCTAAGCTGATTAGCAACGACTAAATTCGACGCACATTTTAATTTTCTTTTAAATTTGTTGATTTGTTTTAAATTAATACATCAATCAATGCAATTAAAAGCTTATTTGAATGTGTTCCTATATACAAAAAGTCTTTCGTAATAAAAATTTGTTCCAATTAACATTTTGTTACATTAATAAACACTTTATAATATTGCAGTTTATTTGAGAAATATTTGCTTATTACAATTAACAACTTTGCTGAATCAACAAACTGCTTTAATTAATAGGAAAATTTCCATTTAAAAATTATTTTTGACTGTGTAGAACAAAAAATGAACACCAATAAAATTTCTAAGCATGGCACTAAGGAAGTCTGCTCTTATGAATCAAAGCATCCTCTTAAACGTGTCGTATATATAAAACAATAATTGTAAATTACAACAAAAACAATAAAATATTTTATATTATAAATAGGCAAATTAAACTTTAAAGTTTGTGCTTAAATTTAAAGCTTTCGAAAAATAGATTTCTAAACTGTCCTCAATTTAAATGGCATAAATTATCCAGACTTAATAAAAAGTTTGTGGAACACCCGAACCGCAACAATTTAGAAAACTTTTAGCCTTCACATTTGTGTTTTTTTTTGTTGTTTTTTGGCCGTTATTAACTTTAAAGCTAAAGATGTACCCAGCGATTGCCAACCCACACGCCTTAATCCGCAGTTTATATTCTGTTCAACCTTTTCGCAACTTTAAGTTTGTTTTCATTTTTTTTTCTGTTAGTTATTTGGATATTTGTATTTTTTGTTGTTGTTGTTGGTTTCTTGGCCTTTTTATACTCACATTTATCACGTAGTCCTTCGGATTGTGGGCGTTCGTTCCGCAAACATACAAACGTGTCCCAGCGTCCATCGGCTGTATTACACGTATGTGATTACGGCATTCCACCTTCTTTAGGGAAAAAGGAAAACAAAAAAAAACACACAAAGAAGGAAAAACACAAAAAAAAAGAAGAGAAAATTTAGAAATTGTCAAAGACTGAAGAAATATTAAGCGGGAATGTGTGTGTGTGTGTGGTGAGAACACACATCGATACCAGTGGCGTTGCCGGATTATTAAGCCAAGTGTTTAAAGCTTTTGAATGTTTAATGTATTCGTTTAAAAAAACGATTTAAGATAGTTTTAAGAGTTTTTGAGATGTTATTTTTATTTTCTAAACATTTTTTATAAAATACAAAACTTTTTTAACAGTCTTCAAAGCAAATTTAAATAAAAAAAAACTAGATTCGCCACTGATCTCGAATGCCAAACGCCCGAACTTAAAGCAAACAAATATTTTAAAATTCTCACAGTAGCTAAAATACACACACAGTAATACATTTAATACATATGTACGAGTACTCGTACGCATACATACCTCACGTTTGCCCTTGGACACACAGCTGAGTATGTCCGATCCGGACGGTTCCAATATCAGCACATCGCGCTATAAATTAAAGCAAAGACAGAAAAAAAGAAGGAGTAAGGCCAAAGCGGAAATAAATTCTTGAACAAACACGCATACATACATATGAATGTAAAATAAAATAGAGAAATAAAACGAAAAACGAAAAAGGATAAATACAAAAAAAAAACTAAAAAAAAAACGCTTGTCTCCAAAAGTGCAGAAAAACGAGCGCAAATCGAAAAATTTCTTTCGTTTACTTGTGTTTTTTTTTTGGTTGTTCGTCTCTGTGGGCTTTTGTCCAATGACGTTTAAAATTTATCACCATAGGTTAAAGTAGAAATAGGAAAAACCTAATTGCAGGGGAAAGAAAAAAACATGGCAACATTGGAAATCCGCAAAATATTTATAACTTAAAGATCTTTGCATTGCATTGTAATGACTTATGGACTTAAGTGAGTAAGGACTCGTATGTACTTCAAATGTTATAGACAAAAAAGATATTTTATTTTATTTCATTTTCTTTGCTCTGCATTCTAATGTCCAACTTGACCTTAATGCATTTTATGTGCAGTTGCAGTTGCCTAAATGACTTTCCACTCTGCAGCTGCTGTTATCTAATATCCGATTCTTAAGATTTCAAAAGATTGCATCGTCCTTCACCGCTCCTCGCCACTCACTGCGGCAGTGGAAAGTCATTTGCACGCCAAGAAGGACACACAAATACATACTCGTATACAACAAAAAAAATACGAATAACAAAAAGAAAGGAGAAGAAGAAGAGAAAAATAAATTTCTTTTCGAACTACCACAATTGCACAATTGCAACGGAAAATTGCGCTTTAATGACTTCGTCTTCAACTATCAATATCCGCTTCCGTTTCAAGTTCATTTTATCGCATTTCTCTATTTCTTCTACTGCAGTTTTTCTCTTTCTCTTTTTTTTTTTTTTGTGTGAGTATCCTTCACAATCTGCTTTTAAAACTATTTTATTTATTGCATTTTATCACTGATTTGCTCTGTGTGCATAAAATGCAATTTTCAGCTATCACGAAAATTCGTCATTTAACAAGTGCAGAGTTGAAAATTCAGCGAACTTTTTTTCCATGCGAAGTGCTGTCGAAGGACATTTTTCAATTCGGAAGAAAACAAATCTTTGAAAAATTTAAAAATTCGATGCGCAAAAAAAAACAGTTTACAGAACTTATGAAAAAAAAGGTTGATTTTAAATTGATAAAGGTCGACATTGGCTGGATCAAAATTCTGTACATTGGTATTGGAAGTCATAATTCTTAAATTCTAAAATGTTGATATTATATCGATAAAGATCGAATTTCTATGACAGAATTTTTTAAGTCAAAATTTGACATTTACAGAATTTTTCTAAATAGAATTTTGAACCATCAAAATTTTCCATTTCTGGAATTCTTATCAGAATTTTGAAACTCATTGTTTTGAAGAAAATACTAGGAACTTTTGAAAAAACCATTTTAATTTAAAGGCTGGGCAGAACGAAAAATTTGGCACATTTTAAATAATCTTTTTGTTTTATACAATTAATTTTGTAATTGAAGCTCTACAACGGTTTTGATCAAGAAAATTAACATCGTTAATTGAAAATAAAAATTGCACTCTTGAAAACACTTTAGAAACACCAACAACTTAACCAGAACTCTACAGAGTTTTGTAAATAGGTGCCTTCGGCGGATTTAATGAATCTGGTGGCCAAATGTCGTTTTTAATGGCGAATTGTATAGGCGATGCACAACTGTTTCAATAGCTAATGACATCAAGGTCCCTAAATGGAAATGCATTGGGCATCCGCTACGAAAACCGTCGGATGAAATATGTCGACAGGCTTTAGAATGGAAGCCACAGGGCAGTAGGAGATGAGGACGTCCAAAAACAACTTAGAAGCGAAGACTAGAGAAGGAAATAGAAGAATCTGGCAAATCAAGGAGCGAAATATACATTTTGGCGAATAACCCAACGAATTTGAAATGTTTTGTTGAGGCCATATGCTCCTCGAGGAGTTCAAGGATCTAATGATGATGATGAATAAATTAATCAATACAATTAAAAAATTATTTAAAGGTTTATCTGGTATGAAAGTCTCTGAATATTAAACTTTTCTTCGATTAAAACACTATTCGAATTAATCAACACATGTGTTTGAAGTTTGTAGTTTTATTAGTTAAATAATTTTTTAATACAATTAAGAACGTTGCTGAATGAACAAACTCTGTCAAACTGAACATACAAAATGTTATAACAAAATTGTAAGCCAAGAAATTTATTTTTAAAACGTTTTGACAACTTTTAACAAGAATCCAATCAAGTTAAATTTTAAATTATTTGAGAAAATTTCAGTTAAAGTAAGTTAGTAACTTAACGTGAGTTTTTCCTATATCAACAAATGCTTGTTTTTTTTTAAGATCTATTTTATGTCACAGCAAAAAGCATTTCCTTTTTTTTTCTTTTTCGTTGAAATTTTTCAACGTTCAACAAATATTTTCGTTTATTTAAATCGTGATAAAATTTCGTGCATATCAAAGAGCAACAATTGAAAAATTCTAACAAAATAAAAAAAAATACGAAGAAAAAACAATTTATAAAAAGCAAAAACAACACACAAACACACACACTAAAGCATCCTGTGTGGCAGCACCAGCACCCGAACGGAAGTGGGCGGTGGGGGGGTCATATTTTAAATGTCGTTTTGTATTTTGCTCACGTTACGCATTTGTTTATTTAATTCGATTTTGTGAGCGCGCGCTCATAGTCCTTATCGGATGCGGTGGATGGGCGTCTGACTGGGCGCCCAGTTTTAACAATGTGCTACCAACAACAACACAGAATAATTTCTAAATTTGAGTTGGAATACATTTTTTTCTTCGTTTTTTCAATTGCTGTGACGCACAAATTTGTTCACGTTTCTGCGCGTTCGTTCAAAAATTTATGTAAGAAAATTGATTTAGCCGAAATGGTTTGGCGCCGCCGCCGCCTGAAGAGGTGTTAATTTAATTCAATTTAATCAAATTGAGAAGCAATTATTTTCGCACATACTGTCATTTTTCGCATTTTATAAAACTGTTGGCTGCCAGCTGTAAAAATTCGATTTGCTTGTACAAATTTAGGCGTTTTTTTTTGCAAGTTTTTTAAAGCGATTTTTTTGGATGTCATTAATACCATTTCAATATTTTTTTAATGCCAGCGTATTGAATTTTAATGGAACTATTCAATATAAATTTTTAACTCTCAATAAATTTTAGAAATTAGAAGAGCAGCAGATATTTACAATACAATTAAATTTGATCAATCTCAACCACGTTTCCACGTGCCCACCAAAAACAACAACTTTATATGTATATTAACAATCATAAGTTAAAGTGGAATTCTATGCAGTGCCCACAACTTAAGAATTGGCACACCAATGAAATTCTCAAAATGTTTGGCAAATCTTCCCGAGATGACTACAACGCGCTCAAATTTTAAATATACGAAAAAATCAAATTTTCATTCAATCACTTTATAGCACACTAGTATGTGCCATATACTTGAGTGTGTATGTGTGTGCGTGTGTGTGTGTTGGATCTTGCACCTCACAAGCACAGACATATGTCGAGTTGGCCGTCGCCAGATGTGTGCGACAGGAAGTAACTTTAACGTCTGGCACAAAATGACACTTCAGCGGTAGGGTAAAGAGGGCGGAAGTAGTTGAAGTGAAGAAAATGTGCAAACATGAAGAGGACACGGTACCGCATGGTTGCCACTGTGTCTGTGTCTGTGATATTTACACATACACTTGTGTATGACTATATTTGTATGGAAAAGCGAAAGAGTAGGAGTACGAGTACGAGTCGAGGGGAAAATCGTTCAAAAGGTGGATAACTTCAAAACTAAACCAAGCATATATTTGCTTGTCTGTTTGTATTTAGTTTGTTTGTCGACATGAATCGAATTTCTGCTTTTTTACTTTTGTGCAACATTTCTCTCTCTCTCTCTCACTCTCTCACACTCTTTTCGTAATGTCGGTTTTTCTATGCAATAAATTTTATTTGCTTTCGAAAGTCGTGTCCTATTTGTGTGCGCTTTGATTTCGCTTGAATTCCACTTCCGGTTTTTTAATGCATATATTCTAAAGAAACTGTTTTTTGAGTATGTATGTATTTAACATACATATATATAAGAGCAGTTCAGTATTTTGCGTTCGTCTATCTTACAAATTTTAAACAAAAAGCAAATCAAATAAATTTTTAAATATACTTTAGCGTTTTTTTTTTGCTCATTACTTACCTCGCATATCGATTGGCTGATGTTTTGTAAATTCAAACGAAATATCCGATCCCTGCGAAAAATATAGAAAAAATCGGATATAAGTTATTTAATATTGTTTAGTATTTGTGCGTTATATGTATGTCTGCGTGTAAATTAAAAGAAGTAGACAATTTATTGCAAAAATAAATGACTTTAACTTTATACCGGGATATCCTGGTTTGTCTCATTCCATCGAGAAAATGAAATCAAACTTTAACATTAAATTCAACGTAAGCTAAAGCTAAAGCAAAACGGAATACAAAATCAGGCGACACTATTGCTAATCCCGAAATCGTGCCGTGACACACGATAAGGTCTTCTCGCGTCGTCGACGTCGATGTCGTCTTCTACGTCCTCTTGCGTCCTTGCCAAAATATTCGACGAGCAATGCGCAAGGCGTCGTCGCATCACCTTTTGCTGGTTGTTGTTTTTGCTGCTGTTTTTGTTGCTATTATAAGGCAATCTAATAGCGTTCAATGTCAGAGCGTGTTAGTAGTGCGCGACAGAGACCGAGACAGAAACAGAGAGACAGACAGACAGACAGACAAACGAAAGGCATTCGTATTTTGTAAGCGTGAAATAATGATGACATTTGCGATAAGGAGACGAAGTAGACGACTAAAGGGATTTCGATTAAATGGCGGCGAGACGGCAACAGCTGACTTTCCTTGTTGTTGTGTTTGTTTTTTTTCGCTTACAAATCAAAACTTAGAAAATCATTTTTCATTTTCAAAAAAGAAATAAACAAAAATGGAATACACTTCATCTCAGGTAGAGTGGTTTAACGGCGCCCAGACAGTTGCACTAAGATGACACCTGCTGGCGGCGGCATTTATCCATTTCCATCGTTGATTGATTGATGTCACAACATTTGCTGTCACGTGCGAGTAAGACACCAGAGTGCACAGTGGGATTCTTTCAATCTTTTGAACAACATATTGTAAATAAAATAAATTTCTTTTATATTCAGCGCACAAATTTAATTTTTTGGCAAGTTATTTTTCTATTAATTCAATTAAACTATTTTAAAATTAATTGGGAATTCTTAAATTTTGTCTAATACAAAATGGCAACACTTTAACTCTTTAAAACATTTGCTTTACTGCTCTGTACCCCTGGAACTACTGTTCTATAGCGTAAACAGAATAGATTTAGCAGCAGCAGCAAAGGATTTGAGGCTTCCTCCCTCTGTACCTACCAGAAGAAAATGGTAATGACATTTATGTGTGCGGGATTGACTTACTTAATTTGGCATGCAACTTATGCGAATTGGCAGAAAATGGAAATGAAAATGGAAATGGAAATTGAAAAGCCCAACTGACATGCGACATGACATGTTCTGCCATGCCATCTGCAAAGGTTGAAGTGAATATTTTGATTATTCGAGCAACTTTAAACGAATTTAGAAATACCTGAAGTCGGCTTACACATTAAATGGATTACTAAGGTTTCTCGCACTTAACCTTGTTACACTTTAGTCATTCGTTTGTTGTCATTGCAGGTCGCATTGAAAGAGTTTAACTTTTAATAACGACCACAAAATATATTTGATTGTTTTGATAATCACGAAGTGGAAAAGCAATCTCTCAGCGATTTAAAATTCAACACCAGCTTATAGATCATATCACATAAAGTTCGCATAGTTTCGACAAGGCCTCTGATTGTCCAAACTATGCGAACTTTTAAGTTAAGGAAAGGATAAAAAAGGATAGGATAGGTTATTGTGGTTTTAAAAACCTCAAAATTTATGCCCATGTGATACCACTATCACTCATTAGTAAGGAAAGAGTATTGACCTTGCTTCGTCTTTTTTGACAAACACGAAAGCTCCGGTCATTAGAGCAATTATTTTTTAGTTTTGATATGATATTTCAGATATATCCTTGAGATAATGCTTTTTTTTTTAGATTTGCTTTAATGATCTTTAAACCTTCTTAAATATATTTACTGATCCTTCAAGCTTCTAGAAATCCTAACCCTAAAATCCATTCCGAAATAAAAACAATATTTTTTTTTTAAATTTGCTTTAACGATGTAATTTCAAAACTGAATGGGCGTTTTTTTTTTAGTCTCGGACTTCACAATGTGTCTCAAATGACGACCTTAACCCTAGCAAACCTCAAACAACTACTGACTACATTTTAATTTATTTACTCTACTTTCTCGAAAGCCGCGTCTGCTGTGTAACTTTGCAACAGTGTGTGTTTTACTGTTCTTGTTGTTGTATTTTTTGTATATTGCGGTTAAATTGTTCCCCAACTGCAGTCATTAATCTTCATTTCGCTGATGCTTCTTAAGTAGTGCGACGGTGTAAAACAAATGTGAACCCCGACAAACGCGAACGTACGAAAAATGAGAATAGGAAATGGTAGGAGCACGCGCAACCAGTCACACAGACGCACAACCAACAAACACACACAGTGAAGAGGAGCCACCGCTGTCGAGGGAGCAGCTGCAAAAGGGAACAACTGCTTCTGCTGCAGCATAAATGAAACTGAACTCGCAAAAATGGAAGTGAAGCCGAGCGAAAGTTGCCGCAGACATTCATACACGCGCGCTCACCCTAGACAGGCAGACAGACAGACAGACAGACAGATACCGGCTCATATACATAGACCCTGGCAAACTCACATACATGCACTTCCCGGACATTAATTCATAATTATGTATGCTGACAGTGTTGCCAACTGAAAGTTTCAAGTGCTTTTTACCAACCGTTGAAAAATGAAATATGCGAAAGTAAATGTGGATGGGCGCGGAGCGGAGAAATTTTAACCGTTGAGATTTTATAACTTGAGTTCCGTCTCGCACAGTGCACCAAATCGATTTTGGTTTATAGAGGAGGAGACTATTTTAGTTTAAAGCAGCCATCAATGAATTCTTCCAGAATGCTGCTTATAAAATGTGTGCGCCTCAAAGTGGAGGAAGGAATTCACCGAAGGAAATTTGTCTCTCCTTGCACGGTACTTCAAACCAATATCATACTTCAGCATTGAGAAATTATCGCCACCATAAGATCAGTATAATAAGGACTTCTTGACAAGTTAATTTGAATTAGCTTACATTGAAAGAAAAATAATGCATTCGATATGATAATCTAACCAGGCTAAAATGTTCAAGATATCAGAAAATATTCGTACTAGTTTATTACTACCTTGGAAAATCCGAGTTCTTAGTCTCAAAGTTTGTAGTAGAAACAAAGTTAATAACATGGTCATTAAGTGGAAGATGTAATACAGCTTGCTTCTTTAAAAAACTATCTCAAAAGTGCTTGCGGAAGTTTACACACCCACACAATCAGAAGTTGTTTAAATGTTGCACCATTTCCGTTCGACATACGTTCCCTTTGTTTTCGAATAGAAATTTCAACAGATTATTCGAGTTTCCGCACACCGTGCGACAAGGAGACTTTCAGAGAAATTAATTGTAGCCGAGCAACAACAACAACAACAACAAGAAATACAACAACCACGGATACTAAATTTAGCAAGCGACCAAAGGGAGCCAAGTGTTTCTGTTTATTTATTTTTTTTGTTCCATTTTGCAGCGAGTCTCAAAACAGTTGATACAGTTACTGAGTCTTGGGCGCAAAACGAAAGCACAAACAACATTCCAGTTACTATTTTAGTATTTCGGTGCTGTCACTAGAGTATCTACAAAATGTACAATACAATGTACATTGTTTCTATATTTCGCTATCAGCGTCAGTTTATGTCTGCCATGTCGGGCGTTGACAGTTGCGCTTGGCAGCGGCGGCAACACGATTGTCAACGTGGCAAATGCGTTGTTACTCTTAATGCCGATGACAATGATAATGAGTAGCGGGCGAATGGAAGTTCCTTTGACAAAATACTTTAGCAGATAGATGCAGACAGAAATGTTGTAGTGCATTGCAGTTAATTATGGCATCTATGTACGAGTATAGATAGTTGGAAACAAAAAGGCGTGTACTTACATGGCGCCCACATAGAGTGCATTGTTGTTCTCATCAAAGTGAAACGTTTTATAGTGCAGCGGTCCACAGCTGAAATCTTTGACATGATCTGAAAATGTTGCAAAAAAAAAAGTTGTTAGGTTAAAATTGAAACTACAAAATTCATGCATAACTTTTAATATATAAAATTATTCGAATATGATTTTTAGAACTGTAAATAATATAATGAATTTAACCCTTCATAGCTGGAAAAAGGACCACACATAACCAAAGATAAAAGCCGTAGTTTCAGTGAAGTTCACATACTTATGCATAACTTACAAAGACAAATTTAATGAATTCCCTCAAGCACTTTATGAAGTCCCTTCAACTGTTTTCCAATCGGCCAAATTTAAATTAAAGTACCTCAACTTCATACAATGAAAACAAGAAAACAATAACAAAAAGCAAAAAGCAAACCATAAAACGTGAGCTAATTTGCCAATTATAATTTGGAATGTTTCGGACACATAAAACTAATTTGCGGTTTCACTTTTCGCCAATGTCAACGCAATAATAAATACGAGTATCAGACCGTCATTGTTTGTGTAAGAGTAGCTGGCTGGATGGCTAGCTGGCTGGCTGGCTAAATGAATGTCTGTCCTTGGCCACCATATACAAATGACACTGACAATGACAACAAACAAACAAACAGTGTTGCCATTGCCAATTCCAGACACATGCCATTGCCGCCGCCATCGTCGCCGCCACGTAGGCATGTCACGTCGCAGCTGCGCTGCACAGCGCAACGCAGGAAAATGGCATTAACTCATCACTCATTTGGAAATCCTGCTTTCGGGTGAAATTAGAGATTTTTTTTTGTATTTCTTCTTCTTCTTCTTCTTTTTAATATACAGTCTAAAATTTAAGTAGAAAACTAATTTGGAATATTTAAGCTATGAAATTAATGAGAAGAAGTCAAATGACAAAGCCTTAATTAACAAACTGAGTTTGTTAAAATTAATTTTTATAAATTTTGCTTTACTACCCTAAAGTATAAAGAAACTTAAAGACAAATAATGAGCTTAAAGCTTCAGTACAAATATTATTTTGTGAACACAAAAAGTCTGTTTAAAAAAGTTGAACTTAGCGCTTTAATGAGCTTAAACTGTCCTAAACAATCTTGCTTTAAAGTCTAATAGAAGCTTATTCTATGGGTTATAATTCTTTGACATAAAAAACTTTCCGAGTTTAAAGCTTTCATATATTAAGATAGCTTTATTTAATTTAATTAGATCCCTTTTTCATGCAGTGACTTTCGAGCGCTTAATACGTTCTGAAAGTTTTTGTAACCTTTACTAAACCTTTAAAATTACATTTTTTCTTACTTTTCTTGTAAGTTTTTAAAATGTTAGACCTCTGAAGATTATTCGTAGCCTAAGCTTAAGACCTTCAAATAAAATTTGTATATATCTTATTTTGTTGAAAAACTATTCATTATAGTTTAAATGAAAAGTATACAAATTTCACTTTAAGTTCCATGAAAAACAAAAGGAAAACGTAGCAAATTTAAGTGTTGTCAACCGAAATCCTTTTATGCATGTTAATGAGTTGGCCGAAGTACACAAACCGAGATAGGATTCCATTATTATTTAGAAAAGGTCACTTCAAGAGTACGAGTATGCGAAGACACAAATAGGCAGTTCGAAAAAAAGGAGAGCAAAAAAAAAAATTAGTAAACAACAACAGAAACAACAACTTTTTCGTACAACTGCAATAACAATAATAATGTTGACATTTTATGCTGCGCAAGGACATTTTCCGAGAAGCAGAAAAAAAGACATAATAATAGCATTAGACTTAAGAGTGATTTGCATAGCAATGAATAATAAGCGTTCGGTCAATAAGGCGCTCAATATAGATAATTTCTAATAAACAAATTTACAACAACAGCGCGGAAATTTTAATATACTAAAAAAAATATAGTTTTACAATAAAATAGATATTCAAACTTAAGATTTCCGCCCAGTTTAATTTATTTCTTTTAAAGGTTTGTTATTTTTTTTAAACATACGAAAAAGTTAACACCTCATTTCTCTACAGCTGAAACATAACAACGAAACTGTTCTCGGCAATTGCTGTAATGCCAGCCTAAGTTGCCGATCAATATTATGCTCGACTGCGAAATGTTTGTGTAGTAGTGCTGACTACCGTCCAATCTGCTTATTTAAATATTGACCCTTATGCAAATTAGTAGTCGTAGGCAAAGCGAAAGACAAATTTTTAATACTCTGTTTATGTTGTTGTCCTAAGCTAATGGAAGTTCTGCGTTGCTCGGTTGTTGTTTTGGTTTTTTTTCTTGCGCCTTCATTGACTTTTTCTAATATGCAAATTGACGCTTTTGATAAAGTTTCTATTTTTTGCGCTTAAGTCGAACAATTTTTTTTTTTTGCAGAACTTAGCGTAAGCTTATTTAGAAATAAAAGCGATTTCGATGTTAATGTGGCGTTTTGTAGCGGTTTTAAGTTTTGCAATAGAAAAATGCGTGGAATTTTAAATTAATATCGCTCATACGCCTGGAAAGAATATCAACTAGATTTTTAAATACAATTTAAAAATCATTCATTGATTTCTTAAAATCCGGAATGTCATTAAGTTATGAATTAAGTTGTATTATTTTATACATGAATTCATAAGAGTTAATCAAAATAAGAAATTTAAGATATATTATAATAAAATCTATCACAATTTTATCAAATAAATCACATCAATTGCGTAAATAAAAAAGTTCGTTGACCGCGTCGTATGATCAACATTCCAAGCGCCACCATTAAAATTCGATAATTTACCAAAAACGAAAAGCAGCAGTCGACCAAACCCATTAAATTTCATGCCACGTTGTCGTGTATTAAATTCACACTTCAGCTGTCAAGCTTAACATTCAATTATCCTGCCGACATCCTTTATCCTTTATTCTTTAGCTATTTCTATTTGTATGTATGTTTTATTTTTTCGTTTTATCTTGCGCCGCTTTTTGTGTGTGTATTTCGCTGGTATTTCACTCAAGCACAAAAAGCTGAAATAATATTTCACAGACTAGCACACAAACACAGACGCACACATCACTTAATTTTCAAACGAAAAAAAAACTAAACGAACAAAAAATCTTGTTGTTGTTTTTTTTGTTTGGCATATATAAAAAGCGTTTCTTTATTTCGGTTGCCAACTCTATTGATATTTCACACTTATGCGCCGCCGAATGTAAACAAACACACACACACTCGTACGCACGCACACAAAAAAAGGACCAAAATCCTTTACACACACACACACATAAACACATACCAATACCCACACACACACACACAGTGAAAGTTGCTTGCCTATGTTAACGTACGGTCTGCACCGCGCCCGCATATGCCAACAACAACGCTCGGAATAACAGGCTGGAGCCTAGCAGTCAGCATCAGCTCGTCATGACCCAGAAAGCTGCAAATAGCTGCAAAATGTTGAGCATTTTAACGTCATTATTGTCTGTCAACGATGCGTTAACATATGCTCTGCCTCGCCGACGAAAAAGCGAAAAAGGATCATTTTGCTTCTATTTTCTGTGAGTGTTTGTGTGTGTGTGTGTGTGTTGCCTTCTTTTGTATGCAAAATAAAATAAAATAGAAAAAATATAACGTATGTACATATGTATGGGTATGGAAAGACAGAAAGAAAAAAATAAGAGAAAAAGAAATATGTTTTTACACAAAATGTCAATCATTTTTTAAATGGTTTTCGTCTACATTTTTGTATCTACGTATGTATGTGCATGTGTGTGCGCTAGTGTGTGTCTTTTAAGTTTGTATATGGCGCACCACTTTAAGCGTTTTCATCTAAAAGCACGAGTATTCGTGATTGTACTTTGAGATACTTTCATACAAAAAGTAGTTAACTTCTCGTAAAGTGTTAGATACACTAAAGTATCTTTTAGATACAAAAATATTCGAATAGTTTATCTTTCCATTGATTTATTTAGATTAAGCAAAAGGTACTCAAAATCGTTTTTTCAAAATTCCTTATTAGTTTAAAATATAACAACATTTTTTGAATGTAAAAATAGTCAGGAAATATTTTTAAATATAATAATTACACCCTTACCGAACTTATTTAAATGAACAGCACTGTATTTTTTTTCCTACGTAATACATTCAAAAGTGAAACAACAAAATGTAATAAAAATAGATTCGACTGCACGTGCTGGCCAGAAACAAAAAACAAAATCTTTAGCCGTGCTGTGAGTTAAATCTAGTCTAGAGAAAAACGAAAGAGAAAAAAAACAGATTTTCCTACACTGACAGCTGTCAAAATATTTACCATCCGACAGCCGCTTGTCGTCGCTCACTCATTCATTCACTCGCTTAGATTCGCTGCCGCCACTCATCTCGTACTTTATGTGTCCTTGTAAAATTTGATTTTTATTTTTCATTTCAGTTTCTGTTTCTGTTTTATTTTGCTTCTGCTTCTGTTCTGTTCTATTTTTTTTTCTACACTTAGACTATCTATTTGCTGCTCCACTTTGACATTTTCCATTTCGTTCGATTTCTCGTCTATGAGTACATATTAATGTTTGACCTTTTTTCGCTTACACTGCTCCGCACTTTCTTTATTTCTTTATGTATGTATCTGTGTATCTGTGATTTGCTGTTGCTGAGTCTCAACTCCATTAGGCGACATCAATCACATTTCATGTAAATAACAATTTCTAATAATTTTTTATTTTTTTGCTTTTTTTGGTTCTGTTTGTGATAGTCCTTCTTTGAAACCTATTATTGTTCTTTTTTGTAGAATCGGTTTATGTTTTTTTTCGTACATCACGATAAGCGCTTGTAAATCATTTATTATTGGCGTTGTTAAGCTTGTAGTTTTTTTGTTGAAAATTTTAAATCAGTGAAAATTGGGTTTTAACAGAAAATTAATATATCAATGAATATATGAAATATATGTATTTCATTCATTATCTTTTGGATTTAATAACATTTTTCAGCTATAAATCAGTTTATATAACGAGAGTTTATTTTTTTATGAAGTTAGTTTAAATGTGATCAAATTAACTGAAGATAATTAAAATGTTTCCGGTCGTTAAGACAATTCCTTAACTTACTAACTCAATATCTCTTAATATATCTAGCTCTCTATTTATCGATCTATATATATATCTATCTATCTATCTATCTATCTATCTATCTATCTATCTATCTATCTATCTATCTATCTATCTATCTATCTATCTATCTATCTATCTATATATCTATCTATCTATCTATCTATCTATCTATCTATCTATCTATCTATCTATCTATCTATCTATCTATCTATCTATCTATCTATCTATCTATCTATCTATCTATCTATCTATCTATCTATCTATCTATCTATCTATCTATCTATCTATATATCTATCTATCTATCTATCTATCTATCTATCTATCTATCTATCTATCTATCTATATATCTATCTATCTATCTATCTATCTATCTATCTATCTATCTATCTATCTATCTATCTATTTATCTGTTATTTTTATAAATATATTCTCTCAAATCAAAATATTAATAATATTCTCATTAAAAAAAACCGTTTGACTTATTTAAAAGATTAAAATAAAGTTAAATTCTACTAGAAGAAAAATCTCCACTCTTTTTTACACCTTAAACGAGATTTTCAAATATTAATTTCTGTATGACACTGTGTAATACAACTTTTGATTTTAAAGCTTTCGAAATAAAAAAAATTCACAGTTCAACAGAAATGGAAGGAAAATTTTTTACGATACATATAAATATTTTTTATTCATCTACAATCAGCGCTTGTAATGCACTCAACGTTGCGAGCCGCGCACTTTTGTGGCCTTTTAAAAGGCAACAAATTTTCCAAGTACAAGTCTGAATTTGTATCTAAATGTCGCATACACAACCCTGAGCGATATAACCTCAAGCATTAAGCGCATAAAAATCAGCTTTATCTTAAAAGTCACAAGAGGCACACACACGCAAAACAAACAAATATACAAAAAAACAAAAAAAAAACGCTTGCATTGCATATGCAAAATTTGATCTGAAGCCACCGAATGACTCCAAAAAAAAAAAAAAGAAGCGGATATGGCTTATAGAATTTAATTGCCCATAAAAATTGAGAGCAGCAATGGCGACGGCGACGGCGCGCATAAAAATAAAGCCAAAGTACAAGTGAAGTCGTAAATTCTAACACAGCCAGTTGTGTCGTCAGTGCGTCAGCGCCCGCCAAAGTGCAAACCCCTTTTGTGCGCGTCCCCCCTCGCATTGCCATAAAGCGCCGAAATGATGTTGGATACAAATTTTGCAACAAAAGAAAACTAATAATAATAAATCAAATACACTCAGAGAAATCTATTTTTTTTGGTTAATTTTTTTAAATAATTGTGGAAAATTTGTTTTGCTTGCTAAATTTTTTGGGAGTGCACTCAGTTAAATACTCAGTTAAATGCCTACAATAAAAAAAAAAGTTTCAAAATGTTGAAAAAATTGCATTGCTACTGTTTTTTATACATTATGCGTTTGCATAAAAACAACAAAAAAGCAAATACATGCGAAAGTAGGTCGAGCGGCTTTACTTAGTAAGACTCGCAACAGATTGTTGCACGAATGTATATCGCTTAAATGGAAGAAGTCTTTTCTGTGTTATGTCCAAACTAAATGCGAAATCAAGATATGAAAAAAATACCGTATTTCAAACGAAATTGCACCAAAGTTAAACAAACAAAAAAGGAGAGCGAAAAAAATGCTTTAAAACACTCGTTGAGATTTTAAAAACGCTTTCAATCCGAGTTAGCTATCAGCACATGCTTTCTGCATCGAAATTATAACTTTTGTTTGTGACACATTTGCATGCATTTGCACATTGATGCGAACATATGTATACATATGTATACACAAACACATAAGCAATGAATTATCATGCTCGTGTGTGTGTGTGTTTTGAATCATCATTTCGGCCTTCACGAAATTGTCTTTGCTGGTCTTTGTATGCCGGAAAAGGATTTCCATTGAATTTATATGAGAGCATTATTATTGTTGTTGTTGCTGTTGTTGTAGTTGTTGTTGGTGTGATATGCTTCGGACATAAGTAGGTCACAGCATATCCAATCATTTCACATATTTTATTGTGCACGTCAGTCATAAATGTTTGTTTCTGTATATGTGTACATTTGAGATTGTATGTGTTTATGTGTTTATGGTGATATTAATTTCTTCACGTGCCTGCATTGCATGTGTATGCATATGATTGCATGTGTTTGGCCCGGACTATACTGCATTGCATGTGTATGCATATGATTGCATGTGTTTGGCCCGGACTATACTTAGGATGAAATCTTTTTTCTTGTTGCCAATTATTTTAATGGCCCAAAAACTAAAAGAAATCAATAAAGCAAATTTATATGAAATTGTTTATAAAATGTTAACAAAATGTTTACAAAATCTTAACAAAATGTTTATAAAATGTTTACTAAATCTTTAACCTACTGGGTCGATTTGTGCTGTGGACTTGCAAGCTAAATGCAACAACAAAATTCTCGAAATTAACATGTCACATGCAGGGCGTATGAGTAACATTATTTACTTTGTTAAAGCATACATTACAACTACACAATATACTCGTTAGAAGTAAAGAAATCCTGAAGCATGACTGAAATTAGGTCTCGAATCGATTTTGATAGTTGTCACACCTGGCAGAGTAGGCCAATCTTCAACAGGAGATAGATTGAAAATTTGACAATTTCAAATAAATTAAAAGCTCTTTAAAATAAGCCTAAACAATTGACTTTGCAGTATTTTAAGGTTAAACGAAATGTTTTGCTTAAATTTACGAAAAAAAATATATAAAAAAATTCATTTTTTTTTCCAGGCAGGCCTATAACAACCAACCACATAAATACCCGACACAGCTGAATGCTGTCTCAGCTCGACTGGAAAGAAGAGAACAAAAAAAACCAAAAAAACAGCCCGCATGCAAAATACAGATAAGAAAAATCCACTACCACAATGACAAATACACATTTACAAAAGCAAACACACACTCACCTACACACACACACGCACACGCGCGTATAAACTAATACATTGAAAACGAAACAAAAAGCGCAACGCTTATACCGATAAGTGACGGCAATTGAATAAGCAACGACCATGCCACCTGCACCACCCACACCCCCGAGCAGCCTACAAATAAACAAACAAAAAAGAAGAAGAAGAAGACGAAAAGTGGCTTCAACGCGCAGAACTGTTGTTTCGCTTAGAATGAAAATGTGGCTGTATACATACAAACACACAGACATACAGAATAGTGGGCGTAGAGGTTTTGTGTGGGGTTCGGTTCGGCCATAAAACAAATGATGCAAATATATTTTCCTACCTGAGCTACTAAAGAAAAATAAGCACATTTTTCATGCCGCTTAAATTCGCCGAAGAACGGGAGAGTCAAATGCCGTTTCGGGGTTAGACTTGTTTGGAGCTTTTACTTTTTAAACTTTTAAAGAATTCTAAAAAAAATATATATATATATTTTAAACCTAAAAAATTACAACAATTAATTTAATGCTTCGATTAAAAAGTTCACTTTATAGTTTTAAATATTTATATAAATCAATTTTCCTACTCAAAACCACTCTAACGTGGCGGGGGCAGCATTAAGGTCGGTCGGGGGCAACTCCGGCAGTTAAGGAGACGTAAAAACACAAATTTAATGCTTGAAAAAATCGCACAAATGGTTTTAAGAGATTTCTTCCATTTTTTTCTATTCTCTACTTCTGTGCGGTTGGTTTCTTCTTTTTTCTTAGCGTTTATATATATAACCTACATATACATACATATATTTTTTGGTTCGGAGCAGTTGGTTTATATTAAATGCTAACTATGTACCGTTAGATAGAGAACATCAAAAAGCACTGCCAGTATTTTTTTTGTTTCTTCCTTGATAACATAAAAGACCACTTATGAAGCGCAGTGAACTGTTTAACAGGATAATAGGTTTAGCGGTGACCTAGAGAACGCCAGTTGTATTACACTAACAAAGGTCAAAGAGCGTTCAGAAGGTATTTCAAATGATTTAGAGTTTTTCATTTCTTTTTTTATTTAAATTTTTATCAATTTCTGCAATGGAAAATTCGTTTTTATTGGTTTTTGATTGAAAAATAAGAATATTACAATTTTTAAATAAGCTTTAATTCACATGCTGAAGTTGTTTTCTCTGGAAAAAGTATTTGTTCGTAGCACTCTTTCAGTATAAAAGAATTGCTTTGAAGTTAGAGTATAGTTACTTAAATTTTCATAGTTAATTTATAAGGAACATTTTAATTTTATTCAAGTTATATTTAAACAGTTGACATTATTAAATCGGTTAATATTTCAATATTAACAAAATTTTTAAATTTCGTTTAATTCAAAGATAAATGTAATGGTTAATTCATTGTGAAAGAAACAAAGAAGCTCAGCAGGTATTAAACGAACGATTTTGTAGTAGATTCCCTTGCCACGAGAGGAAAGGAGCTTCTAAATATTTATGAATTTTCAGCAATGAAAGACATTTGCTTCTAAGAAGATTCTAAAGAGTCTTAAAAGTTTAATTTTCTTAGAAATAAATCTTATGAAAGTCAGTTTATTCTGCTAACATTTAAAGAATATGTCCACTCTCAAATCTCAACTAGACAAATTATAAGGCAAAGAGTGATTCTTTAGCTAACAATTCATATTCGATGCTAAATCGAATTCGCAAATGATAATGTTAGCAAATCGATAGGGAACATTCATTTATAAATCAGATAAGTGAATTCGTATAGTTTTCATTATCGTGATTATTTAATGAATAGCTGATACGATTATTTCACGAGCGTTGATTTCCTTTCAACCGCGATATCATTAGCGATACATATTAAAGTGTCCTTTTCGAAGAAAATGTGATTCGCTAATGAAATCATTTTCGAATCATTTGGTTTGTTGGATAACATTTTAAACAATTGCTAGTTAAATACAAATACTTGTAGAATTCTTGAGAAACACTTTTTTAAGGCGATGTCTTCCATTGCAGCGCTACCTTTTTATTTCATTAAGCCATGAAAAGGGCGTGTTTGCGCAAGAACGCCTTTTAATGTAAAATACAAGAACTACAAAACAAAAATACAAAAAAAATACGAGAACAAATTTAAAAGGAAAAATAAAGTTTCCTTTTTAGCAAATAAACATAAATCAAATTAAAGCAAAAATTAGTAGAAAAACAAGCAGAGGCAGGCGGCGAACGAGCAAGCGAGCGAGTGAACGCGCGCTCGTGAAAATGTCGTCTGACTGTCAGTTGCTGTGCAATGAAAGTGACATTAAGTGACATTTGAAGCTTTTCACCTTCAGCGCAGTTTATTTGTATTTCGTATTTCGCTGTGCACAGTGTCAACACCTGCTGCTGCTGCTGCTTCTGTTGTCGCTCTGTGTTGCGCTATTTTTCCCATTTTCCCATTTCCATTTTGCCATTTTGTATTTTTCTCGAAGTAATTTTCATAAAGAACAACAAACAAAAAAGCGGAAAAAACGAGCGATAGCAGCAGAAGTTGCTTTTGTCTTGCGCTGGCAGGAAATCCCAACAGATTTCTGCGCGCATTCTCTTGTCGCTTAAAGTGGCGCAGCGAAGAAGCGCCTCTACGGCGACTACGAGCGACTGCCATTTGTTTTAATAAAGATTCTTTCTTTCTTCATTCTTTTTTTTTTCGATGCACTTGGATTTCATTTCGTTATGTTGAGCTTCATTTTTTGTGCGTGTTATAATTTTTTTCTGTTTGCTGAAATTTTCCTTAAGTCAGCATCAAGTTGTCATTTTCTGCTAAAGTGAAATGACAGCTTTCAGGTGCCAGTGACAGTTGTTGTTGTAGCCGTGCGTTATTATTTCATTGTCACCCGCATTTGCTGTGATTGTTTTCGCATGCTCGGGTAGTTTCTTTTTTTTCCGAGCTTTTTAGGTTTTTTTTCGATGCTCAGTGACCCAGTTTCGCTGTGACGAATGACAAAGTTGTGGTATAGTACAACAACAGGAAAAGTTGTTAAACTTTAAAGTTTTAAACATAAAATTTAAAACTTTTATTTTAAATTTTTAAATTAAAATTTAAAACTTTCAACTTTTACCTTTCATTTCTAATTTTCTTTTCTTCATTTAACGCAAAGACGTTTTCTGCTGCAAACTTGTAAATTCTAAAGGAAAAATCTCTGCATTAGTAGAAGTAAATTAAATTGTATTTAATTCAAGTAAACAACATTAACACTGTTGGCTGGCTGGCTGAATGAATGACACTGGAGCGTCTTGCCAGGCTTTGTACACCGATGCTGATGCGAAGTTGCAGATAACTTGTTGATGAAATGACATTTTCCAAGCGAACGAATGAAATAAGGAACATCTAATAAATTAATTTTTAAAGAAACCAACGAAGCGAAGTTATGCACAGCAGCCGCATTTAACATTCATCATACATTTTGATACAAATAAAAGTAAATAAAAGAGGCAACAAAATGCCAAACAAAAATAAAGGAAACCAGGTAACAAACACGCAATTCGAACAAAAACAATTTAAAGCAATTGAAGTGGATTTTCCATGCAGCACGAACCGAACAGAAAGAATCGAAAAAAAAACAACGAATACAAAACAATATGAAAAAAAAGAAAAGAAAAAAACTGCACAAAATCCAAGTAACTTAATTTCCCCAAAGGCCGCCGCGCCACAATTCATCTACCTTATACGAGTGTACCTCACTTTTTATATTAATTTTATGTGCTATGCAAAAGTCGCCTGCTGCTGCTGTTGCCTGTGTTGCCGCTATTCTTCGCTGCAGCGGCAGCGGCAGCAAGCAGCACCAGCAGCCATGGCAAAATGCGAGCGCATTTGTGGCTGCCTTGTAATTTGGTTCTAACCACGTAGGCACTTTGTTGCTTCACGGCCGCAGTCCACAAACAGAAAGGCAAATGTAAACTTCTCATGCACACACACAGACACACACACACACAGGGTGTTAGAAATTGAATTATTCGTAAATCTTTAATATAAAGCTTAAAGCTCTAAACATTAAATATTGAAAAATCAGTAAGCTTTAGAATATATAAGGGTGCATTAAATGAAATTCAAAAATATTATAAACATCAAAGCTTTAAGTCTAAAAATTGTAAGATTTCAATGCCAAAAACTGCTTTAAAAGCTTAAAACTATCGAAAGCTTAAGTTTTGCAAACGACAGCCAAAGCCAAGTTTCCAACTAAAACCACATCTAAGCTATGAATAATATAATTACTCAGACTAGCTTTAAGTTTACTAACTTTAAACACGAAGAGCTTTATCAACACAAATTACAAATGAATACAAAGAGCTTAAAAGTAATTTGAAAAATGCGAAATTACAAAATACAAGCTTCGTTAAGCTTAAAGTTTATATCAAAATGATAGAAGCTTAAAATAAATATTTAAAACTTTGTAAAAATAATTTAAAACTAAAAAGAAGATTGACACAATTTTCGGAATTAGTCTAAATATATTTGAATCTTTAGACAGCTTTAAAGCTTATTGCATTAACCACATCATAGCCGTATTAGACAATAACAACCCTGTGCATTTTTATTTATACAACTAGCCCGTCATCACCCACACACGCTTCAACGTTCCATTCGATCTCTCGTTGGCACTCACTGCTGCTCATCCGTTGAGGCTTCTCTTCTTTTGGTCGACATCTTTGCGGCCATCACCTTTGCCACAATGTTTGGCTTCCGAGTATTTTTCGTTTTATTTTATTTAATTTTATATCTCTGTCATTTCTATTGCGATATTTTGTGTGCCTTGGCAGAAGTCCTGATCAGGGGAAGGTAGTCGGTCGGTCGGTCGGTCGTTCGGTGGTTTTATTTTTATTTCATTTTTATGATAAGCCAGCCTAGGATTTCATCAAATATTTAAGACACTTTACTGCAAGAGCCCAAGGAGAATACCTGTTGTCCTTGTTTGTACAGCATATCCGCTTGTTATTGTTGTTGTCATTGTTGTTATTGTTGTTGTTGTTATTACTGTTTCTGTTTGTTTTTGGCATGTAATATATTTTACACAGCACACTGCTTCATTTGCGCTCAACGGCACTTCTTGTGCTCTGTAAGTTAAGTTAGACTGGTTTTGGTTAACATTTAGCAACGTTTTTAACTGTTTTATATTTACAAAATTTAATTTGGTTTGCCGAAATCAGAGAAAACGATTTTCTTAATACTTTAGCAAATAAATTCTTTATTTTATATCTAAATATTGTAGATATATGTGTATATATATATATTTTTTGAAGCCAGCCGAAAGTTGTTTGTTTGTTTGTTTAGGTGTGTTCTCTGCATTGTCCTGCGCCACTGTTTTATGGACTCCATGGCCCGATTCTGGTCGGTCGGTACCTGTCTGCGGCACTGCATTCATTTTTATTTCTCTTTCTCTCTCTCTTTTTGGTCGTCTGTTTTTCTTGTTGTGTTTGGTTGTTTTTCTATTCCATTGTTGAGCTTTTGTTTTGGTCATGAAATAAAATAAAATAAAATAAACTTTAAGCTAAACCAAATCCCGCCCAAGATGCAAACGTGCTCAGCACAAATTCCGTGCGCTTATTTTATACATTGCTCAGCTTGAATTCTCCAAATATGTTTGTGTGTGTGTGTGTTTGTGATAGGGCATGGTATGAGTAGGACTACCAGCCATACTGGATGAAGTATGTCGGTCAAGTTTGGATTTCGTAGCAAAAAAAAAGAAAAGACAACTAAATTAAAAATTTGTTAACAAAATTTAACGAATAAAGTAAAATAAACTTGTTTCTACAGACATGGGTCTAATGCAGTGGTGGGCTAGCTTTACCTTTCGCTTTACTGTTTGGATGTGCATTTACTAATCAGTGCTGGCAGAGCTTTCTAAATTTGTAAGTGTGTTTATTATTTTTTCACATGTATCAAATGTACAAAGCTCTCAAATACTAAAGCATATGTTTAAAGCTTGCCCATCACTGGACCTATCAATGTACATAGCTCTCAAATACTAAAGCATATGTATAAAGCTTGCCCATCACTGGACCTATATAAGAGTTGATATATATTAAATAAGACTTCATTAAGCTTTAACATAAAATTGGAACCGTTGGATCATTATAATATGTCAACTATAAAGGCAAACTAAAAAAAAATCTTATTTCCTTTGTCAAATTCTTTTAAAAAAAAAATTTTAATTTAAATATCGTTGTTGTTGTATAATGTGATATTCTCTATAAATCTTAAACTCACTTTAAGCTATTTAAAAGAAGAACTTAAATTGGATGTTTTAGAAAATGTCCTTCCTACTACATCCTACATTGAGCAGTAAATGGTTGAAGCAGCAGAAGCAGTAAGTAAAAAGAAAAGTGTACGCTGCTTCGTTTCTTCTTTCGTTCCTTCATTCGTTCGTTCGTTGGTTCGTTCGTTCGCCTTGGCATGCAGCATAATGTTATCTATCGCATAACTAACATTCCAAAACGCTTTCAAGTGGAAGCTGCTAAATATCGGACATTCATTTTGGGATAAACTCAGCTCAACGGCAGCATCTAAATCCAACAGCAGCACAAAAATAATACAACAAAAACAAAAACAAAACAAAGCACAGAAAAAGAAGCATAGAAGAAAAAGAATCACAAGGACGCAAATAGAGTTATCAAGCTAAGAGCATGCGGCATTCTGCACTGACTTTGTTTTTGTTGGATGGATTTAGCCTTACTGGCTCTAAGTATTTAGTATGTTGACTACATACATATATACATATGTGTATGTGTGTGGCAAAGTAGCTACTAGCTCATGTGTTTGTGTGGCAACAAACAGTAGAAACAACAACTGCAGGAACAAAAGCAAATACTACTGCTGGTGCTGAAGCTGCTGCTGGTGGTAACATGTGGTATCTGTTAGGATACATGTATGCATGTGTATGTATGTGTTTTATTAGGCAACCGGAAGTTGCCATATTACTAAATTCTACTGCAGGATTAAGTGGCCCCCCTCAAAATGAATATGTACGCCTTTTTGCGAAGTTAAGTTCAAGCCAAGTCGCTGTGCAGTGGGATACTTCTTCGGTGTATATTGTAGGAGTATGTATTATTATATATAAGTATGTCATTGTGAGCTTTGTTCAGTTCTTCTATTGAACGTTCGAATTGTTTGTGAAATTTTTCGAAAAAAATAAAAAGTATAAACAATTACAACAAAATAAAATGTTCATGAAAGTTTTCATCAAGCTTTTCGCTTATGAAATTTTTATAAAATTTTTAAACCCGCACTTCGAACATTTCAATTTAGTTTCCAACCGAAACCAATGGTTGTATCTCACGGATTACTCGCCGCTATATTAAAAAAACAACATTTTTTATATGTACTCGACGCGCGCTGCTTACACATTTGATGCATTTACTTGAGTATTTTATGAGCTCATCATCCATAGCCAAAGCTAAAAGGAACGATTCTTAGCGTCAGGACTCCTCCTGCATACTAAGCACACACACACACACATACACAACAAACACACAAGAGTCAAAAGGAAACATTAGTCTGTCTAGACACCTACGTCATGCAACTACAACACGACCAGCAGAAGTAGTAAAATTGAAGACACAAAAAGAAAAAGAAAAAAAATCGACGGACGAATTTTTCGCGGCGAAAACTAAATTTTTCCTATGAAATTTTTCCTATCCACACACACAGACACAAAACTGAAGATCGTAAAAAAAAATAAAACGAAAATGCGACTTTGAGCAGCTTCTTTGAAGCGTAACCTTTGAACTGCTTAATATGCTGAAAAATTCCTTTTCAACATGTTCGTTTTTGGCGCCATTTTTCTTTGACTTTTCTTGCATTTTTCGGAAGTTTTTTTTTTTAATAATTTTTTTGTGTTTTTTTTGTTGGCAACTGACAGCGGTGACTACGAAAAATGTCTTCTTTTAGTTTGGCGCACAAGTAAAATGTCTTAAAGATGAACGCAAAGGCAGGCAAAGCGACAGGAAGTCACTGCGAGCATGAGACGAATAAAACCGGCGAAGATTTACATTTGAAAATTCGAAAATACATAAAAGAAAAAAAAAGAAAAATATTCTACGACGCATTTTATGTGTAGTGGCATGTTTAGTGTGGTAGTGTGTGTGTGTAGTGGTATGAAGTGGTACGCGGAAATTGAAAGCGTATTTGCATGACGGGTCCACATGTCAGCTTGCGTTTAAGGCAACCGAAATGTCAAGCACAAAAGTGGAAAAAGAAATTCGTTTGAAAATAGCGAAGAGCACATTGAAATTAACATTGACATGTTAAATTAACATTAAATTAATATTAAATTAATAGTTTTTCAGGAAAATATTTTTCGAAGTTGCAAATAATATTTTAAGTGGTATTAAAATTACGGAGTTGTCAGTGGACATTTTTAGGTGTTGGGCCAACAGGACCAAATGTTAATTTAACACTTTTGATCTCTTAGATTTTTGGTAAGTCTTTGACAACTTACTATAAAAAATAATAAAATATCACTTTGTCATGTTGAAATAACACTTTCTTCTTTCAAATTTTTTTAATGGTTAATTTTAGCATTTCAAATTCATGTTAAATTAACACTACATCATGTAATATTATCACTGCATCCTGTTAAATTAACACAACGTCATGCTAATTTAACAGAGCGTCATGTGAATTTAACACAACGTTATGTTAAATTGACAATACATCATGTTAAATTATCACTGCATCATGTTAAATTAACATATCATATTATTTTAACCCTTATATGCAATGTTAATTTTTTTTAGAAAAGGTTAAAATTTATTTATTTTAATTACTTGCAGTCAAATGGCTTGCCCCCTCCCCTGCTTCCCGCACTGAAACTATTTATAAATATTTAATTACAAAAACTTCGCACTCGCTAATAAATCGACAACATTAACGACGTCAATCACTCCCAAAAGTCGCATGCAACTTTTCACATTTGTATCATCTTTGGTAAATCATCCCTGCCACACATATTTTTCCACCTAATTAACATGCATGCAACTACTACTTGACTCACCCTAAGTAGTATAAACAATGAAGGCAACCCCTCAACCGGGCTTAAATCACTTGCACTGCGGCGGTAATTATTAAAGAAACATAACATATTTCTTAAGAGATACATTGAAACCAGTGAAGAAGTGAAAAAAAGTATAGCAGAAGCAGGCCACCACTACAAATGCACACAAGAACACAATAAAATTATTTATGCATGTGCAGGGTACATTGACTTTTAGCTCGACTTCACTCTGCCATTGCTCACACCCCTCGGCTCGGCACAGGTATTGCGGTGTATTTGTGCGTTGTGGGGTAAAATGCAATCATTAACATTTAAATGAGTTTATCTCTGCCTATGAGCAGACGCATTTGCAAATGTCCAAACAAGGGTTGCCAACGCAAATTGAAATTTCTGTACACAAACTTATCAACAGAATCTAATCACAATCGAAGAATTTATTAAAGAACTTCATAAAAAATTGGGTTTCATTTGGAAAATATTAATGCTCAACTATCACGAAATTTAGAATTCGTAGGAATGTGCAGCCCTGCATCCAACTAACGCAATTTGTATCTTATGAAGTTCGTTTGCATGTTTGTATTTATAAAAAAAAAAAAAAAACAAAAACAAAACATTTTCTCAATGCGATATTTATTTGACTCCGAGGGGTTGTTTAAGTCTTCAATGTGAGCGCTTAATACCCTTTGGCCACTTTGCTTGTACCCTCGCATTCAACTGGACTGATTTATGTGATTTTGAACTTTTTTGTTGTAGTAGTTGTTGTTACTATTGTTGTTGTTGCTGTTGTAATTTTGTAATTTAATTAATGACGGAAACAAGTATATTCCTCCTAGCTATGACAGACAGTTGTTTGCTTGTTTGCTTGGTTGTTCGTTTGGTTGTTCGCTATTGTTGCTGGTTTCTAGTTTAACAATTTTTTTTACATTCCATCAAAAGATTAATGAGCGATTGTAACGCGAAGTATGTGTGTGTCAACGGAGAAAGTTAAAGGTAAACAAATCGTCGATATGTAAATGGTCTTTGGAGCATGCGGTATTAATAGAAGGGTGTTTCATTTGTTTGAAAACTATGAATTTTTTTTGTAAATCTAAAAAGTTTTGGTGGACTTATAATATGTGAAAGTGAGAGTTCAGTTGGAAAACGCTAACATAGAGGTTTAAAATTTAGAGTTTAATATTTTTAAGTTACAATGTTTGGTGCCTTAGTTTATTTATTTCTTACAACTTAATACCGAGTCACAAGGCGTGCTCAAAATTTCTTTCAGAGTCCTTTTTTAAAAAAATTTAATTAAATTCCTTGTATTTAATCCCGGATGCATTTTTAATGAACCCGTGTTCCTTGAAAAAGAACTCGGATCCATATTTTTTTATAAAACGATTCTCAAAATGAAAAAAAAGAGCTTCAGAAGAAAGAGAACATCAAATAAAATGCCCGCTTCCTAGTGGATAATACCAACGAAAGGAATTCAACAATTTCAAATAATAATAGCAAATGCATTTTTCACAAAATCTTCCGTACGCTCGCGCTTAAGGTCTGATTAGATATTCCCAGCGAGTGCGCCTAAAATCACACCATAACTCTGCACAACAGCAATTTCACATTTTCTACACAATGCAATGCAACACAAAGACAGCCATCAATTCGTTTTTGCATGTCATTTAAATTCCACGCTGTTCATTTCAAGTTCCTGTGACACATTTTCTGCGACAGCGACAGACACACACATACAAACAACAAAAACAACGAAAAAACAAGGTGACAGCGACAAAAAAATATGCCATGAAAAATCAAAAAGCAGCACAAGAACGAACGAAAGAAAGAACGAGCGAGCGAACGAACGAACGACCGAAAGAAGGAAGCTGTTGAAAAATGCGCCAAACACGTTATCGTCGTTTGTCTTTTGTCAATGTCACGTGCATACACGAGCTTCAGCTTCAGCTTCAGTTCTTCGACATCTCTCTTCGCCTTGGCGTTGCTTCTATGTATATCACGTGACTGTGATGCGGAAAAAGAATTGAGTGCTATATGTCACTAAGTGTGTGTGTGTGTGTGTTTGTGTAAAAAGTAAGTGTATGTGTTTGCTGCGCCATTGCGCTTGGCAATTTGCTTGCGAAAATGTTGGCAAAGGAATTTTTATAGGTGCTTCTCCTTTTTTTTTTTATATGCGCTTCTGTTTTTTGTCAACGAACCGGAGAAGAAAATGTGAAAAAAAATTTGAAAACAAAAAATGGCCTGCATACTTTTAGGTGCTGCAATAACATTCAATACTATATAATCGGTTTATTTTTTTGTTTTCTAAGGTAGGAAATAAACGGATCTAGATGAAGGAGGTATCGTTTGAAAGCTCAATTCATTGTTTTTAATTTGACAAGAATTTCAGTTGGAATATTTAATTATATTATAGAAATTTAACCATTTTTTAAGAATTTATAGTTATTTCATTTTAATCTTAAAAACGATTTTAACCCAAAATAGCTTAGCGAATCGATAGTTTTCTATTGCTTAGTTTGTAAACCAAACTATAGTTGAGTTATAAATCCGAGTGTCAGTATACTGCAGCAGAGTAAATAGAAGAAGTGAAACCTGGTTTAAAAATTACCTAAACATTGTGGCAGTGGTAGAGAAGAGCAGAAAAGTGCAGAGAAGAGAGCAAAGCAAAGCAAGAGTGATATTACAAAATTTACTCGACTGATAAAAATTCAAATCACCTAAAAATATGCAAAGCTTTTTTTAAAGTCAGTATTTGTATGTGTGTGTATACTGTATTCTGTATTGTGTGTGTGTGGCTGTGTGCGTGTTCGTGTGTTTTCATGTGCATAGGAAATCACATCCGCTTAACTGGAGAGAAATCGCATTTTTTACACTTTCAACTTTATTATTTTTCTTTTTGCATATTTGCAGGGCGTTCTGACTTGTTTTTTTTTCAGTCATCTGCTGCTGCAACATGTGTGTGTGTGTGTGTGTTTGCATGTGTATATGTGTGTGTGATTCAGTGACAGGATTTTTGTGCTGAGTTTACGTCTAGCGCTTTTTAGTGGGTGACTCACGTTTAGAGTATATAAATTTGATATGCATATACATGTGCGAGTAGTTTTATACAACAACAACAATAACAACAACAACATAAAAAAAGAATATTGTAATTGGAAAAAACTTTATCAAGCGAGTTAGTCGCAACTACGACTTTTTCTTTTCTGTTTTTCTTTGTGAGTTACGGGCAGGAACGACTTTAGTTGATTTTATAAATTTATAAAGAAAATCGGTTATCAGCGTTATAATTTTTTAACAATTTCTACGGGTATTATTTATATAAATTAACAGTTCATCTATTTAAAAATATCTTTTTTCACAGTTCTCTAAATTGTTTCAATCTACAATTAAATATTATTAAGCTATTTACACACTTCACCAGCGGCAATTATGTAACTTAAGCATTACAACTGCTTTATCTTAATGAGAATAGCACCAATTAAGCAATTGTTAACTTAAAATACAAAATACACACACATAACAAAACAAATTCCCACAAACACCCGCACACACACACTCATATATCACACATACATCTACACCCATAAACAATTTACTATGTAATTGTTACTTTTGTTGGCGTATACTACAAAAACAGGTAAAACTAAATATACATACTATACATACAAAAAACAACAAAAAAAAAGTGTAACAATATCCTGTTGTAAACTCATTAAAAGTGTTGTATACTCAAGTTTAATTACCCACATTGTATGTGCGGTAAATAAAAACGAGTTGGCTGCTGTTGTTGCTGCTGCTGCTGCCGGTGCTGAATATGAAAAGGATTCTTATTTTATTTTGGCCAACAAATGAAAACATATTCTTACGTGCATAATTGCTGCTGGTTAAGTGCTCACTTCAAGACGTTTTACGAACACGTTCTCATATTTGAGTATGTGAAAAGAAAAACGATTTTTCTGCGCAAATTTGTATTTTAGGAAAAAATATGCTCTGAGATACATTTTTAAGATACAAAACTTTTTTGAAGATACATTTTTAAATATATATTTAACTAGCACAAGGATTTGTGGAAGAAATGCCAAACCGTCAACATTAAAACTTGTTTTACTTTTGCCTAATTTATTTCCCATGACTTGATTTTTAATACAAGCTTTCTGGTTATATAACAAGTTATATAACTAGTAAGTATAACTTGTCTAAGTGAGTTGGCTATGCGATTAAAGAAAACTATCAATAAATAGTTGTCTCTAAAGTCTTTAAGAACCTGATGAAGAAATTTAACTATTTAACTAACCAATCAGTAGTGCTGCTGGTTAAATTACGGGTTATATAACCAGTATATTTTTTCCAAGTAATATTTTAGTTTGTTAAAAAATTTTAACTAGAAAATCTTAGTATTAAAGATATTTTATATTGTTTTCTTTATAAAAGAAAGCTGCCTATAAATTAACAAAATCACTTTTCGTTAAAAGGACCTAACTATCCAATCAGTAGTGCTGCTGGTTAAATTACAAGTTATATAACCAGTATATTTCCAGGTAATATTTGAGTTTCTTAAAAAATTTTAACTAGAAAATCTTAGTATTTAAGATATTTTATATAAATTAACAAAATCACTTTTCATTAAAAGGACCTTGAGCTTGTTTAATTTTTATATAATGCAATAATTTGTCTTCTTCAGAAAGAGAACCATGTATTTAAGAAATTATTTTTTTAAATAAAAATCCTATTTAAAATATTTTAATAACAAAAAAAAAAACATTGAAGTACATATATATAAGTCAGACAAAATTTATAAAAATCGAATGTTAATAACAATTTTACTTACTTTATCTTTAATTTTTTATATGAGTGTAATTTACAAATCGTCTTATTCACACATGTATATATATAAGAAGGTTTATATGTATATTTTTACTACCTTACATAATATTCTTAAGTGTTGATAGTAAACAACGTGAAAAATAAACAACAAAAGAGTTCAAAATCTTGACAACAAAAGCACACGCATCTTTTCTATTCCTTTCCTTTCATTTTCTTTATTTTGTATTTTGTCAATCTTTCGTATAACTGCTTGCCTTGCTGTATTTTTCTTACATTCTCCTTTTCGTTATTATTGTATTTTCTGCCGACGACTTATCACACCGTTATAGTTGCTTAAGCTGGCAGTTAGTTAAGTTGGCATTGCCAGTTGACGATTTCCGCCTGAAGATATGGCACGCACGCACACCCCGTCCAACCAGCCAGTCAGCCAACCACATACCGTGTCTTAAGCTTATATGCCTAAAAGTATGCCACACATTTCCGCTAAACCGTAGACAAAAGACGTGCCGAATGTGTTCGTCGTTCGATGGAGGAGCGACGCCGCCGTCGCCGCCGCCGCCAACGTTGGTGAGGTGCAAAATTATGCGAGTTCCCAACGCAACGCCACGATAACACATCGAATCACGCTTCAGAACCCACACACATACACACTCATACAGAAAAGCCGACACACACACACACACACACTTGTGCTTGTGTACAAACAGCGCTGTGCGTGCAACAAAACGTTAGCATACTTTTAGGTGTAAATACATTCTTAGCTTTTCTTAAGTAGGGAGGAGAGCACATTCAAAACGAAAAGAAAAAGTTAAAGTTGCCTTTTGTCACGAAATCTTGTCAGGCAGTTTTGCGCCCGCCTTGGGTCACCTTTCGTTTAATTCCTCTTATAAACGAAAGGATACGAACGGAATAAAGCAAACGTGTGCAAAATTAAGGAGAAGCTTTTGCATTGGATTGGTTAAGAAGAGAGTAGTCGCGGGCTGGAGCGGGTATGACAATTTAAGGAATGTCAAATTAGAAGACACAAAATCGTGCGGTAGAAAAATGAAAGACTGATGAAAGAATGAAAGAATGAATGAAATGAAATTAAGGCGAGAAGATTAACAATGCCGGAATAATTTGGCCCAAAATAGACAACATGGCATACACGAAATATCCTCTAGGATTACAGATGTATGAGGAATCTTAAGTTTTGCTTAAGTTTATTAAAGTTTTCAACCTAAAAACAACCGAACTGGAAATAGTAGAAAAACCAATTATTTTTGTACTTAGACTGGTTTACTAAGTTTGATATGAAAATCAAGTCTATCAATTTTTAATTGGAAAAGTTTTTAGTTAAGAAAGAAAGTGTTTCTTTTTATTATAAATTGGTTTGTAGTTATTATTCGATTTCGAGACTTTTAATTAGTTAAAGATAATTAAAGATATTACATTACTACCAGCCAATAAGTAAGTGAATTGAGTTGCTTGCATTAATTTAATTAGCCATCTTGAGTAATTGTATCAAAATGTTTGAAAAGTATTCTTCAGAAACCACAGACTTGAGTAGCTTTTCAAATACTAATCAGAGAAATAACATTTAACATCCACAAGTATTACCAACTTTAGTTAGCTACCCTCCTGTGGAACCCCAACTCTCTCCTCTAGAGGGCGACACAATGAACACCAAAATTTCAATATTGCAACAAGACTATGGTAGAAACGTCAGCTTTTTCCATATATTTTACTTAATTATCTGGTTTAAATTAATAATTAAATTGTAAAAATCAGCTGATATATTTATTATTGTTTACATTTCTCTTTATGTACTCAATAAAATTTCATGCTGAATATGTTAGTATTACATTTTTTATATACTAAATCAAATGCTAATCAAATCTCTTAACAACCACACGATTTATGACAAATAAGTCACACTACATCACAGCACCAACAACAACACCAACATCACCAACAATAACAACTAACACAGCAACCACAAAAAAAATCACTCAGACCACACCTTTGTTAATATTTTGTGTTAGCCTAAACCCGACGACATAAATCAGTCCGCATGCAACAAACCAGAGCGAAACCCGAAAAGCTTTTTCGCCTAATATTAGGCAATGAACAAATTTGTCTGCCACTCAAGTAAATAGAAAGAAAGAAAAAAAGGAAAACAATTAAAGACTCGGGGTTTTTTGTTATGAAAACAAAGCAGCTTGAGAAAAATAAATAAATGAAAATACGAGTAAACACGGACGAGCCTTCCTGTTGCGGCAGCAAATTAAATTTTAACGTGGCTCTGCGTATAAACATGCAATTAGGCCTATTCGACTAAAAGGCGAACACGGACTTAAAGTCAAAAAGAAAGAAAAAAAAGAAGAAGAAACTTAAATACAAATCAAAATAATACCGAGCTGCAAGTAGGAAGAAGGAATTAGTGAAATTATTGACTGGGGCTAAAGCGAAATTGCGATACCCAGAAAGACTTTTTTATGTAAAAAAGATTTACTTAATTTAAGACTTATTTGATATATGCCGAGTTTACCTTTGGATATGAGAAAAAATTAGGAATTTCTTGTCTGTAACTCCAAAACTTGTAAAACTAAAAAGATACATCAACATGACCCAATAGAAAACACAGCCTAATATATCCAACCAAACGAACAATTCTGCTGAAGAGTATATTAAAACCGTAATAAAAGAATCAACATGCAAGTGCTAGGTGGCGTCTCTGCGGCACACGGACAGGCGGACAGACGGACAAACGGACACATGTCGGCGCTTCAGGACATGCAATTCACTGCAGACATTTCATTAGTTGATTCTCGTGAAGCGAACATTATTTCCCCAACAAAACAACGAAAGGGTTAAAATTGGGTCACACGTTATGCGCGCGCGATGATACGTTGCGTTTAAAAAAAAAACAAAAAAAATGAACCGACAATGGTCGCTGGGAAAAAAAAAGTCTAATTGCGGTGTGCGCCAAAACGACCGACCAAAAAGAAGAAAATCCATAATAATAAAGTGGATAAAATAATACGGCAAACCGGTAATGAATAAAAAGGTAGAAACAACAGCAACAACAGCAACAAAAAATTATACAATAAAAAAACAGAAATATTAAAAAAATGTTGCGGCAACAATTAATATTGTTTGCACTCGGCTTTTAATTCACTTTTAACATGGGAGCGCTTATTTAACCTATATTAAAAGGCCTCTCCATAAGCTATTTAGTAGCTACGTATGTGCTGAGCTTTTATATTTAAACTTTTCTTTTCGGTAAAGTTTAAAGCTGATTATCAAAAATGCTTAAGCAAATTTAATTTGTTAGAATCATTATTAGCCAAGTTCATAAAAATAAACTTTAGGTTCGAAAATTTAAATTCAATCAAGTGAACCTCTGAAGAAAACAATGCTCTTTAAGGAGTACTCCGGATTAAAGCATCGAAATTAAAGTTCCTTTTTAACAGATTATTCACGAACACTTCGCTTGTTGCATTTACATGGAGTATACTTTTTTTCTTTTTAGGAAATTAATCCCATCCAGGAGCACATTCTGGATAAAGTGTTTAGATATTTAAAATTTCAAGAGAGCTCCATTCTGAGTACAAAACTTATTGCAGCACGTAAAAAGGATATTTTGGTCATTCGACAGAGTATCCAACAAATGTTGATTAAAATTTATTTTAAATTTTGCCAAACGCCAATTGAGTAAACCATTTCTGGTGCACATGCTCCCGAGTTTCTTCCCGAGTTCTTTTCATAATTGTCTCAATATATTTCAAAAAATTGTTATGTCATTATTGCAGCGATACATAACATAACACGCTGCTGAAATTGTTTTAAATTGGTCGACATTTCCTTGCAGCGCACTTTGCCCGCAACGTCTGGGCACGACAGCAACAGTAACGGCGGCTAATTCGGGAGGCACGTCCCGCCGCAAACATACATTCACAACGCGGCGCAGCGCAACGCCATATTTGCCTTTAGGTATTTCCGGCAGCTTATTTCCGCTTCACCTCAATTTTTGAACTACGCTTTTGGACGCTGCTGCTCAAAAATTCAACAGACGTAGCAGCACTTTGCTTATTGTTTCTTTCCTTAACGACGCTCGGTCGCTTTGCTGCTTATGCTGCACGACGACGCCGACGAGGACGAGTCGAGCGAGTTAAAGAAGAAGAAGAAAAAGAAAATAAAGGGTGCATAAATTAAGGCGCCACCGGCATTTAACTCGCCGCTTCTTAAGGCGAATGGAGGGGTGTTAAACCAAAAGCAGACTTGTTGTGTTTTTTTCTTTACCTTGTTCTTTTTTTTTTTTTTTTGATTTGTGTAAAATATTTTTGCAAACAAAATTGTTGCCGGCATTTTGAGTACAACAACAACGAAAACAACGACAACAACAATAAGAAGAAAGTGTCGCCTGAGTTCAGTACAAACACTGCAAGGCGTTGCCACCTGCGGCGCAGGGTTATGGATATGTGTGTGGAAATGTTTTTATTTTTATTATGCTGTTCTTTTTTTTGTCCTCTCATTTTTTTTTGTTTGAGTTAAATCGCGTTAAACAAATATATGCAACACCTAAATGTATGCCAAGCATTTAAATTGCAAAACATTAAAACCACTGCATACACTTTTAGGCCGCCGCCGCCGTCGCCGTAGTGTCGTGTCGCAAATAAAACAACCCTGAATTAGTGACATGCCGTTGAATTTTCGGGCGCATAATTTTACGCTTTTGCGAAATTGCCATTTTCCTTCTTAGTTTTCATATGCGCGCGGTTGGGCATACACGCTTATCTTTTAGCCATATTTGCTTGAAGCATTCAAAATTAAATTTTGTTTGCAATAACCTCCCAACCCCCGGAGAAGTATGCTTTAAAGTGTGGTCGAATTATGTTGGCAGCACATCCCCCTACCCGGACACTCATACACACAGACATACACAGACAGGCAGACAGACAAAAGCAAGGTAATTGCGGCAAATTTCACTTTTGTTCTTTGCAGCTTTTGTTGTATTAAGAAAATGTTTTCGCCGCCGCTACCGCATCGCACTGCCGCCGCACTGCCATATGCGCAATTATGGCGGTTTTTGTTTGGTCGGAAATTTATGCGCTGCCATATGATTTTTATGAATGTATTCGTTTCGTTTCGTTTTGTTTCTTTTCGTTTTCATTTTAAATTAGCGGTTTTATTTGCAATTTGAAATTCGTGCAGCTAAGCTGATTTGCGCAACGCCGCAACGCGAAGGGTGCATGAGTAATTGCAGCACCACCCTCTGTTGCCGTTTGTTGTTCTTCGTTCTGTTTAGGATGTTGGGGGGGGGTCTGTGCAACAAATTTTTTTATTGCATACTTTGTGGCGTTATTGCAATTTAATGCGTGCCAAACATGTGGCTTTATGCGGTTTTACATAATTTTATGCGATTCTTGTGGAGTAGCTTTGGCAGTGATGTGATCTTTAAGACTTTGAAATTATTTCGTTGTTTTTTTTTTGTTGCATTGAGCTTGTGGACGTCAATTCGTCCTGCCGCTTTTAGGCGAAACGAATCGCGTTACCGAGTTTATTTCTATGTTAAAAATTACTTTAAGTGCTTTTTACTGCAATTGAAATACAGTAAGTTTTTTGTTTTGTATTCTTTTGAACTCTATTAAATTGAGACATTTCAATTATTACGGCACTTTTGTTGGTGTAATTTAAGGCGCATTGGAATTTTTTTTTTAAATATGTATAAAGCGTGTAGATGAAGTTTATGAAATGTTTTAAAATCGTTTATGTATTTCATTAATACAAAAATAAAATCATAAATTCATTAATTTGTTAATTCATTAATTCATTTTAATCATAAATTCATTAAATCATCAATTCATTTATTCATTTAATCATTAATTCAATACTTTATTACTGCATTAATTCATTAATTAATTAATTCCTTAATTCCTTTATTTATTAATTCATCAATTCACCAATTCACCAATTCATCAATTCATCACACATTAATTCATTAGTTCATCAATTCATTAAATCACTAATTTGTTAATTCTCTAATTCATTAATTCATTACTCCTTTAATTTATCAAGTCATTAATTCATCATACATTAATTCATTAGTTTATTATTTCATTAGTTCATCAATTCATTAAATCGTTAATTTTTTAATTCTCTAATTTATTAATTTATTACTTCATTAATTCAATAAATCAACAATTAATTAATTCATTAATTCCTTATTTTATTAATTCATCAATTCATTAATTGATCAATTTATTAATTCATTAGTTAATTATTTCATTAATTCACCAATTCATTAATTCATTAATCCATCAATTCTAATTTCATTTATTCATAAATTCATTAATTCATTAATTCATAAATTCATTTTATCATTTATTCATTTGTTCCTTTTTTTCATTTATTCATTTGTTCCTTTTTTTCATTTATTCATTTGTTCATTTATTCATTTATTCATTTATTCATTTATTCATTTATTCATTTATTCATTTATTCATTTATTCATTTATTCATTTATTCATTTATTCATTTATTCATTTATTCATATATTCATATATTCATTTATTCATTTATTCATTTATTCATTTATTCATTTATTCATTTATTCATTTATTCATTTATTCATTTATTCATTTATTCATTTATTCATTTATTCATTTATTCATTTATTCATTTATTCATTTATTCATTTATTCATTTATTCATTTATTCATTTATTCATTTATTCATTTATTCATTTATTCATTTATTCATTTATTCATTTATTCATTTATTCATTTATTCATTTATTCATTTATTCATTTATTCATTTATTCATTTATTCATTAATTCATTAATTCATTACTTCAATAATTAATTATTTCATCAATTCATTTATTTATATAATAAATCATATATCCATTAATTGGTACACGCACTTGCCCATATAATCATTTATTCATAAATTCATTTATTCGTTTAATCATACAATTTTTAAATTTATGAGTTTTATACGTCATTTTAAAATGATCAAATAATTTATTCATTTATTCATTTATTCATTTATTCATTTATTCATTTATTCATTTATTCATTTATTCATTTATTCATTTATTCATTTATTCATTTATTCATTTATTCATTTATTCATTTATTCATTTATTCATTTATTCATTTATTCATTTATTCATTTATTCATTTATTCATTTATTCATTTATTCATTTATTCATTTATTCATTTATTCATTTATTCATTTATTCATTTATTCATTTATTCATTTATTCATTTATTCATTTATTCATTTATTCATTTATTCATTTATTCATTTATTCATTTATTCATTTATTCATTTATTCATTTATTCATTTATTCATTTATTCATTTATTCATTTATTCATTTATTCATTTATTCATTTATTCATTTATTCATTTATTCATTTATTCATTTATTCATTAATTCATTAATTCATTACTTCAATAATTAATTATTTCATCAATTCATTTATTTATATAATAAATCATATATCCATTAATTGGTACACGCACTTGCCCATATAATCATTTATTCATAAATTCATTTATTCGTTTAATCATACAATTTTTAAATTTATGAGTTTTATACGTCATTTTAAAATGATCAAATAATTTTCTAAATATTTTCAGTTCATAATCAAATTATCAAAATATTTATGTACCTTTTAAAAATCAAAACTAACTTAATTTAAAATTTACATCATCATTAAATTGAAAATCTTTGTTAGTTCGGCATCAATACTCACCGACAAAATACTCGTTAAACTAAATTACATTGTTTGTGTATTCAAAATTCACATGCTTACCTGTAAATAAACAAATAAAAAAAAGATTTACTATTTAAATACGGTTGGTTATTAAATTTCACAATAATAAATAATAAATACGCACAAAGCGTAAAAGGTTCAAGTCGGCTTTTGCCCAGAAACGGTAACCTCAGTAATAGCCGCATTTATAACCTAATAAAGTCAATATTAATTTGCTTCTAAATAAAATATAGATAAATACTCGCATGTATATACTTACGTATGTATGTTCGCATCAAAACAATAACAAAAACAACAGAAACAACAAAGCAGTAAAATTCCCAATAACGACAAATAAAATATGAAATTTGCATATTACATTCGGTTATGTATCACGAGTATTTGCCTCCTGCCTGGCGAAACACACACACAATGTCAGCTATTCATGTATATCGGTAAGCGTGTAGATTGAAATAATATGTATGAATATTTTGGAAATATCTAGTTCGATTCATTTTGGGCCATAACTAAACTACATTTAAAACGTAATAATATCTACTTTTATGTGAATTTTATGCCGAGCGTATTTGTTATTAATGTACTCGGTTGTGTGGCAAAGAGTCGTACATGTGAACCTGGCATTGTGTTTATGTGTATTGAAAGTGTACACACGCACATTTTGCAGGGTGGTTCAACGTGAAATTTTAACAATTTGATTTGTTATCATTTTAAATAAATTCATCTCAGCAAAAGAGCTTACGTACAAACTAACCAGCGCGGTTAAATGAAATACAAAACTTATAATTTTTTGAACATTTTATTTTTCAACTTTCAATTTGCTAAGTTTTAATTTTGTATAGCTTAATGTATATATGTACATATGTCTCCATTTATATTTATAAACAATTTAATAGATTCTAGTTTAGTTTAGTCGACAAAATGAACCAAAAACAATGCCATCAATTTTTATTTAAGGACTCCGATATTTACCATATCAAACTGATAGCAATTTGCCACGTGAGGCAAGTGTGGCAAGTTGTTTTTCTATTTTCTTTGAAATTCATTAGTTCTACAGAATTTTAGCGTTATTTAGTTCATTATAAAAACTATTTAGTGTATAAAATATAATAGGACATATGAGAACTGCTGAAAATCTTTACTTTCCAAAAGCTTTTTGAAATTTAAATTGAATGCAGTTTAAAGTAAATACATAAACAATGCCACAAAAAAAAAATTGTGCGTCAGCCGCAACATAACCAAGAACCAAATTTAAACAGCCACAACAACATCAGTTACAAAATAACGCCCACTTCAACCATATCAATAACCAAAGAATACACACACACACACATATGCATGTACGAGTATGTATATCAGCAACTACACGCCGCCCACAAAACTGATATCGGCATTTTTGTTTATTAGCACAACAACGCAGATACAAATATAATTCCATTATACAGACAGGCATACATACATACATATATGTATGGATATATACGTACATATAGTGTAGGTAGGTATGTTATATCCTGCGACGCAAACTTATATGACGACATGTTTTGCTATTTTTAGGCGCATGCAGAAATATTTATATCTATACATACGGCTATACAGCCACACATGTAGTAGCTGTATACATGTATGAGTGTGTGACGTAGGTGCACGTGTGTGTGTGTGCTTTGTAATCACGTTTAATGTGTTCATTGACCATATTTTGTTTTTGTATGCCAAATATTCGCAGTAAACAATTTTGTTTGCGAATTTCTGCGCCAAAATGCACAAGTTCAATAGCAAAAATGTCAATTTGTATGTTATTGACACGGAACGTTTCAAAATAAATAACGCAGTGCGCTTAATTTTGCAGTCAAGCGATTTTATAAATTTTGGGTTTATCTTGTGGAACCCTATTATAAGTCTAAATAAACTGGAGGTATCTGAGAGGTGGATAAAAAAAATAACCAATAGATACATTTTGCCATTGAAATTGAAAAGTTTACTTCTTAATGATTTAAAAAAACTAAACTTGAATAAAATTAATGCAATAACATTAATACAATTTAAAATGAAATCTAATGAAACCAGAGTTATTTTTTTCTCTTACTAATAAATTAACAAGCTTCAACCATATCTATTTCCATTCAATAAAAATAAACTTACATCCTACGAGTATGAATATCATAACATAAATGTATAGTACACATTGTATATACCACTGCAATATGCGCATTTTTGTTGTTAATACAAACACAACCACAAATACGATGAATTTTCGCTATTGTTCTTCATGTGGCTATCTCTCATATAGCCATGCCGCAACGTACCAAGCAACTAGACTGGCCGTTAATTTCCATCCATTTAAAACTTAAAAAGCTTCAATATTTTTTCACTGGACACTTTTTTAAACTCACTCAAGCTTTAAGCTTATACGAGATTTCTTAATCTATTTAACTTTATGCCTGCTTTATTCAAGCTCAGTAATTTTAAAAGCTTGATTAGACGTAAAATGTTATCAAGAAGCATACAAAAGTTCCCCTGGATATGTTTTAAAATTTACTTAAGCTTTTATTTTAGCCAATACGTCTTAGCCATTCTTACTTCAAGCATTCTTTCACCAAGTTGAGTCCAATTTAAATGCTTGATGAGGCTTAAAGTTATTTCAAGTCTTATAGTTCAAACTTTTTAATGTGTAAATCTGATTTTATATTATACTTGATCTTATAATTAATCGAACTTTATTCTAAGTTGAGCTTTGAACTTATCCACGCAATAAGCTGATTTATATATAAGCTTATTTAAATCAAAATGCTAAATGCTTATAAGCTTTAAAGCTTATATACCGGTCTAAAAATTTTCATATGTATTGTATAAACTAAAACATTAGCACACACACACACACACTCATTCCCAAGCATAAAAGCTGCTGTATCGGAATAGAGAAATTAGTGCCAACATCTCGTTTCGTTTTCTTTTGTTATGATCATATGCATTCTCATACATGTACGGGCATACAGACGTCCATACATGCATACCCGTACATATACATATATCTCCGTATTTATTTGTATGCTTTTGTTCCATGTTTATTATTTATTATAAATGAATTTGTGTGGTTTTTCTTATTTTTATTTTTATTTATAGTTATTTTTTTTACGCCGCCAGCAAGATTGTATTGTCCAACGCTTTTGACCAGGTTCATTTATTATTTAATATTATTATTGCTGGCGGGCTCTTGTTTGAAACCTGTTCAAAACAGAAGAAGAAATCGGGTCAATCGATATTCCAAGTTCCTTTGAATATATTCGAAGGCGTTGTGGTGTGCACAGCACATACACACACCACACCACACACACACCACACTACTATGCATATGTATCTGTGTATGGGTGTATGTTGTTGGTAGTTAATGGTGGTTGTGCGGCAAATTTAATGAGTGAATAAACGAATGAATGAATAGTTTAATAGACACGCTACGCTGGAATGGAATGGAATGGGTTTGGGTCTTGGGTCTTCGTCTGGGTCGAATTGAATTGATTGGGCCTTTGCATATTATTAAAGTTGCTTTATATATTTCGGTGGGTATTTTCTTTGTGCTGCCAAATGATGTGTTAATATTCTCACATATTAGATGGGCATTACCGCCGTTCATTTGTAACGCTTCGAAAGGTAATTAAGATTTTAATCAATGGTCTACATTTGAGCACACATTCGCATATCAGATTTTTGGCTGGCATATGTTAGAGGTAAAATTAGTTAGGAAGGGTTGAAGAATTCTAGAGATTTAATTGAATATTTGTCGGCAATAGGAATTGTGAATTAATTTAATAATTTCTTTTGAATGCGTTCAATAATTTTTACTACCTTCGGCGTTTCATCTTAAACTAAAAATGTTCATGATTTCGCATTAAGATTTCAATCTGGCATTTTCCAACAGTATATAGACAGGAAACCATATATCGCTTTTAAGTGCCTTTATTTATTTAACTAAAAAACTTTTTGTTTTGTGAAAAAGAAGCCTAAGTTTCATTTCATAAAATATATTACTAACAAAATATTTATTTTAACACCAAAAACTCACAGAATATAAATTTATTTTCGTAAATTTATAACTTATCTGGGTCATTAACATCTCGAAATAGCAGATACAAAGTAAGATAGAAATATCGGACAGCCAATATGTACAAACACCACTAAATGACACATTATTATATGCACTTGTATTGTAGACGTGTACACCTTGGAATAATTGTCCTCCTCGCACACACTTAATTTAATTATCAGTTAATATTTTATGATTACATTTGCAGCAATTTGCACCAACAACAAACCGAATACAACAACGACACGGCGGCAGCAATAACAACAATATGAAAACAGCAAAACTGTCGAATACTAAATAAACCAGGATACCATTTATTACAAACGCATTTCTATAAACTAAGCCAAACGCCTGTTAAAACATTAAAGCGAGCTGGGCTTCCCCTTTCTTGACTGTACGCCCGCCCGTCCGCCTGCCTTGACCAGACCAGACCAGACTTAACAAAGAAGCTAGCCAGTTCGCATGTCTACACGCTGGGCAGTCAAAATATTAGTGACCCCGACGCGACACCCTTCAAACAAATATTTGGGGGAATGGGGGGCGGGTGAGAAACAACCCCTTGTATTATAAAAAAAGCCGAAAGGCAAGAAATGTATAAATAAAATGAACTACTCGAGCAAATTAAAGAAAAACTTCAGAGAAATTGGTTTTTCTTGGCTTTTCGTGACAGCAAAATATGTTGAACGAAAAATTATTATATGTCGCCTATACAGAAAAAATAAATAAAAGAAAAACAATAAAAGAACATGAGAAGAGAAGGAGAGGCGCAAATGTGTTAGTGGATTTTTCAATACCCACACAGACATACAATTAGTTTTTGCTCGAAACGAAGACAGGGTGTTCAAGCTTGATTGGTTAATCTTTGGTAGGATTAATCTTTTGGTGTAGTAGTTTTTATAATAATAAAGAGCTTTAAGCTTTTGGAAACATTAAGCTGTCTTTTTTAATTCAAAAGCTTTAAGCTCAACACATATTTTTGCTCAATAAACCTAAAAGCACTAATGCACAAGACTCCAAGAAATTTTAAGCTTTTGAAAGCATTCAATTTGAATAACCGTAAACTTCTTTAAGGGTACATCAAGAAATATTTTCTTTACATAATTTTTTTTAAGAAATGTATCTTTAATACATCGCAACCAAACACCATGTATAAAGGCAACAGTGAACTATGCCGACTCAAACTAACGCAAAAAATATTACAAATTTGTTGGTCAAAATTCCAAAAATTCCATACGAATTTTAGACTTGTACTATGTGCAAATATGTGTGAAGTTATGTGTGTATGTGTGTGTTTCGAGTAAGGGGTGTGATATTCGCTGCTTACTTCCGCGCTGGGTGGTTGCTCTACTCGCCGCCGCTGCCGTCGCCACTACTGACCAGTTGTGTGGTGGTGATGGTGGACCAGGGGGGGGGGGGGCTTGG